>CM038674.1:282148563-282753006 GCA_021605145.1 Aegilops bicornis | reverse complement strand
TTATGTATGCCATGTCATGTACCGACCTGATGTAAACCTTGCCGTAAGTTTGGTAGGAAGGTACCAAAGTAATCCCGCAAGGAACACCGGATACTGTCAAGAATATCCTGAAGTACCGAAAAGGACTAAGGATATGTTTCGCTTATGGAGGTGACGAAGAGCTCGTCAGTAAAGGGTTACGCCGATGCTAGCTTCGACACGCATCTGAATGACTCTAAGTCACAAACCGGATACGTGTATATATTGAATCGTGGAGCGATCACCGGTGCGATTGCAAGCAGAGCGTCGTGGCGAGATCTACATGTGAAGCGGAGTACATGGCAGCCTCGGAGGCAGCGCATGAAGCAATATGTATGAAGGAGTTCATCACCGACCTAGGAGTCATACCCAATGCGTCAGTTAATGACTCTCTTCGTGACAACACCGGAGCTATTGCCCTTGCCAAGGAGCCTGTGTTTCACAAGAAGACCAGGCACATCAAGCGTCGTTTCAACTCCATCCGTGAAAATGTTCAAGATGGAGACATAGATATTTACAAAGTACATACGGATCTGAATGTCGCAGATCCGCTGACTAAACCTCTTCCATGAAGCAAAACATGATCAACACCGTAACTCTATGGGTGTTCGATTCATCACAATGTAACTAGATTATTGACTCTAGTGCAAGTGGGAGGCTCTTTGGATATATGCCCTAGAGGCAATAATAAAAGGATTATTATTATATTTCCTTGTTCATGATAATTGTCTTTTATTCATGCTATAATTGTATTATCCGGAAATCGTAATACACGTGTGAATACATAGACCACAACATGTCCCTAGTGAGCCTCTAGTTGACTAGCTCGTTGATCAACAGATAGTCATGGTTTCCTTACTATGGACATTGGATGTCATTGATAACGGGATCACATCATTAGGAGAATGATGTGATGGACAAGACCCAATCCTAAGCATAGCACAAGATCGTGTCGTTCGTTTGCTAGAGCTTTTCCAATGTCAAGTATCTTTTCCAATGTCAAATATACCGTTGGTCTTGCATCTGACTTGTCTTTCTGCTGGCTGGATCATTACTGCTGTAGAATTGATGCGGATAATCAATCCAAGCCACAGTTGGTATTTTGAGCAGATATTCCTTATATCATGCGGTTGACTGAGAAGGCCATAATGTTTAGCTGAGCTTCTTCCAAATATTTGAAATACTTATTACTTCTTCGAGTCCGGTGTCAGTTGATGAGCAACTCTTTATAGGAAAAAAATAATGTAACACCAGGGCCCAAAAAGAAAGAAGCAAAAGAAAACTCCACTAAACAAAAACACACAACAACAATCAATTGACACACAATCAATATCATATATTACTGCTAGTCACACAATATGCATGCCTACTTAATCACACAAATCTCGCGGGATCTCCGGCTCTACAATCTAGCATGCTATGACATTGTGCACAAGGACGAATTAATGTGTGAAAAAATTGGTGTAAACAGCGCTACACCAAGTGCTAGCTTAGCCAGGTAGCAACCTGGACTAGCTCGGAGGTGAGGACGCACTTAGTAATCATGTAGCAGGACACAAAGGTCGCAACCACATTATTATCAAGCGGACAGAAAAAGATCCATACTCGTCCAAGAAATAGGATAGCAGGGAAAAACTGAGGCTGCTGACATTGCCCTTTCTTGATAACTATGATCATTAAGGGTTGCCAAAATGACAAGAAAAAGGACGATCCGTGATAGAAGCATGTCTACCACCAAACCAAAAGGTGGGGCTGAAGGAAATAATTCGGCGCGATACCTGAGCACCATTTTTGCAAACAATGTCAGATCACTTGGCATCACTCTGCTGGGACAGAAATGATGCCAAACACCGAAGAATGAGCAAGAAAAGAAAACTGGAGAAATGCAAAGGCTGAGCTGTAGTGGATTCGGAACGATGCCACCTACACTCACCAGATTAAACCGTTAGTAACAAAATAATAAGGCTACATGCATGCTATGCAACAAACAAATGCAACAACCAAATGCGAAAAACAAGACCACCTCTAAACTACCGATTTCTACCGGTTTCTACCGCTCGCGCTGACTAGGGCGTCCTACAGCCAGACCTTCTCTGATACCAAGCCTGCGGGCACAATAAGCTCGTGAGAAACCGAATGCCCCGTATTCCAAATTTCGTAGATCGAGGAGAAGTCTCTAGAATATGGCACTGCTTTACATAGAACAAATCAGCTCTTACTACAAGAATAATAATTACAGGGGTCTGATGTTACAATGATCACATCAGCATGGCGACCCTACGCCTGCGATACTACACTTGCTCTATGCTAGCGGCGGAACAACTCGTAGCAGCAGAATACATCTAACAGCGGAATAACAACAAAGGTGGTGAACTCCACTCCGCAGGGACTCTGGCTGGGACACGATCTAGCTCGTACGCACGACAGTCAAGCAATCATGGCATCACCTGCAATCTGGCATGACACGCCAGGTCAGTACATTGAATGTACTTTGCAAGCTCACAACAACCATAAACATCAAGGCAAGACAATAACATAGCATTAAGCAGGTTAATTAAATTAACAACTACCATGATGAAGCAACTACTAAGCATGAGATTAAACTAATACAATGCTGATAAATCACCATCTCAGATCTCCATATCCATATCTCTCTTGGCTACCTGGCCAAGCAATATAACATCTCGATCACCTCGTGATCAAAACCAAACGGTGATCTTTCCGGCGATCACTACCTTGACCAACACTTGGTCTCAAACGGTGATCTTTCCGGCGATCACTACCATGACCAACACTTGGTCTCCAACCTCATCATCAACATCCCCGCCAATCAGATTGCTCAACATATATATATATATATATATATATATATATATATATATATATATATATATATATATATATATATATATATATATCACCTATAAGTCATTCTGTCATGTGAGTGTTGATCGAACGGTGTGACCTAGTACGAACCCATGCCCATGACCGAGGACGTGGCTATCGATAGATTTAAATACACTCTGCAGAGGTAGCGCACTGTACCCACACCACGGAACCCATGGCCTCGCACTCCCATTCGGGTGGACCAATGGCGTTCCGACAAAACCAATCTACTGCCATGACACTCTCCCCGCCACTCCGACCCACTCCCAACTAGGCTAGTCCTGGGTGGCCCCGTGTCTACCAAAGACACAACGACCACCGTCGTGGCCAAAACGTCCCTCACGGGGACTGGATCAATAACAACAACAATGGGCACACAAGGTTATGTCTTCTTACCGGGCCAGGGTAAGCATGCCCACAACCTTCCCTAGTTGGAGGCACCGACGAGAGGCACGGCAATAGACCGCATTAGGGCCTTCCCATAAAAGACAAATGTGGTTGCACTGGAAAAAGCCCGGTTCGGTGGCACCTGACCAACTTAATGATGGAATTTAACCCCAAAATATAATAGTAACAACTGATACTCTGATATCATCTATCAACCTATAATCCAAGTCATAGCAATATCCAACAAATAATCCAAGCATAATCTCATCATCTCAAAATATGCCAAGGGTAGCACAACACTACTGTCATGATGAATCTGAAAACAATAATCCTACTACTCCAATAACAAGAATAAAGCTATTCGGCTAAGATCCACATGTAAACATCATCTCCAAAAATAATACTCCAAGCAACAGAACATCAACTAGCATCATGAAAATAATCATACTAACCACTAATAATCCAAAGGCAGCATGATATCCAAAGTAATACTCCAAAATATAATAACGGATACCATCATCGAAATAATCATAATACCAACCACTAATACTCCGATGACAACATGACACTCATCAACTACAAGCATAAATCTTAGTAATCCAAACAATAGCATGGGAACAACAAAATCAACATAATACTCCGAGAAAATGCCATGCACAAAGTCATGTAGCTAAAGCAATATTTTAAACAAGTTCAAAAAGATTAAACCATGTCACTGCATTACAGTGATGCAAATGGAGGGTGTGGCTTGCCTGGTGTGGAAGAAATCACGGAGGGAAAGTGCGAGAAGCTCGCGGAATGAATCGCCGGAAAACGTTCTCTCTCGGAGGGGGCTGATTAAGCGTAAGGGCAAAATGGTCATTTTCATAATGTCAAAACATCATGAAAATATTACCAACAGAACGGTCTCGACAAGACGAATAAGTAGGCTTTGGATTCACCTCATTTGGAGTAAGTATCAAAAAGATATGAGGGGTTTAACACCAGGGACCAATCTGTGAAAGTTTTCAACACCAACGGGCCCCTGAGTGGATAAGACAGAAATGGATTTCAGATAATACGTTTTCGCAATAGTGAAAGCGCATTCTTGGCTGCAGTAGAGGACAATTTGTTTTCCCGAAGGGAAAACGCATTCCTGTTAAAGAAGGAAAGAAATACGTTTCATCAAACGAAAACGTACTCACCGAAAACCGTTTCCACTTGCCACGTGGGATGAGGCGTGTGGGCCACTGGCTCGTGGGGCCCAGGGGCAGGGGAAGGGGGCACGGGCGCTCGTCCTATACCTCCCGCTCGCCCTGTTTCTTGCATGAAACAGAGGCAGAGCAGGGGAGGGGCGGCGAGGGGGCCGACCTGCTCCGGGCATCTCCGGCCAAACGGAGACCACCGGCGGGACTGAGAGGCATAGGTACCTCCGTTCTGGTGCAGGGCGGCCGCCGGGGAAGAGTGGAGGATGCGGGGACGGAGGAGACCCGAGAGGCAGGGGCGGGCGGTGGTGGTGAAGGGCAGGGGTCTCCAGCGGCGGGGAGGAGAGGTGGAGGGCTTGGGGAGGCTCGCCGGAGAGTGGTGGAGGCTCTAGTGGCGATGGGAGGGAGATAGGAGCACCAGATGGGCTCGGTCGAGGTGGTGGCCGAGAGCAACGGCGACGGCCAAGCTCCGGGAGGCGCGGCCAGAGGGACTCCGGGGTCGAACGAGTGGGGTGGGGAGGCTCTATGGGAGGAGGGGAACACGGTGGAGGGGTCAGGAGGTGGAGAGGAGGGCTAGGCTCGCTGGAAACGAGAAGACCGGCGATGGCCGAGGACTCCGGTGGGAAAGGGAGGCAAGTGAGGAGTGGATGAGCTGCGGGAGGGCTCGGGTCGTGCTTCTATAGCCGAGGGGGGGCTTCTCGAGCTCACGGGCGAGCTCCCGACCAAGCTTTAATGGCGGGCAGAGTCAGGGCATGGCACGGGCATGGCGTTTGCGACGAATTGATGGTGAACCGCGAGGAAGAACCAATGCAGGGCGACGCAGTCGAGCACGGGAGAGCTCCTGGAAAATGTTTGAGGTCGAGACAAGGAGGGAGGAGAAGAGCATAGTGGCCGGAACAAGCCAGAGCACGCATGCAGCCATGACGCCAGCGTGATCACTACGCGCACTGGCGCAAGCGGCGCTCTTTGGCGTGGCCAACCATGTCCAGTGGATGGACCTTGGTGCCCTCAGTCAAAACGAGGAAATAAATTGGTCCAGGGGCAAAGTAGGGATTTGCACTTAGCTTCAAAAGTAAATCAGTTAGAAGGTGTTTGTAACTCTCTATGGTTAAACTAGCTAGGTAACATGGTAAAGAGTTTTTCTGGCGATGATCACACACTAAGGTGATTTTGATAACCAAAAATCAGACTAAGAGGAGGGGTTTAGATGAGGGTTGCTGTAGAAAGTGCAAAACTGGCCAGAATTAGGTATTTGAATGATACACTCACATACTTGATTTTAATGAGCTGAAATCAAGCGAGAGAGGGTTATATGATGGTATGAAGTCAGTAAAGATTTCATGCCATTTGGAAATACCAAAGTGGCGCTTGCTTCACAAAGCTTCATTCTGGACAGAAACTTGCAAAAATTCTAGAGGAATAATGGCGTGATTAACCATGCCCAAAATGGGTGGAGGTAGGTTATATGGATAATAGAAGGCCTAGAAAATTGGCAGCCATAATGGAGCAAGATAAAATATACTTGCTTCACAAACTAAAATTTTGGGCAGAATCAAAGAATTAAAGATGAGCTCACATGGAGGCATGACATGAGCTCTACTTTGCTGGAGGGCTATGATATGATGATATGAGGGATCATGCAAAATGGCAACTCATTTGGATATGCCTAGCTTGCACCTCCTTCACAAAGCTTCTTTCTGGATAGAGACTTTGGAAAAGCATAATTAAATAATTACTAGGCAAATGAGGTTGCTTTTTGGCATGTGGCAATGATATGGACAGGAAAAGGTGTCCAATGAGTTTGAGGTCAATTGGGAAAAGGAAAATAGCACTTGCTTTACATTGTGCCATTTAGGGCGGAATAGGGAATGAATTATTTGAGCATGATGATAAACATGACAAATGAAATATTTTGCCATATTTGATAAAGATATGACCCAACAATTTATGAGAATTATTTGGGAATTTTAGGAGTGATGGAAATAAAGGTTGCTTCACAACCTAGGCAGACAGGGTTATTCCTTTAATAGAAAAAGGAATATTCCTGAGAAAAAGAAATTAGGGTTTGGTCAAGCAGTGTAGTGACATGATCTTGGCAAGGTTTTGAGAATGATGAGCCACTTGGGAGGGGAAATGAGGATGATTTCCCAGGTGACAAGGCCACAGAACCACTCCAACAAGAAAAACAGAGCAAAAGCCAATAAATCAAAAAGAAAAAGAACAGGGCCAAAATCCAGGCTGTTACACCGCAGTTCTCCGTCTCCTGGTTGGGGATGACCAGGAGTACCCGCCGAGCGTCTTCACCCCTTGTTTCGCCGCGAGGACGGGGCGCAGGTCGTGGCTTCCAGGCCGACTTTTGACGGGCGCAGGCTAGCGCTGAAGCCGGTGGAGCTGTCTTCTGATGAGTCCCGCGGGGAGGAAGAGGGAGTGGAGGAAGACTCGGAGGTGACCCCTGAAGGGACGGGGGAGACCTCCCCCTTGAGGAAGGCCGACATCCTCTGCACCATGCCGGATGACGACGAGGTCGGCGCCCGCCAGGAGAAGGGGGAGCTGCCCGTTATCCCGACGAGGGGCAGGTCGTCGCTGGTCCTTCGAGATGTTACTCCCATCTTGACGCCGTCTGAAGCTATTTCTGGCCCCTCTACTGCATTGTCTTCTGCTCCCGGAGTCCGCGCACCCACTCCTCAGGCTCCGAAGCTCTCAGGCTTTCAGTTCACCAAGGGGAGGGTGGACTATGCTGTGGTGGACCAGTAAGTTCTCGAGCTTCGTCTTGTTCTTGCTTATACTGCTGCTTCGTGACGTTCTTCCTTGGTTGACTAGGCCGCTTCCGGCGGCAAAGAAGAGGAAGGAGGATGCAGCGCCCACGCCCGGGACTGAACCATCTATAGCGGCCGCACCCCCCTCCGCGAAGAAAGGAAATGACAACGCTCGCACCTCATCGGCTCGGTCGCCCTTGCGAAGCCTGGAGGGGTGTCGTCCAGAGGAGTCAGCCCCCGAGGCCCCGCTGGCTCCGGAAGTGCCGATGTCCGGCTCGGCTGCTGAGGTCCCGAAGCCTCAGGAGCCCTTGGTCTCCCAGGCCCTGGCGATGGTGTGGCCACCTCCTCCTGCTGCGCCATTACTCCCAGGTTCTTCTGCCTCCTCTGCTTTCTTGGAGCGTGCCCTTTCAGAGATGACCCAGCTGCGGGAAGATCTCCTGGTCGCGGATCTGCGCCTGGTAGCCGGGCGCCTGGAGCTGGCCTCCGATTGGCTTCAGTCTGACTTAGCAGTTCGAGCGACGCTGAGCCAGGCCGCGACGACCTCCAAAAAGGAGAAGCTGGCCGCCACTCAAGCTGCGGCCGATCGCGAGGCGGCGCTGAAGGACGCCGAGGCCGCCCACGACCGCTGCTGGGCACTGGAGGACGAGCTGAAGAGTCTGCGTGATGAGCTCGCAGAAGAAGCTCGTGGCCGCCAGGCGAAGGAGGAGGAGATGAGGGCCTGGGAGGACGCCATCAAGAACCGCGACGCCGAACTGGGGGAGTTGGCGAAGGCGCAGGCCGCGGAACACAACCGCCTGGAGGAGCTAGAGCGGAAGGTGGAGGCGAAGGAGGTCGATCTTGACGCCAAGGCGAAGGTCCTGGCTGAGGACCACGCGGCCTTCGCGCTTCTTGAGAAGTGGTCCCGCGTGGCGCTGAAAGCGCATTTCGAGAAGGGCCTGGAAAGGCCGTTGACCACCGATGAAGACGGTCCCGCCAAGCTCCTTCCCTACTTGGTTGACGCGCTCGAGGAGGTCGTGGATGGCGTCGGTCCCATGGCAGAGGCAAAAGCTCGTGTCCTTTCTTCAGCCACCTCCACCTTCGCGACCCTAGTGCTCGTCTTGACGAGCTGCTGGAGCCTATGGCTGAAGAACACTGCACAGCAGCCGCCGCAGCCGTGAAAGGTCAGGTGGAGGCCCTGCTGAAGAAGTTCCACGGCTTCGCTTCCACGCCTTCGACCAGAGGCGCCGCCACTCCTGCAGCTCCGGCCGGTGGCCAAGAAGAAGGTGACGTCATCAAGGAGGAGCACCTCTCGTGGGCGTCGGTGGTGTTCAGGGATGACCTGCGGCTCCTTTCCTGTTTTATTCCTGCAACATGCATCATGCCTCGTGGAGGCGTTAAACTTGCGTTTGATATTGTGATATTGTGAGAACAATACTTCTTGTAATATTTGCTTGAGATTTTGCGATTTTCTCCCTATTTGCTTTACGTTCTACGTCGGCAGGGCTCGGCCCCGCGCATACCTCAGCCACCGTTGGATCGTCCGGAGACCAGGACAGGACCAAGGGGTGAGGGGCTACGTGACTAGTTAGGCTCCTGAGTCGCGATGCTCAGGAGTCCCCATTGACGTGCAAACAACTGATAGGGAGGAGACGCGTGGATAGGTTTAGTGTTCTACGTCGGCAGGGCCCGGCTGCGTGCATACCTCAGCGCCGTTGGGTCGTCCGGAGACCAAGACGAAACCAAGGAGTGAGGGGCTATGTGACCAGTTAGGCTCCTGAGTCGCGATGCTCAGGAGTCCCCCTTGACATGCAAACAACCTTCATATCTTTGCCCTCGCCGAGGCTCGGCTGGGAGGGGCGCGCGATGACCAGATCCAGGAGACCTAGTTGGGTGGCGTACGCTTGGGCGTGACCCGAGCGCAGCCCCCGTGCCCAGCCCCCTCGCGCGACTCTCCTGAGGGGAGGCGTTGCGGTGAGGCCGGACACTGAGCTCAGGGGTTCCTCGAAGTTGATACGGCTGTGGGGACACCCTCAGTTGTTTATCACCAGCACGGAGCATGGCGCTTCCGCACTTGCATGGGCATAGCTGCTCGTCGGTAGTGTCAACGGCCAGCGCAGAGCATGGTGCTTCCACTGGTACGTGGGAGGGGACTCCCTCATGAGAGCCCCCGGGCGCAGTACAGCCCCGCCCTGACACGTGGCTTGCATGGCAGGGCTAGACGAGGTGTGTCTGGGCACTCGTGAGCCAGCGCGGGACTCACAAGGCCCTACGTCAAGGTGGGTTGCGCCTGGTCTTGGTTTTTGTTTGCTGCGTAGGTCCTGCGAGGTGGTTAGACGACCTGCGCCAAACGAATCTCCTGAGGTTATCGCGTGAGAAGGCCAAGCACCAATGGCCCCAGGAGGTGATGTGAACGGGGCCGGCCCGCCAGACAGAGCTCAGTCGTTAGGTTTATCGACGCTGCAGGGACGGGCCCGAGCACTGACGCCGTGCCCAACCTCTCTCACGCGAGGGGTCCTGAAGAATGACGATCGGCACACGGCTCCCGGTGTAGGTGACAATCAAGCAGGTGATAGTCATAGATAGATTAAGCATGGAAAGCAAATTGTCTCAAGTAAACACAGGGGAGGTACATGCCACTGGGTCAGGCCCGAGCGGCTTGGGGATGATGCAGCCCGAGGGGCGCCCCCAACAAGGTAGGCTAAAGATATAAAAAGGGATACATGCCACAGGGACGGGCCCACGCGGCCTAGGAATGATGCAGTCCTGAGGGCGCTCCCAGCTGAATAAACTTGGAAAATGTCACCTGGTTCTGTTGATAAGGGATGTTGGGGCAGCTGAAGGTACACGGTGAAGGGGTTGCTCCTCACGAGCCACCGGGGCCCTGAGCCTCGGGAGGCTCCGGGGGTCCAGGCAGTTCCTTGAGGACCGTCCCCATCTCCGTCTGTACGGCGTGGTCCCTGGCCTCCTGAGTCGCCAGGACACACCGCATGTTGCGCTGATAGGCGAATGCCACGCTCGGCAGGCCAAAAGGCATGTGAACGTAGCTCTGCGGTGGGCCCTCGCAGTGTCCCACGCGCGAAGACCAGAAGGGCTCCTGAGATGCGGCCTTGTTTAGCCCCGGGAAGTCGATGCAGACGCGCAGCCCGGCATCCTCGTCTAGATGGGAGGCTGCGCCAGGTGAGCGGCGATTTCCGCGCATGGCCCTCGCATCTTGTAGCTCCTGATTGGTCTTGGTAATGAACTCCTGAGCGCTGGGCGCTCCTCGCCTTGCGTCCTCCCGAGGGAAACATGCCACAAAGCACGCCTCCAGATGGTGACCGTGCGCCTCCCTCGTGATGTTGTCAAGGTCTGAGGCCCTCCAGAAGAGAGCCCCCGAGCCCTGCCCGAGAAGGGCGCCGGGCGCGTTTTCCTATGTGATGGAGGGAGGCGCCCCGGGTGCGGGTGCCGATCTAGTCATGGCGCCGCTTGCCCGAGGCCCTGAGCGGAGCAGCTGCTTCTTCTTCCTGGGGATGGCCTCTGGAGGGCACTCGCCCTTGATGTCGGGGTCGTTGATTGCTGTAGCTTGGAAGGCACGCTCGAGGGAGCACACCGCATCTCTTTCTTCGCACGGGACTGTGATGATTCCGCCACTTCCTAGCATCTTGGGGACATTGTAGCCGTGATGGGTCACCGCCATGAACTTGGCCAGGGCTGGGTACCCGAGGATTGCATTGTATGGCAGACGGATGTGGGTGAAGTCAAAGTCGATGAGCTCGGTGCGGTAGTTGTCGCACTGCCCGAAGGTGACTGGGAGGCGGACCTGCCCGATCGGGGTGGTGGAGCCGTCATTACCCCGAGAAAGGCTTGGTAGGCTGAAGCTGATCATACGACACTTGGAGGTTGTCTAACGTGTCGACGGACAGGACGTTGAGCCCTGCGCCGCCATCGATAAGGGTCTTGGTGACTTGCATGTTTCTGATGACTGGTGAACAAATCATCGGGAGGGCGCCAGCGGTAGCCGCGCACTTGAGCTGATCTGCCGAGCTGAATATTATGGCGCACTTGGACCATCTGAGCGAGCACGTGGCCTCGAGCTTGGGGAGGACTGCATTCACTTCACGAGCAAACTGCTTGAAGATACACTATGAGGCTGGGGCTTGAGCTCAGCCCAAGATGCAGCCGATAGCACGCGGCTCCTGGAAGCCCCCAGCCCCCTCGTCTTGATGGTGGTCGTCATTCCTTCTTGGTGGTAGCGGTAGTGGAGGAAGACCAGCGTTGCCCTGGGGGCGATCCTCACGAGGCTGATCCCTCCAGGCACCCTCGCGAGGCTGACCCTGACAGCGGTCCTCCCGAGGCCGGTCGTGCCACTCCTGGCACGGGCCACGGTCATCCCAGCATCCGCCACCACGTCCTCCTCCTTGTTCGTAGCCCCGGTCATTGAGCTCGGGTCGTCGACCGAAACGTCCTTATCGAATGGCCCTGAGCTCTTGACAGTCGCTGGTGTTGTGGCTATGCAGGTTGTGGAAGCCACAGAATGGTCGGCTGCTCTTGGATGACTCGGGCTGGTCTCTGCCGTGCTTGGTGTCCGGCTCCGCCGCGAGCACGGCTGCTCCCTTGCGCTTCACGTCCTTGGTCTTGGCTTTCTTCTCCTCCGGGTCCGCAGCTGGGAGCTCGAGGAGGGAGAGGCGGCCTTCCTCAGCTCTTGCGCACTTGGTCGCCAGGTTGAACAGCTCCAGAGACGTGCACAGCTCCTCGTGGATGGCGAGCTCCTCCTTCATCTTGACGTCGCGGACGCCATCAGAGAATGCGGAGATGATGGCCTCGTCCGTCACCTTGGGGATCTTGAGGCGAACATTGTTGAAGCGCTGGATATACTTCTGCAGGGTCTCTCCCGGTTGCTGCTTGACGCGGCGCAGGTCTCCCACGGCCGGAGGGTGGTCACGAGTGCCCTGGAAGTTGGCGACAAAGAAGTCGCGCATCTCGTCCCAGGAGGAGATGGAGCCGGGAGGCAGGTTCAGGAGCCACAAGCGGGCTCCATCCTTTAGAGCCATGGGGAACCAGTTCGCCATGACTTACTCGTTGCCGTTGTCCGCCTCGATGCTCAGCTCGTAGAGCTGCAGGAACTCTGCGGGGTCGTGGTGCCGTCGTAGAGAGGAGGCAGATCCGGCTTGAACTTGCCCGGCCAGGCGACGCTACGCAGCTCGGGGGTGAAGGCGCGGCAGCCTTCCAAGGTCACCGGGACTCTGTGCTGGTGGAGAAGTTGTCCTTGATGGGGTCCGCGCACCTCCACCACAGGCGGCACGCGGTCTTGCCGTGGTGGCGCAGGGAGCGCGGAGGCATTCTCTCGTGGCCAAGGGACTTCTTGGCAGCTTCTTTCTTCTTGCGCGGGCGCCGGACGAGGTGGGTCGCATCATGGGGCCGCATGCCTTGGCGCCAAGACTCGGTCTTGGGGCAGAGGTGGTGGAGGCTCTCCATCGGCTATGCCGCCCGCGGCTGGCGGAGGGCGAGGCAGCGAGAGGGACGGCGCAGGGGAGCCCCCTGCGGCGCTGACAAGCTCGGTGATGCGGTTGAGCCAGTCCTCGTAGAGGTCGTCAATGGGGCGGTAGCGCAGGAGCTCGCGTGCCATGCACAACGCAGCATGCCCGTCCACGGGAGCGCTACGAGCGTGGGATGATGAACCGGTCGGGGTCAGCGACGGAGTGGCGGTGCGGCCGTCCCGCCGCACCGAGGGGTGCAGCAAGGATGCTTGCTGCTCGTTCCCTGCAGGGCCAGTGGCAGCATTGGCGGTAGGCGACGGAGAACGATGTGTTGGCCCGCCGACGGGAGCCGTCTGTGCAACACGGACGACGAGGGCAGCCCGGCGCTTAGCGCGTGCTCGGCGAGCGTCCTCCATGGAGACGAGGAAGCAATGGGACGCGGAGCAACGGAAGGAAAGCTTCGGCGCACCCCTACCTGGAGCGCCAAATGTCTGATCTAGGGTTCCGACAAAACCCTCAAGGTTCGAACACTGGGGTGCGCACGAAGATCTCCCCCTACCGATCCGCGCCCTAACCTCGCTACGATCTCAAAGGCTAGCAACACAAGGGACACAAGATTTATACTGGTTCGGGCCACCATTGTGGTGTAATACCCTACTCCAGTGTGTGGTGGTGGATTGCCTCTTGGACCGAGGATGAATAGTACAAGGGGAAGAACAGCCTCCTGAGGCGAGGTGTTCTTGTGCTTGGTGAACTTGTGTGGGTGAGGATTAATCAAGATGAGATGCCTCCTACTATGGTGGCTAGTCCTATTTATAGAGGCCCTGGACCTCTCCCCAAATATTGAGCGGGAAGGGAGACAACAAGGCCAATTCGAAAGGGGACAACTAGTATAAGCTATCCTGACAAAAGCAGTCTTCGCCTGCAAAAGGCTCTGGCGGTGACGCCGCCTTGGACTCCATGGTGACCTCCATCTTGCCGTCCTCCTGGTCTTGGTCTTGTTGCACTGATATGGAAACCTTTGCTTGATGCCTTGGTACTCCTCGTCTGTGCTTGCCTCCTTAGCACCAAAGAGGAAACAAGGACAATATGCGCGCTGGCGCCCGCTTGGTCTCGATCGTCACGGCTCACGTAACGAGAACCTCGCGAGGTTTGCCTTGCCTTGATCTCTCCACCCGTCGCGAGCCAGCCTGGTGAGGCCGCTCCCGAGGAGGTCTTGTGTCGTCTGCCTCGCGAGGCTTGGCCCCTCGCGAGGGTCTTGAATGCTTGCTGGTGAAGATGGGTCATACGGGTCCGCTCGCAGAGCCACACCATGGGCCGCAGGCAGGCAAGTCCGGGGACCCTCGTTCCCAGAACGCCGACACATCTTGGTGACGTCCCACGAACTCTTGATCCAGCTGAGTGTCAAGGGAGAGCTTCATCGGCACGACGGCGTGATGACGGTGATGATGAAGCTACCGGCGCAGGGCTTCACCTAAGCACTGCAACGATATGACCAAGGTGGATTATGGTGGAGGGGGGCACCGCACACGGCTAAGACAATGTCAACTTGTGTGTTTATGGGGTGCCCCCTCCCCCGTATATAAAGGAGTGGAGGGGGGAGGGCAAGCCCTCTATGGAGCGCCCTGGGAGGAGTCCTACTCCCACCGGGAGTAGGATTCCCCCCTTTCCCTAGTTGGAGTAGGAGAGAAGGAAGAAGGAGAGAGGGGGAAGGAAAGGGGGGCGCCGCCCCATCTTCCCTAGTCCAATTTGGACCCAAGGGGGAGGGGGTGTGCGGCCTGCCCTGGCCGCCCCTCTCTCTCCACTAAAGCCCATTAGGGCCCATATACTCGCCGGGGGGTTCCGGTAACCCCCCGGTACTCCGGTAAATGCCCGAACTCACCCGGAACCATTCCAATGTCCAAACATAGTCATCCAATATACCGATCTTTATGTCTCGACAATTTCGAGACTCCTCGTCATGTCTGTGATCATATACGAGACTCCCAACAACCTTCGGTACATCAAAACACATAAACTCATAATACCGATCGTCACCGAACGTTAAACGTGCGGACCCTACGGGTTCGAGAACTATGTAGGCATGACCGAGACTCATCTCCGGTCAATAACCAATAGCGGAACCTGGATGCTCATATTGGTTCCTACATATTCTACAAAGTTCTTTATCGGTCAAACCGCACAACAACATACATAGTTCCCTTTGCCATCGGTATGTTACTTGCCCGAGATTCGATCGTCGGTATCTCAATACCTAGTTCAATCTCGTTACCCGCAAGTCTCTTTACTCGTTCCGTAATGCATCATCCCGCAACTAACTCATTAGTCACATTGCTTGCAAGGCTTATAGTGATGTGCATTACCGAGAGGGCCCAGGCATACCTCTCCGACAATCGGAGTGCAAATCCTAATCTCGATCTATGCCAACTCAACAAACACCATCGGAGACACCTGTAGAGCATCTTTATAATCACCCAATTATGTTGTGATGTTGGATAGCAC
Source organism: Aegilops bicornis (assembly GCA_021605145.1). Taxonomy (NCBI): domain Eukaryota; kingdom Viridiplantae; phylum Streptophyta; class Magnoliopsida; order Poales; family Poaceae; genus Aegilops; species Aegilops bicornis. The sequence continues at coordinate 282,737,838 of CM038674.1, read as the reverse complement.
ACTAAGTGTTCCTCCGGTATTCAGGAGTTGCATAATCTCATAGTCCTAGGAACATGTATAAGTCATGAAGAAAGCAATAGCAATAAACTAAACGATCATAGTGCTAAGCTAACGGATGGGTCTTGTCCATCACATCATTCTCTATTGATGTGATACCGTTCGTCAAATGACAACACATGTCTATGGTCAGGAAACATAACCATCTTTGATTAATGAGCTAGTCAAGTAGAGGCATACTAGGGACACTCGATTTTGTCTATGTATTCGCACATGTACTAAGTTTCTGCTTAATACAATTCTAGCATGAATAATAAACATTTATCATGATATAAGGAAATATAAATAACAACTTTATTATTGCCTCTAAGGCATATTTCCTTCTGTCTCCCACTTGCACTAGAGTCAATAATCTAGTTCACATCGCCATGTGTTTTAACACCAATAGTTCACATCACCATGTGATTAGTTCACATCACCATGTGATTAGTTCACATCACATTAATACCCAAAGGGTTTTACTAGAGTCAATAATCTAGCTCACATTGCTATGTGATTAACATCCAGAGAGTACTAAGGTGTGATCATGTTTTGTGAGAGAAGCTTAGTCAATGGGTCTGTCACATTCAGAGCAATATGTATTTTGCAAATTTTCTATGTCTAGAATTCTCTGCATGGAGCTACTCTAGCTAATTGCTCCCACTTTCAATATGTATCAAGATTGAGACACAGAGTCATCCGGATCGGTGTAAAAGCTTGCATCAGCGTAACTCTTTACGACGAACTCTTTGTCACCTCCATAACTGAAAAATATTTCCTTAGTCCCCTAAGGATAATTTTGACCGCTGTCCAGTGATCTACTCCTAGATCACTATTTTACTCCCTTGCAAAACTCATGGTGAGGTTCACAACAGGTTTGGTACACAACATAGCATTCTTTATAGAACCTATGGCTGAGGCATAGGGAATGACTTCCATTCTCTTTCTATTTTCTGCCATGGTCTGGTTTTGAGTCTTTACTCAACTTCACACCTTGCAACACAGGCAAGAACTCCTTCTTTAACAGTTCCATTTTGAACTACTTCAAAATCTTGTCAAGGTTTGTACTCATTGAAAAAACTTATCAAGCGTCTTGATCTATCTCTATAGATCTTGATGCTCAATATGCATGTAAGCAGCTTCATTGAGGTCATTCTTTTTGAAAAACTTCTTTCAAATACTCCTTTATGCTTTCCAGAAAATTCTACATTATTTCTGATCAACAACATGCCATTCACATATACTTATCAGAAATGATGTAGTGCTCCCACTCACTTTCTTGTAAATACAGGCTTCACCGCAAGTCTGTATAAAACTATATGCTTTGATCAATTCATCAAAGTGTATATTCCAACTCCGAGATGCTTGCACCAGTCCATAGATGGATCGCTGGAGCTTGCACACTTTGTTAGCACCTTTAGGATTGACAAAACCTTCTTGTTGTATCATATACAACTCTTCTTTAAGAAATCCATTAAGGAATGCAGTTTCGACATTCATTTGCCATATTTCTTAAAATGTGGCAATTAATAACATGATTTGGACAGACTTAAGCATCACTATGAGTGAGAAAATCTCACCGTAGTCAACACTTTGAACTTGTCGAAAACCTTTTTGCGACATTTCGAGCTTTGTAGATAGTAACACTACTATCAGCATATGTCTTCCTCTTAAAGATCCATTTACTCTAAACGGCTCACCAATCATCGGGCAAGTCAATCAAAGTATATACTTTGTTCTCATACATGGATCCCATCTCAGATTTCATGGCCTCAAGCCATTTCGCGGAATCTGGGCTCATCATCTGTCGGTGTACTAGAGTAGGGGTACCCTAGTATCCCGAACTTGTGCACGGGCAGTTGCAGCCCTCCACGGCAAGGCTTACCGGGTGACCGCCAAGGTCCTCCGTGGTTCCTTTGGAGCCATTCAAGAACAAAGTATTCAAGCCAAGGAGACAAGGCCCCAAGAAGAGGAGCTTGCCAGGAAAGCCACCCAAGGCACCTAGGAGACAAGGCCCCGCAAGAGGAGTTTGCCGGAAGGCCACCCAAGGCACCTAGGAGACAAGGCCCCGCAAGAGGAGCTTGCCGGAAGGCCCGTGAGCGACAAGCTTCCTGGACGCGACAAGACAAAGAATCATGCAAGGCGCTTACCATGCACTCCCCACTGCAGACTGCGCTCCAAGACATCCACTAACGTGTCGCCCTAGGACCTTTCCAGCGCACAGGCAAGAGGCCGTCAGGCCACGGTGAGCACGGTGGCAAGCGGCGCCGACAAGATTGCCATCGTGGCAGCGGTGGCGCTCGGGCGTCCCTTTCGCACCGTTAGGGCGAGGTAGACGGGCATTTAATGCCTTTGTCCCCTGCCGCCGTGGTTAGGTATGATACATCGTACAAGTAGCTGTACCAACCACTCCTTTTTCCATTTTTACCCTTGTCTACGTTGCTACACCGTCAAGACCCCTTTAGCATATAAAAGGAGGCCCATCCGCAACGAGAGGAAAAGGGTTAGGAAAGGTTCAAGCCGTGAGAACACTCACGCCGGGTCTCGTTAGCAGCTTGTGTGTATCAGAAAGCACTCAGCGCCCCGAGCAAGAACTCAATACATCCAGACATGCAGCAGTAGGAGTGTTATCTCCGGAGAGCTCGGCTGGGTAAACCGCTCGTGTGCTTCGCCTCGATCTGCTCTTCGTCGACCTCCGCCCCTGCCGAACCGAAGGGGCTCGGTCCGCCGGTCCCATAGGTGTTCGTGGGCCGATCAGCTTCCCGACATCTTTGGCGCGCTGTGGTGGGGGCGCCGAGATTGTGTGAACTCTGATCCGGCGCCCGCACGAGCTAGATCTTCATCATCTTCATCGACATGCCACCGAAGAAGAAGGCTTCGGCGGCAGATGTTCCGTCATGTCGAACCCACCACCACCGGAGCAAACGGGTGGTGGGGTAGACGCCGCGAAGAATGGACGCCGACGGGGAGCCCACGGTGCTGCCAAGTCCAAGGACAAGGCTGCGCAGACTCGGCGTCAGACATGCACCGCGCCTGCCTCAGAGGCGCGGGACCGATGCGCCATGGTATTCACAAGGCCATACGCTCGTTGGACCAAGATCGAGCTGGTGGATCTCGGGATGCTCAAGACCAGCATGCACACCAACATGCCGGGCGCGAAGCGAGGCATCGGTCGCTCGACGGGATATCGCTCCTTCTAACATAGTTAGAAGTCCGAGCATATCCCGCCTCCTCGTGCTCGCCATCGCCACCCACCACTCCGGCAGGCTTTGGCGAGAGCTCAATCGCTCCTGGATTACCCTCCAACAGCCGACAAGGTCGATGAATGGAGGGCCACCATTCAGAGTCTCATCGGCTTTGCCAACGGCGACGCTCCACGGCAGCCGAGTGCATCGCTGCCGTGGCAGGACCGCGAAACACGAGCCAGTGGCGATGAAACCGGTGGGGGTGCAACCACCATGCACTCTCCGCCCCGAAGGCCAAGATCGCCGACTCGCCGGATCCACCTCGACAGTGACTCCACCGCATCATCGGATCCACGAGCTCGTCGCGATCAGCGCCAAGTTCTTCACGAACGACAGCAAGAAGACGCTCGAACTCGCATCGAGCGCCAAGAGAAGCGCCGTCAATCCGACCAGCCGCTACCGGCCCTCTATCGACATGCATGCGCCAAGGGAACCAGCGACTTGTCAGACGCTGTAGGTTGCCCTGCGTTCACTCGTGAGCTGCGGCAAGTCCAAAGGCCCAAAGAAGAAGAATTTCAAGCCGACGCATTGCAGAGAAGTATGACGGCAAGACGCATCCGGTCGGAGTTCCTAAGCATCTACACCATCGCGGTGCAAGCTGCCGGGGCAAGACGACAAGATCCCGGCCAACTATTTCCCCGGCGGTGCTCAAGCCCAATGTCGATCTGGCTCATGCACTTGCCGGACAACTCCATATCCTCTTGGCAGATCTATGCCATCGGTTTGTCGGCGCTTTACAGCGCCACAAGCCCCATGGCCAAGAAAGCGACCTTCATCTGCCGCCCATAAGGAAGGAGAGCCTCACGCAAGTACATTCAGAGATTCAGCCACAGACACAACATCTCAGATGTCCACCTGCCTTGTAATCAGCGTAGCTCCATCGAGCGTGCGAAACCGCAGGATGCGGAGGAGATGGTGATGTGCAAGATCAAAGGACGCCGATGAGCTATATGCCCTGGCCGACAAGTGTGCACGTGCTGAGGAAGGGAGGAGACTCCCCGGAGAGAATACTGAAGCAGGAGGATCTGATAGTGAGGAGACCGCCCCGGCAAAGAAAAACCGGCGGTGAAGAAGAAGACCAAGTCCGGCAAGAGCCTGATGCCCACTCCGGCAAGCGCACCTCTTTGGAGTGCTGCGCTACCGTCGAGGACGCACCATCGAGCTCCACCGGCAAGTCTTGAGGAGCGATCTGCTCCGGTAAGCCCTAGGGTTTATTCCGCTGAAGCAGACGCTTCCAAGTCCGCAAGAGCCTCGATGCCCACTCCGCAAGCGCACCTCTTCGGAGTGCTGCGCTACCATCGAGGACGCACCATCGAGCTCCACCGGCAAGTGCTGAGGAGCAACCTGCTCCGGCAAGCCCTAGGGTTTGTTCCATTGAAGCAGACGCTCCAAGTCCGGTAGAGCTCTGATGCCCACTCCGGCAAGCGCACCTCTTCAGAGTGCCGCTACCGCCGAGGACGCACCATCGAAGCTCCACCGACAAGTGCCGAGGAGCAACTGCCCGGCAAGCCCTAGGGTTTGTTCCGTTGAAGCAGACGCCCAAGTCCGTAGAGCTCGATGCCCACTCTAGCAAGCGCACCTCTTCGTGAGTGCTGCTACCGCCGAGAACGCACCATCGAGCTCCACCGGCAAGTGCCGAGGAGCAGTCTGCCCGCAAGCCCTAGGGTTTGTTCCGCTGAAGCAGACGCCCAAGTCCGGCAAGAAGAGCTCTGATGCCCACTCCGGCAAGCGCACCTCTTCGGAGTGCTGTGCTATCGTCGAGGACGCACCACCGAGCTCCACCGGCAAGTGCTGAGGATGAGTCTGCTCCGGCAAGCCCTAGGGTTTGTTCCATTGAAGCAGACGCTCCAAGTCCGGCAAGAGCTCTGATGCCCACTCCGGCAAGCGCACCTCTTCGGAGTGCTCCGCTACCGTCGAGGACGCACCATCGAGCTCCACCGGCAAGTGCTGAGGAGCAGTCTGCTCCGGCAAGCCCTAGGGTTTGTTTCGTTGAAGCAGACGCTCCAAGTCCGGCAAGAGCTCTGATGCCCACTCCAGCAAGCGCACCTCTTCGGAGTGCTGCGCTACCATCGAGGACGCACCATCGAGCTCCACCGGCAAGTGCTGAGGAGCAATCTGCTCCGGAAAGCCCTAGGGTTTGTTTCGTTGAAGCAGACGCTCCCGACAAGTTTTGCTCCGGCAAACTTGCCGGGAACGCCAAGTTCCGCTGAGCCGCAGTGTTCTCACCGTGGAAGCAGATGTTCCCGCAGCAGCAGAGATGCCGGTGGTTCTTTGGTCGACCAGACGACGCCAAATCGAGCCACGTGCCGTACACCTTTCGCTCTAGTCTATGGAGCAGAGGCAGTTATCCCCACGGAACTCAGATATCGATCACCTCGAGTGCTCGCTATGATGAGCTTGAGCAAGAGCAGTTGCGACAAGATGACGTGGTCGCTCCTTGAGGAGGATCGCCTTCAGCCGTCAGACGAGCTGCTTGATACCAAGAAGCTTTGCGCCGCTACCATAACCGCAAAGTTAATGCCAAGTCTCGAGGAAGGCGACCTTGTTCTTGGCGCTGCTCGTCCGCCAAGAATTCCAACAAGTTGACGCCGAAGTGGGAAGGCCCTTACCGGGTGAAACGAGTCACTAGGCTCGGCGCTGTCCGCTTTGAGACCGAAGATGGCATTCCGTGAGCAACTCCCCGGAACATTGAGCATCTTCATAAGTTTTACTCAGAAGGCGCTGTTGTTTAACCTGTTTCGGCAACCACCTTTTGTACAAGTCTTGCCGATGTTGCATGTAATCCTTTGTACAAAGCCGGGCGCAGACCCCGTGCATAAGTGAAGCTAATGTGCTTCGCACATCTTGTCAATTTCATGCTTTCTACTTCTATTTTTGGCATGCGTTATCTGACATTTTGTGCAGCACCTACCCCCGGTAAGCAATAACGAGCCATAAGGCTCCATATCTTTATTTTCTCTTCTTTCTCTTTCTCCAAGAAAGGAAGGTTCCCTCGCCCACAAGTTTTCCGGGAGGAAAGGAGAAGATAATGGTGTGGACCAAGCGTCGCTCAAGGAAGATCAGCCTTACCGGGAAGCAAACGACAGAAAAGCTAAGTTGCTAAAGTTTGAGCAATCAGTTTTAAAATTTTTAAGTTATCTTCCTCGAACGACCGTACTTTGTATGGAAAACCTGTGCGCGGAGGAACCAACTCGTAGCTAGTTGCGCCCTTACTTTGTTTCGAGTCCGCTCAACAACTTAAGTGAGCTGCGATTGCGCCCTTATTTTGTTTCGAGTCCGCTCAACAACTTAAGTGAGCTGCGATTGCGCCCTTACCTTGTTTCGAAGTCCGCTCAACAACTTAAGTGAGTCATGACTAGTTGCGACAAGGTTTCTTGTCGGTAGCAGCACCGCCAAAGAAGTCGACGTCTCAAGACTTAGCGCCATGGCCAGATGCTCATACCGACAAGTTCCCTAAAAGCGAGGGCAAAACATACAAAGGAAGGAATCAAGTAAAGGAAATAACATAGCAATTGCTATCCGAAATAGAGTTATATTACAAGATAACTTGTCGCAGCTCTAATAGATTGTTCTCGTGACATAACCAGCAGCGGCAACAAAAAGAGAAAGCGGGCGGCCGACCTTCAAATAGGCGCCGGGTTGGGGCTCTTCGAGTCTGGACAACGCTACTGGCGGCGGAGGGATCGGCGGTCGGCGAAGCGCCTGGCGCTCTCTGCGGCCTCGTGGCCGTCGGTGCGATCGCCGGACCCTCGCCAAACCTGGCGGCAGCTTTGGCGGCCTCTTCGGCCGGGCGGGCTCATCGGCGCCAGCTTCTTCTCCGATGGCAGCAGCGTCGTCAAGATTGCCGCGTCCTCCTCGCCGTGACCTCGGTCTCCATTGGCTCAGGCGGATGGATCTCGACGACCGAAAATGAAGAAAAGTAAAGCAAATATTCAAAAGAAAATCAGAAGAAGAACACACGGGAAGTTTTCAAGCAAGAGGATTACCTGTGCTAGGGTCTGCAGTCATGGTCTCCGCCACCGGGGGATCGCTGGTACTGCCCCTTGCCGGAGAGCTATCCTTGCCGGAGAACTGCCCTTGCCGGAGAAGTCTCCCTTGCCGGAGAACGCTCCTTGCCGGGAATCCTCCCTTGGCGGTGTAGTCGGCGAAGGCATGTCAGAGCGGCTTGTGGCACTCTGGTAAGGCTGCTCTGCTACTACACAAATCGCCAGCCGATATCAAGAAAGAAAGGGCACCCATGCACGCCTAACAGCAGGAAGTGAACCATATACTTACGCTTGGGGGGCTGGGGCTGCGCGATGTCTGCCCAGCTTTTGCGCCTGGCCCAACAGCGCCGCACTGCAGGTGGCCCAGGCCCGGGGGCTCCTGTCGGTGTACTAGAGTAGGGGTACCCTAGTATTCCGAACTTGTGCACGGGCAGTCGCAGCCCTCCGCGACAAGGCTTACGGGTGACCGCCAAGGTCCTCCGTGGTTCCTTCTGAGCCATTCAAGAACAAATTATTCAAGCCAAGGAGACAAGGCCCCGGCAAGAGGAGCTTGCCGAAAGCCACCCAAGGCACCTAGGAGACAAGGCCCCGCAAGAGGAGTTTGTCGGAAGGCCACCCAAGGCACCTAGGAGACAAGGCCCCAAAGAAGAGGAGCTTGCCGGGAAGGCCCGGTGAGCGACAAGCTTCCGGACGCGACAAGACAACAACCATGCAACGCGCTTGCCGCAGCACTTCGCTCAGACCAAGGCTCCAAAGACATCCACTAACGTGTCGCTCGACCTTTCCAGCGCTGCGTGGCAAGAGGCCGTCGCGGCCAGCCGGAGCGCTGTGGCAAGCGGCATCGACAAGATTGCCATCGTGGCAAGCGGTGGCGCTTCGGGCGTCCCTTTCAAGATCGTTAGGGCGACGAGACGGGCATTTAATGCCTTTGTCCTCGCCGCCGTGGTTAGGTATGATACACTCGCATAAGTAGTCAGTATCAACCACTCCTTTTCCATTTTTACCCTTGTCTACGTTGCCACCTGTCGGAGACCCCTTTAGCATATAAAAGGAGGCCCATGCGCAACGTAGGAAAAGGGTTGGGAAAGGTTCGCCGTAGAACACTCACGCCGGGTCTCAAGTTAGCAGCTTGTGTGTACTGTAGCACTCAGCGCCCCGAGCAAGAACTCAATACATCCGCATATGCAGCAAAGAGGAGTGTTATCTCCGGAGAGCTCCGAAGCTGGGTAAACTGCTCGTGTGCTTCGCCTCGATCTGCTCTTCGTGCGACCTTTGCCCCCCGCCGAACCGAAAGGGGCTCGGTCCGCTGGTCCCATAGGTGTTCGTGGGCCAGATCAGCTTCCCCGACATCATCGCTTCCTCATAGTTCGTAGGTTCGTCATGGTCTAGTAACATGACTTCGAGAAAGGATTACCGTACCACTCTGGTGCGGACAATACTCTGGTTGACCTACGAGGTTCGGTAGTAACTTGATCTGAAGCTCCATGATCATCATCATTAGCTTCCTCACTAATTGGTGTAGGAATCACTTGAACTGATTTTTGTGATGAACTACTTTCCAATTCGGGAGAAGGTACAATTACCTTATCAAGTTCTGCATGCCCCCCCTCACTTCTTTCAAGAGAAACTCCTCTAGAAAGGATCCATTCTAAGCAACGAATATCTTGCCTTCGGATCTGTGATACAAGGTGTACCCAACTGTCTCCTTTGGGTATCCTATGAAGACACATTTCTCTGATTTGGGTTCGAGCTTATCAGGTTGAAGCTTTTTCACATAAGCATCGCAACCCCAAACTTTAAGAAACGACAATTTGGGTTTCTTGCGAAACCATGGTTCATATGGTGTCGTCTCAACGGATTTAGATGGTTCCCTATTTAATGTGAATGCAGTTGTCTATAATGCATAAACCCAAAACAATAGTGGTAAATCGGTAAGAGACATCATAGATGGCACCATATCTAATAAAGTACGGTTACGATGTTCGGACACACCATTACGCTGTGGTGTTCCAGGTGGCGTGAGTAGCGAAACTATTTCACATTGTTTCAAAAGAAGATCAAACTCATAACTCAAATATTCGCCTCCATGATCAGATTGTAGAAACTTTATTTTCTTGTTACGATGATTTTTCACTTCACTCTGAAATTCTTTGAACCTTTCAAATGTTTCAGATTTATGTTTTATCAAGTAGATATACCCATATCTGCTCAAATCATCTGTGAAGGTTAGAAAATAATGATACCCGCCGCGAGCATCAACACTCATCAGACCACATACGTCAGTATGTATTATTTCCAACAAGTCTGTTGCTCGCTCCATTGTTCCGGAGAACGAAGTCTTAGTCATCTTGCCCATAAGGCATGGTTCGCAAGCATCAAGTGATTCATAATCAAGTGATTCCAAAAGCCCGTCAGCACGGAGTTTCTTCATGCGCTTTATACCAATATGACCTAAACGGCAGTGCCACAAATATGTTGCACTATCATTATCAACTTTGCTTCTTTTGGCATCAATATTATGAATATGTGTATCATTATGATCGAGATTCAATAAACCATTTACATTAAGTGTATGACCATAGAAGGTTTTATTCATGTAAACAGAACAACAATTATTATTTGACTTAAACGAATAACCGTATTGCAATAAACATGATCCAATCATATTCATGCTTAATGCAAACATTGAATAACATTTATTTTGGTCTAACACTAATCTCGAAGGTAGAGGGAGTGTGTGATGGTGATCTTATCAACCTTGGAATCACTTCCAACACACATCGTCACTTCGCCCATAACTAGTCTGTGTTCATTCTGCAACTCCTGTTTTAGTTACTACTCTTAGCAACTAAACCAGTATCAAATACTGAGGGGTTGCTATAAACACTAGTAAAGTACACATCAATAACATGTATATCAAATATACTTTTGTTTACTTTGCCATCCTTCTTATCCGCCAAGTATTTGGTGCAGTTCCTTCACACTAGAAGCACTCAGTTTCAGGCCTGGGTCTAGCTTTGGAATTCTTCATGGGAGTGGCAACTTGCTTGCCATTCTTCTCGAAGTTCCCTTTCTTTCCCTTGCCCTTTTACTTGAAACTAGTGGTCTTGTCAACCATCAACATTTGATGCTTTTGTTGATTTCTACCTTTGTCAATTTCGGCATCGTGAAGAGCTCGGGAATCGCTTTCGTCATCCCTTGCATATTATAGTTCATCACTAAGTTCTAGTAACTTGGTGATAGTGACTAGATAACTTTGTCAATTACTATCTTATCTGGAAGATTAACTCCCACTTGATTCAAACAATTGTAGTACCCAGACAATCTGACACATGCTGACTGGTTGAGCTATTCTCCTGCATCTTGTAGGCAAAGTATTGTTAGAGGTCTCATACCTCTCGACACAGGCATGAGTATGAAATACCAATTTGAAATCTTAGAACATCTTATATGCTCTCATGCTCAAAACGTTTTTGAAGTCCCGGTTCTAAGCCGTAAAGCATGGTGCACTAATCTATTAAGTAGTCATCATACCGAGCATTGTCAAACGTTCATAATGTGTGCATCTGGTCCTGCAATAGTCTGTCACCTAGCGGTGCATCAAGGACATAATTCTTCTATTCAGCAATGAGGATAACCCTCAGATCACAGACCTAGTCCGCATCATTGCTACTAAAAATTTTCAACATAGTTTTTCTCTAGGAACATATAAAAAATAAACTGGGAGTTACATCGCGAGCTATTGATCTACAACATAGACATGCAAACTACTACCAGGTACTAAGTTCATGATAAATTAAAGTTCATTAATAATATTACTTGTGAACTCCCACTTAGATAGACATCTTTCTAGTCATCTAAGTGATCATGTGATCCAAATCAACTAAACCATGTTCGATCATAACGTGAGATGGAGTTGTTTTCAATGCTGAACATCACTATGTTGATCATATCTACTATATGATTCACGCTCGACATTCCCGTCTCAGTGTTATGAGGCCATATCTGCATATGCTAGGCTCGTCAAGTTTAACCCGAGTATTCTGCGTGTGCAAAACTGGCTTGCACCCGTTGTATGTGAACATAGAGCTTATCACACCCGATCATCACGTGGTGTCTCGGCACGACGAACTTTCGCAACGGTGCATACTCAGGGAGAACACTTGTACCTTGAAATCCAGTGAGAGATCATCTTATAATGCTACCGCCGAACTAAGAAAAATAAGATGCATAAAGAATAAACATCACATGCAATCAAAATAAGTGATAGGATATGGCCATCATCATCTTGTGCCTTTGATCTCCATCTCCAAAGCACCGTCATGATCACCATCGTCACCGGCTTGACACCTTGATCTCAATCAAAGCATCGTTGTCGTCTCGCCAACTATTGCTTCTACGACTATCGCTACTGCTTAGTGAGAAAGTAAAGCAATTACATGGCGATTGCATTTCATACAATAAAGCGACAACCATATGGCTCCTTCTAGTTGTCGATAACTCTGTTATAAAACATGATCATCTCATACAATAAAATTTAGCATCATGTCTTGACCATATTGTTGGGGAACGTAGTAATTTCAAAAAATTTCCTATGCACACGCAAGATCATGGTGATGCATAGAAACGAGAGGGGAGAGTGTTGTCCACGTACCCTCGTAGACCGATAGCGGAAGCGTTAGCACAAGGCGGTTGATGTAGTCGTACGTCTTCACGATCCGACCGATCAAGTACCTAACGCACGGCACCTCCGAGTTCTGCACATGTTCAACTCGGTGACGTCCCTCGAACTCCGATCCAGCCGAGTGTTGAGGGAGAGTTTCTTCAGCATGACGGCGTGGTGACGATGATGATGTTCTACGGACGCAGGGCTTCGCCTAAGCACCGCTACAATATTATCGAGGTGGATTATGGTGGAGGGAGCACCGCACACGGCTAAGATATCAAGAGATCAATTGTTGTCACTGTGGGGTGCCCCCTGCCCCCGTATATAAAGGAGCAAGGGGGAGGCGGCCGGCCAAGGAGGAGGGCGCACCAAGGAGGGAGTCCTACTCCCACCGGGAGTAGGACTCCTCCTTTCCTTGTTGGAGTAGGAGAGAAGGAAAGAGGAGGAGAGGGAGAAGGAAAAGGCTGCACCCCTTGTCCAATTCGGACCAGAGGGGGCGCAGGCCTCCTTCCTTTGGCCTCTCTCCTCTATTCCCGTATGGCCCAATAAGGCCCATATACTCGCCAAGTGAATTCCTCGTAACTCTCCCAGACTTCAAAAATACCCGAATCACTCGGAACCTTTCCGAAGTCCGAATATAGTCGTCCAATATATCGATCTTTACATCTCGACCATTTCGAGACTCCTCGTCATGTCCCCGATCTCATACAGGACTAACTCCTTCGTACATCAAAACTCATAAACTCATTATATAACCGCTATCGAACTTTGTTGCATGGACCCTACGGGTTTGATAACTATGTAGACATGACCGAGACACGTCTCCGGTCAATAACCAATAGTGGAACCTGGATGCTCATATTGGCTCCCACATATTCTACGAAGATCTTTATCGATCAAACCGCATAACAACATACGTTGTTCCTTTTGTCATCGGTATGTTACTAACTCATTAATCACATTGCTTGCAAGGCTTATAGTGATGTGCATTACCGAGAGGGCCCAGAGATACCTCTCCGACAATCGGAGTGAGAAATCCTAATCTCGAAATACGCCAACTCAACATGTACCTTCTGGAGACACCAGAGAGCTCCTTTATAATCACCCGATTCGTTGTGATGTTTGGTAGCACACAAAGTGTTCCTCCAAAGAAACAGGAGTTGCATAATCTCATAGTCATAGGAACATGTATAAGTCATGAAGAAAGCAATAGCAACATACTAAACGATCAAGTGCTAAGCTAACGGAATGGGTCAAGTCAATCACATCCTCCTCCTAATGATGTGATCCCGTTAATGAAATGACAACTCATGTCTATGGCCAGGAAACTTAACCATCTTTTATTCACGAGCTAGTCAAGTAGAGGCATACTAGTGACACTATGTTTGTCTATGTATTCACACATGTATCAAGTTTCCGGTTAATACAATTCTAGCATGAATAATAAACATTTATCATGAAATAAGGAAATAAATAATAACTTTATTATTGCCTCTAGGGCATATTTCCTTCACATCACAACATGCCCCGCAAAAAAAAGTTAGACGTCCTCTACTTTGTTGTTGCAAGTTTTACGTGGCTGCTACGGGCTGAGCAAGAACCGTTCTTACCTACGCATCAAAACCACAATGATTTTTCATTAAGTGTGTTGTTTTAACCTTCAACAAGGACCGGGCATAGTCACACTCGATTCAACTAAAGTTGGAGAAACTAACGCCGCCAGCCACCTGTGTGCAAAGCACGTCGGTAGAACCAGTCTCGTGTAAGCGTGCGCGTAATGTTGGTCCGGGCCGGTTCATCCAACAATACCGCCGAATCAAAGTATGACATGCTGGTAAGTAGTATGACTATTATTGCCCACAAATCTTTGTGTTCTACTCGTGAATATAACATCTACGCATAGATCTGGCTCGGATGCCACTCATGGGGAACGTAATATTTCAAAATTTTGCCTACGCACACGCAAGATCCATCTACGTGATGCATAGCAATGAGAGGGGATAGTGTTGTCCATGTACCCTCGTAGACCGAAAGCATAAGCGTTATGACAACGCGGTTGATGTAGTCGTACGTCTTCAGGATCGAGCGATCCTAGTACCGAAAGTACGGCACCTCCGCGATCTGCACACGTTCAGCTCGGTGATGTCCCACGAACTCTTGATCCAGCTGAGTGTGGAGGGAGAGCTTCGTCAGCACGACAGTGTGATGACGGTGATGATGAAACTACCGGCACAGGGCTTCACCTAAGCACTGCAACGATATTACCGAGGTGGATTATGGTGGAGGGGGGCACCGCACACGGCTAAGACAATGTCAACTTGTGTGTCTATGGGGTGCCCCCCTCCCCGTATATAAAGGAGTGGAGGAGGAGGGAGGGCCGGCCCTCTAAGGCGCACCCTGGGAGGAGCCCTACTCCCACCGGGAGTAGGATTCCCCCCTTTCCCTAGTTGGAGTAGGAGAGAAGGAAGGAGGATAGAGGGAGAAGTAAAGGGGGGTGCCGCCCCCCCTTCCCTAGTCCAATTCGGACCCAAGGGGGAGGGGCGTGTGGCCTGCCCTAGTCGCCCCTCTCTCTCTCTCTCCACTAAATTCCATTAGGGCCCATATACTCCCCGGGGGGTTCCGATAACCACCCAGTACTCCGGTAAATGCCCGAACTCACCCGGAACCATTCTGATGTCCAAACATAGTCATCCAATATATCGATCTTTATGTCTCGACCATTTTGAGACCCCTCGTCATGTCCGTGATCATATTCAGGACTCCCAACAACCTTCGGTAAATCAAAACTCATAAACTCATAATACTGATTGTCACCGAACGTTAAGCGTGCGGACCCTATGGGTTCGAGAACTATGTAGACATGACCGAGACTCATCTCCGGTCAATAACCAATAGCGGAACCTAGATGCTCATATTGGTTCCTACATATTCTACGAAGATCTTTATCGGTCAAACCGCACAACAACATACGTAGTTCCCTTTGTCATCGGTATGTTACTTGCCCGAGATTCGATCGTCGGTATCTCAATACCTAGTTCAATCTCGTTACCGGCAAGTCTCTTTACTTGTTCAGTAATGCATCATCCCGCAACTAACTCATTAGTCACATTTCTTGCAAGGCTTATAGTGATGTGCATTATCGAGAGGGCCTAGAGATACCTCTCCGACAATCGGAGTGACAAATCCTAATCTCTATCTATGCCAACTCAACAAACACCATCGGAGACACCTGTAGAGGATCTTTATAATCACCCAATACGTTGTGAAGTTTGATAGCACACTAAGTGTTCCTCCGGTATTCGGGAGTTGCATAATTTCATAGTCATAGGAACATGTATAAGTCATGAAGAAAGTAATAGCAATAAACTAAACGATCATAGTGCTAAGATAACGGATGGGTCTTGTCCATCACATCATTCTCTAATGATGTGATCCCGTTCATCAAATGACAACACATGTCTATGGTCAGGAAACATAACCATCTTTGATTAACAAGCTAGTCAAGTAGAGGCATAGCACTATGTTTTGTCTATGCATTCGCACATGTACTAAGTTTCCGCTTTAATTTGGCATGGGCCCCAACTGCCTGCGGACCTAGTCGACGCGTGGCTCTTGATGGGACGTGGGCTTCTCCGCTTCCCCATGCTGCCTTCGCAGCCATTTGACTTGACAAGAGCCTGCTGCATGCAGAAAAGATCATCATTACTGGAGATCATGGAGGCCGACGGTTGGCCTCCCTCTGGCTATAAATGGGGGAAGGGGCGGAGCCCCCTGTTCATCTCCGTCTTCTCGCTGCTTGCTCCTTCCTCTTCTTTCTTGTCTCCCCATCTTGTCAAAGCATCCATGGCACCGATGAGGAGGTTTTTTGTGGCGGAGAAGGGAAGGCCACTCGGGAGGAAAGTGGGCCACTCCCGCCGAAGAAGAGGCTCGGCTACTCCCGCGACGCCGGTGAAGAGAGCGAGGTGACGCGGCCTTGGCACGAGCGGCCTCCTCCGGGCTTCCCGCTCCCCGTGTACGCCCGTGCGCAGGGCCCTGGGCACGAGGGAGACGCCCAGCACCACAAGGGTCGGGGTCACAGAGGAGGAT
This sequence comes from Aegilops bicornis, assembly GCA_021605145.1. Classification (NCBI taxonomy): domain Eukaryota; kingdom Viridiplantae; phylum Streptophyta; class Magnoliopsida; order Poales; family Poaceae; genus Aegilops; species Aegilops bicornis. The sequence goes on along the minus strand of CM038674.1, from coordinate 282,721,819 downwards.
AGGCGGCGGTTGCATGGCCACGCAGCTCGCGGACCCATGCCGAAGGCACAACCCGTGAGTTTGTGGTGTGGGCGGCAATGTAGCCGCGCACATAGATCCGGCTCCCGCGGTTCTTCGCAGAGGAGATACCACCGAGGGGCCCCCCGAGCTACGGCGGCAACACGCCGGGTGCTGCAGCCAAGCCACCGAAGCAGAGGTCGAGGTCGTCTCTTTGGGTGACGTCTTCATGACTCGAGGATGGGGCGAGATCGCTCGCGCCTGCTGCTCGGAGGGGGCCCTCGCCATCCACTCCAAATATGTTGGAGCCTCGATGCTTTTCTTAAAGGTCTTTGGCGAGGACGGTCGGCGCCTGGAGTGCTGCTCCAGAAGAGACAATCCCCGCAGCGCGGCCATAGGCGTTGAACTTGCCCTTGGCCGTGCCAACAACTCCTCTAGCAGTAGGAGTGACTCTCCGGAATCCAGCGATTCTCCGGAGTCCAGTGACAACGAAAACTACGAGCCGCCGACCTCCTGCCGTGCCCAGAGCATGGCAGCAGCGTCGACTCGGCACCGTCAGTGACGCAGCTGAGACCGGGGTTCTTCTGGGTCCCTTCTTTTGCTTTCCCTGTGCAGAAACATGACGAGCCCCGTGGGGGAATGTAAAAAACTATAATGCTTTTGCCTTAATGCTATTTTTCCTGGTTCGGTGTTGTGATCGCGTATCCCGCCTTGGCATGGTGTTCTCTTTCATTCTCGCAGTAGCTCAGTGCTCTACATTGACACGACCCAGTCCCCAGGCAGGCTTCAGCAGTTGCTGGTATGCCAGGTCGCGATGCAGTGGTCAAGGCCAGGAGGTTAGCGTCCCGAGGTCCGGTAAGAGCCCCTGAGGCACGATGCTCAGGGGGGACCTTTAGCGCGCAAGCGGCTCCTTGAAGGCCGAAAGGGAAACGTCCTTTCCCAGGCGAGGTCGCGAGAGTCGAAGTACTGAGTCGTGAGGTTCATGCCAGCGCGTAGGTGGTGACTTATCTTGGTGTGTCCGTGATGGTAGTTGTGGCATGATGCCCAACCGCGTCCTGGTGGTGGTGTTCTTAGGCAGGGCTCACACCGACCCCCTCTTCCCCGCTCATCTAAATGCACTACGTCCTCGGGTCCCGGCCCCCGAGCAAGGCTCAACTGCCGCTGGTATGCCAGGCCGCGATGCTGTGGTCAAGGCCAGGCGGTGAGGGATTGAGAGCCAGTAGGAGCCCCTGAGGCGCGATGCTCAGGGAACCCCCTTTAATGTGCAAGATAATTGCGTGAAAAAGGAGTGGCTGGCGGGGCTGCCCGTAATCCTGAATCCGGAGGTCCCTGCGAGTTAGTCATAGGAAAAGAGAACATATCACATATCCGCGCTTGCTGTCCTGCCGTTGATCTTTCCGCAAGAAGATGAATGCACTGAGGACCTAGTGAGGTGGCATGCGCGGGGCAGGCCGCGAGTTAGAGCTCGGTCTCTCAGATTTATCAGCGCTACAGGGACGGACCAGAGCACAGGCGCCGTGCCAGCAGCCCACATTGCGGGATGAGGGAGAGGCGAGTTAGCAACGTGCGGAGGCTGCGAAGGGCGACTCCATAGACAATAGGACAACAAAGATAGTGTCGGTAACCATGATAATAGAGGCAACCATATTGGTCCGGAATACATAAAATGAAATGGTGTGACCACGGGAGTGACACTGGCGGCTTGGGGATGATGCAGCCTGAGGGGTGCGCCAACTGAACAAACCAAAAAGTGTCACCTAGCACCATTGCTGAAGAAGTCTCGGAGTAGCTGAAGACGTGTGTCGCAGAAGTCGTTCCTCGCGAGCCGTACAGCTCCCGAACCTCGTGAGGCTCCGGGGACCTGGGGGGCTCGTGAGGGTTCGTCACCTCCTCCGTCTGGACCGCCTCGCGCCGCGCCTCGTGAGCCTCCAGGACGACCCGCATGTGGCGCTGGTGCATGGCAGCCCTGTTCAGCAGACCGAAAGGCATGCGAACATAGCTGTGAGGGGGGGCCTCGCACCGGCCAACGTGGGACGACCAGAAGAGCTCCTGAGATGCGATCCTGTTGAGCCCTGGTATGTTGACACAGGCGCGCAGCTCGCTGCCCTCATCAGGGGCGGGAGCTGCGCCCGGGGGTGCAGGGTGCTAACTCTTGAGCACTGCGTTAGTTTTCCCTTGAAGAGGAAAGGGTGATGCAAGAAAGTAGCGTAAGTATTTCCCTCAGTTTTTGAGAACCAAGGTATCAATCTAGTAGGAGACTACACTCAAGTTGCCTTGTACCTACACAAACAAATAAGAACCTTGCAACCAACGCAATAAAGGGGTTGTCAATCCCTTCACAGCCACTTGCAAAACTGAGATCTGATAGAGATAATAAGGTACATATTTTTGGTATTTTTATGATATAGATTGAAAGTAAATATTGCAAAGTAAAATAGATTGGAAACTTATATGATGGAAAATAGACCCGGGGGCCATAGGTTTCACTAGTGGCTTCTCTCAAGTAAGCATCTACGGTGGGTGAACAAATTACTGTCGAGCAATTGATACAATAGTGCAGAATTATGAGAATATCTAGGCATGATCATGTATATAGGCATCACGTCCGTGACAAGTAGACCGAAACGATTATGCATCTACTACTATTACTCCACACATCGACCGCTATCCAGCATGCATCTAGAGTATTAAGTTCATAAGAACAGAGTAACGCATTAGGCAAGATGACATGATGTAGAGGGATAAACTCAAGCAATATGATATAAACCCCATCTTTTTATCCTCGATGGCAACAATACAATACGTGCCTTGCTGCCCTCGTCATTACTTGGAAAGGACACCACAAGATTGAACCCATAGCTAAGCACTTCTCACATTGCAAGAAAGATCAATCTAGTAGGCCAAAGCAAACTGATAATTCGAAGAGACTTGCAAACATAATTAAATCTTGCATAAAAGAATTCAGAGGAGAATCAAATATTGTTCATAGATAATCTTGATTATAAACCCACAATTCATCGGATCTTGACAAACACACCGCGAAAAGAATTACATTGAATAGATCTCCAAGAGAATCAAGGAGAACTTTGTATTGAGATCCAAAGAGAGAGAATAAGCCATCTAGCTAATAACTATGGACCCAAAGGTCTGTGGTAAACTACTCTCACATCATCGGAGAGGCTATGGTGTTGATGTAGAAGCCCTCCGTGATCGATTCCCCCTCCGGCGGAGCGCCGGTAAAGGTCCAAGATGGGATCTCACGGGTACAGAAGGTTGCGGTGGTGGAAATAGGGTTTCGTGGTGCTCTTGGATGTTTTCGGGGTATATGAATATATAGGCGAAAGAATTCGGTCAAGGGAGCCACGAGGAGCCCACGAGGGTGGGGGCGCGCCTACCACCCCTGAGCGCGCCTCCCTGCCTTATGGCTTCCTTGTTGCTTGCTTGGCGTCCACTCCAAGTCTCCTGGATTGCGTTTCTTCCAAAAATCACTCTCCCGAAGGTTTCATTTCGTTTGGATTCCGTTTGATATTCCTTTTCTGCAAAACACTGAAATAGGTAAAAAAACAGCAATTTGCACTGGGCCTTTGGTTAGTAGGTTAGTCCCAAAAATAATATAAAAGTGTATAATAAATCCCATTAAACATCCAAAATAGATAATATAATAGCATGGAATAATAAAAAATTATAGATACGTTGGAGACGTATCACAGGGCGACGCTCGCCTCGCATGGCTCTTGCCTCCTGAAGCTCCTTGATACATCTCCGACATATCTATGATTTATGAAGTATTCATGCCATGTTTATAACAGTTCTACATGATTTTGGTATGATTTGATTAGAACTAACCCGGACTGACGCTGTTTTCAATAGAAATACCATGGTGTTGTTTTTGTGCAGAAATAAAAGTTCTCGGAATGGGCTGAAAATTAAAGTAGAAATTTTTTGAAAAAAATAAAAAATACTTTAGCAAAAAGATACCAGAGAAGAGTCCCCGGCTAACCACAATGGTGGGGGCGCCCCCACTACCCTAGGACGCGCTCCCCGTCCTTGTCTTTGCCTCGTGGGCCCCCTTGATTTGCCCCCGATGCCAAACACTCCTATAAATCCCAAAAACTCCAGAACAAAACCTAGATCAGGAGTTCCGGTGCCGTAAGTCTCTGTAGCCATGAAAAACCAATCTAGGCCCTCTCTAGTACCCTGCCGGAGGGGGCCATCATCATCGAAGGCCATGGAGGAGGAAGACGGAGGGGGCATCATCACCATGAAGGCCAAGGACCAGATGAAGAACCTTTCCCCATCTAGGGGGAAGGCCATGGAGGACGAAGCACAAGGGGGAGAACCTCTCCGCCTGTCTCTTGGTGGCGCCGGAGTGCCATCGGGGGAACCATCAGCGCGGTGATCGTCTTCATCAACATCACCATCTTCATCGCCATCCTCATCTCTTTTACGCAGTCGACTCTCCCGCACCCCGCTGTAATCCCCTACTTGAACATGGTGCTTTATGCCACATATTATGATCCAATGATGTTTTGCCATCCTATGATATTTTGAGTAGATTTCTTTTGTCTTTTGGGATGATTGATGATATAGATTGGTTTGAGTTGTATGTTTTATTTTGGTGTTGTCCTATGGTGCCTTCCGTGCCACACACACGTGAGGGATTCCCGCTGTAGGGTGTTGCAATACGTTCATGATTCGCTTATAGTGGGTTGCTTGAGTGATGTACATAAACCCGAGTAAGGGGGTTGTTGCGTATGGGATAAAGGGGACTTGATACTTTAATGATATGGTTGGGTTTTACCTTAATGATCTTTAGTAGTTGCAGATGCTTGCTAGAGTTCCAATCATAAGTGCATATGATCCAAGAAGAGAAAGTATCTTAGCTTATGCCTCTCCCTCGTATCAAATTGCAATAATGATTACCGATCTTGTTCACAATTGCCTAGGACAATTCCGCACATCGGCCCATCATTATTCCACACTCGCTATTTATAATATATAGTAATATATTCTAACTTTATGTTAACAGTACCTACTTTTATATTTTTGTTCTCCGATATCATGCAAAGTTATCCTCTTCATACCCACAACGTAGTTTCATTTCTCATTTCTAGTTGGAAGCAAATGTTCGGTGTACGTACAGTCGTATAAGTGGCAGATAGGACTTGAGAGAATATTGATCTTACCTTTATCTCCTTGTGGGTTCCACACTCCATGCTTATCACTTCCACCTTTGGAAATTGCTACGATGATTCCTTACACTTGAGGATTATCAAGCTCTTTTCTGGCGCCGTCGCCGGGGAGTGATAGCGTGGGGTTGATATTTTCGTGTATGCTTATTTTCTTTCTTGGATAAGTAGTTTTTTCCCTTTTGTTTTTCTTTAGTTGTGGTGAAACAAACAAAAATAATAAAAAATGCAAAATACAAAAAATTTACTTGCCTCTTATGCTTAAATTTTTTTTCAAAAAGAGAAGTGATTGGAAGGTTGTGCATTGGAGAAGTGAGGGTCGACCTTGAACACTTGTGTTCATGCTCATGGAAACAATGTAGAATTTGTCATGGAAGTTTCTCAAAAATAGGTACCCCTTTTATATATTCATTGTATTATAAAAATAATGTGCCAAGTTTTGGTTTTACGATGATTAGATTGTTTGTTTGCTATGTGTAGTGCAAAAATAGAAACTTTGGCTATAGTGCGTGGATTTTCATTTTTTACTGGAACATCAAATGACTCTGAAACTTTTTGCGCAGTACTTCTATACATATTTTTTAGACTGTCCTAATTTTTTAGAATTTTTGAAGGTAGAGCATCTCCAACAGTCACAAGAAAGCGCCACAAGAAAACCTGTTTTCCAAGGCAGTTTCTGCATGTTGAGCGCTGCCGCCAAATATGGCTCCAAAGAGTCACAGCTTATAATGCAGCTGCCAAGGCTTGCTTCCAAAGAAATACAAAAAATACAGCTACAAGCGTGACTCATCGGGCATTAAACATATATATTTTGGACACAAAATGAGTTTGAAACATTCATCGAAATGAAATGAACATGTGAAATTTGACACAAACAAGTTCATGCCCACAAGTTCAAAATCATGCCCACAAGTTCATCCAACCAAGTTCAAATGCAAACTAAAGTTCAAGACATGAAAGACACATCAATCATCTTCCTCGTCTTTGTCCTCATCTTCCGAAGATGATTCTTCCGCCTCCGAAGATGAATCTTCCTCCCTCTCCTCATCATGCACCGCATCACATGAAGCTCCGATGGTGTTGGCAAGATCTTCAACGGCATCTTCATGGGAATGTGTGTGAGAAGGCACATCGAAAGACATTCCACCCATGGCGGCCGGAGGTGCACCCATGCCTCCCATGAGAGAACCAAAACTCAAGCCTCCCATGGCGGCCATTGCGTCGAAGGGTGCTCCAAAGCCACCCATGGCGGCCGGAGATGCACCCATGCCTACAATGGCGGCCGGAGGTGCACCCATGCCTCCCATGGCTCCGAAGCCACCCATGCCTCCCATGGCGCCAAGGCCACCGCCACCCATGGCGCCAAGGCCACCGCCACCCATGCCGCTGAAGCCACCGCCACCCATGCCACCGAGGCCACCGCCACTCATGCCTCCAAGGCCACCGCCACCCATGCCGCCAAGGCCACCGCCACCCATGCCACCAATCTTGTCAACCGCCTTTTGACAAGCCGCCCACTTTTGACAATCCGAGTTGATTGTCGAACATCGGGACCGAAGTGATCTCTCGGAGCGGTCAATTCCACTCACGTTGTGAGCATCAAAGTGTTCTTTCATTCGCCTCAATACGCTGCCTCTACTTTGATCACCTCCGATGGATGGATCCTCGACACTTGCAAATAAGTATAGCATAGTAACTTGTCATCGTTGGTGGTGTAATTTCCGCTCTTCCTTTCGGGCGCCGACAATGCCCTCACCCTCCTCGTCCACCTCAAACTCATGGTATTCGAAATGGATGTCATTGGTTTGAGACCAATGCGAATTGTTGGACCCAACACCCATAGTTGACATGTATGCATCATCGTTGAGACTACAAAGTTTTTTGAACAATGCAAATAAGCTATCTATATGTGATGATGCATTGAAAAATAACAAGAAAAGAAAAGTTGGAAATTTTTTCACCTTGGGGCCATTTCGTCAACAAGTGGTGCTGGCGTCGGCCGGCTCAACGAAAGTGAGCTTCGCGGGCGCTTGGTAGCTGCTGCCGTCGAACGCCTCCGCATAGCTTCTTTCCCCTCGCCTTTCGTCGCCGGAGCCGTCCGCCGCCTTGTTCTTCTTCTTCGGATGTTTTGCCCTTCTTCGGCCGCGCCACATTGGGGACCTTCAACGGTGCGCTGGAGGCCCAGGACGGCGCCGGTGCGACGCCACCCGACGCCGTGGTCATCCGCGGTGGCAAGAAGAGGCTGCGCGCGAGGCCGACGCTCGGCGGAGCTCTGGCGGTGGCGACGCCAACGCTCCCCGCGCTAGGAATTCCGGCGGCGGCGGCGGGGGCGGGGGGGGGGGGGGTCACGGCTGTACAACGGGGTGAGCGGGGTGCCAGTGTGCGTGTCCATGGGTGGGTGACAGGGTGCCGGCGCCGGCGCTCGTGGGGCGTAGGAGGAGGAGACGAGAGAGTGCGGCGCGAGCGCTCGAGTGTGCCGCCACAGAAGGGCGCTCAAATACACCGCTGGGACAAGAGCTTTTTGACCACGCCCAACTAGTTATAGCGCCATGAGCTGCTTTTTGGCGCTACCGAGCGACCCACCGTGTTACGCGCGCGCTAAAACAGACTTATTTGCGGCGCGGCGCTAGTTTAGTGCGGCTGTTGGAGATGCTCTTACAGAAGTATGCAAAAGTTCCAAATTGCTACATACTGTCATGTTCTTAACAGATTTGATTTCTATGTGTTGTTCACTTATTTTGATGAATCTATGGGTAGTATTGGGGGTATGAACCATGGTGAAGTTCGAATAAAGTAGATATAATGCTAATATGAAATTGGAATGAGTTTACAACAATACCTAAAGCTAGTGATTTGCTTTATTATACTAACGGATCTCACAAGGTTTTTTGTTAAGTTTTGTATGGATGAAGTGTTCGAAGAATGAGGAGTTATCGATATGATAAGAATAAAGAGAGGAAAGCGTTCAAGCTTGGGGATTCCCAAGGCACCCCAAGTAAATATTTCCAGGATACTCAAGCATCTAATCTTGGTGATGCCCCGATTGGCATCCCATCTTTCTTCTTCAACAATTATCGGTATACCTCGGTTTTTGTTTTGTTCACATGATATGTGTCTCTTGTATTTATCTCTCTTTTCTTTTCCTATATGCTCCATGCTAGTGTGAGATTGCCCTTCATTTATTTTTAGTTGTACTTCACTTAAATATTTTGAGTATGGCTTTGTAGAATGCTCTTTGGGCTTCACTTAAATCTTTTGAGTATACCTCTATAGAATGATCTTTGTGCTTCACTTGAACCTTTTGAGTAGGGCTTTATAGAAGGCTTCATGTGCTTCACTTATATATTTTGAGCTTGGATGTTGGTAAATCTATATTTGAGAATGCTCCATGAACTTCACTTATATCTTTTGGAGTATGGATAAGACTATCATCGGAATTGGGCTTGAAAGAGTATCATTATAATATCATGCCTAGCTAAAAAGGCATTAAAGAAAAGCGCTTGTTGGGAGACAACCCAATATTCATCCTTACTGTTTTGGGTGTTCACATGATTATGCTACTGTCGTAATCATGTTTTATAGCTTTTATTTTCAATAAAGTGCCAAGTAAGACCTTTGGGATGGCTTATGGTGATAGTTGATTTGATCTTGCTGAAAAACAGAAACTTTTGCACTCATTGCCCGAATTTTAAAAAAATCACTAAAGCATTCTTTTGATCTGAATGTTCTACACAAGATTGATATGAAAATTTCCTAGGTTGTCCTAATTTGTTAGATTTTTTGGAGTAGAAGAAAGTATGGTTGTTGTTCAGATCATTAAAGACTGTTCTGTTTTTGGCAGATTCTGTTTTCAATGCATAGTTTGCTTGTTTTCTAGTTTCTATGGCTTATATTGCTCAATATAATTTGTAGAAATGATATGGTACAGTAGGCATTGTGTGAGAACAATTATGAATCTTGTCTTTGACAGTACCAAAGTGAATGATTTACTCTTTATCATACTAACCCATCTCACGAAGTTCCGCTAAGTTTTGTGTGATTGAAGTTTTCAAGTTTTGGGTGAGATATCGGTTACCTAGGAGAATATGGAGTGGAAAGACCCTAAGCTTGGGGACTCCCAAGGCACCCCAAGGTAATATTCAAGGAAGACTCAAGCGCCTAAGCTTGGGGATGCTCCGGTAGGCATCCCCTCTTTCGTCTTCAAAACCATCGGTATACCTTACTTGGAGCTATATTTTTATTCGTCACATGATATGTCTTTTGCTTGGAGAGTATTTTCATTTTAGTTACTGTTTGAATAAAATCATTGGATCTCAAATCTTGAATGAGATAGAGTCATCCCATGGCTAGTTAATTATTTGACTAGTCATTGTTCTTCACTTATATCATTTTGGAGTAGTTTGTCATTGACTCGCGAGCTTCACTTATATCTTATGAGTAAATGGTTAAATGAATTGAATATCATAGATCTGAAATTATATATGCTTCATATGCTTATCCCATGGGGAGTAATGACTTCACTTATAAGAAGTATAGGTGGTAAAATTTATTGAAAGTTAGCAAACTCAACATTGGTCACTTGAACAATTCATGAAAGAATATTGAAGGAAGAGAGATTTCACATATAAATATACTATCTTGGACATATTTTGTAATTGTTAGTACTCATTAAAATATGACATGCTAAAACACTGATGTTGGACAAGGAAGACAACATAATGGGTTATGTCTTCTTATATCTGAATATAAGTTATATTGGCTTGGATCATCCAACATGTTGAGCTTGCCTTTCCCTCTCATGCTAGCCAAATTCTTTGCACCAAGTAGAGATACTAGTTGCGCTTCCAAACATCCCTAAACCCATTTTTGCCATGAGAGTCCACCATATCTACCTATGGATTGAGTAAGATCCTTCAAGTAAGTTGTCATCGGTGCAAGCAATAAAAATTGCTCTCTAAATATATATGATCTATTAGTGTGAAGAAAATAAGATTTATACGAACTTGTGATATGGAAGAAATAAAAGTGGCGGACTGCATAATAAAGGTCTTTATCACAAGCGGCAATATAAACTGACATTCTTTTGCATTAAGATTTTGTGCATCCAACCATAAAAGCGCATGACAACCTCTGCTTCCCTCTGCGAAGGACCTATCTTTTACTTTTATCTTCTACCTTTATACAAGAGTCATGGTTATCATCACCTTTCATTTTTACACTTTTTCTTTTGGCAAGCACTATGTGTTGGAGACATTCGAATATATATATCCACTCGGATGTAGGTTATCATAAATTATTATTGTTGACATTACCCTTGAGGTAAAAGGTTGGGAGGCGAAACTATAAGCCCCTATCTTTCTCTGTGTCCGATTGAAACTTTGTACCCATAAATAGCACGTGAGTGTTAGCAATTGTGGAAGATTATATGATAGTTGAGTATGTGGGATTTGCTAAATCAAAGCTTGTAGGATTGCGGGTTCCAGCAAAACCCTTGAGGTTCGAACTCTGGGGTGCGCACGCAGATCTCTCTCCCCCCTAGCTCACGCTCTTGCCACGATCTCAAAGCCTAGCTCGCCGAACCCGAGGAACAAGGGACACAAGAGTTTATACTGGTTCGGGCCACCGATGTGCTGTAATACCCTACTCTAGTGTGGTGGATTGCCTTGTAGGCTGAGGATGAACATATACAAGGGATGAACAGCCTACTTCGGAGAGGTGTTCTTGAGCTTGGTGAGCTTGTATGGTGGCATTGGTGGAATGGATCCAGTCCAAGATGAGATGCCTCCCACGGTAGTGGCTAGTCCTATATGTGGAGGCCCGGGTCCTCTTCCCAAATATTAGGCGGGAAGGGATCCCACAACGGCCAATTTTAAGGGGGACAACTAGTACAAGCTATGCTAACAAAAGGTGGTAGGCTCTAGTGGTGACGCCGTCGTGGGCTCCGCGATGACCTCCGTCCTGCCGTCCTACTGGTCTTGGTCTTGTTGCACCGATATGGAAACCTTTGCCTGATGCCTCGGGACTCCGCGCCTGACCTGCCCCTTTAGCACCAAAGAGGCAACCAGACTCTGCGCCTGCTGGCGCCCGCCTGGCCTTGGTCGTCATGCTCACGTCACGGAAACCTCGCGAGGTGCCCCTCGCCTTGATCTCTCCGCTCCTCGTGAGCCAGCCTAGTGAGGCCGCCCCTGAGGAGGTCTTGTGTCGTCCGCCTCGTGAGGCTTGGCCCCTCGCTCGAATCTTCGAAACCCCATTTATGCTGAATTCAACATGTATTCCATTTCGTAGCTAGCAATTTGGAATGTATCCATATAAGTGACAAATGTATAAAGTGCGTGACACTAACAACATGGTGTGCACTAATTAATGTTTATATATGAATTGCAAAAGCAATGCATTGTCTGGATTTCAAACCACTCTCACTCTATGGATCGATAATATGAAATAAACCCATGCACATGCTAGAATTCAATAGAGTTTGGGTGTCTGACGACCAATGTTCGTTCATACGCAAATTGCAAAATTCATGAGCTTATCCAAAAATAATAATGCCATTTATATTTTAATTTAATGCGCAGAACCGCCTTTTACATGTAGATGCACTATGCCTCGGCCCGTTCTCACGCGCTATATATCTCTTTGTCTGATGCATAAGTGCACACACTTTATATACATCGACATTTCTCTCTCACACATGCTCACAATCTCTCCCGAGGTGTCTCATGCACACACTCTCTATATATCTCCCTCTCTCTCTCTTACTACTATGTACCACTCTTTTCACTAATCTTAGTTGAAAAACACTATTTCTCTCACATGCATATATACACACGCATGGTCTCTACTATCCCTCTATGGGCACATATATGTGCCTACGTGTCTCCCGCACGCACATTATCTTTAGGCCTCTCTCGCACACATTGCCCCCCCCCCACACCTCTCTCTTAGTAGTTGGCAGATATGATTCCATCAGATCATTCGGTAGGATATCCCTGACTGTTAGGCTGGATGGTAATACGAGGCAAAGTTTTACCCAAGTCCGGGCCCTTGCATTTGAGGGAAAAGCATACTTCTGGTACTATATATTTGTGATAGGGGAGTGTACAAAGTACACGTGTGTCGGGACCCCGATTCTAAGTCACACCGATCTAGCCTGTAACACCTCATATCACTTTGTGGCCTCACGCACGGTATTCCCATGGGTGTCGCCTTACCATGGCCCGAGACCATTTGCGCCTTTTGGCTCACGTATATGATAGTGTCGCTAGCATCCATATGATAGAGAACCCGGGCCGACATGACTAGTCGTGAACCCAAAGTGGCACTAACTTACGGGGACAGGCATACATGAAACAACATCGAGCATGTCGGTCAGCAGCGTGTGAATCCGGGCTGTAGCAGCTGGGCTAACAGGACTCCGGAAACCCGGGCTGTAGCAGGCTAGGCAGGACTCCGGATGTCACCGTGTGACATTTCCCCGAAGGGACAGACACAGGAACAAAGTGAATCACATGCCGGCCAGTCTAAGTGTTCCGGAGCAGTAGTGCTGGGCTAGCAGGACTCCGGTAAACCATGGCTCGGTGGAAGCACTAGACTACATTTCCCCATAAGAGAGGCTACCAAGGATAGACAACTAGGTTGTCGGATCCCACACATAGCAATACACGTTACACGTACGCATAACATGCAAGTATGTGTTGTACAACATGGCATCACAACATAATGCAAACTCATATAGATGAAGGCTCAGAAGAGCCACATAGCATTTAATACAAACAGGGGTCACATGACCCATCATTCAGAGCATACAAGCAACAAGCGGAAGCATTACATGTCTGAGTACAAACAACTACAAAAGAAAAGGCTGAGAAGCCTGACTATCTACAAGACCCTCCCAAGGGTACAAGATCGTAGCTGAGGTAACAAGCTACTCGTCGAAGTCCAAGCGGAACTACTAGTAAGACCGAAATCTCCGCTGCAAAACATAAATAAAGCAACGTGAGTTCAAAGGTACTCAGCAAGACTTACATCAGATCCTATTATACATGCATTTGTATCAAGAAGGTAATGTGGGGTTTAGTTGCAGCAAGCCTGCTTTGACTCAGTGGCTATCCTGTTCTACGACTAAAAGAACTTCTTTGAGGTGATATGGCGCACACGAGTCCACTAGTCACCACACAATACACTACTATGGATTCATCCCCGTCTCCCTACGAGAAGGCCATCCATAGCACTCACACTTGTCTTGAGCATTTTAGAGTATGCACTTCAAGTTGTCTATGTACCACGTAAGCATCCAAGAAGTCCATAACCGAGGACACGGCTATTCAATAGATCATGATAACCCTGCAGGGGTGTACTTCTTCACACACGCTCTCACCACTTATCACCATGTACACGTCATGTACCTCGGCAACCTTCAAGCGGAAGCCTGGCGAGGGTGTTGGCCACGACCTGACTAACCACACAAGACTCTAGCCCAGGTTTATCGCCTATTCGGGTTCCATCCGCAAGGATATCCGGCCGGGGTGTCGCTCACGGCCCCAAATGATGTGTGCAGGGTTCCCGAGCCCACCATCCGGGTGCCACTTTGCACACCAGGCCACATGTGCCTAGTCTGTCCCCAAGCCCACCTGCCGGGTGCCACTTGGTAGAAAAAATAGCACTACCTACAAACACCAAAAACTAATTGCGACTCCTGGACAGAGACCAAGTTGATTAATAAGTCGAGAGGGGCCGAGTTACCGGAACCCAATGTGTGGTAGTATCGAGTCATTGGACAATATACATAGAACTCAGTGCTTAAGGACGGTTCCAGTGAGACAACCCACCATGTACTCTTACATGGCCTCTCACCGCTACCTTTACCAAATCGTGTTCACACACATCACTCTCAAAGATCGTAACATATCGTAACACTCCAATTCATTCCCAATGAATCGGACCCGACACAACTCTAAGCAATAGCAGGCATAGCATGGTAGGAACACAACATGGCTCAATCAACTCCTACACATGCTAGTGGGTTTCAACTATTTATCGTGGCAACGATAGGTCATGCAGAGGAATGGGTTCAACTACCGCATGACAAAGTAGCGTATGAATTGTTGTTGTCCTAATGCAATAAAGGAGAGCAGGAGCGAGAGAGTAGGATTGAATCGGAATGAACAAGGGAATTTGCTTGCTGGTAAATCAACAAGGGAGGCACCGCTTCACGCAAATACTCTGGAACGGTCTCCGAAGCAGGACCTATCGAGAAGGAACGGTGCCAACAATCAATACACAAGCATATGCAACAATATGATGTATGAACATGGCATGAAGATGTGATGCTGTTTGAGCTAATGCAACTAGTATTCAATTTGAATGAAGTCCATTTGAACCAAGGGTTAAAATGCAACTCCAAATTAAGCTCTTATATATGCCATTTATATGTTTTCACCTATACAGCAGGTATAAGTTGTTGTGTCATGCATGAAACTGATACAGATGGATAGATTGCATTTTGCTGATAATTTTTCATATATAAATTATTTCAATCTGAGCTACGGTTGAATTTCTATGATTTTTTGAAGTTTTGGGCATTTTCTGGAAATTCCTGAATAAGAATAAATCCAGAAAATTGTATTACTGCGTCAGCATTGAGTAAGCATGACGTCAGCAAGTCAACTGCGGCTGACTGGGGTCAAACCTGACGTGTGGGGTCCACACGCCAGTGTCATGGTTAATTAATGAGAGGTTATAATTAGCCTAACTAAAAATTAGGGGGCGCCGAGGCCCATCTGTCACTGACCCACACGGGTCAAACACCAGGTCAACTGGGTGGGGGGGGGTTAGACCCGGTCAACCCCACCGGCGTTTAGTCGCCAACGACCACGGGGCTCGGCGGAGTCCCCGCTGGAGGCCACGAGAGCGACGGCCGGGGCACCAGAGGTCGCCAGCCCTCACAAGATCCGAGGAAGCAAAGCGGAGGCTGCGCGGCGGAGCTCGACGGAGCGAGGCTCACGGCGGCGGCCGGAGCTCGGCTCGAGTGGGCGCGCGGCTACAGAGCGCGGGGAGGCAAGGGAGAAGGGGAAATCGATGTAGGGGCTCACGGCGGACTCGATGGCGTCGACGGCGAGCTCGTGGACGGCCGGACGGCGACGTGCGGGCGGTGGAGATCTGCGGCGGCCGGCGATGAAGAAGACGATGGTGGCGACGATGGAGGCCGTCCGGAGGTGCGTAGCTCGACGAGGAGGGAGAGGGGGTCGCGGAGGAGTTGTGGAGCGCGTCGTGGAGGCGAGGCCATGGCTGTGGGCGCGGCAACAGTGGCCGGTGGCGGCGGTGGCATTCGGGCACGGCGGGAGAGAGAGATCCAGGGGAGGGGGAGGAACGAGAGAGAGTGAGAGAGGCCTGGGGCGGCGCGTGGCATCGTCCCGGAGGCCAGAGGCCGAGGGGAGGGCACGCAGTGCAGGCTGGTGGCGTGGCGCCCATGCGCTGTGTGAGCGCGTGGCCCTGTCCTCTTGGCGCGAGGAAGGGATGATCGGCGATGCCGGTCGGTGGGCCAACCCGTTGGGCGGCATTGGTTGCACAAAGTGCCGGCTGCATGTAAGTGGCAGGTAAGTTCCTCTTCTGTTTTCTATTTTTCTGACATTTGTTTGGTTTAATAAAAATACTAAACCATTTTACTAACTTATGCCAATTTTTGTAGGGGCTAGTGGTATTATTCCAGAGCTTCTCATCAACTAGCATAATTTTTGGACAATATTATATATATATATAACAATATATATCCAAAGCAAATAATTATGCATTAATTCCAAATGCCCAAAATAAATACTTATGAGCTCCTGCAAATATTGGTTTGATTTATTTATCTCTGCCCAATATTTTCAGAGAGCAAAGATGAGCATTTTCTTGGACCCTTTTGGAGCAATTTTTATCTGGGTCATTTCCAGAAATGATTCTGAGGGTTTCACAAATCCCCAATTCAAATTTAAATGGAAATTAAACATGATGCACAAATGACTAGCTGGTCTAGGTCATACCAGAACTAGGGATGTGACAACGTGACTACCAGGCATTGTGTGTGTGTGTATACTATCGACGAACTAGCCTGCAGGCTTCTATAACATAATCGGGGCCTAGGGTTACAAATCTTATATAGTCGGCTTATCAGCAGTGGGGATAAAGTCCTCCACGACTCTAGTAGCTTCGTCTTGTACGCGAAGTCCTCCACATGGGTCTTTGTATAATGCGTCTCGGTCCAACCTATGTGGCACAGGATGGAACCGACCCATGAGTCCTCACGTTGACCCACCACAACTAGAAATGATGTGCCCACCACACCCCACATGCAATCGACCACTAAGAAAATAAGCATATACAATAGTACAAAGTTATACATGAAAGTTAATTGCATGGTGCATCCAATAATATTTGTTCTACATTGTGAATGTTTATATTTTCTCCTAAAATATTAGTCACAGGAAAGAGAAACGAAGGGAATATCTCTCCTTGTCTCCACCGGACACCCCCTCTTTCTACACCACTTTCATGTATGCACACAAAATATCTCTCAGCCCTCTAAAAGTATGCATGCCCCTGACACATTCACGCTTGACGGTCACTGTATTTCAAGCGAAAGCACTATACAGTCACTCTACTTCAGAATATGCTCATTACGGTGACCGTATACATTCTCGTGGTGACCAAACGGTATCTAGCTCACGACACGTCTCCGTATTTTGTAGATGACACCGACGAACATTGTATTTGATGCGTGCTCCGTATTTTGTTGACGACACTTACGGTCATTGTATTTGAAGCGAAAGCATGATATGGTCACTGGACTTCAGAATAAGCTCATCACGGAAACCATATAAATTTTGTGGTGCTAACCAACCTGCGGTTGGATGGTTAGGAGGACAGTGGTTTCCCCAGCCCACCAGGGTTAAACTCCTGGTGCTCGCATTCATCCTGCATTAATTTCACTATTTTCCGGTGATGTGCGTTTAGTGGGAGGAGATGTTCCCCTCGACCATGAGGCACCTATGGTGACTTTGTTAAATCTCAAGATCTTATGATGGCTCACTCTCTCGAAGGTGCTCAGAGGGGTAGGGTGTGCGTGTGTGCACTTATAGCGGTGAGTTTTTGCGCGTATATATGAGCGCTTGCGTCTGTACTGTGTTAAAAAAATACATGTCGGGATTATACGGTCACTGGCTCACCCGTACAACTCCGTAATGTGTTGATGACACGATCAATTGAACAGTCAAACGTACCACGCAGCACAACTAGTGTTGCACCATCAGCGCGCGCAACCATGGGGCCCACCTGTCAGCACGTATATGAAAGAAAAAAATGGTAGTCTGAGTATGAACTGTGTTAATAATATACATTTTATGGTGATCATATGGTCACTGGCTCACCATACTGCTCCATAATTTGTTGATGACAAGATCAATTTACCAGTCAAACGATTCACATTCACCAGCACACATTACCGTAGGGCCCACCGTCAGCGCGTATATGTAAGACAGAAATGGTAATAAATTAGTGGTCAGTGGGGATTTGACATCGTGAGACCTCTGGTTGGCAACCCGATGTCGGCGTCCTGGGAACGGGGGTACCCAGACTTGCCTGCCTGTGGCCCAGGGCGTGGCTCCTCCAGCGGCCTGGTACGACCCATCTTCATCAACAACCACTCAAGACCCTCGCGAGGGGCCAAGCCTCGCGAGGCGGACGACGCAAGACCTCCTCAGGGGCAGCCTCCCTAGGCTGGCTCCTGAGGAGCGAAGATATCAAGGCAAGGGGCACCTCGCGAGGTACTCGTGACGTCAGCCGTGACGACCAAGGCCAGGCGGGCGCCAACGGGCGCAGAGTACTCGTTGCCTCTTTGGTACTAAAGGGGCAAGCGCAGGCGAGGAGTCTTAAGGCAACAGGCAAATGTTTCCATATTGGTGCAACGAAACAAACACCAGCAAGACGACAGGATGGAGGTCACCACGGAGCCCGCGAGGGCGTCACCACCCGAGTCTTTGGCAGGCGAAGACCACCTTTTGTCAGGATAACTTGTACTAGTTGTCCCCCTAATATTTGGGAAGAGGACCCGGGCCTCTATATATAGGACTAGCCACCACCGTGGGAGGCATCTCATCTTGGACTGGATCCATTCCACAAAGGCCACCATACAAGCTCATCGAGCTCAAGAACACCTCTCCTCAGGAGGCTGTTCATCCCTTGTACCTATTCATCCTCATCCTACAAGGCAATCCACCAAACCACACTAGAGTAGGGTATTACACCACGTCGGTGGCCCGAACCAGTATAAATTCTTGTGTCCCTTGTGCCTCAGGTTCGGCGAGCTAGGCTTTGAGATCGTTGTCGGAGTTATTGGCCATGGGTAGCCTCATCTGCCCCCCATGGAATTTCAAGACATCGGGGCCCACTACGCCCCTCAAACCTCCATGCCTGACCGCCGCCTTCTTGAGGCCGGCTGGTCCAAGCGGCCGGCTATCGGAAGGCGGCTGACCCCATAAGACGGCCACAAACGGGCTGCCTCCTAGCAGGCGGCTCCAAGCGCCCTCAAAGTCTGTGCCCTCTTGGGCATGACGGGATGGGGCATGGCTACAGCGAAGCCTGCCACCACCGAATCCAGGGCGGGTCATGGCCATAGTGCGCCGTACCAGCTACAGATCTGGCCGAAAGGGCGCGAATCGCGGGCTGCCCGCCTGCGTGACATCACCTACGCCACTAGGGACCATGCTCCCATGACGGGCTGTCAGTACGGCCCATGGGCGGTGGGCCTTACCTGTCAGAGAGAGGCCAGAAGGCAGCAGGCATGGCCCGGTCGGCATGGGGGGAAGCCGGCCCCCAGAAGGCGGCCCTCCCCTTGCCTAGGGGTTTGTGCGCCATTAACCAGAAGAGACAGGGAATGGCTACAGTGAACGCCTGCCAGGTGGCGGGACTGTAGCCACGCCCTCCCCAACAAAGCAAACATCATTAGAGGCACGGCTACAGTAACTAGCAGCCGGCAGGACCCGCAAGCGGCGGGCGCGGCCTGTCGGCCAAGTACGAGACAGCTGGCGGGGCCCACCAGTTGGCGGGCCCCAGCAGCCAGCGGAGAAGCCGGCCACAAGAGACACTGATGACCTGGTCCTACACCTGGCCAGTTTACCATTGTACCCATGGGGGGTAGGCCTATATAAACCCCCCAGGGCACCCATGCAAAGGGTTCAGATCCTTAGACTACACAACCACATACATAGAGAGTGGAGAGAGCTAGCCTTGCCCTTCTTCCTCCTCTAGCAAACAGCTCAAGGAGCAACTTGTAGCTCTTTGCTGAGATAGTGATCATGTGGAGATCCCGCAGAGCAGGACAAGGGGTGTTATCTCCTAGGAGAGCCCCGAACCTAGGTAAAGTTCGCCGGCGTACGTGTCTACGCCTCATCCCGCTTCCTGGCACCGGCGACGTCTTACTATCCCCCACCATGATAAGACACCCGTTGGCATATGTCGCACCAAAACCCCGACATTTGGCACCCACCGTGGGGCTAGGTGCACCGTCGTCCGGAGACCTGTTCTGGACGGGAACCCTCTTCCTCCCTGGCGAGCGCAGCCAGCTAGGCACGCCGGATGGTATTTGCGCCGACACGCTGCATGGCGTGGAGGTCGCCTGCGCGGCAAGCTGCCTCGCCGACCTGGTTGGCGAGATCCGCCTCTCTGACAAGCCTGCGTCCGACGTAGGCACTGACAGCCCTGAGAGCCGCCTCGTCAGCCTCCTCGACCAGTTCCACGTCGCCAATGAGCCAGCCGTTGACTTGGAGTTGGTCGGCTCCACCGACCCGATGCTTGTCGACTCCGACACGGCATCTCTCGACGCGTTCCCCACCAACGTGGTGGTCATTGATGATCCTCTCCCTCGCGCCGATAGAGGTGGCATCACCATCACGGAGGTGTTTGTCATCAGTCACGATGGAGCTTTCGGTGACGGCGCCCGAGATCCGCTCGAGGGAGCGCTACGACACATGTCTGCACCCATTGCAGAAGACGCCAACACCAAGACGCTGGAAGCCCGCCGCGTCCAGCTCGTCGAGAGCGCCAAGAAGCTGGCCAGCATGAGACGCCTCTCAGAGGCTTACCGGCGCGAGATGGACCGCGATGTTGGCGGCACGCGGGCTCCTGGCAGGCCCAGCCGCATCGGCACGGTCTGGCAACATGGCGCGGCCATTGCCAGCATGTTCAGGGCAGACCGCCCCGTCTACGCCACGCCCATGAAGAACATATGAGCTGCCCAGGCAGCAGCAGATGAGCCGGACAACCTCGAGGGCAACGAGCGTCGCCACATGACGGAGCGCGTCCAGCGGCTCATCGACGCGACTACTGAGCAGCAAGAAGCCGGCTGCCGCACCGAAGCACCCAACCGGCAGAATGACGACCCGCCTCCCCACCGAGAGCATGGCGCGACATCTCGGACGCCGACTGGTGGCGCCCGCGGACGACGAGACAAGGAGTCGGCTGCAAGCCGCAGCCGGACACACATCACCATCGAGCGCGACCAAGACGGCCGTCCACGGGCGGTGGAACGACCAGGCGACTATCAGCCTCCCCCGCGCAGAGAAAGGAGCGTCTCCCCACCGCCTGTTGATCATCCGAGTCTCGGAGGCCGGCTTGGCCCCTGAGAAGGAATCGGAGACAATGATGCCCGCCACCGGATAGATCGCCTCAATCGATCCCTGGTGCTAGAAGAAGAAGACGCGCTGGGCCCGCCTTGTTTCGCCCCCCGCATCCGTGACGAGCCCTTCCCCAAAGGGTTCACGCTCCCAAGAGATACGCCCAAGTACACCGGCTCCATGAAGTCGGAAGACTGGCTGGTCGACTACTCCACAGCCGTCAGTATAGCAAATGGCAAAAGGCGCGTTGCCGTGAAGTATGTTCCGTTCATGCTCCAGGGCACCGCCCAGACATGGCTGAACAGCCTGAAGCCCCGCAGCATCAACGGCTGGGTAGATTTCACTGAGGCCTTCATCCGCAACTTCAACAGCACGTACAAGCGGCTGCCCAAGCCCCGCCAGCTCTCTTTGTGTGTCCAGGGCCCCACCGAATCGAATCACGACTACCTCACGCGTTGGGCCGAGCTGCACAACTCTTGTGAAGGCGTGCACGAGGTGTAGGCCATCGAGTACTTCACAGCTGGGTGCAGAGAAGGCACCCTGCTCAAGCACAAACTTCTCTGCGACAAGCCAAAGAACCTCGACGAGGCCGATCATAGCGGCATAATGCACGCCCACGGCCGACTCCTCCATGAAGACGGAGCTTCAAGTTGACGCATCCGGCAAAGTGGCTCCTCAGGCCCCTCGAACTCCGGCTGGTGACACTAGTCGGCTTCAGCAGCAAAACGACAACAAGCGCAAGGTGCCACAGCTGGCTTCCACCAGCCGGCAAGTGGCGACAGTCGAAGACCAGCGGCCGGAGGGGCAGCCTGCTCCCAAACATCAGAGAGGCGGCAAGCCAAATTGGTTGCCCACCTTCTCCTATGAGCAAACCCTTGATGCGCCCTGCAAGTTTCACAGTGGCGCGAAGCCGTCCAACCAAATCACTCGGAAGTGTCACTGGCTCACCCAAATCGCCAAGGGTGAAGGATTGCTGCCTCCTCCACCAGTCGGCCCGCCGCCGCTGCCTCCTCCCCGGCAGCAGGCGTCCCGACTAGTTGCCGCTATTCAAGATGAGTACCCAGAAGAGCAAGGAGCCTACGTCGTCTTCAACAGTGTGGCAGACAACAGGCACATCCGTCGCCAGTAATCCCGAGAGGTGAACGCCATAGCAACTGAAGCCCCAGAGTTCATGCATTGGTCAGAAAAGCCAATCAGTTGAAGCCGAGCTGATCACCCGGAAGTAATGCCTTCTCCGGGTTCTTATTCTCTGGTGTTGGAAGCCACCTTTGCTACAGAGAGGTGAGCTGCTCGTTTCTCCCGAGTCCTGATAGATGGCGACAGCAGCATCAACATCCTGTACCGCGGCACCATGGAGAAGTTGAACATCAAACCGAAGCATCTCCTGCCCAGTTAGACTGTCTTCCATGGCATAGTCCCTAGCCTTTCTCACTCACCAATCGGCAAGATCAAGATAGGTGTCCTCTTTGGAGACAAAGATCATCTCTGTCTAGAGCCCGTCTGGTTTGAAGTAGTTGACCTTGAGAGCCCTTACCACGCACTGCTTGGCCGACCTGC
The DNA here is from genome assembly GCA_021605145.1 of Aegilops bicornis. Taxonomy (NCBI): domain Eukaryota; kingdom Viridiplantae; phylum Streptophyta; class Magnoliopsida; order Poales; family Poaceae; genus Aegilops; species Aegilops bicornis. The sequence goes on along the minus strand of CM038674.1, from coordinate 282,699,426 downwards.
CTTGGCCAAATTCATGGCGGTGCCGCACTATGCTTACCTCAATATGAAGATGCCAAGAGCCAAAGGAGTTATTACAGTCTCCGGAGATTACCAGAAGTCGTCCGCCTATGCGGCCGCTAGCAGTCGGCTGGTCGAGTCGCTTGTGATCGCTGCCGAGAAGCGGCTCCTTGACCGGGTTGTGGCCATGGCCGGCAAGCAGCCAGACATATCCCCTGATCCCAAGGAGTCGGAAGCTGAAGGTTCCTTCAAGCCGGCCAAGGAGAGAAAGAAGATACCGTTGGACCCAAAGCACCCGGAGAGGTACGCTGTCATAGGTGCAAACCTCGACAGCAAATAGGAAAGCGAGCTCGTCGATTTCCTCCGTGAGCATCGGGACATCTTTGCAGGGTCTCCCAAAGACATGCCAGGTGTTCCAACGGATCTCGCCAAGCACAAGCTACACATCCGACCTGACGCCAAACCGGTCAAGCAGCCCCTCCGCCGCCTGTCGGAGGAGAATAGAAGAATTGTTGATGAAGAGATAGCCCGGCTCCTAGCAGCCGGCTTCATTATGGAAGTGTTCTATCGAGATTGGCTGGCCAACCCAGTCCTTGTACTAAAGAAGAACAACAAATGGCGCATGTGTATTGATTATACCAGCCTCAACAAAGCTTGCCCCAAAGACCCATTTTCCTTGCCAAGGATTGACCAAGTGATAGACTCCACAGCCGAATGCGAGCTGTTGAGTTTTTTGGATGCATATTCAGGGTACCACCAGATCAAGTTGAACCCAGCTGATAGGCTGAAGACCTCTTTCATCATGCCATTCGGAGCCTTCTGTTACCTGATATTGACGTTCGGCTTGAGGAATGCCAGCGCCACGTTTCAGTGTTGCATGCAGAAGTGCCTCCTCAAGCAGCTCGGCAGAAACGCCCACATCTATGTGGACGATGTTGTGGTGAAGACGGAGAAGTGAGGGACCCTCCTAGAAGATCTCAAGGAGACTTTTGAAAATCTGCGCCGAGTTCAGATCAAGCTTAACCCAGAGAAGTGTGTGTTCGGAGTACTAGCCGGCCAGCTCCTCAGCTTCCTGGTCTCCGAACGCGGCATCAAGTGCAACCCTGTGAAGATCAAGGCCATCGAGAGAATGGAGAAGCCTACCCGACTGAGAGATGTCCAAAAGTTCACCGGCTGCCTGGCGTCCATCAGTCGTTTCATTAGTTGGCTAGGCGAGAAGGCACTACCCCTCTACCAGCTCCTGAAGAAAACCACTCACTTTGAATGGAATGACAATGAGGATGAGGCTTTTCTCCAGCTCAAGAAGATGTTGACCACGCCACCTGTCCTGGCCGCGCCGGCTGCTAAGGAGCCCATGCTCCTCTACATCGCCGCCACCAGCAGGGTGGTCAGCACAGTCATAGTAGTTGAGCGCAAGGAAGACGGCAAGGTTCTGCCAGTCCAGTGACCGGTCTATTATCTGAGTGAAGTGTTGTGGGCTTCCAAGCAAAACTACCCCCATTGCCAGAAGATGTGCTACGGCGTGCACTTTACCGCCAAGAAGTTAAAGCCGTATTTTCAAGAGCACCCCATCACGGTTGTTTGCACCGCTCCGCTTGTTGAGATCATAGGCAGCTAAGACGCTTCAGGCCGAGTGGCCAAATGGGCCATTGAGTTGGATCCCCACACCATCTTCTACCAGCCTCGTACCACCATCAAGTCCCAAGCACTGGTCGACTTCCTCATCGACTGGGCCGAGACCCAGTACCTGCCGTCAGCGCTGGACTCCACCCATTGGCGAATGCACTTTGATGGTTTGAAGATGCGCACCGGATTGGGAGCCGGCATCGTCCTCACCTCTCCCAAAGGCGACAAGCTTAGATACACACAGCAAATCCATTTTGGCGCCTCCAACAATGTGGTCGAGTACGAGGCACTAGTACACGGACTCCGGCTTGCCAAAGAGCTCGGCATTCGCCAGATTCTGTGCTACGGTGACTCCGACTTGGTGGTCCAGCAGTCGTCTGGCGACTGGGACGCCAGGGATGCTAACATGGCAAGCTACCGCTTCCTCGTCCAGCAACTCAGCGAATATTTTGAAGGGTGCGAGTTCCTTCACGTGCCACGAAACGACGACGAGCCAGCCGACACCCTGGCACAGATTGGCTCCACCCGTCAAGCAATACCAGCCGGCGTCTCCCTCCAGTGCCTCCGCAAGCCGTTGATCAAACCTTCTCCAGAATCAGACTCTATCTTCGTGACAGCTGCTCCTTAAACAGTTGGATCCAACTCAAAGGCTGCAGCAGTCGGCTCGGGGACTTCGGCAGGCGGCTCGGGGACTGCAGCAGTCGCACCCGGCCCGGGGACTTCAGATCTCGACCCGGGGACTTCAGCAGTCGGCTTGGGTACTTCAGCAGTTGGCTTGGGGACTTCAGCAGTCGGCTCGGGGACTTCAACAACACAGCAAGCGGCGGCCGACTCCAACCCGCCACCTCCCAACCCAACAACCCTAGTACAAGTGGCCATAGTGGCGGTAGAAGAAATTCAAGCACCATCATGGGCAGAGCCCATCCTCAAGTTTCTGGTAAACAAAGAGCTGCCAACTGACGAGATCTCGGCCCGACAGGTGCAACGTCGGGCAGCAGCATACACCATCGTCAATAGGGAACTTGTGAGGCGCAGTGTCACTGGTGTGTACTAGTGTTGCGTAGAGCCGAGAAGGGCCAAGAAAACCTCAAGGATATCCACCAAGGCGAGTGCAGCCACCACGCGGCCTCAAGATCTTTGTACCCGCTAACAGCCCATGATTCACATGGGCCGTTTCCAGCCCGTGTTAGCTTTCGGCCTACTGACGGCCCATACGTTCTTGGTCTCCTTTCCGGCACTCGATTACTTCCGGCCCGTTACTGGCATGTTCCCCTAATGGGCTAAATTCGACCCGTGGCAAGAGTCGGCCCATTTCTAGCCTGTTAACCCGTTGCGTTGTTTCCAGCCCGTCCTATATTCTGGCCCATTAACGAACCGTCATGCCTGTGACAGAATTAAGCCTTTGCTATCCTCCGGCCTGTTAACGGCCCAAAAAAGGTGCAATGTTTCTGTTTTTTTCTGGATCGCATTCCTCCAGCTTTTTTTCTTTACCGTGTTGGGCCGATACCAATTACGCCCGTTTACGACCCATGTAGACCCATTTATCTAACGGCCTGAGGCCCACCGATTCTACGGCCGTGTTGGAGGCCCATTTAAAGATGGCCCGTAGGAGGCCCATGGATCCTATGGCCCATAGCAGGGTCAAGGCTACCACGGTCCATATATGACCCATGGTTGTTGCGGCCACTAGCAAACCAGGCAAAAAGAAGACTAGGAAATAAATAAGCCCGAAACTAACGCTAGGCTATTAAGGCGATTGCACAGATTACATCGACTGGGCTTCAAAGATCGCACCAGTGCAAATATAGGGCACACCCTACACTATACAAAAATGGCTTGCTGTTTTCTTCAGCCAGTGGCTGGACGTTAAGAACAAATTTTATATCACAACATAACAAATTACAACTATAAAACAAAAGGAAGGTTGGCATAAAAGTTAACAAATCTGGCGAGATAAATGCACCACCGAAGTTCAAGCTCAGTTCATTTGACCGATCACATGCGTTTTCATGATGTATTGTCCGATGGAGCACCATAACCTTCGCCTTCATTTCTCCTAGGCTCCTAAACAACATAGCAAATGTCATATAGTCTGGTTTCAAAACCATGCATATCTTGACGACATCGAATAATGTATGTCCTTGTTTCACAAAGGGTCTCTGTTAAGGAATGGACTTGTGTCTGGAGCGCAGATATAACATTGTTTTCAGCTTGCATATCTTGATCATGAGGCAGTTTGCACGAGATTGCCTTAACAACCAATCCAGTATTACACAGGAACGTGCTTTTGGCCTTTGTTAGTGGACAGTCTTGACCCACCGCAGCAAGAGTCGACATTGCGGTTATAGTTGCCTCGCCACCTTCGTAAGGTGGAGGTTCCACTATTTTTTCCATAGCTTCTGAAAAGTTGAGTTTTTACATTAGTAGTACCGAGCGTAAGATATTAAGGAGGCAGCAAAACCAAACAAAATAGCTTTGGTCTATATATAGAACTTATTCTGGTGAACCCATGTAAAATATTAGTTCTATTTTACTACAAAGTACATAATAAAACCAGGTTCCAAACATATGAACATCTACCATGGCTAATGTATTGTCTATTTCTTCACATTGTATTTACAACTAAGGATAAAGAGACAATGTTTATAATACGGTAAGCATAGTATGACATCATTCATATCACAGAACAACTGAGAGTAGACAAACAGGCAATTGTAACGTTGTGTGGGCAAGTCCAACACGGAACTAGATTACACGTCAAGATCAAAGGAACATCACTCCTCTCTTTTAAACCTTGTAAGGTGCAATGATACGCTAAGACAATTGTGTATAAAATTGAAAAGAGTAATAGACATTGGCTACAAACCATGTAGTTCAAGGCACAAGTCAGAGTAAGTAGTAGTTAAAAGGCATGAGGATGACTTACAACATCGGCTTTGACTGGTGTAGTCATGCCCTTTGTCTTGATGGTGTGACAGTCCTTGAAGATTTCCACAGCATTTCGTTCAGGTACTTTTTGGTCCTTGCGGGCTTTCCTCTGCATTTGGAACAAGTCAATATAGATCTAATAATATGGTACAACAAAAAGAGTGAAACAACAGCTAACTACAAGAGCCTCGCAGTGTGCAATATAGCTACGAGATCCTGTCGTCTGTTGGAATTTCACTTTCGTACAGTTGGCCTTGTTCTTTGAACAGTTCACCTACAAGAAGATAGATTTGTGTGGCACATGCGTAAATAGGACTTCAACATGTGATCTGATCACATATATATATATATATATATATATATATATATAATGTACCTGATACTTCGGATCAGACCAGTGTTTAACGAGGCCTCTCCAGTCTTCATCCGATATATTTTCCACTGGAGATGTTTGGGCAATTTCACTGTTAGCCTTGCCTTCAAAGTGAGTTTTCCTCAAGTTATACTGATACTGTCGCAGAGCAGACTTGAAAACATGGGTGCAAGCTTGTCTGGTTGCATCATATTGGCTATCCAACTTGAACCTCATCTGTTGAAAATTATGGGAGTCTCATTATCACCAACCTAGAAAGTATTGACAGAGCAAGATGATATTACTAGTTTCCATACATAACCATACTTACAGATAAATGGTCGAGGAAGGTGTTGAACTGGGTTTCATCTTTATCATTCTGTCTTGAATCCATGTTGGGAGGATACGTACATGACACCTAACGGCAACCGCTGCCTCTGATACTAACTAGGCTGACTCTGTAGCATCACGTGGCCTTTTTAAACCTGCCTCAAAACGGATCTCCATTCTTCCTCCTCTATTTTTAGTTAACCTATTGAGCATTATCCCTAATGTTTGTTTCCTCTTGCGCCTAGGTGCTAGTCCAACAACGAAAATAGGAAGTGTTAGTGTACATCAAACTATGTGACTACATATAAAGAAGCATGCAACTGTAACTTGACTCCAGCAACTACCTTCTTGTTGTTGAAGCTCACAAAGTTCATCTGATCTTGCCAACTCATCTTGTGTCAAGAGTGCTTCAGAAGTAGTGTCAGGTGGCAAGGGAGCTTGGGAACGTGCTGCTAGTTGAGTTAACCAACGAGTAAATTGTGCAGCTAATGGTACTGTGGAAGGTGTTGCAACAACTAGGGCTGTCTCTGCTTGTTTGGTGGCAGCTATTTGTTTCTGTTTGGCTTGTTCTGCAGCTTGTGTAGCACGGGATACCCTGTCGGTACAATTTTCCGCTGGACTTTGACCTTCTATTGCACCATCAGTATCAGCAGAGTCTGCAGGATTGTCCCGCTTCCCTTTCCTTGTCATTCTGTGTTGCTTCCTCTTTCTCTGTGCCATGTTAAGTCAAGCCGACAAGAAAAACGAATAACAGTTTAGTTCTTCAGAACAAATGTACTTTGATGTAAGAACATGGTTGATAGACAGATACTGTATGTTCTAGAAACATGAACACGTGTCTTAGTCACAAGTATAATGTGTAAAGTAAGCAGATGAAATTCAACAAAACTAGAAGCAATACAAGCTAGACATCATACATAACATGCAACCACATATAACAGTGCCTAGTTAGAGGGAGCACCTGTAATGGTGCACTAGGGGAGACGTGCTCATCACCAACACAACTACGTCGAGTGTCTATGCATGTGTTGTCTTGGAAATCATCTTGGGGGGATGGAGGAGTAGAATCTGTAGAGGCCCTTCGTTTGGAAGGAGCACCTTCATCCGCTGCCTTGCTAACTTCCTTCCGCTTTATTGATTTTGAATTGTCAAGTAAAACCGACAAGAAAAAGCAATAAAATTGACTCTTCAGAACTCTTTCGTGCATGATACTAACAATCACTACTTTGATGTCAGGCAAACACATGATTCCAGGATGGGATAATACAAAAAACAGGACGACATGGCATATTCACAACTGTTTGTGTAAACTATGCAGAAACCATTTCAACAAATAAGAAGCAATGCAAGCTAGACACCACATGAAAGATGCAACCAATATGACTCTGCCAAGTTAAAAGTGTCCCATCATAAATGGCATTTCAACAAATTAGAAGCAGTGCATGCTATAAATCATATGAAAGATGCAACTAATATCACATTGCATATACTGAAGGTGTCTCGTGATATTGATTTATGCGGGATACAAAAAACAATAGTTTTATGTGAGGACATGCTTAATAGACAGATGTACTATGTACTAAAAACAGGAAGGCATGTTACGTTAACATGTATAATGTATAAACTAAGAAGAATAACACATGCATTTTAACCCGATTAGAAGAATTACAATCTAGACACCATATGCAACATGCAACCACATATCACGCTGCCAAGTTAGAGCAAGCACATGCGATGCTAGTGTAGGGGAAATGCGGTAATCAACTATAGAGCTACATTCACTATCTTCATCTAGCCTTGCTGTTTCTTGAGAATCATGTGGGGAAACCCTGCATTCTCTAAATGAGGATCTTTTATCACAGTACTCCACTGGCCTGACTGCCTCATCATAAGTGATTGATGAGGGATACACAAGAACATTAGTTTGATGTAAGACCATGGTTAATAGACAGATGTACTAGTATGTACCAAAAACAGGAATGCGTGTCATATTCAAAGGTATAGTGTGTAAGCTAAGTAGATGCAATTTAACCAAATTGGAAGCAATACAAGCTAGACATGTAACGCCCCAGATGTAACTTTCCATATTTGTAACTCCAATTCTTGCCATTTCCGGCTATGTGATATGATAATTTCCTTCGTGGTTGGGTTTTGTCTTTCATTTTTGCATTTTGTTCATGTCATGCATCTCATCTCATAGCATCATGTGCATTGCATCTGCATGTTTTCATAAAACTTGCATCAGCTCGTAGTTGCCGCGTTACCCCTCGCTTTTGTTGACCGTTCCGAGACCAAACTTGTTCTTCATTTTCCCTCTTGCCTAAACCGGAGTCTCTCTGTAAAGTGCACAGACCCCCTCGCTTGCTCGTCCGAAACCTCTCCCCAACCCGACCCGCTCTGTCACCACCGTTGCATACAGTTCATCCCCAAACATCTATAAAACATCTCCGTTCTCTTAATTGGACTCCATAGCCTATTTTATCTCGACCATCCAATTTTAATCGGATGATCCCAACTTCCCTCTTTTCCCTATATATAGTCCAACCTCATACCTAATCTAGAGAAACCCTAAATTTTAGGAGGATTGTCCCCCGCCGCCGCGCCTTTTCCCGACCCCCACGACCTCCTCCGGCCATGTTCCCGTCGAAGGCCACCGTCGTCGCTCTAGTTCGGCGTGACCAGCTCGTCTGCCTTGCGTCTCGTCCTCGTTGCAGGGAGGAGGAACGCCCGCGCCCAGCCCGTCTTCGAGCCAAGCCGCCGCGCTGGAGATTTTTCTCTATCCAGCAGGTCCCGCTGACAATCCCCTGATCTTTTCCTCTACATCTCCATTCGATTCCCCTGTACGTCTCTCACCTCGCTCTCCCGGCGTCGTTATTCCCAGGGAATCAGGAGCTCAAACCCCTCCATGGCCGCGCCCGACCTGCGCGACCCCGCCGGCCGGATCTGCTCGAGCTCGCTGTCCCCTGCGCCTCAAGTTCCTCCCGCTGGAGCCCCAAGTCCACCTCTGCCCCGCGCCAAGTCCTCTGCCCGCACAGCCGGGCGCTCTACTTCACCCTGCGTTGACTGCCTGCATCGCGCAGCCCAGCGCCTCCCCAGCCCACTGTGCAGTCGGCCCAGCCTCTCCCCGAGCCGGCCTGATGGCCCATGGTGAGCCCCCACGGATCCAGCACCCAGCTAGTTTCAGCCCAGTTCATGTTTTTTTTCCAGTTATGCAAATTTGTCTAATTTCCAGAGAAACCTGTTTTGCAGAAAACCCCGTAGACATCATGCATATAATAACTCCACAACCGTGCATCGATTAAAATGATTTAAACATGTAAACTACTTAGAATTCTGTCTAGTTTCATAATATGCCACTTTCATCCATGTTAAAATGTTTAAACTTGTTGTTTGTTTAATTTTGCATAAATGCCATGTTAAAATGATTTATTTCATAACTAAATAACCGTAGCTCCATTTTAAATAAATTTTATAGTTAAATGTGGTAGAAAAATGCCTAGTTTAACATGGTGTGGTTTATTTTACTGTTTAACAACATTAATATATGGTTTAGGGCAGAACAGTACCAAATTCAAAATATGGACATGAGGATTTTCCGGGATTGTTGTTTGTTGTTCCGGCCTCATTTAAATTTGCGTAGATAGGTAGTTTTCATATGTTTTACCTCTTGCCATGTTTAACAACATTTAATATTGTTGCGTACATAACCGAGAGAGAACTAAATAAGTCATGTGGTGTTTCGTTAATATGCAACTCGTTGCATATTGAGCTCCGCTTAATTTGTAGTATTGTTTGTGCACTTTGCCATCCCATGCCTCATTAAACCGGACATGCATCATACTTGATTGTGCATCATGCCATGTTTATGTGTTTGTTGTTTACCATGTTGTTTGCTTCTTTCCGGTGTTGCTTCTTCGGGTTAGTTCCGATAACGTCGCGTTTGTGAGGATTTGTTCGACTTCGTCTGTTTGTCTTCTTCATGGACTCGTTCTTCTTCCTTGCGGGATCTCACGCAAGATGACCATTAGCCTCGATATCACTTCTATATTTGCTTGCTAGTTGTTCGTTCTATCGTTACGTCGCGCTACCTACCACTTGTTTATCATGCCTCCCATATTGCCATGTCAAGCCTCTAACCCACCTTCCTAGCAAACCGTTGTTTGACTATGTTACCGCTTTTGCTCAGCCCCTCTTATAGCATTGCTAGTTGCAGGTGAAGTTGAAGCTGGTTCCATAATGGAACATGGATATGTTGGGATATCACAATATCTCTTATTTAAATTAATGCATCTATATACTTGGTAAAGGCTGGAAGGCTCGGTCTTATGCCTAGTGTTTTGTTCCACTCTTGCCGCCCTAGTTTCCGTCATACCAGTGATATTTTCCTTGATTTTGTGTTCCTTACGCGGTTGGGGATTTATGGGACCCCCTTGACAGTTCGCTTTGAATAAAACTCCTCCAGCAAGGCCCAACCTTAGTTTTAACATTTGCCACCTAAGCCTTTTTACCTTGGGTTCTGCAGACTCAAGGGTCATCTTTATTTTAACCCCCTCGGGCCAGTATTCCTCTGAGTGCTGGTCCAAACCGGGTGATGTCCGGCGCCCCCTGGGAAACCAGGGTCTATGCCAGCCCGACGTCTTGCCCATCCGGTGTGCCCAGAGATTGAGATACGTGCGACTCCTATCGGGATTTGTCGGCACATCGGGTGGCTTTGCTGGTCTTGTTTTACCATTGTCGAAAAGTCTTGTAACCGGGATTTCGAGACTGATCGGGTCTTCCCGGGAGAAGGAATATCCTTCGTTGACCGTGAGAGCTTGTGATGGGCTATGTTGGGACACCCCTGCAAGGTATAAACTTTTGAAAGCCGTGCCCGTGGTTATGTAGCAGATGGGAATTTGTTAATGTCCGGTTGTAGAGAACTTGACACTTGACTTAATTAAAATGCATCAACCGCGTGTGTAGCCGTGATGGTCTCTTTTCGGCGGAGTCCGGGAAGTGAACACGGTTCGGGTTATGTATGAACGTAAGTAGTTTCAGGATCACTTCTTGATCACTTCTAGCTTCTCGACTGTTACGTTGCTTCTCTTCTCGCTCTTATTTGCGTATATTAGTTACCATATTTGCTTAGTGCTTGCTGCAGCTCCACCTCATTACCACTTCCTACCCATAAGCTTAAATAGTCTTGATCTCGCGGTTGTGAGATTGCTGAGTCCTCGTGACTCACAGATTCTACCAAAACAGTTGCAAGTGCGGACGATACCAGTGCAGGTGGCGCAACCGAGCTCAAGTGGGTTTCAACGAGGACCTTGGTCGTTACTATGTTTCATTTCCTGATGATCAGTAGTGATGCCTAGTTGGGACGATCAGGGATCTAGCATTTGGGGTTATCCTCTTTTCATTTGGATTTGACCGTAGTCGGTCTATGTGTGTATTTTGAATGATGTATGATTTATTTAAGTATTGTGTGAAGTGGCGATTGTAATCCAACCCTCTTTATCCCATTCTTTTTCATTACATGGGATTGTGTGAAGATGACCCTTCTTGCGACAAAACCTACAATGCGGTTATGCCTATAAGTCGTGCCTCAACATGTGAGAGATATAGGAGCATCGTGGGCGTTACAAGTTGGTAATCAGAGCTATCCCCGACTTAGGATCCCCCTGCTTGATCGAATCGCTGACATTGTTGAGTCTAGAACAAAAAAATGTTTTAAATCTTAGGATTATATATATCGGAGAGTAGGATTATTTTTACTCCTCAGTCCCTTCGTCGCTCTGGTGAGGCCTCCTGACGTAGAATTTTTGACTTTCCTCTCCTCAAATTTCACTAAAAAAATTTAGGATCATGCGGGTATCTTGGGGTCATTCCGATATTCTTTTGATGAGAACATTGTTCTTGGCGCCTCCTGACATTTAGGGGTTGTGGCAGTGTCCCGGGGAGTTGAGCTCCGGGGTGTTGTCGTCACAATTTTATCGTTGCAGTTCCAGAATACCTTAGTTTCACCGACATCGAAAATCTCTTTTATGCAGTTTGTTGGTGAGATCACCTCGACGCCACCCAGTACTGGGGCGTGAGTTCGGGAGTATTGCCATAACTAGTATAACGGATGCTTTTCGAAGGTTGAGGTACACGATTTCTGGAGTTTTCTTGGTTATGTGTTGATGGATGGATACAGCTGGATCTAGGGATTGTTAGTTTGGGTGAGATATATTGCGTCCTCTGTATCCCCAACACCAGATTGCATAACCAGAAAGTTTTGGGAGTTTAGAAGTGGGAATTCAAGTAGCTCCTAGAATATCTTTCCAACAGACACATGATACGATATGGGGTCTATCATATGTTTGTTCCGGCTTATTTTGCAAGCCAATCCTTTGTTTTGTTTTAAGTTGTGGTATTCGAGTTGCTTCAAAGTCAAATGTGGATTCCATACCTTTTCTAAGTGGTGTTCGCATATTCCTATGTGGATACTAATCCTTCTTGATCATCGAGATTGCCAACTTAATTCTATTTCCAACCGGTGTGCTTCTCTCCAAGTAAATCCGATCATTCCAACATTCGCAAGATAAATTCTAAGCTTTTTCTCAACGGTGTTCGTTTCATCTGACCCAAGTTGCCTTTGTTCTCCCACCCTCACACCGTTTTCTTCAAGGACTCAGATTGCTTAATCAAGTATCCTTTTTATTGATGTGAAGTTTGTTCATTCTTTTCCTCCTTGTTCTTATCCGGTGATTATCAGGAAGATACTAATGGAGCTTCAAGTTCACCATTCTTCGTTCTTTTTCTTTTTCAGTGGATTAAATTCAAGCCTTCAGTGTTGATCACATTCCTTTCCTCGTTTCAAATGCTTTCTCATGCCGGTGCAACTCTTAATCATTCTTCACGTGCTATTCAATTGTTCCGGAGTGCTAAAGATATCCCAGAAGATTCAAGTTTCTATTCGAAATACTTTCAAGCTATTTCGAGGTCTTACCTTATTCAAGCAATTTAATTCAACAGGCGCAATCTTTCTTTTAATCGTTCAACGGTGTATTTTTTTTGAGTGGGCCCTAACCCACAGGTCTTTTCCCAGGATCTTACCTGACTCTTGTAATTTTCCTAGAGCTATTCCCAAATTATTATCGAAGTTTGATGTAAGAATGATTTACCATCAGTCAAATGTCTTTCTCCAAGATCTTTCAAATTCTTTTCATCGTTGGTTCAACCTTTATATTCTTCATTCCGAAGTGCCTCAACAATTCATGGTGGTTCCCATCATCATTCTCAACATTTGAACACCGAGGAAGAAATTTCTCCTAAAATCTTGGTCCATTCTCTTGTAGATTCATGGTTCTAGCTTCATGACATCCTCATAATTGTTTTTGATTGTGACAATTTTTTTTACCATCCAGAGCTTTCAAGAGTCTTTTCAGTTTGATTATCCGGAGGCCATCATCTCAAAATGATTATTTATTCCCGCTTTCTGCTCTCGTTCTCCAAATCTTACCGGTGCATCGTTCAAATATCCGCTAATTAGTTCATGATCTCTTCATTCTCATGTATCTAAATTATTTCAAGTATCTTTATTCATTTTCTAATTCTTCCCGATGAATTGTGCCTTTGCTACTTTCATTTCATATTCTTACGGCGGTTCGTTCAAAAGTTCTCTTCCTTGGTTATCATATCAACTCATTCATTCTTTCCAATCCTACCGGAGGATTGTTGAAGACTTTTCTCAAGTTTGGCTATATCACTTCAGCCTTTTCAAGAAGAATAAGTAGTATTCCAAATCCGTTGCTTGTCATCAATTCAAGTTGATGAAGGATAAACATACAGTAAATCTTATTCTTGTTTCCTTGAGGTGATTCAATTCTTTTCTTCCAGAGTTCGTTCATGATATCAATTTGTCGGTGCTAAGTTGTTCATCTTTTGTTTCCGGAGTTCCAAGATCTCTTAGTTAACTTATCGCGAAGCTCCATCTAAATCATTGCAAGGCTCCATCTTATTGTTTTCAAGCTTTTTTTCTTTGCGACCATCCTTTTATCTATCCGGAGTTCTTTGAGAGTTTCTACATGGTGGTTCATCAAGGATTCTTTTCATTCTTCAATTGTTCTTCAAGATTTCTCTCAGAGTTATGATCCGCCAAGCTATTCTCAAAAATAAACATGGTGCTCAACACATGCCTTATTCTTGCATTCCGAAGTGTAATTCATGCTATCTTATTTTTGAGGTGGTGATATGTCATTCTTGACAGTTTCCTTTCATGTTTCATGATTCTCAAGTTCTCAAGAATGAGATATTTAAACCCATCATTTTCTTCCTTGGACTTATCTTGGGTTAGATTTCACCTAAAGCCTTCCATTGGGAATGTTGCTATATGTGGTGCTTATCAATGATCCAAATTTTCTCCTATCCTCTCGGGGAGAGAAGTTTTCATCTCTCCGTTGATCTCAAGCAAGCAATTGTTTTCGGTAGTGGCAGAATTTCACCTCAAGTTTTGAGATGTCTCCATAAACCCACAAAGGATCATATCCTTTCATTGTTGGTTTTCCAACAACTCCGCTCCAACCTTCTTGCAAGGGTGCTTTCCAAGATCATTTGTGGCAGAAGTTGGCATTTTCTTCTCCATTCCTTTATTCCAATGAGCTATCTTCTATTATTTCTTCCGGAGGCATTGTGATGTTGCTCTCTTCACTCATCAACTCGGATTGTGAGGACCATGTTCTTTTCGTGCTTATCCATTCAACCGGAGTGTCGTGTCCTCTTTTCAAGTATCCTCTCATCTTGTCAAGATCATGTTCAATTCCTTCCATTTACAGTCGGAGTGCTGCCCAAATTATATCATTGTTATTCCTTCTCTATCTTGTTTTAACTGGAGTGGTTTCAATATCTATCTTGTCACTTAACCACTTAGTTCTCGTTGTATCCCATGTTCTTCTTATCTAACAGAGTGTTTTCAACTTCGTTCATCTCCGTTGTATACTTTTCAAAAAAAATGTTTAACCTCTGAAGGTTCCTTGGTTTCACTCATTCGTCGAAGAAGCAACTTAGTTTTACCTTTTATCTTCCTCTTCCGTTTCTCCCCGGTGCCATCCTAGATCTCGGGACGAGATCCTCTTGTAGTGGTGGAGTGTTGTAACGCCCCAGATGTAACTATCCATATTTGTAACTCCAACTCTTGCCATTTCCGGCTATGTGATATGATAATTTCCTTCGTGGTTGGGTTTTTTCTTTCGTTTTTGCATTTTGTTCATGTCATGCATCTCATCTCATAGCATCATGCGCATTGCATCTGCATGTCTTCATAAAACTTGCATCAGCTCATAGTTGCCGCGTTACCCCTCGCTTTTGTTGACCGTTCCGAGACCAACCTTGTTCTTCGTTTTTCCCTCTTGCCTAAACAGGAGTCTCTCTGTAAAGTGCACAGACCCCCTCGCTTGCTCGTCCGAAAGCTCTCCCGAACCCGACCTGCTCAGTCACCACCGTTGCATACAGTTCATCCCCAAACATTTATAAAACATCTCCATTTTCTTAATTCGACTCCATAGCCTATTTTATCTCGACCATCCAATTTTAATCGGATGATCCAAACTTCCCTCTTTTCCCTATATATAGTCCAACCTCATACCTAATCTAGAGAAAACCTAAATTTTAGGAGGATTGTCCCCGCCTTGCGCTTTTCCCGACCCCACGACCTCCTCCGCAGCGTTCCGTCGAAGGCCGCCGCCCGTCTGGTTCGGCGTGACCAGCTTATGCGCCTCGCGTCTCGTCCTTGTTGCGGGGAGGAGGAACGCCGCGCCCAGCTGTCTTCGAGCCAAGCCGCTACTGGAGCTTTTTCACTGCCCAAAGCAGGTCCCGCCGACCATCCCCTGATCTTTTCCTCTCCATCTCCCTTCGTTTCTCCTGTGGGTCTCTCACCTCGCTCTCCCAAATATTTTTTCCCGAGGAATCAGAGCTCAAGCCCTCCATGGCGCGCGCCCACTGCAGCGACCCGCCCGGCCGGACCTGCTTGAGCTCGCCGTCCCTGGCCTCAAGTTCCTCTGCCGGAGCCCCAAGTCCACCTCGCCCGCGCCAAGTCCTCTGCCCGCCTGGTAGGCGACTCCTCTGCTTCACCTGCGTTGTTGCTGCATCACGGCCAGCGCCTCCCGGCCCCTTGTGCGGTCGGCCCAGCCTCTCCATGAGCGGCTTTGATGGCCCATGGTGAGCCCCCACGGATCCAGCGCCCAGCCAGTTTCAGCCCAGTTCATGTTTTTTTCCAGTTATGCAAATTTGTCTAATTTCCAGAGAAACCTATTTTGCAGAAAACCCCCTAGACATCATGCATATAATAACTCCACAACCGTGCATCGGATTAAAATGATTTAAACATGTAAACTGCTTAGAATTCTATCTACTTTCATAGTATGCCACTTTCATCCATGTTAAAAATGTTTAAACTTGTTGTTTGTTTAATTTTGCATAAATGCCATGTTAAAATGATTTATTTCATAACTAAATAACCGTAGCTCCATTTTAAATAAATTTTGTATGTAAATGGGGTAGAAAAATGCCTAGTTTAACATGGTGCACTTTATTTTACTATTGAAAAACATTAAAATATGGTTTAGGGCAGAACAGTACGAAATTCAAAATATGGACATGAGGATTTTCCGGGATTGTTGTTTGTTGTTCCGGCCTCATTTTAATTTGCCTAGATAGGTAGTTTTCATATGTTTCACCTCTTGCCATGTTTAATAACATTTAATATTGTTGCGTACATAACCGAGAGAGAACTAAATAATTCATGTGGTGTTTCGTTAATATGCAACTCGTTGCATATTGAGCTCCGCTTAATTTGTAGTATTGTTTGTGCACTTTGCCATCCCATGCCTCATTAAACCGGACATGCATCATACTTGATTGTGCATCATGCCATGTTTATGTGATGGTTGTTTACCATATTGTTTGCTTCTTTCTGGTGTTGCTTCTTCGGGTTAGTTCCGATAACGTCGCGTTTGTGAGGATTTGTTCGACTTCGTCATTTGTCTTCTTCATGGACTCGTTCTTCTTCCTTGCGGGATCTCACGCATAAGATGACCATTAACCTCGATATCACTTCTATATTTGCTTGCTAGTTGTTCGTTCTATCGTTACGTCGCGCTACCTACCACTTATTTATCATGCCTCCCATATTGCCATGTCAAGCCTCTAACCCACCTTCCTAGCAAACCGTTGTTTGACTATGTTACCGCTTTTGCTCGGCCCTCTTATAGCATTGCTAGTTGCAGGTGAAGTTGAAGCTGGTTCCATATTGGAACATGGATATGTTGGGATATCACAATATCTCTTATTTAAATTAATGCATCTATATACTTGGTAAAGGCTGGAAAGCTCGGCCTTATGCCTGGTGTTTTGTTCCACTCTTGCCGCCCTAGTTTCCGTCATACCATTGTTATGTTCCTTGATTTTGTGTTCCTTACGCGGTTGGGGATTTATGGGACCCCCTTGACAGTTTGCTTTGAATAAAACTCCTCCAGCAAGGCCCAACCTTGGTTTTAACATTTGCCACCTAAGACTTTTTACCTTGGGTTCTGCAGACTCAAGGGTCATCTTTATTTTAACCCCCTCGGGCCAGTGTTCCTCTGAGTGCTGGTCCAAACCGGGCGATGTCCGGTGCCCCCTGGGCAACCAGGGTCTATGCCAACTCGACGTCTTGCCCATCCTGTGTGCCCTGAGAACGAGATACATGCGACTCCTATCGGGATTTGTCGGCACATCGGGTAGCTTTGCTGGTCTTGTTTTACCATTGTCGAAAAGTCTTGTAACCGGGATTTCGAGACTGATCGGGTCTTCCCGGGAGAAGGAATATCCTTCGTTGATCGTGAGAGCTTGTGATGGGCTATGTTGGGACACCCCTGCAGGGTATAAACTTTCGAAAGTCGTGCCCGTGGTTATGTGGCAGATGGGAATTTGTTAATGTTCGGTTGTAGAGAACTTGACACTTGACTTAATTAAAATGCATCAACCACGTGTGTAGCCGTGATGGTCTCTTTTCGGCGGAGTCCGGGAAGTGAACACGGTTCGGGTTATGTATGAACGTAAGTAGTTTCAGGACCACTTCTTGATCACTTATAGCTTCTCGACGGTTGCGTTGCTTCTCTTCTCGCTCTTATTTGCGTATATTAGCCATCATATTTGCTTAGTGCTTGCTGCAGCTCCTCCTCATTACCACTTCCTACCCATAAGCTTAAAGCTTAAGCTTAAATAGTCTTGATCTCACGGTTGTGAGATTGCTGAGTCCTCGTGACTAACAAATTCTACCAAAACAGTTGAAGGTGCCGACGATACCAGTGTAGGTGGCGCAACCAAGCTCAAGTTGGTTTCGACGAGGACCTTGGTCATTACTATGTTTCGTTTCACGATGATCGATAGTGGCGCCCTTGATTGGGACGATCGGGGATCTAGCATTTGGGGTTATCTTCTTTTCATTTGGATTTGACCGTAGTCGGTCTATGTGTGTATTTTGAATGATGTATGAATTATTTAAGTATTGTGTGAAGTGGCGATTGTAATCCAACCTGTCATGACCGGTTTTTCAATAAAAATATTAATTGAGCAACCGATCTATGAAATCCAGTATGAGGAAAATCCTCCATACCGGTAGACAAAACTTTGATACAATAAACCAGTACCATTAAAATATTACAGGGTCAAGCTGAAGATGCCGAACCAATTATTACAAACACGCCAATAATTATACATAATGGCGGATATGACACAATGGTGTGGGGTGGAAATACTACTGACTCGAGATATGAGTGATTGGTGGAATAACACAGTAGGGGTGGATAATAAGACTACTACACTGCCGGCTCATCGAGCGTCGAGGTGAGGCTCGATGAATTTATTTGGGTAGCGGAAGCGGATACATCACAGTGACTAATCCAGGGGTCGCACAAGACTGACTGGGATTCCTCTAGGCGTCGGCCTCGCTATCGAACTCTTCATCCATGAGATCGCCTTCGTCAGCATCTGGCCAAATCAACAAGCCAGGTGAGTACTTTGAAAGTACTCGCAAGACAGTTCGGACAAAATATATAACAAATGTATGCATGAATGCGAGATGATTGATTTATAACAATGTGCTATCAAAATCAGTAACACAAGTAAGAAAAAAGGGGATCGGCGGTAGTCCGCTCGAAAACCCAAAGAAGATAAACTCAAAACCGATCGGTGTGCAGGCGGCGCCTCGAAGGGTGAACAAATAAGTAAAACATGCCACAGTCGGGCGTCTAAGCGACACCTCATAAAGGGCTTATATTGAAAGAAAAGACATGCGTGCCACAGTCGGACGTCGGAGTGACATCACAGAAAGGGCTTATAACAAAATTAAATAATAATGCTGCCGCAGTCGGACGTCTGGGCGAAATCGAAGAAAGGGCTTATAACAAAAGTAAATAATAACAATGCCGCAGTCGGACGTATGAGTAAAATCCTGGCCTCTCGATTTGGTGTGTACCAGGAAGTGGTTTGCAACTTACTAAGCCGTATCCCTTGCGGGAAGCAATTGGTAATCTGAAAGGGGAGGCGGACGGAATTTGGTGATTTATGTTGACACTTTGGGTCAACGATGCAGCATAAGCACGGCATGCTACAACACTGCCATCTTACTCATACTCATGCCAACTCATGGCCATGCAACATGTTTCCAACAACTCATGGATTTTCGAAACTCACTTGCCTCAACTCTTACGAGATAATCTATCATCGAGATGCTCATGAACGTGCCATGATACAAAAATAATGCAAACATGCCCAAACACTCATCATATCAAAAGTTCAAACATTGCTTGCCTGGTTCGGAGTAGTCGGGGTCTAGCTCGGTGAAGTTCGCGGTTCCGTCACCTCCTTCGGTATCTACGGTACACAAAACACACGTGCTAACGTAAATACCGTGGGGTACAGCAAAGTAATCCAAATATTTTTCAAATAAATATGATAAAAAACTAGACAAAATTTTGAAGAGTAGAAAAAAAGAATCACTCAAAAATTCCTTTCTGTTAAAAAGTTATAAGAGTTTTGGTCTAAGGACCCATCTGTAATGAAACAGAAAACTCTCAGGGGCCTAAGCAGAAAAGTGCAGAAAAACGGTTCAGAGTAGAAAGCATATTTGCCAGAGTACGCTTTCAAAAAACGGTTCAAAAAACAATAGAGAGGCTGACGGGCGGGTCCCACCCGTCAGGTTTGAATATTTGAAAGAGGCGGCAGAGCACGACGATGCCCGAGAGTCATGGTGGCCGCGGCGATCCACAGCGAGGTAGGGAGATCGGAAGGTACCTCCGTGCTTAGAGGCGCCATTCCGTTGGTGGGCGGTGGTGGTGGTCGCCCGGCGAGCAACACGTCGGCAGCGCTTGCTTTCCGGCGGACGGCCAGTTCGGGTGGTCGTGGGCCTCGTCGGAGAGTCTTTGCGGAGGTCAAATTGAGGTGGGGTTAGCCTCCTAGTGGTGCCCACGAGGCTACGGGCAGGAGTAGAGGCGGTGGAGGAGTTCTCACTGAAGAGAACGTTGCCGGAGCCCGAGGCGGACGGAGTTGGCTGGAGTCGAGGAAGAAGGGCCCTCGAGGCTCTTCCGGTGGCTAAGCGAGTGCGGTGAGGTGGTGGAGTTGTGCGGCGAGAGCAAGCTCGGGGGGTGCTATTTATAGATGGCCCGAGGCAGTTGCCGTGAATGGATAAGTCCGGTGAGTGTTACGGCGGCGCAGGGCATTGGTCGGGGTGGTTTTAGGGTTGAGTGCCATCGTGGAGGTGAACTGATTCCGTTTAGGTGCTGAATGAGCCGGGGTTTGGTTGCTTTGGGTATGCTTGACGGAACGGAGCGGCGCGGACCCGTCGGCGGCATGGAGCACGTTCTGTGCTTGCCAGGCCATGCCGACGGTGCCGCGGGCGTGCGCTGGCATGCATGAGCCACGCGGAGCGCTAGGGAGAGCTGGGCGGCGCAGAACAGCGTTGTGCTAGGGTGGTGCCTTCTGTCGACCGCCACGGGAGGTCCCGACACCGCAGAAGACGCCGGCGAGGTTGGGCCAGGGCGCCACCGACGCCAGGAATGAGCCAAGCACTCGTGTGGTCCTCCGGACAGGGAGGAGGGGCTGTGAGCAACGTGCCAAGTGCACTGTCGATGCGTGACTGAACTCTGACGAAGGGAAACGACACTGAACTCTGAAACTCTGAACTTTACTGAAAATGTAAAGAAACAGTGCCGGCCAGGTGTTCGACAGAATGATTTTGGCATGTGGGAGTCTCTCCTTGAGCTGATTTTTGGTGGAGGGGCCTCTCATTGCATCTAGAGGCTCCCTAAATTTTTGTGGAATTTTTGGAGCAGAGAAGATATGAATTTCACCAAATTTGACAAATCTGGTCCAAACTTGCAGAGACTGAAATTTGAAATATTTGAAAAGAAGAAGAGTGGATCTTGATTGTTCTAGGTTGTGGGTACCAAGGACTATCCAGGGGAGTTGGTTTGGGGTCAAAGCTCAAATGCATTTAGGTACCTGCTTTGCAAATCACCTAGGCTCAAAATAATGGACAGAAAAGATTTGGGAGGAGAAATAAATGAAATAAAATTCAGAAATTGATTGAACTTGTTGAGACAGAATGTTTGGATTGCTCTAAAGTGGAAGGAGAGATTTTTGGGAAGATTTTACCATGTGATGCATGGTAAAATCATGGGTGGTTTCAATATTGGAGAAGATGCAGAACTCCTAGGGTTTTCTTTTTAAAAGAAAGTAGAATCCAAAAATTTTGAATTTTGAGAAGAGGGCAATCAGAAGAAAAGTTTAAAAACCAAACACCAGAGTTGAAGGAGATGCCAAAATAAAATCCTTGCTAAAAGGGAAAAGTTTTTGAGAGAGAGATTTTTTTTGGAAGGGTTTAGAAGACCTTCTTCAAATCCAACAATTTTTTTGAAGAAAACCAAAAGAACGTTTTTGGAGTGTCACAACACCTACCCCCTTAGGAAAAATCTCGTCCCCGAGATTCCAGTTGATCCTCAAATAAATGTGGGTGCTCTGTCCGAAGGAAATCCTCTCTTTCCCAAGTGGCTTCACTTTCGGTGTGGTTGCTCCTTTGAACTTTGAAGAACTTGATGGTTTTCTGTCGGGTTCTCCTTTCAGACTCTTCCAATATTTTTATTGGATGCTCCCGATATGTAAGGTCTGGCTGCACGTCAATGTTTTTATGGGGTACTTGTTTCTCTGGGTTGCTTACGCACTTCCTCAATTGGGAGACGTGGAACACGTCGTGGATGTCGGATAATTCTTCGGGTAAGTCTAACTGGTAGGCTACCGTGCCTCTTCGTGCCACTATGCAGAATGGTCCGATGAATCTTGGTGCTAGCTTCCCTTTAATCTTGAATCGATGCAGGCCTCTCATAGGGGATACTCGTAGGTACACAAATTCACCGGGTTCAAAATTGACTCACGATGTTTCTGATCGTAATAACTCTTCTGTTGACTTTGGGCTGTCTTGAGTCGGTCCTTAATCACCTTGACCTTATCTTCAGCCTCCTTAAGCATGTCTGGGCCGAAGATATGGCTATCTCTGGTTTCCGACCAATTTAGCGGGGTACGACATCTTCGCCCGTACAGAGCTTCAAATGGTGCCATTTGCAGGCTGGCCTGATAACTGTTGTTATATGCGAATTCTGTGTATGGTAAGCTCTCTTCCCAACTGGTCCCATAGGTGAGGACACATGCTCTCAGCATATCTTCTAGAATCTGGTTTACTCGCTTAGTCTGCCCATCATGCAGGAATGGTATGCGGTCTTGAATGCCACTGAGTTCCCAGAGCTTGTTGTAAGTGATCCCAAAATCGGAGGCGAATTGAGTGCCTCTATCCAAGATTATTTTCTTTGGGACTCCATGTAAGCAGGCGATCTGGGAAAGGTAGAGCCTAGCAAGCTTCGAGTGGTGTGGGTTGTCTTCACGGGTATGAAGTGTGCTACTTTAGTCGATCTATCAGTGATGACCCATATGGCATCATGTCCGTGTCGTGACCGAGGTAGTCCAACAATAAAATCCATTCCAATCTCGTCCCATTTCCACTCGGGTATCTTATTTGATTGCAATAGTCCGGCCGGTTTCTGGTGCTCGGCCTTGATGCGTTGACATGAGTCACAACATGCAATAAACGTGGCTATGTATCTTTTTATACCATGCCACCAAAATGTTTCCTGAAGATCTTTATACATTTTTGTTCCTCCAGGATGGATTGAATACGGAGCGGTGTGGCCTTCAACCAAGATTTGCTGTTTAAGGTCATGGATATTTGGTACGCAAAGCCTATTCCCGTACCACAATATTCCTTGCTCATCGACAACGAATTCTGAGGCCTTGCCCAAATTCATCTTCCGTTTATGCCTTCAATCTTTGGGGTGTCCACGTTGAGCCTCTTTAACCTTCTCTATCAGGGTAGGCTGTAACTCTAAGTTCGACACACTGCCTTCGGTGACCACCATTAGATTGAGCTTAGTGAATTCCTGCTGGAATTCAGGTCTCAAGTTTGGCATGTTGTCGTTGTTCGGACTGGGGTTCCAACTCAGAGCATCTGCTACAACATTTGCTTTGCCTGGGTGGTAGTGGATTCCAACATCATAATCCTTTACTAATTCCAACCAGCGTCGTTGCCGTAAATTGAGTCCTAGTTGTGTGAAAATGTACTTGAGGCTTTTGTTGTCCGTGTATATTTCACAACGATTTCCAAGTAAGAAGTGCCTCCATTCCTTGAGTGCATGAATAACTGCTGCTAATTCCAGGTCATGAGTAGGATAATTTTCCTCATGCTTGCGAAGTTGTCTGGAAACATATGCGACAACCTTGCCTTCTTGCATTAATACGCACCGAGGCCCTTTCGAGTTGCGTCACAATATACCTCAAAATTCTTGTGTATGTCCGCACAATTAATCTGGTCTTTGTCGTCAGGTTTCCTCTTTAGTTCTTGGAAACTTTTCTCGCAAGCTTCATCCATTCAAACTTCCTGTCTTTCTTGAGTAGTTGCGTCATTGGCTTTGCTATGGTGGAGAATCCTTCAATAAATCTTCGGTAGTATCCTGCCATTCCCAAGAAACTTCAGACATCCGTCACACGGCTGGTGGCTTCAGCCAAATCTGACCTTGACCTTTTCGGGTCTCTGGCGATACCTTCTTGGGTCGATGCAGGCCTAGAAAACCTACTTGCTTTAGCCAAAATTCACACTTGCTGAATTTAGCGTACAATTGATGTTTCTGAGTTCCCCTAGTACAATTCGGAGATGTTCAACGTGCTCTTACGGTGTTTTGGAGTATACCAGAATATCATCGATAAATACCACAACAAACTTGTCCATAAACTTCATGAATACTTTGTTCATGAGGTGAACAAAATATGTGGGGGCGTTTGTTAGTACGAATGGCATTACGGTGAATTCATACAATCCGTATCTGGAGGTGAAAGCTGTCTTGGGAATATCTTCGGTTCGCACTTTCAGTTGACGGTATCCCGACCTCAAGTCAATCTTTGAGAACACCTTGGCCTAAGCGAGTTGATCGAATAAATCATTTATTCGTGGCATCGAATATTTGTTCTTGATTGTGACCATGTTTAGCGCTTGATAGTCTATGCACAATCTCAGTGTTCCATCCTTCTTTTTGGCAAACAAAATTGGTGAACCCCAAGGTGAGGAACTGGCTCGTTGTCGGGGAGGCTGATCGTACCCGCGGACACCTATGGGGCTGGCGGAGCAGGCCCCTTTGTGGTTCGGAGGGGGGCGGAGGTCGCCTGAAAGAGCGGATCGAGGCGATGCACACAGCGTTTACCCAGCTTCGGAGCTCTACGGAGAGATAAAACTCCTAATGATGCTTGTTTGATCTATTGTGTTCTTGCTAGGGAGCAATGCGAGCTACAAAACCTAGCGTGAGTGTATCTAGTCTATGGCCAGTCGAATGAACCGAACCTTGCCAAAGACGCGAACCGAACCCTTTCTACGTTGCACTCGGGCCTCCTTTTATATGCTCAAGGGGTCTCCGACAGGTGGCAACATAGGCGGGGGTACGAATGTAAAAACAGGGGTTGGTACACCTACTTGAGCGATTGTACGATTGCAAAATACCTAACTCGACGGCAAGGGACAAAAGCAATAAATGCCCGTCATTGTCGCCCAAACAAGGTAATAGAGACCGTCAGTGCGCCTCCGCTCGCCACGATGGCGAGCCTGTCAGCGCCGCTTATCGCTGCTCTCCGCTGGCTGCACAACCGCTCGACACGCGCCCATGGAACGGTCCCATGGCGACACGTCGCTGGGTGAGCTGGAGCGGAGACGGAGACAAGTTGCATGCCGCGGAAAGCACCTTGCCGCGGCCGAATCCTTGTCGCGCCCGGAGGCTTGTCGCGCTCCGGGCCTTCCCGGCAAGCTCCTCTTGCCGGGGCCTTGTCTTCTGCGTGCACAGGTGGCCTTCCCGACAAGCTCCTCTTGTCGGGACCTTGTCTTCTCAATCTAATACTTTGTTCTTGAATGGCTCCAAAGGGAGCCACGGAGGAAGTTGGCGGTGGCGGCGAACCTTGCCGCTGGTGCGCAACTGTCCGTGCAATCACGGGATACTAGGGTACCCCTACTCTAGTACACCGGCAGAGCCCCGGCTGGGCCGCACAGTGCCGAAGCGCTTGTCGGGCCAGGCCCAGAATCGCAGACGGACACGCCGCGGCCTCGACCACGCCGCAACCCGCCCGGACCCACCACGATCCCCACTAACGGCACGCACCGGACGTGGTGTCGTCGGCGAAGATCGTGGGCGCGGTCGTGGGGAGTTCTTTATTAATATAAGCGGGCGTCCGCCTCCTCCCCTTTATAAGTGGAGGAAGCAGAGGCAGCCGACCACTCCTGCCATTGCCGTCTTGTCAAGAAACCACCGCCGCTCCCTCGTCTTCTCCGGTGCGAAGAGCAGCGCCCCTTTCGCCGCAAGCACACTCACCGCCGTCGACCTCCCCTGCCCCCCCTCGCCATGGCTCCAAAAGCCGATAAGGAGAGGGGCGTCAAGTCGGCCGAGGCGCAGCGGCTCGTGGCGCTGCGCAAGGAGCGAGCCGTCTTCCCCGCAGCTCGGCGCGCAGGGAGCTGCGGGGACGTCTACTATCTTTTACGGTCGACGGAGACTGGGCGCATCCGCGCGCGAGGGTGCTCCCCGCCTCCGCCGCTGATCTGGCCCCAACAGGGTACCCTTTCTTCGCCCTTTTGTTCTATTGCGGTCTTTGCCCGCCGTATTCCGAGTTCTTTTGCGACATAATGAACACCTTTGGCCTCTGCCTCCTTGATTTCACCCCCAACGCCATCTTGACCATGGCAGTTTTCGCGCATTTGTGCGAAAACTTTGTCGGAGTCCACCCGAACGTGGCACTCTTCCGCCATTTCTTTGTTCCCCGCGTAGAGAGAGGAGAGCCCCTTGCCGGAGGGATAGCACAGGTCTCTAGGATCGGCAAGAAAGAGGCCTACCTAGAGGGGAGTTCCGGAACAAGTGGGAGGAGTGGAGAGCCAACTGGTCTTTGGGTCGTGAAGAGGACCCACATCCCTTCACCATCGTGCGCCAAACCCCAATTGCGCGCGGCAAGGATTGGAGTAACTTGGCGCCGGAGGATGCGAGGCTGGGGATAGCTGTGACCCGAATTCTGCGCCTCAGGCTTGCCGGGTTAACTGTTATTAGCTTGGCGCAGACTTCATTCGCCGCCAGACGCTTCCCTTGCGGGAAAGGAGGAGGCCTGCTTGGGAGTTCGAATGCGGCGGACATCATGAGGCTGCGCCGGGCCTGAATTGGAACTTCACCGTCATGGAGCTGGATTCGGTGCTGCTCGAGCTGTTCAAGAACGACCCGAACATCCGTAGTGGTTCAGGTTGCCGCGGGGTCGCCCTGCCAGTAACAACTCGGCGCCGACCGCATCCGCCGCCATGATGCCACTGTGCGACTCCCACGGGATCGTCCCGACCTGGCAGGAGCCCCCCGATGAGGTCGTGCAGCAATTCTTCGACAATTTGCAAGAGGTGCCGATCCGCTCCGACGAGCAGAAGGGGCTCACCCGCAACACCACCGACCAGGAGATGGCGTGGATCGCCACCAGAGCGGAGGAGGCGGCAGCAGCCGTTGCCGCTGGAGCCTTCGGGTTCACCGTGGAGGAGGCGGACGCGGCGAAGGCGGCAAGCTCTGCTGAGCGAGGGGAGGTCGCCGGCAAGGACGAGCTTGTCGAGCTCGAGGCCGGGACGAGTGGACCGGCCGAGGGCTTTTCTTCCCCGCCGCCAAGCGACTTGCCGCCAGCGGAGCCCCTGCCTGGCTGAGGAGGCGCCTCCGCAGGGCTGGAGACGAGCCGGGCGACAGGTCGGCCCACATTAGCCGCCGCCGACGGCTCCACCGCTGCAAGCGAGGTTGCAGCGGAGGCGCTCAAACTGCGGCGACAAGCGGGCGGAATCTTCTCGAGCCGCCAGCGCCTCCGCCAAGCGGCCAAGAGCCCACTCCCGCCTCATCGCACCGAAGGCGGGCCGGAGTTTGACTTCTCCGCGCTCAGCTCCGAGGAAGAAGGCGAAGAGTAAGCTTCTCGAGATTGTGCTTGTATTTCTTCAATTTTTATTGCTTCATCTTGAATCTGATTTGCTTCGTTCTGGACTCTTTCCTTTTCAGGACGCTGGCCCAGAGAGCGGCGAAGAGGGCCAAGATCCCGACGGTCGTCGTTGAGGACGATTCTCCCGTGGCGACGAGGGACGCGTCCGAGACCGCCTTGCCGGACCCGGCAACCCTTCCCCAGAGCAGCCCCCAGCACAGCCCCCAGAGTAAGTGTGCAGTTTTTCTCCTTACTACTAGGTGTGCAGGGGTGCCCTTTCTTTGTTGATTTCTGACTGATTGTTTGTGTAGGAGCGGAGCAGCCTCTTCAGGAGGGCTCGGAAGCCGCCTCCGAGATCCTGCCCGCTGTCACTACGCTGCCAAGGGAGAACTCCCCGGCAAGGGAGCTCCCTCCGACAAGGGAGGCCACCCGACAAGGGAGGCCACTCCGCAAGGGAGGCTACCCCGGCAAGGGACGGCGCCGGCGATCCTCCAGTGGTCGAGGCCATGGCTGCGGATCCCGTTGCAGGTAACTCCCTTACATGGAATTTTCCCTTGGGCTTGCTTTCTTTTGTTTCTCTTTTTGAACATCTGCTTGACTGCCCCTTCTTCGTCTGACGCAGACCCGATGGAGGTTGAAATCGCTGGCGAGGAGGAAACGCGCGGCAACACCGACGAGGCCGCCGTCGAGGAAGAAGAGGTCATCGTCGTGGAAGAAGAGGCCGTCGCCGACGAGCCTGTTGGCGAGGAGGCCACCGAGGCTGCCGACGCAGAGGCCGGCGAGGGGTCGGACGGTCAGATCGACGGCCCCGAGGTCGCAGGAGCGGCAAGCGCTACACCGACAAATGACTCCCATTGCCGCCAAGCGGCGCTTAGGCTCCGAGGAGCCCCACGGTGCCTACGAAGGCCGGCGAATGCGTCTTCATCAAGCTCCCCAGGAGCCGAGCTCGGCGCCACGAGGGCGAGACCTTGACGGCGAGCTACTCGCCTCCATTGGCCGACGCTGGTGGACGCCAAGTAGCAAAGAGCGCGAGTCCGAGGAGGAATAGCTGAAGAGGCTGTTGTCGCTCTACCGCCCGCCAAAGTTAGAGACCCGGGAAGCCCTTGTCGCGAGGGCGGGGGTGGACATGGAGAAACGCGTCGAGGAGCTCCGGAGCGTCAACAAAGAAGCCCTCCGCGACGTGGCGGACGCGCGTGCGCAGCTCGCAGAAGAGCGCACGGCCTTCATCCTTGAGAAGGCCGCAGCCGATGAGGGGCAGCGGCTGGCTGCCGAGAAGCTTGCACGCAGGAAAGCGAGTTGGCGCAGCGGAAGGCCAACCTGGACAGCCACGAGGAGGACCTTGCCGCGCGTGAGGAGTCGCTTGGCGGGGCGCTTCAGGAAGCGAAGGACGCTGTCGCAGCCGCCGAGGCCGCCAAGGAAGAGCTGAAGGCGAAGGTGGCACAGCTGGAGGCCACCCTCAAGAAGAGCGGCGAAGAGCTTGTCGTGCTCAAGCGTGAGCGCGAGAAGGACGCCCACAAGCTGGGCGAGTTGCAGGTCCGTCTCACGACAGGCCAAGGAGCTCGACGCCGCCAAGGACTCCAAGGCGGATCTGCAGCTGAAACTGACCACTCTGACGCAGACGTTGGATGGCGCCAGAGAGCGGGAGGCGGGCTTGTTGGAGGCAATCAAGGCCAAGGAGGAGCTGCTGGTGGATGCTGTCTCCGTCCAGAACACCTTGAGGGAGAGCGTGGAGCACTGGACCGAAGGTCTTGTGGACACCGCTGCCGACATCCACAACGAGCTGATGGAGCTGGGGATGGGGGACCTCGCGTACTCCTCCGACGAGCATCTCCAACCCAGCGTCAAGCTCAGCCTGTTCTTCAAAGGCGTGGTGACGGGTCTCCGGCGACTCCGGGAAGAGGTCCCGAAGCAGCTGGCCGAGGAATCGCGCCAAGTTTGTGCGGGGGCCCTCGAGAAGGTGTTGATGAAGGTGGCCTTCCGCAACCCGGGCCTCAACCTTAACGGCGTCCTCAGATCCTTGCCGTCCGAAGCCAACGTGGAGGAGCTCAAAGCCCTTGTCGCACCCATTGTGGACAAGGTGAACAAGATCAAGCGGATCGAGGGCGACCGCGTGGACTAGGCCGCCAACCTTATCCTTCCCTTGTCGCTGCTGATCATGTTTAGAAAACTTTGTTAGATCAGCGACAAGTTATTCTGTAATATACTCTATCTTAGGTGAATCGATCAATGCAACGTTATTTCCTCTACTTGATTCCTTCCTTTGTACGTTATTGCCCTCGCTTTCGTGGAAACTTGTCGCGGGCACCCTTGCCGCCGAGTGCGGAACTTCAGCAGCCTGCTGGCGGGGTCGCTACCGACAAGCAACCTTGTCGCGGACTAGCCGCAGCTCACTTAAGTTGTTGAGCGGACTCGAAACAAAGTAAGGGCGCGACCAGTCGCGATTTGGTTCCTCCGCGCACGGGTTTTACATACAAAGCGCGGTCGTTCAAGGAAGACAACTTTAAAAATTTATTACTGATCTGAATCGATCGATGCAATGTTATTTCCTCTACTTGATTCCTTCCTTTGTATGCTATTGCCCTACGCTTTTCAGGTAAACTTGCGGTGCAGGCACCCTTGTCGCGAGCGCCGAGTGCGGAACTTCAGCAGCTTCTTTGGCGGGTCGCCACCGACAAGCAACCTTGTCGCGGACTAGCCGCAGCTCACTTAAGTTGTTGAGCGGACTCGAAACAAAGTAAGGGCGACCAGTCACGATTTGGTTCCTCTGCGCAGGTTTTCCATACAAAGTACTATCGTTCGAGGAAGATAACTTGAAAACTTAAAATTGATTGCTCAAACTTTGGCAACTTAGCTTTTACATTTCTTGCTTCCCGATGAGGTGAAACTTCCTCGAGCGGTGCCTGGTCCATAGTATTATCTCCTCCTTCCCCCCTGGTTAACTTGTGCGCGAGGGAGCCTTCCTTTCTTTGAGAAAAGGAAAAGAAGAAGAAGTAACGTTATGGAGCCTAGCGGCTCGATTCTTCTTACCGGGTGTGGTTGCTGCACAAAGTGTTAGCCAAAGCATGCAATAAATTGATGAAAGCATGAAGTTGGCAAGCTGTGCGCAACACATGAGCTTTATCTTGATGCACGGGTCTGCGCCCGGCTTTGTCTGAAAGGATTACATGCAACAGCGGAAAGACTTGAACAAATGGTGGTTGCAGGAACGGATTCAGACAACCACGACCTATGGGTAAAAATTACGAAGATGCTCAATTTTCAAGGAGAAGCTCACCGGAATTCCATATTCGGTCTCAAGGAGGACAGCGCCAGGCCTAGTGACTCGTTTCACCCGATAAGGGCCTTCCCACTTCGGCGTCAACTTGTTTGAATTCTTGGCGGACTGAACGCGCCGAAGAACAAGGTCGCCTTCCTCGAGACTTCTGGCGCTAACCCTGCGGCTATGGTAGCGACGCAGGGCTTGTCAGTAGCGGCGGCTCGCCAAATGACTGAAGACGATCCTCCTCGAGGAGCAGCGCGTCATCTTGTCGCAGCTGCTCTTGCTCAAGCTCATCATAAGCGAGTACTCGAGGCGATCCGTATCTGAAGTTCCGTGGGGAGAACTGCCTCTGCTCCATAGACTAGAGCAAAGGGTGCCTGGCCAGTGGCTCGATTTGGCGTCGTCCTGATCAACCAAAGAACCACCGGCAGCTCCTCGATCTAGTCTTGAGCCCGCGCAGCACTTCAACATTTGCCCTCTCTGCTTGACCGTTGCTTCTCGGGTGAGCAACGGAAGCAAAGCAGACCTTGGCGCCAAGGTCTTGGACGCATCTTGCATGAAGGTGCGACTCAGTAATTGTGTGCCGTTGTCGGTGATGATCCGGTTAGGGATTCCAAACAGCAAACAATCGACACGAAGAACTTGACTCAGCGACAAGGCTGTCACCTTCCTCATCGCTTCCACTTCCGGCCACTTTGTGAACTTGTCGATGGCGGCGTACAAGTACTCAAAGCCCCGACAGCTTCGGGGAAGGGGCCGAGGATGTCGAGCCCCAGCACCGAAAATGGCCAGGATAAAGGGATCGTCTGGAGAGCTTGAGCAGGATGGTGTATCTGTTTGGAATGGAACATGCACGCTTCACACTTGGTTACTTGTGCAGTTGCATCCTGGAGGGCTGTCGGCCAGAAGAAACCTTGCCGGAAAGCTTTGCCAGCAAGTGCTCTTGCGCCAATGTGGTGACCACATATGCCTCCATGTATCTCTGCCAACAGCTTCTGTCCATCTTCCCTGGGAATACACTTCAATTTCACACCGTTGAGTCTTCTTATGTACAGTATGTTGTCGACAAACTGGTACATACTTGACTGCCGGGCTACTCTTTCCGCTTCTTCCTGCCCTTCGGGAAGTTCTCCTGTCTGAAGGAAATGGACAATCTGCTGCGCCCATGCTGGAGCTTGTGGCTCGACAACAAGGACTAAAGGCACATCTGCCAAGCTGGGAACATCAGCTTCTACGGCAAGAGCCTGTGGCTCTGCCAGAGCTAGATGCTCCCCGACAAGCTTGCCGGAGCAAGACTTGTCGGGAGCGTTTGCTTCAACGAAACAAACCCTGGGGTCTGTCGGAGCAGACTGCTCCTCAGCACTGTTGGTGTTGATCTTGGGGACCTTTGCAACGACGGCTTCGGGAAGCTCTGTCGGGAAATAGTCACCAGAGGCCAACTTCCTCTTGTTATGCTGCCCTGTTGATGGTGTTACGGTCGGTTGAGTCAGCTTGAGCACAAAGATCCCTGGTTCCACAGGTGTGCGGCGCACTTTGGATGCACCATCGGCAATATCATTCTCGAGCTCTTGGAACATGTTCCATTTGCGAGCCGTCAAAGTGCTCTTCCAGCTTCCTCACTTCATCGGCGTAGGCTTCCATCAACGGACTCTGGTAATCTTTGTTCACTTGTCGGACGACGAGTTGCGAAGTCACCCCTGACAATAAGCTTCTTGATCCAAAGGTCCACGGAGATCCAGAGAACGGCAAGCAAACCTTCATACTCTGCAGTATTGTTTGTAGCTTGCTCCTTGTGAAAGTGCATCTGGACGACGAACTTGACGTGCTCTCCGGTGGGTGCGATAAGTAGCGCCGCACCGGGGCGCCTTGCAGCGTAGAAGGCACCATCAAAGTACATCAGCCACTCTTGGTTTGCTTCTTTGGCGAGAATGCTCGTCTCCGAATCTCTTCATCCGGGCGTTGGCGTCCATTACGCTATGAATTCTGCCAATGCTCGCTTTTGGATAGTTGATGTGCTTTCAAACTTAAGACCAAAGCTTGGCGGCTCCAATGCCCACTCGACAATCCTGCACGCCGCTCGGATTCTGCAGTATCCTCTTCAGCGGAAAGCGGGTGACAACTGTGATCTCATGTGCTTGGAAGTAATGGCGCAGCTTTCTCGAGGCCATGAGGAGGCCGAAAAGCAATTTTTGCACACCCGAGTACCTTGACCTAGCCCCCTGCAGAAGGGAACTGACAAAGTAGACTGGGCGCTGCACCATCCTTTTCTGCATCTGCTCATGCGTCTTCGCGGACTCGTCCTTGTCGGGACCAGAGCTTGTCGGCGAAGCCCCCTGCTTGTCGCTGGACGTGCTTGCATGCGTTCTTTGGCTCGTCATCCGCCTCCCTCTCCGCTACTAACGCAGCACTAACCACTTGATTGGTCGCCGCTATATACAGCAGCAACTTCTCTTGTGGCTTAGGTGCGACAAGTGTTGGAGTGGAGGACAGTATCTCTTCAAGTCCTGCGGTGCAGCCTCCGCTTGAGTCCATTTCTTGGACCTGCCTTTTTCAAGATCTTGAAAAATGGCGTATGCGCTCAACAGAACCTAGAAATAAACCTGCTGAGAGCAGCCACGCAACCGGCAAGTCTTCGTACGTCCTTTGACGCGCTTTGGTGCTTCAATCTGCTCAATGGCCTTGATCTTGTCGGGATTAGCTTCAATCCCCCGCTTAGACACGAAGAACCCGAGAAGCTTGCCGGAAGGGACTCAAAACACGCACTTCTCGGGGTTGAGCTTGAGGTTGATCTTGCGCAGATTTGCAAAGGTCTCGTCCAAATCTTGAACCAAAGTTGCTTTGTCCTTGCTCTTGACCACTATGTCATCCATGTAGGCTTCTACATTTACGTGCATTTGCGGCTCAAAAGCGTCATGGACTACCCTTGCAAATGTTGAACCAGCATTCTTCAAACCGAAAGGCATCCGTATGAAACAGTATGTGCCACATGGTGTGATGAATGTGGTCTTCTCTTCATCTTCTTCAGCCATGAAGATCTGATGGTATCCCGAGTATGCATCAAGAAAGCGAAAGCAAATCACATCCAGCCGTGGAGTCGACAATCTGGTCAATGCGCGGCAAGGGAAATGGATCTTTGGGACAAGCTTTATTAACATCCGTGAAGTCAATACAAAGTCTCCATTTCCCATTTGCCTTCTTGCGACTACGAGGATTGGCCAACCACGTGGGATGGAGCACTCCTCGACAAGGCCTGCTGCTTCCGGTTTCTTGATCTCTTGACTATGAATTCTTGGCGCTCCACCGCTTGCTTCCCGACTTTTTGCTTGACGGGTCGCGCATGAGGACAAACGGCCAGGCGGTGCTCAATCACTTTCACAGGAACACGGGGATATCGGACGGTTGCCATGCAAACACGCCGACATTCGCCCATGAAAGCAACGAGCGCGCCTTCCTATTTGGGGTCGAGAGAGGCACCGATGGTGAAGGTACCACCAGCGCCGTCCTCCTTGGCGGGCACCCTCTTGGTCTTGGTAGAGCCACCATCTTCTTGCACTTGCGGTGGAGCTCGATGGTGCGTCCTCGACGGTAGCGCAGCACTCCAAAGAGGTGCGCTTGCGGAGTGAGCATCGAGCCCTTGCCGGACTTGGACTTGTTCTTCTTTCCCCGGGAGCTTGGCGGCAAGTGTTGGGCGATCTGTCGCGGCTGCTGCATCCCATAAGATCTTGTCGGCACAGATAAGGGCATCCTTCTTGTCGCCATGGACAGAGATGACGCTTATCGGGCCCGGCATCTTGAGAAGGTTGTAAGCGTAGTGAGAGGCTGCCATGAACTTGGCGAGTGCTGGACGGCCAAGTATCCCATTGTAAGGCAATGGGAAATCGGCAACGTCAAACGTAACCCTCTCAGTCCTGAAGTTCAGCTCACTGCCAAATGTGACCGGCAACGTAATCTTCCCCTTCGGCTTGCTCCTTCCCGGATTGATTCCTTGGAAGGTTCCGGTCTCTTCGAGCTTCATTGTCGAGGATTTGAAGCTTCTGGAGCACCACGGAGGAGATCAGATTCAAGCCGGCCCCGCCGTCAACTAACATTTTTGTGACCTTGAGGTTGCGGATGGTTGGAGAGACCAACATCGGCAAGCACCCGACCGCAGTTATGCAATTAGGGTGGTCCTCAATATAAAAAATGATAGGCGTGTTGGACCACTTCAGAGGCTTGCGCGACTCTACGGATGGTTCCACTGCATTGACCTCCCGCATCCATTGCTTGAGTTGGCGGTGGGAGGTATGCGAGGAAGCACCTCCGTCAACGCCAGAACCTCTGTGGCTTTACGAAACTCCTGCTCATCGGCGTTGTCGTCCTCCATATCTTCGTCGTCATCATCATCTTCATCCTTGTCGCGGCCGCGGGGAGGTCGATCTCCTTGTCGCTGCTTGACTTTGCCGCGGCGTCCTCCCCGGCCGGGATGTTTCGTGCTTGCTCCCCCTGCACCTTCCTGGGCCTTCTCCCTGTCTCGCCGCTCGTACTCAGCTCTCTGCTGTTCGACGAGCTGCTCGACCTTCTTGCAGCTCTAGAGATCGTGGCCCTTGGTGCGGTGGATCTTGCAATCGCTTGCCGGAGCCGTCACCGCTTGTCGGCCGCCGCCACCGACCAGTGGTTGGCGTCGTGACAACCTCCTTGCCGGAGCCACCAGCCTTGGCATTCTTGTCGCCGCCTCTCCGTTGCCGGACTGCTCGACAGCCTAGCACTTCTCTGCTTTTCTTCTTCCTGTTGTCTCGCCGCCGGCCCTTCTTTGCCGGGCGGTGTCATCCTTGTCGAGATCCTGCTTACGTATTATCTCACAGGAGTCTCCTCCCTTCCTCGGTAGCGCACATTTGTCGGCCAAAGGCGTACAGCTCGCAGCGTCCTTGACTTTGCATCGCCATCTCCTCCCTCATCCTGCGGTTCTGCACATTCTGATGAAATGCGCTGATCACCGCGGCAGGGTGGACGTCTGGGATGTTGTAGTGCACACGGCTGAATCTCTGGATGAACTTGCGCAGGGACTCTCCTTCCTTCTGAGCGAGTAAGTGAAGGTCACTCTCTTGGCCATGAGGTTTGTGGCCACCTGTGAAGGCACCAACAAACTGATGGCACAGGTCTGCCCAAGAGGATATGGAGCTGTCCGGCAAGTGCATGAGCCAAGATCTGACGTTGGGCTTGAGCACGAGCGGGAAGTAGTTGGCAAGGATCTTGTCGTCCCATCCCCCTGCAGCCTGCACCGCGATGGTGTAGATCTTTGAGGAACTCCGGCGGATGCGTCTGCCATCATACTTCTCCGCAAGACGTCTGGTTTGAAGTTTTTACGGCTGGGCCCTTTGGACTTGCCGCAGCTCATGAGTGAACGCAGGGCAACCTACCGCGTCTGACAAGTTGCACAGCCCCTCCGGCGCGTGCATGTCAAGCGAAGGCCCAGCGGCGGCAGCCGGATGACGTCGCGCTTCTCTTCGGGCGCCGATGCGAAGTTCGAGCGTCCTCTTGTTGTCGCTCATGAAGAACTTGGCGCTGATCGCGGCGAGCTCGCGGATCCGACGACGCAGCGCGTCCGTTGCCGACGTGATCCGGTGAGTCGGGCGATCTTGGCCTTCTTGGCGGAGAAGTGCACGGTGGTTGCACCTCCGACAGTCTCGTCGCCACCGGCTCGTGCCTTGTCGTCTCGCCGCGGCGACGATGGCGTTGGTTGCCGCAGAGCGTCGCCGTTGGCAAAGCCGATGAGGCTCTGGATTGTGGCCCTCCACTCGTCGACCTTGTCGATCGTTGGAGGGTAGTCAAGGAGCAGTTGAGCCCTCGCCAGAGCTTCTGCTGGAGTAGTAGGCGGCATTGGAGAACGGTGCAAGGAGCGGGACACGCTCGGACTTCTAACTATGTTAGAAGGAGCAGCGCCCCGTCTGGGCGACCGTATCTCACTAGTGCCAACATGTTGGCGCACATGCTGGTCTTAAGGGTCTCGATCCAACGAACGTATGGCGTTGTGAACGCCATGACGTTGTTGGTCTCGCGTCTCCTGAGATGGACGCGGGGGATGCGCGGACGCTGAGGTCTGCGGTGCCTTGTCCACAGACTTGGCAACGTCGCGAGCACCTTCGTCGGCGCACGTTCCTCCGCCAGCGTCTGCACCACCACCCGTTTGCTGCGGTGAGGGTGGGTACGACGCGGACGGCTCTGCTGTCGCCGTAGCCTTCTTCTTCGGTGGCATGTTGAGGAAGATGTTGATGACGCTGCCCGTGTGAACGCCGGATCGGATTCACACGGCCTCGACGCCCCCTACCTGGCGCGCCAGAGATGTCGGGGAGGCTGATCGTACCCACGGACACCTATGGGGCCGGCGGAGCAGGCCCCTTTGTGGTTCAGAGGGGGGAGGTCGCACGAAGAGCGGATCGAGGCGATGCACACGGCGTTTACCCAGCTTCAAGCTCTCCGGAGATAAAACTCCTACCGCTGCTTGTTTGATCTATTGTGTTCTTGCTAGGGAGCAATGCGAGCTACAAAACCTAAGCGTGAGTGTATCTAGTCTATGGCGGTCAGAATGAACCGAACCTTGCCAAAGACGCCGAACCGAACCCTTTCACGTTGCACTCGGGCCTCCTTTTATATGCTCAAGGGGTCTCCGGCGGTGGCAACATAGGCGGGGAATACGAATGTAAAAACAGGGGTTGGTACACCTACTTGAGCGATTATGCGGTGCAAAATACCTAACTCGACGGCAAGGGACAAAAGCAATAAATGCCCGTCGTTGTCGTCCAAAGCGATGTAACAGAGACCGTCAGGTGCGCCTCCGCTTCGCCACGATGGCGAGCTTTGTCGGCGCCGCTTATCGCTGCTCTCCGGCTGGCTGCACCCGCCGACACGCCGCCCATGGAGCGGTCCCATGGCGACCGTCATTGGGTGAGCTGGAGGCGGAGACGGAGAAGTTGCATGCAGCGGCAAGCGCCGTGCCACGGCGAATCCTTATCGCGCCCGGAGGCTTGTCGAGCTCGGGCCTTCCCGGCAAGCTCCTCTTGCCGGGCCTTGTCTTCTGCGTGCACAGGTGGCCTTCCCGACAAGCTCCTCTTGTCAGGACCTTGTCTTCTCAATCTAATACTTTGTTCTTGAATGGCTCCAAGGGAGCCACGGAGGAAGTTGGCGGTGGCGAGGCGAACCTTGCCGCGGGGTGCTGCAACTGTCCGTGCACGAGTACGGGATACTAGGGTACCCCTACTCTAGTACACCGACACTCGTATATACCCTTTTTCCAATAATAACTTTATTTGCTTCTTCAGTTCTACCAATTCGGATGGTGCCATTCTGTATGGTTTCTTGTATATGGGAGCGGTTCCGGGTGCTAGCTCAATGCTGAATTCTATCTCTCGGTGCAGTGGCATGCCCAGTAGCTCTTGGGAAATACATCTCGAAATTCACACACTACGGAACCTTGCTCAATTCAGAAATATCCACCATGTTCAATCTCGGTTGCGGGATATTTTTCTTTCCTTGGCTGAAACCTTTATGGTCTTCCCGTGGTGGTGGGTGAGTATTACGGTCCTGTTGAAGCGATCAATAAAACCTTTGTTGGTGGTTAACCAATCCATCCCTAAGATGACATCCAGCCCTTTATTTTCCAACACGATAAGATTTGCGTGAAACTTCAAACCTTCAAACTCGATAACCACACCCTGGCAATAATTATGGGTAACTTGCTTAATTCCAGGGGACTTGACGACCATAGATTTTTACAAGGGAAGCATCGAAAAATTATTTTGCAAGGCAAAACTTTTCGAAACGAATGAGTGAGAAGCTCCAGAATCAAACAAAACCATGGCAGGTATTGTGTTGACAGGAAACATACCGAGTACGATATCTGGGGCATTCTGTGCTTCCTCTTTGGTCACGTGGTTCAGATGACCCTTCCTGTGGTTGTTATTTGGGTTGAAATTGTTGCGCTTTGGCACCGAATTATTGCCTCCGTTGTTCAGCTTTGGGGTCGAGTTCCTCGGCTTGGGGCATTGCTTGGCATAGTGCCCTTCTTCTCCACAAGCGTAACAGGTAACACCTGGGCGGTATGTGAACTCCTTGTCCCTTGCATGGAAATTCTTGATTGGGCGTGAGACGCTTGTCGTGGGTTTGGGTGTCCAGTTTTTCTGAACATCTGTCTTGCTGCGGTGGTTGCGGGCGTGATTAGTCTGGTCCCTCTTCCGCTTGCGGAAATCTTCTAAGCTGCGTCTCTCATTTTCCAAGGTAATGGCCTTATCCACCAGCGTCTTAAAATCTGGAAAGGTGTGTACGACCAATTGGCATTTAAGCGCGGGTGTCAGACCGTCTAGGAATTTCTCCATCTTTTTGTTTTCCGACATACGCTCCTCGTTGGCGTAGCGAGATAGCAGAATAAACTGACTGTTGTATTCTGACACCGTCATTGTCCTTTGCCTGAGGTCATCAAATTCTCTCTTTTTGATCCTCATAAGACTCTTAGGAATATGTGCCCCACGAAAACCTTCTTTAAATTCCTACCATGTTATATTATTTTCGTTGGGGTGCATGTGTAGGAAATTTTCCCACCACGATGCGGCTGCTCCAATGAGATAGTGCGGAGCATAAAGCACTTTCTCAAGACCTGGACACTGGGCAATAATTAACTTTCTTTCCATGTCTCGAAGCCAGTCTTCGGCTTCAAGAGGTTTGTCAGTGTGAGAAAAAGTTTGGGGACGTGTCTTACGTAGCTCGAATAACTTTGATTGCTGCTGATACTGTCCATGGTGATTCCCCATATTGATGACTTGGTTCATTATTTCCTGATGTTGCTGCTGACTTTGTTCATAATGACGGCACATTTGGGAAAGTGCCGTTTCACCGTCCTGTTGACTTGTCTCGCCTCGTGTGAAATTGTTGCCTGGGGGTGTGCCATAATTTTCCTCTGTCGGAGTTGGCATGGAGCGCGTCCAAGGACGAGACATGGTTCACTCTGGGGATATATTTTGAAACACTCATAAGAAAAGAAATTGAGTCGCAAAAATCAATAAATTCAAGAAGACGGAAAAAGTCGCAAATGCTCCAAGATTTTTCAAGAGAATAAACGTTTGCGCACGGAGAAGGACTGCTCATTACATACCTTACACGCAAGCAATAATTATACAATACATCACTCAGGATATGCGTACATAATCCTGACATGTTATTTAGGCTAGTGCACTCCTCCAGTTCCTACATGATGCGCAAACAAGCTACTCCTCACAGCCTATGTACATATAAACATATCTTACAAGTCGGTACATCGCATGGCGGCTAAGCGTACTTAGTCGGAGATGGTAAAGATTTCCCTTGGCCTGCCAAGTGTGAGGCGCCTTGAGGTGGGGACTCAACCTCCTCTTCGGTGATAGGCTACAGACGTGAGGTGCTGCGCTGAGTTGGTGGAGCAGGTGCCCTATGCGGACAACTCGAACATGAGCGGGCACGAGGGTGGTGCGAGCGAACCGGAGTAGGCGCAATGACATGGTTGAACTCCTCCGTGGTAGGCGGGCGACGAGTAGTGGTGAGAGCAGTAGAGCAAACGATCTTGATGGCGAGGCGAAATTCGATTGGCGGTGCGCGCAGGAGGTCCCTCCTGTTGGCGGCACAGCCATGGACCGAGTCCATGCGGGCAGCTACAAAGTCGTCCACCAGGTTGTCGAAGGCTGCCTCCAAAGCCCGGAGATACTCGATGAGCATCTCAAAAGCTTCGTCCCGTTCTCCTCTGGGGCAAGAGAACGCGTTGTGGCAGGTATATGGCACGTGACAGGGCAGGTAGCGGTAACGACGAGTCTTCATTGAAGGAAGGATGTCCCTGAGACGAGCTATCGCCTCACGGGCTGCCATCTGCAGTGCATGCTTCTCCGTGGGCATGGCTCTTCCCAAGAACCGGAAGCGGCGTAACTCAATACGCCCTCCCTTGAATTGTACCGCGGCTTGGTGCATGGTTAGACGGTCATTGACCTTGTGCTGAGAGAGTGAGAAGACTGGGCGCATAGCTGGCCCCATCGCGACTTGGACGATGAAGGAGAGAAGCTTGACGAACCCATCGGGCATGTTGGCGAACATCTGCGACTTCGCGCGATCGTTGCCGACCATCTACAAAAGTAGGCAAAAATCACGAGTAGTCAAATCATAAATTTATCTTTGTCGAAATTGGCGCATTTGTAAAAATAATAAACAGCTCTATTCT
The DNA here is from genome assembly GCA_021605145.1 of Aegilops bicornis. NCBI lineage: Eukaryota > Viridiplantae > Streptophyta > Magnoliopsida > Poales > Poaceae > Aegilops > Aegilops bicornis. Next base: position 282,659,166 of record CM038674.1, on the reverse strand, counting down.
GCTACCGATTAGCGATCGCACCTAGTGGCTTCCTACAGTTAGCCTGGCTCTGGTACCAAGCTTGTCACATGGTTTTTCAATAAAAATATTTATTGAGCAACCGATCTATGAAATCCAGTATGAGGAAAATCCTCCATACCGGTAGACAAAACTTTGATACAATAAGCCAGTAGCAATTAAATATTACAGGGTCGAGCTGAAGATGCCTAACCAATTATTACAAACACGCCAATAATTATACATAATGGCGGATATGACACAATGGTGTGGGGTGGAAATACTACTGACTCGAGATATGAGTGATTGGTGGAATAACACAGTGGGTGTGGATAATAAGACTACTACACTGGCGGCTCATCGAACGTCGAGGTGAGGTTCGATGAATTTATTTGGGTAGCGGAAGCGGATATATCACAATGACTAATCCAGGGGTCGCACGAGACTGACTGGGATTCCTCTAGGCGTCGGACTCGCTATCGAACTCTTCATCCATGCGATCGCCTTCGTCAGCATCTGGCCAAATCAACAAGCCAGGTGAGTACTTTGAAAGTACTCGCAAGACAGTTCGGGCAAAAGATATAACAAATGTATGCATGAATGCGACATGATTGATTTATAACAATGTGCTATCAAAAACAGTAACACAAGTAAGAAAAAACGGGAACGGCGGTAGTCCGCTCGAAAACCCAAAGAAGATAAACTCAAAACCGATCGGGTGTCTGAAGCGACGCCTCGAAGGGTGAACAAATAAGTAAAACATGCCACAGTCGGGCGTCTAAGCGACACCTCATAAAGGGCTTATATTGAAAGAAAAGACATGCGTGCCATAGTCGTATGTCGGAGCGACATCACAGAAAGGGCTTATAACAAAATTAAATAATAATAATGCCGCAGTCGGACGTCTGGGCGACATCGCAGAAAGGGCTTATAACAAAAGTAAATAATAACAATGCATGATCGGACGTCTGGCGACATCGCAGAAAGGGCTTATAACAAAGGTAAATAATAACAATGCCGCGATCGGACGTCTGAGCGACATCGCAGAAAGGGCTTATAACAAAATTAAATAAAAACAATGCCGCATGATCGACGTCTGAGCGACATCGCGAAAAGGGCTTATAACAAAAGGTAAATAATAACAATGCAGCGATCGGACGTCTGAGCGACATCGCAGAAAGGGCTTATAATTTGTTTTACATAACTGACAAGAAATGGTGCTCACGGAAAATATTCCTCACAAGGAAATAAGCGGGTTAGTCCATTCACAGGGAATAAATATTTAACACTCATATGGTTCTCAGGAGTTTCTTTCACCGAGACTGACACTTGACAAGATGAGGTGAACATGTTACTCGGACATGAATAAGATGAAATTCAAGAATTTTGACTCTGCAGAGTTTGTACCAAAATTGTCCACAGCCAACGGATTTCTGTAGTCAAGAAGGACTAGTTCCGTTTACGGTATTTCGGAGGAAACACAGCTAACCAGTACACACCCATCATACCTCACGTTGCCAGGAATCACCCTAGACAGAGTTCAAGAAAAACTTTGAGACGGGGAGATCACAATCTCGATTAGCATGGGATCAAATTTATTTCTGGCAGCTCTAAGGGGTGCCCCCCTCTCGGTCCCAACCAGAAACACCCATGCCCCCTGACCGGATGAAAGGCTTTAATCCAGGGCCATGGAACCCTCATCCTGGCCTCTCGATTTGGTGTGTACCAGGAAGTGGTTTGCAACTTATTAAGCCGTATCCCTTGCGGGAAACAGGTGGTAGTACGAAAGGGGAGACGGATGGGAATTTGACTGATTTATGTTGACACTGGGTCAACGATCTGGCATAAGCCTGGCATGCTACAACACTGCCATCTTACCCATACTCATGCCAACTCATGGCCATGCAACATGTTTCCAACAACTCATGGATTTTCTGAAACTCACTTGCCTCAACTCTTACGAGATAATCTATCATCGAGATGCTCATGAACGTGCCATGATACAAAAATAATGCAAACATTCCCAAACACTCATCATATCAAAAGTTCAAACATTGCTTGCCTGGTTCGGAGTAGTCGGGTCTAGCTCGGTGAAGTTCGCGGTTCCGTCACCTCCTTCGGTATCTACGGTACACAAAACACACGTGCTAACGTAAATACCGTGGGGTACAGAAAAGTAATCCAAATATTTTTCAAATAAATATGATAAACAACTAGACAAAATTTTGAAGAGGATAGAAAAATAATCACTCAAAAATTCCTTTCTGTTAAAAGGTTATAAGAGTTTTGGTCTAAGGACCCATTTGTAATGAAACAGAAAACCCTCAGGGGCCTAAGCAGAAAAGTGCAGAAAAACGGTTCAGAGTAGAAAGCGTATTTGCCAAAATGCACGCTTTGAAAACGGTTCAAAAAACAACAGAGAGGCTGACGGCGGGTCCCACCCGTCGAGGTTTGAGTATTTGAAAGAGGCGGCAGGCACGACGGTGCCGAGAGTCATGATGTCGCCATGGCGATCCACGGCGAGGTAGGGAGATCGGAAGGTACCTCCGTGCTCGAGCGCCATTCAGCGTTGGTGGGTGGTGGTGGTGGTCGCCGCGAGCACCACGCGTCGATGGCGGCGCGTGCTCCGGCGGACGGCGGTTCGGGTGGTCGTGGGCCTCGTCGGAGAGTGCTGCGGAGGTCAAATTGAGGTGGGGGTTAGCCTCGTAGTGGTGCCACGAGGCTATGGGCAGGAGTAGGGCGATGGAGGAGTTCTCACCGAAGAGAACATTGCCGGAGCCCGAGGCGAACGGAGTTGGCCGGAGTCGAGGAAGAAGGGCCCCTCGAGGCTCTTCCAGTGGCTAGGCGGGGTCTGGTGAGGTGGTGGAGTTGTGCGAGGGTGAGAGCAAGCTCGGGGGGTGCTATTTATAGATGGCCCGAGGCGGTTGCCGTGAACGGATTAGTCCGCGAGTGTTCTGGCCTTGAGGGCATTGGTCGGGGTGGTTTTAGGGTTGAGTGCCATCGTGGAGGTCAACTGATTCCGTTTAGGTGCTGAACGAGTCGAGGTTTGGTTGCTTTGGGTATGCTTGACGGAACGGAGCGGCGCGAACCCGTCGGCGGCAGGGAGCACGTTCTGTGCTTGCCGGGCCACGGTGACGGTGCCGCGGGCGTGCGCTGGCATGCATGAGCCATGCGGAGCGCTAGGGAGAGCTAGGCGGCGCAGAACGGCGTTGTGATGGGGTGGTCCCTTCTGTCGACTGCCACGGGAGGTCCTGATGCCGCAGAAGACGTCGGCGAGGTTGGGCCAGGGCGCCACCGACGCCAGGAATGAGCCAAGCGCTCGTGTGGTGCTCCGGACAGGGAGGAGGGGCTGTGAGCAACGAGCCAAGTGCACTGTCGACGCCAGCGTGGTGAACTCCCGGCGAAGGGAAACGACCTTTGAACTCTGAAACTCTGAACTTTCTTGAAAAGGCAAAAGCGATTGCGGCCGGTGTTCGACAGAATGATTTTGGCATGTGGGAGTCTCTCCTTGAGCTGATTTTTGGTGGAGGGGCCTCTCATTGCATCTAGAGGCTCCCTGAATTTTTGTGGAATTTTTGGAGCAGAGAAGATATGAATTTCACCAAATTTGACAAATCTGGTCCAAACTTGCAGAGACTGAAATTTGAAATTTTTGAAAAGAAGAAGAGTGGGTCTTGATTGTTCTAGGTTGTGGGTACCAAGGACTATCCAGGGGAGTTGGTTTGAGGTCAAAGCTCAAATGCATTTAGGTACCTGCTTTGCAAATCACCTAGGCTCAAAATAATGGACAGAAAAAGATTTGGGAGGAGAAATAAATGAAATAAAATTCAGAAATGGATTGAACTTGTTGAGACAGAATGTTTGGATTGCCCTAAAGTGGAAGGAGAGATTTTTGGGAAGATTTTACCATGTGGTGCATGGTAAAATCATGAGTGGTTTCAATATTGGAGAAGATGCAGAACTCCTAGGGTTTTCTTTTTAAAAGAAAGTGGAATCCAAAAATTTTGAATTTTGAGAAGAGGGCAATCAGAAGAAAAGTTTAAAAACCAAACACCAGAGTTGAAGGAGATGCCAAAATAAAATTCTTGCTAAAGGGGAAAAGTTTTTGAGAGAGAGATTTTTTTTGGAAGGGTTTAGAAGACCTTCTTCAAATCCAATAAAGTTTTTGAAGAAAACCAAAAGAACATGTTTGTGGTGTCACACAACCCTCTTTATCCCATTCTTTTTCATTACATGGGATTGTGTGAAGATGACCCTTCTTGCGACAAAACCTGCAATCCGGTTATGCCTCTAAGTCGTGCCTCGACACGTCAGAGATATAGCCGCATCATGGGCGTTACAAGACATCCGGCTGGAGTGGTGAGCATGTCATCTAGGACCTAAGAGCATGTTGGGAGGCGAGCTGCTTCGCCACCATCGTGGCTTTTTAGTTGGCTTCCAGGTGATGCATGTCTGGGCTGGGCTTGTCACTGGCTCGGCCAGTGCCCTGACTAGCTATTTGTCTTCTCGTGATCCCGGGATGGTGGTTCATGTACAAAATATCTTTCCTTATCTTGATAAAGACCGACTTCGGCCTTTCGAATACAAGCTAGACACCATATGCAACCACATATGACACCGTGAAGTTAAAGCAAGCACCTGGGATGGTGGTTCACGGCGAGCGAGATCATCAACTCCAGAGCTACGTTCCCCGTCTCCATCTGCTGACACTACACCCTTTAAAGTCTTGAAAGCGTATGCAGCCTAGCCGCATACCATGCTGGAGTGACTTCTCTCTTCCCTTTTCTGCTTCTGTCAAGGCAGGGTCTGAAAAACCCTTCCATAAAAACACAATTGTGAGAGTATGGGTGAAGTGTGTGCAGAACTAGTGCACTGTAAAAGTAGCAGATAGCAGGTGGCTGAAAAATAAATGACAGGAGACATATGATAGCTCTACCACATTGCATGGCAAATAAAATTAGATTCTACTCCGTATGATTTTGTAATATATGAGCATAGGAAATGCTGGTACTCCTCCAGCACAACACCACATGTGGTCCTATCAAGATAACAGTCGACTGAAAATAAATAGGACAGTCAATTTTTTTATGAACCATCCGATCTATAAGGAACGGGCAGATGGCCTTCGTCTACCTCCTGCCAGTCACTGTTGATGATCTTTCTCGAACTGCCAGTGCCCACCGGCCCAGACCCCTGCCTTCGCCGCCCCGCCCTCCCCTATACCTCACACCACCGCCGTGCTTGGTTGCGCCCCCAGGCCATCCCTTTAATCCCGACCGACCTCTAGATCGGGCGCCAGCAGCTCTAGGCCCCACACGCCCCTAAGGTAAACACCGAGGCGCTGCTTCCCCAGCGTAATAGGCGGACTAGCGCCTGTTACGCTAGGGAATGCTTCCGTTAATTGGGAATCAACTGACCAGGAATTGAAATCCAGGGGGCGACGGACCTCTAGCTAAGGTGAAATAGTATATGAGGAGAAACCTTGTGCATCGCGAGTAACTAGGAACATCTAGTATCAAGAAGAAGCGGTCAACTAGTGTCTTCTGTGGGATGACTACCGTGCAAGCAGACACGTAAGATTTGCACGAATAAGGGAAGAGGAGTACCATTTTCGGTTGCCGATGTGGTCGCCTCCGCATGTCGCGCCGATCTTATTCTTTTTGCCGGGGAAACTGACGTTCTGGAGGAGTGCATGCTTGGACAAATCCATGGCCAAATTGTTGACTGTGTTGCCATGGCCATATGTCGGCGGAGGGGAAGCAGATCCGAGGCTGCGAAGGACGGCGTAGCAGGAACAACTCCGTTCGGGGGATGGTGCGAAGTTGGAGAGGTAGGGTGAGGCGCAGGACGGCGTGGTTGAACTGGCTCGGGTATGGACGGCTCGGCCTCGGCTTCAACTACTAGCCGTGGAGGGCGTTGCGGCTGAGGTTGCGGTGGACGACGACATCAGGGTATCGCCTCCGGCGCGATGGAGGAGGGCGGCGGTTGATGGGTTGGATGGGGTGGCGGACGGAGGACGCCGGGTTCCTTGTTGGTGGAGAGGTAGTTTTGGCGCCCACAGAGTGCGAATGGGGAATCGACGGGGCGGGGGCAGGGGAGCTAATCGAGAACCATGTGTCGGTCTCGGGGCGCTTGTTTTTGGCTTTTTTGAACGGATGGGACATGCTTGTTTGAAATTTGGTGAAAGTACAAACTTTACCCCCCTCTTAAATTTCGGACCTACTGCCGGTCGGGGTAGGATGGTAATCCCAGGTGTCCCAAATAGTGGGCAGGAGCGATTTCGGCACAGCATGTGTGCTTAGGCGACCATTGTGTATGAATGTTTTTCGGAGGCGGTTGCGTGGCGTCTAGATGAAGCTACAAACCTACCCCGGTTTAGACCTTTGGACATCTGGCCGGTAGGTTTGACGGGTCAGAGTTAGAAAAGTAATTTCCTTGTACTAGCAAACATTGGTCTCACGCGGTTTCGGGCGAGTAGATGCTCTTTTGGTGCTTCGTAAATTTTGAAACACAAGCATTCACGTTTAGAGTACTCTTGAACTTTGAGGATTGACCTAAATAGACAATGTTAAATTTGACCTTGTATGTTTGAAAACCTCATTAAATTATCCGCTTCCTTTTGAAATTTTGACACTTGAAATTCCTATAACTATGATTATTTCGGAATGGAGGAGCTAAATTTGAATCTATTTTGTACACGACTATATATGCTATTATGTACAAAATCAGAGCAAAGATTGGTGCCCCCATAACTTAGGTATGATTTACAAATGCCATGATATCGAATAAAAATAATTGAATGGACTTCATGTTGAATTTGATTTTTTTAAACCACCTTAAGTTGAATTCAAATGTATGCTAGTTCATAGTTAGATATTTATAATGTTCATTGTGTAACTTTCGTATGTATGATGTGCTTTATACACACAACATGAACTATACTCACGTTTATATTCGATTGCTAAAGCGGTGCATTGTCTGGAGTTCAAAATACTAACTATGTGGATCAATTATGTCGAATAATAACATAGACATGCTCAAATTCGATAGAATCTAGATGTCTGATGGATCAATGACCGTTCCTTACGTGAATTGCAAATATCATGATCCCATCCTAATATTTGGATACAATTTATATCTTTAATCAATGTGTACATCATTCTTTTATGTGTAGTTTCACTCTCCATCGGTGGTGTCTCACACATGCTCACACTCTCTCTCCCAAGGTGTATTTCTCGCAGACATGCTCTCGATATAACCCTCCCTCCCTCTCGTAAGCATTTACGACTGTTTTCACTAACCTTTATCACAAGCACTCTTCCTCTCACAAGCATACACACGCACAATCCCCACCGACCCTTTCTATATACATAGACCTGCCTACGTGTCTCCTGTACGCTCATTATCTTTAGGCCTGTCTCTCACGCATGGTCTCACACCTCTCTTCCTAATCGACGAGTATGGTTCTAGCAGAGCATTCTGTAGGATGCCCCTTAAAGTTAGGTTGGATGAATAGTCATATCAGAGATAAGGGGTTACCTTAGGCCGATAACCCAGGGTTACAAATCCTAGTCGGCTTTGTTAGTGGACATAGAGTCCTTCACAATTCTGCTATCGTTGTCTTGTACGACGTCATACATGGGTCTCCCTAAATGCATCACGGGCCGACCACCGTGGCGTAGGACGGAACCGAACCAAGGGCCTCACCCCTGCCCCTAGGTCTCGTTATCTTCTCACACGCACACATACCAACACAGACACCAGACAAAAAAATCTCCTCGTGCCTCTATACTCTCCCCCTTGCATATACACACTCAAGGGAATCTCTCGCCCTGGCATCATATATTAGTCTCTCTCTCTCTCTCTCTCTCTCTCTCTCTCTCTCTCTCTCTAGACCTCTCTCATTTCTTGTGCTATCTCTCGCACGCCCCTCCCCCATGGCCCCTCTATCCATGCCTCTCTCGAATCGTAATACACACACATACCTCTCTAGGCCACCAAATACATCAACTACACATTCACAATTGTTACATCACGTGCCCCATTGATCTAAAAAGCCCTCTCTTCACGTTTATTTTGCATACAACATTCCTTTTGAATAAAGTGTGGCCAAAAAATTATTTTAGAATTTCTACATATATACAACATTACAAAGTTATATGGAGGAGTATGAACGTTAATTTGCATTGCATGGTGCCCACAATGATATTTATTCCACACTGTGAATTTTTATATTTTTATACTATATATAAAGCTAGTCATAATGAAGAGAAACGAAGAGCATCTCTCTCCCCATCGCATACACCCCCTCTACGACCCTTTCACGTATGCACACAAACTATCTCCAGGTCCTCTAAAAGTAAGCCCCCAGCACATTCACGCATGTTTCATCTTTCTCTCGCGATATATACAGTGGCGATCATTGTATTTGGAGTGAAAGCATGATACGTACACTGGACTTCAGAATCCACTCATTACGGTCACCAGTTATGTTTTGTGGTTATTATACAGTCACGGGCTCACCGTATAGCTCTGTATTTGCTCAAGACACGACTAGTTGACCAGTTAAACACTCCACGTTGCACCTCTAGTGTTGCATCACATTATCTCACTACCATTGGGCCCACCTGTCGGCTTGTATCTACTCTTCTACACTCTTATAAAAAACAGAGTTGGTGATGATGGTGTGCATGCCATCCTGCAACATAGGCCGTTCGATTTATATCTGACGGATAGGAAGGAAACTATGGAAATTTTGCAAAAATGTACCCACACACCTCTCCACATTTGCAAATAAGGCCTTCCCTCATTCATCCTTTTATCTCACAAGACAAACTTGTCATATAAATGCATCTTGATGTTACGTGCAACGCACAGGCCTCTTGCTAGTAAGAATGAAAACAAACGACAAAAAAATATTGGACGTTGGTTTGAAGTCATGACTGCGGGCAAAGTGGACAAGGTGGCCTTGTATTGGTATGCTGAGCCGTCTGTTTTAACACAGAGGAGCTGGTGTGGTGATTATACACACACGCACGCATGCACACAAACTGCATGCACGCAACACTCACACGAACACATGCAGCCACGCATGCATGCAACACTCACACGTACACACGCAGCCACGCACGCACGCAACACTAGCACGCACACACGAATGCATGCATGCACACACCACACGACCAACACACACTCTCACCTCAAGTGCTCAACCTACACGTGCACGCGCACACACCAGGCCCTAACAGACACATACACAACCAGGTGATTCCCGCGCACGGGTTGGAGTCTTGTCGCGCCTGGGTAAATTTGTGTTTATCTGACCTTTTTCCTATGTGAACTGACATGTGGGACCCACAAGGAACGTGGTCAGTTTAACTAGTAAACATGGTGCCACACAGACTATTTGGCCGGTCAATAGAGTGCAATCTGATGCTGAACGGTGAGCAAGTGACCATATAATCACCGCAAAACGTATATAGTGACTGTAATGAGCGTATTCTGAAGTTTGATCACCGTATTACACTTTTCTCTCTGTAGGCCCTCCAAAACTACGTCTCTACACGTTCTCGCATGTTACATCCAACAACTATGCAATACAGCACTACTACTACACTCTAACACAATAAATCATATGTGTTTTTAGTTTTACTAGATATCATATCGTTACTTAATTATTCAGTTTGCATACATTAAAATTGCCTTTGAAATGTATGGCCAGTATCATCTACCGTGCGGGAAAAATCCCGCCCTTTCCTGTTTAATCGGTTTGTATCGATGGATCGTGCGAAATAGCAAAACTATAGTACTATACAAAGACAAGTGACGATTCACGCAGGGGCAGCCCGTGTATGGTGTACTCCTCCATCGTAAGAGTGGAGCGCCGCTTTCATAAATGTTACATTCACTGTTACGACATGTGGGACATCATGCTACCGGGTCCATGCGCCATACTGAAATACAGTGCAGAGCAGCAGGGGTGAAGCACCCCAGTCATGGCGCCGGCGTAGTAATGAGCAATGAGGCGTCAAATCACTAAGCTGCACCTTTCCCGCAGTTAAGTTGGAGGAACAAAGTAATAATGCTAAAAAAAAGTTGGAGGGACGAAGCAACCATCATTTCACTCGTTGCTGAATCTGCTTCTCCCTCATCTTCTTCAAGTTTTTTTATAAGATCTTCTTCAAGTTAACCACGTGTTACTTCTGCCGTTGTTCTGCCTCATGTGGGATGCGGATAGGCTTGGTAAAGCACTGACACATGGGACCGCATGTTAGCAAACCGCCAGGCCAATGTCCTCTAAAAATAAGAAACCTCCCCCGCCATCCGCATGGAAAAATCACCTCCTTTTTACTAATCTTGATTCTATATTTTTTAGATCAATATAATTGAGATTTGTATAGATAGCACACAGGAGCAAAACCAAAGTGGTATAGTTACGGGCATCCACAATGTGTAGCCAAATGTGAAAATAGCTTTTGGCATCGATGGGAACCATTGTGGACGGTGCTGCCAAAGCCAAAAAGATGGAACCGAAGCTCCCTGATTGATTGATTGATTGATTGAAGGAATAGAAAAATGCAACGTCTCTCCTCTTGCTCCCGTGCTTGGACGCATGTACAGTATAGAGCACAGAGTCTACTCCCCTCTCCCTTCTATCACAAATCACAAAGAATTGAGGCGTCAAATCACAAAGCACGAAGAAAGCAACCATCATTTCACTCTTCGCTGACTCCGCTTCTCCGTCGTCTTCTTCGAGAAACCACCTCACCGCACTAAGCTGGACGGGCGACGCTATTCTGGAGTACTAGTAGTACTAGTACATTTACACGTCCTTTGGTTCAACGGACTTCCTGGATGCAAATAAGGCGGTTGTCTCGGCTTGTAGGCGGCACTTGCGTCCGGTGGTCTTCCTCTACGGTGTTCTCCGTCGAATGCACTTCGTCAAACCACAACGTTCGAGATATCATTGACGTCACCGCAATGGGGAAGGAAGTCAAATATTTACTACCTCCATTGTTTTTGCACACAAGGCCAGTATATCAAAATTACAATTTGCAAAAGGAGACTAACACTAATCGAGGCAAAATTGATGGGGTTTGCCTCATACTAGCAACCAAGGACATTAATATACCCTTGCATGCATGCAGAACTGACAAGGTTGGTTTGCATGGCGCTGCATTAATCAAGTGATGATGAGTGAGATGGTTAGCTCTTTGGGCTTTGGAGAAAAAAATACGCATTAATTGACACGTCAAATGAGGGTTTGTATCGATTAATCCCGTGAAGGAAAACCCCGCCTTTCTTTATTAACACCAGTACTCCTAGTAAATGCGTTACTTTTCCTGTTTGGGTCTAGGCCTTGCATTGCCAAACTTTGCCACACATTTTTTGCCAAGCTTTCCTGAAGTTTTCAAAATGAGAAGGAGGTACACTTGCGCATGGCTGTCGCGGTCGCATCGCACCCTCACACGGTCGCTCCTGCACGCCGCAAACCCAACCAAGGGAACACACCCTCACTGACACATGCTACCGCATGTGAACAAACCAAACTTAGCCATCCTACCGCTGACACATAATTTTTGTTCATACAGTATGTTTATCCAACCGCATGTTGGGGAGGATCCATACGGCCCGTGCGGTGGTCTGTTGGGGAAGAAGAAGAGGTGAGGAAGAAGGGTTAGGAGACGTAGGATATTCGTGCAACAGCCTGAAATGGTAGACTGACCCAAATGATGTAAGTCAGGCGACTTGCATAATAATATATGTTTTCACACAGCAAAAGATCCCTAAAAACAACAACATAAAGAAAAACTATCACTGCTCGCGGAACGAGACGGACTCATCGTCTTTGGCTGGTGGCGTGAACCAGCCGTAGCTGCCAACGTGTGTCTCCGCACCGTGGTTGTCCTCGGCCTCCAGCTACTCGTTCACGCGGAGCATGCGGGCGCTCTCGACGGATGAGAGCACCGCCCGGTTCAAGTCGATGACGTTCGGTTCTGCCTGCAGGAGGGCCTCGAGGGCAGCGGCATCCGCGAGCTCCACAACGATTTGAGCCTCCGCCGCCAGTTCAAGTCGAGGACGTCCAGTTCCGCCTGCAGGAGGGCCTCGATGGCAGCGGCATCCGCGCGCTCCGCCTCAAGTTGAGCCTCCGCCGCCCGGTTCACATCCACGACATCCGGTTCCGCCTGCAAGAGAGCCTCGAATGCAGCGGCATGTGCACGCTCCGTGTCGAGTTGAGCCTCTGCCTCCCGGTCCTCCTTTAGTATCGCCAGGTTGAACCGTTGATCCGCCTGCACCATGGGGGAGCCAGACGGCGGCACGAAGTCGACGTCCATCGTCTCATACCCATCGGGGGCCTTCTGCGCCACGACCTCCTCATGAACATTGGATCGGCTTCCTCCTCCTCGTAGCTTGGCTCCAAAGAACTGGAGGATTGGCCCACCGCAAAGCGAGCTTGGGAACGGAGGTCTGTGGCGCCGACCGCCGCTGTGATTTCTGCGCGGCGCTACCGTCAGCATCTTGTAGTACGTGATCTTGCGGCGCACCATGGCTTTCCAGCGAACTAGGGGACGCTTGATGCGGGCTAGGGGATCGAAACGTGGGGTGATGGGATGGAGAGGAGGTGTGGTTTTGGGGCAGTGGCTGGCGTATGCCGAGTAGCAAAGGTTCTGGTGTGAATAGTCATTTCGGTGATGACTGGTCAATCGATTTTGACTGTACATCACTCCTGTCGCGTTCGCGTTGCACCCCGGCACGCTGGACCCTCCACGTCGCTAACCGAATGGAACGCGCTTCGTCTTGCGTTTTCGCTCGCTTGTGAGACCACAGTTGAGAGCAAACCGTTGTCCCTCCCCCTCCCCCGCCCGCGTCATTTATACTACCACTCCCTCTGTTTTATGCGGAGTAGATAAAAACAAAGGGAGTATACTACGGATGAGGATCCCCTGACGTGGCCGAACCCATTGAGTAACTAACATGCGGGGCCTAGCAAGCATGGGGTCCGCCAGTAAGTGAACGAAAGGGAGGGTAAGGCAGGGATACCTACGTCAGAGGATCCACTTCCACTACTACTCCCTCCTTCCATCTACAGGGCCTAATGATTTTTTTAGGCTAATTTTGACCAAATTTTAGAGTAATAATATATAACATGCAACTTACACAAAGCATACGGTCAAATTCGTATGTGAAAGGAGCTTCCAATGATATAATTTTCACATTATACATCTCATGTACTATTAATCTTGTCAATAGTCAAAGGCAGTTTTGAAAAACGCATTAGAGCATGGTTAATAATATAGCCAGCTGATGGCTATAAGGAACTTCCATGTCATTTATAGCCATCATCTATATGCACTCATATAGTAGTGTGGGCTATTTCTCGCAAAAATATATATAAGGTTGGCTATTGTATTAGTACTTTTGTCCATCTCCTCTCTATCTCTTTCTTCATATTTATTGTATTTAACTAGGAATGCGTATATAGCTATGCTCTTGCATGAGAGCTCACTCCCTTTAGTTTTTCACATCTCTCCCCTCCACATAGGCCCGATATAAATGGAAGGAGGGAGTACTATGAGCACTGCATACTCTACTACAGATGTTGTCAGTACTCCACTAGTACTATTGTTTTAACAACTTTAGCTGATTGATCTAAATGGAGGGATTCAAGCTTATTTTTGTTAACCGAGATGCAAATGACTAACAAACTGAAGTCGATGCCACCTGTCGTAATAGTACCTGCGGGTTCCTTCTGTGGAGCCTTCTAATGCAATAGCTAGCTGCCCAATGGCCAATGCCACAGGCAAATCTCCATTTTCCAACTTATACAACTCTTTGGGGTCCAAAGATACTCGCCAGACAGGGAGCTTAAAAAAGTTACTATTGGACTGGCTATATGTGGCGAAATCCTAGTAGGAAGAGCATGCGCGAGAACAAGCACATTCACGTGGTTGAAAACAAACTGGAAACCATGTATATTTGAATACAAATCTAGGAGTACGTATGAATCTAACAATATTGATTGGGTGTTGTTGAATGTTGATACTTTTTTTGTAAGTTTGATCAAAGTATAGATACTTTGACTACACATAAAACTTATATGTAAACTACTAGAAAGGATCAGAGGGAGTATATTGTACGTTCAAGAGCGAAACGAACATTGAATACACTTTATATATGATTTGTGGATGCTATGATCACCGGTTCAAAATTTTGAATCCGCCTTACGTATCACACATGCACCCACTCGTTCTCTCTCGATTTCATCTCGGGGTCCGGAGATCGATTGAAAGAGGACTAGGGTGGGTACAATACGTTCGTTTCGCTTATGAACGTAAAATTTCCTCCCTTTGATCCCCACCGCCCCCCCCCCCCCCCGGCCGGTCATTTCTATCATAGAAACATACCAAACCTTTATATCTTTGCACGACACGTAAATTGATCTCTCAACATCAATCGGTCTCGTCAAGATGTGTTGGAGCATCAACCGAACGGGATGTCAAAACTAAGACGGGAAGCGACACGTAGTGGAGGCAAAGTGAAACTTTAAACGAACTGTTTGTTTGTATGCATGTCGGACAAATTACAACATTGGAAATACAAGCATGGTCTAGGCCCACATGCAAATGATACCCGGCGGAATGTTCAAATGTGGCATGTGGGAATGATACACTCATCGTCGCTTTACACGGTGGGTTTCAGTGTGCCGAGGGTGGCGTTAGGGCTGTGGCACGACCAGCAGATCAACACCCGGCTCGTTGAGGATGCACGGGGCGCCGAAGTGCGCGCGCGCCGCGACGCGTCCGCGGAGTGGTGTAGCACGGCCAACTACATCCCCAGGACCAGAGACCATGCCGGGTCATCTTGATTTGTCGATGACATGTGGGGTCGCATGTGAGCAAAGGGCATCTCCAACGTTGCCACGACCGCAGCTGACTACCCTGGCACACTAAAAACCCTCCTCCATCGCGCCATCGCGCGGTGCGTTCCCAACTGGCGCCAGCTGCCCGCATGCATGTCGTCCGTTTGTATGCCGTCGTTAAGAGGCTCGGTGCCCGAGGAACCAACTACGACGACTTAACAACGCACCCGGATGCTTGGCCTCACCGGAATGCGCTACTTAAAGTGGCAACGCCCAGCTAACCTCCACACCATAGCGCATCGTCCTGCTACCTGGCACCACATCCGCCATGACTGTGACCGCGAACGCTCTGCGAGAGAGCTTGTCTTCGGGGATGAAGCTCGAGGTCTCCGCCCTCGCTCAAGTCACCGCACAAGCGGTGGCCACGCTGGCGGCCGACGATGGAAGCACCGTCCGCCACGCGTCCTACTTGCCACCGTCCAACGCCCGGCACCGCTGAGGTCGGGGACTCCTCCGAGGATGAGTAGGGCATGGGAGGCGGCAAGGCATGGTGTTCCAACTGGCCGGTCTGTCTCCTGTGTTCTACTCTGCCTCGCCGGAGACCGCACCTTCATTTCACGGGTCTTGAACCCTGCCCCCGTACATGGAGATCGCAGATGGAGGACGTCGGTTGCCGCCGTAGAATAGGTTTAGGGTCGGGTTTCTTTTATTTTTGTGTCCTATAAAAGTTCAAAATGTAATGAAAATCTGCCGTGTTTGCATTAATCTCGGCTGGTGTATATCAACTTTCACAATAATATAGTATATTGTAGGAGTACTAGCAAGATGCCTGTGTGTTGCACGGAACATCAAGATCTTGTGGGAGAAAAGGATGAATGAGGGAAGGCCTTATCTAGAAATGTGGAGAGGAGTGTGGGTAAATTGTCATAGTTTCCTTCCTATCCGTTAGATATAGATCTGACGGCCTATGTTGCAGGATGGCAGGCACACCATCATCACCAACTCTGCTTTTTATTGAACCGAGACAAAGCTAACATGCGAAGTAAAATAAACATAATAGTCTACATACACAATTTATCTTATGCACTCCAATAGTACGTCCACTACACATTCATGCATTTCACGTCTTTCTACATCTACGGGAACCTACAAAAGGGTTAACGTAAATTGCCTCTCTCTCTCCTCCTTGATTTTCATGGTGGTGGGCCCCTCCCTCCCCCCAATCTACAATCAACAGCTCACACGTTTCACATTACGTTGATTACGTAACTGGGATTACGTAGGTGTAGCATTACTCGTCCTAAATAACCCAACTAAGCCAATCTCCCAGCATATCGTGCGGGAAAAGACCCGGCCGAGCCGTTTTAGTCGAGATTACCAGATTACTAGTAGTAGTATCGATGGATCGCGCGAAGCACCAAGTTTTTTTTCTTTAGGGGGCGAAGCACCTAGTTTATTAAAAGGAAAAAAGGCGGTACACTAACAGCACCCCTGTCGCGGTCGCATTGCACCCCACACACGTTCGGTCCTGCACACGGCTCACGCAAACGGAACGCGCTTCGGCTTGCCTCTTCACTGACACGTGGGACTGCACTTGGAGAAACCGACCATGCGCCAAAATACCCCCGCCCACCGCGCGAACCCCCCCCCCCCCCCCCCCCAAATTCCCTCCTAAATCCCATATTCAACCGCCCTTCGGCCAACTAGCCAATAATATTCCCCAAACCCCCCTCCTCCCGTCCCCCTCCACTCCATTCGCTCTGCCAAAGCCGCCCTCCCCGCCGCGCCGATACGTCGGCACCACTATTCGTCGAGGGGACGCACGGCGATCCTCTCACTCCCACAGTACACTCTCGTAGACTGTCGTCCTCTAGCCGCGCCGCCACCGGTGGTGACGTTCTTGTGGAGGCGCACGGTGGTCAGCGCCGCCACCGGTGGCGACGTTCGTGTGGAGACGCATGGCGGTCAGCTTCTCCCATGATACGCGCATTCTAGACTGAGGCCCCGTGCATGTCGGTGTAGCGTTGAATGTTAGCTGATAGACGCTCTTAATCTCACTGTTTGCCGAAGTAGTTTACTGTCAATATGCTCTGCTTAAGAACCTTCCTTGCCCTGTTCTGCACTCAATCTGCTTAGCTGAGATGGCATGCCAAGCCCGATTAGTTACTAAAATATCTTGCCATATATTTATTGTGACGTAGATTGCCATGGCCTAGTAGCCAATCTGTTAGGACAAATAGTCGTACACCGTTTTATACTCGATCTTTGTTGTTGCGATGGCCTTCGATAGTTCGATGGCTGTGTGCTTGGCCTCATTGACTGCTGAAATAGCCTGCCATAATTTAGCACTCGAATCTGTTTACTGAATTAGCTTTACATATATCTCGTTACTTAGATCTACTCGTCCAAATATCTTGCCATAGCTTTAGACATCGACCTAGGTATTTTTTTCTGGACTTGATAAAAAAGCATATATGTTTTTCCTGTAATATCTAGTAGAAGAACTAATTTGTATGTCTAACAGATGGACAGGACTTGGATAACTTCTGCTCGAAGATTCTCCGTTGCATAAGTCGAGGGGGTTGAAAACTTCATGAACTTTATCATAGCTGAGTACGGTGGTCCGAAATCAGATGTGCTCTGCCCGTGTAGCAGTTGTATGAATTCAGTTACAAGACCCCAGTCAACTGTGCAAAATCACCTACACTTGTATGGGATGTCAGTCACATATACTAGGTGGGTTCATCATGGTGAAGCTGTGAACATCAATGTTACTGACTACATGGAAGCAGCAGATCACCATCTTGATCTGCCTGATGCTCAAGTGGAAGAGGAGGAAGAGGTGGTGGTGGCGGAGCCAGTGAGTTTGACCAACATTGAAACAATGCTACGAAATGCTCGTGTATTTCGTGAACTTTCACCTATAGAAGAAAAACGGTGGGCCCGCATGTTGGAACAATGCAACGTGGCTGTCACCCCAGAAAATAAGCTGTCAGTATTCTCAGCTATTTTCACCGTTCTTCAGGTGAAGACATCTGAGCGAATGACCAACAAATCATTCCATGCGATGTTGGCTGCTTTCTGCAAATCTTTCCCAGATGCGTCTGAGCAGCCACACACCTACAATAAAATGAAGAATTTTCTTCGTGCAGTTGGAATTGGATATGATATGATCCGTGCTTGTAAGAATAATTGTGTTCTATTCCGTAAGGATTATGCCAACTTAAGTGAATGCCCGAAATGCAAATCATCAAGATCGAAAGATGGCGATGCTGTGAAGAGGGTTCCTCATAATGTTCTGAGACATTTTCCAATTACACCAAGATTGCAGAGGTTGATTCATGATCTTTGAAACAAGAGAGGATGTCTTGTGGCATTCTAGGAACTAGGAGTACAGAGATCAGAATGTAATGAGCCATCCATCTCATGGTAGTGAGTGGCAAAGCTTCAATCAAAAACACAAAAACTTTGCTGCTGACCCGAGAAACATTAGAATTGGCTTAGCTTTAGATGGATTTAACCCATTTGGCCACTCAGAGCGCCACATATAGCATGGGGCCAGTGCTTGTTATCCCTTACAACAGGCCTCCAAATGTCTGCACCAAAGGATCAAACTACATGATGGCCTTGCTCATCCCAGGTCCAAAAAGTCCTCGAAAGGATTTTGATTTATTCATGGAGCCTCTTGTGGAGGAACTTCAACAACTATGGAAGGGTGTTCTCGCTCGAGACCTATATAGCAGCCCACCAGCTGATTTCTTTCTGCGTGGTGTTATAATTTGGTGCATCCATGATTATCCAGCTTTGGGCACTATGTCATGGCGAACGACACATGGTTACAATGCATGTGTTCCCTGTGCTAGGAATCTACTGTCATAGCAATACTTAGCAAGATCTGTTAGATTGGACACCGCCGTTTCCTTGCCAAGGACAAGTCGCGTCGTACAAAATACAAAAGACATGTGTTCAATGCAAAGCATGAAAATCGTGATGCGCCAAAGAGGCTCACCGCCTATGAGTTGCAAGTGGAATTAGAGAAGGTCAGGCATATTACATAGGAAACCATCATGGTCATGGTAGCGGGAAAAGGAAGCGTGGCAAGGCAGAAGAGAGATTATTGTTTACACGCAGGTCCACTTTGTGGGACTTGGAGTATTGGAAAGATTTGGATCTGCGGCATAATCTTGATGTGATGCACATCGAGAAAAATATATGTGACAAAGATTGTCGGCACACTTCTTAATATTGAAGGCAAGACGAAGATACCTTAAAATCTAGGATTGATTTGACACATCCGGTATCGAGAAAGGATTTGCAGTGCAAGATGAAGGTAAACCACGGGATATGGCACCACTGTATGCGTCTTGGACAAGGTAAAAAGAAAATAATTCTGCAAGGTCCATCATGTGTGAGATTCCCACATGGATTTGCTTCCAACCCTGAAAGGAGAGTCAGTGCAGATGGAAACAAGGTACAAGGGTTGAAAACTCATGACTGCCACGTCCTACTTCAAAGGGTTTTACCTGTTATCCTTAGAGGATTGGGCTGCCCTGACTTATACAGAGCAGTTGCAGAGTTGGGACAATTCTTCAGGGAACTCTACAGTAGAAAAATCAGGATAGATGCTTTGGAGAATCTTAGAGACAAGATACCAACTATCCTATGCGACCTTGAGAAGATATATCCTCCAGCCTTCTTTGATGTGATAGTGCATTTGGCTGTTCATCTACCTGATAAGGCACTACCTAGAGGTCCAGTACAGTATGGCTGGATGTACCCTATTGAAAGGCGCTAGGCACTTTCAAGGGCTATGTCAGGAACAGAGCTGGACCTGAGGGTTCCATTGCAGAGGCCTACATTGCTACAGAAGCATTGACATTCTGCTCAAAATACATTGAAACAGTTGATCAGCTTAGCAAAGAGGTGGGTGAAGACAATCCCGGGCTCAATGTTTTCAATTATTCTATTCGAGTTACAGGGAAGAGTCGACAAGAGGACAAACATAAAGATTTGGACAAAATGGTTTGGTATGTGTTGAATAACTGTCCTGAGATACTACCTTAATCAAGTAAGTGCTAAGTATTGCAGCTTATACATCGTAATCTACTAAACTTGCAGCACATTCTTATATATTTAGATGTTTGACACGATCAATATGTTGTGCAACATCTACAAAAACGAGTTACTACCGCAAAATCCAAGACACATTGACAAACTGGTTAGGGCTGGATTTGTGTTGGTGTACAAAAGTAGGGGCTCTCCTTTTGACCCCTCTACTTGTGCACGGGCAGTCAGAGCCGCGCCTACGGCCACCCTTTAGCAGGGCAAAGGGAGGAACCAGAGGCACAAGACGGGCAGAGCAACGCCAAGACCAGAGACACAAAGAGAAAGAGGGTGAGGTGGAATCTCCCGGCAAGAGCCTTGCCGGGGCGGCCTCCGCAGCCCGGCAAGAGCCTTGCCGGGGCGGCCTCCGCAGCCCGGCAAGAGCCTTGCCGGGGCAACTTGCCCGACACCAGCAGAGCGCGCCACCCTTGAGCCGAAGGGTTCCAACACCATCAGCCACATTGGAACCAAGGGTCGGGTGGCACCTCCTTGGTGGCATGCAGATCTTTGTGAAGATCATAAAGACACGAGATCAGATGAGGACCAGAAGACGACGATCCTCGCGAGATCCTCGTCGAGGCAATCCACGAGAGCTCCGGCAAGATCCTTGCCAGGGACGACCGCGATGTCACGGCAAGACCCTTGCCGAGGCCTCAGCTAGGCCCTTGCCAAAGACACCTGCGGGGCCGCAACTAGGCCCTGTCTACCTAGACTCCACGGCCGTTCCTATACAGCTGCCAGCCCAACCAGGTGGGCAGGCACCTGCGTGGCAACGTGCGGCTTCCAGGCCAACTCAGCAAGCACCTGTGTGGTGGCATGCAGATCTTCATGAAGGCCCTACCACCACGCCATCTCAGCAGCCTGGCAGCCTACATGGCGCTGCCTGCCTCGTTGGCCCGGACGCGTGTTGGAGCAAGGCAGAGCGGCGACGGACGGGACGGGCCTCATTGTCGTCCCCAATAAAGCAACGGGACACCTAAGCAGTGCATTTAATGCGCCTTGTCTCGTAATGACAGGTGATAAGCATGTGCCCTGTATGCCTTTCCACCTCCTGTGTGCCACTATGGCAGCCCCTTTGGCCTATAAAAGGAGGCCCGAGGCGCACTGGAGAGGGAATCGGATCTTTTGGAATATGCGGGCACCGTAGCTAGTTCAAGAGCTCAAGAACACTCAAATATACACCAAAGCAAGACTAGGGTATTACGCATCTTCGCGGCCTGAACCTGGGTAAACGATCCTTGTGCTGACTACCAGACCCGCTCTTTGCACAACCCCGCGTCCGCCAACCGTAGAAGGGATCCCAGTGATTCCATAGATGTCGTTTCCACCGACATCTTTGCGCGCCCGGTAGGGGGTGGCAGTTGTGGAAATCCGGTCTGGTTGGAGCAGCGGCTTCGTCGTGGTCGTCAATCCAAGGAAGAAGACGACCGAACAAGAAGCATCATCAGTGGATGCGGTGAAGGCCCGCGCAATGACAGAAAAGCTAAGTCATGCAAAACTTTGAGCAATTAGTTTTTTACATATAAGGTTATTGTCGTCGAAGATCTCGCCCTGTGTATGGAAAACCTGCATGCAACGGGGCCCTGCCACTATTGGCAACACCCTTGCTCTATTTCGAGTCCGCTCAACAGATCGAGTGGCTGCGTCTAGAACGGCAGAGTGACCTTCTGCAATTGGAAACGCTCTTGTTCTATCTCGAGTCCGCTCGACAGTTCGAGCGGCCGCGTTAAGAGCAGTGAGGTGGTTTTCCTGGCAGCAAGCACACCCGGCAGGCTATTGGCGATCCGTCCTCAAGGCGCCGCTTTACGCACCGGCAAGCCTACCCGATTAACATAGGGTGAACATACAAAGGGAGATCAAACGGGAAAATAACATGCATCGTTTCAGAGTACTACAGAGTTATATTACATCAATTGTTGCCATGGTTCTAACTAAAGATAAAAATTGTCTTGGTCATGAACTTGCACTGGCGATGAGAAACGGATTGCCTAATCCCGACGCTGGCCCTCTACCCTCCGAACTACGTCGACATGGCTGATGATGGGCTCGATACGCTCCTCGAGCGCCATGAGGTCCGCATCCTCCGGCAAGCTCTCCATCGTGGCGTCGAAGTCGAGGTTGGGGTTCCAGTACGCCACCTTGGTGAGGACCTTGGTCATGACACCCCGACAAAGCTTCCGGGCCTCGTCGGCCAGGGAGGCCGCCCTGTTGGAGCGGAACTGCTCCAGGGCTCCGAGAACACCCTCGAAGAATAGGGTCAGTTTGGCATTGGGACTCACGTTCGGCTCCGGGATGTACCTCACATTTGGTATCCCCATGGTAGCCAGCTGCATGGTGATCCTGCCAGCAACGTCGGCGAGGCGGCTGATCCAGAGGTTCTCGCCCTTCACAAAATCCTTGTGGTTGGCGGCGTCGTTCTTCTGTAGCTGCCTCTCCTTCTCCAGATTCTTGGTCAGGGTCTCCTCCCGGGCCTTGACCTCCGAAAGCGTCCCCTCAAGACTTTCCAGCTTCAGCTTCAGGTCTTTGATTGAGTTGTTGGCCTTGGAGAGCTGCTCAGCCTTGCCGAAGACTGTGGCCTGCGCCTCAATTAGAGAACCGTTGAGCGTGTCCTTCTCCTTCGCCAGCTTCAGGGCCTAGACCTTCAGCCCGGCCCGCTCCACCTCCAGCTCTTTCACCTTGCCGGCCTATACATGGGCCTGAGCATTGAGTGCCTCCTCGTGCTTCTGCTCCAACTCCTGGGTCTGCTGCACGACAAGCTTCTCCACTTCCTCATCCTTGCCACGGAGCATTGCGGCAAGCTTCTCCTCACGAGTGGCAAGGTCCTCCTCCTGGGAGTTTAGCATGACCTGGTGCCGGTGCCGAGCGGCCTCGGCCTTGGCGGCCAGCTCCTGGGCCTTCTCGATGTCGGCCTGCTTCATCACAAGCTCCAGCTTGCGCTCAGCCAGCACATCCTGGGCGGCCTTTAGTTCCTTGTGGGCCTGGCGGAACCAAGCCTGCGTCTTGGTGACCCGCTCCTCGAGGTCCGCCTCCGCCTTGTCCACCACCGCCATCCTGGATTTGGCCTTGTCCAGGCGGGCACGGTGAATCGCCTGGAGCTTCTGAAAGTTGGCGCTCATGGCCTGGAGGAGCCGCTCTTCCTGGGAACCGCCGCCACCGGCGCTTGGTTCGTCAACAACCTCAAGCCCAGCGGCGGCGAGCACCTCGTCATCAAACACATCCCCCTCGGTGGGCGCCCCGATGCTCGCCGTCCCTGGGAGGTGGACGAAT
The DNA here is from genome assembly GCA_021605145.1 of Aegilops bicornis. Taxonomy (NCBI): domain Eukaryota; kingdom Viridiplantae; phylum Streptophyta; class Magnoliopsida; order Poales; family Poaceae; genus Aegilops; species Aegilops bicornis. The sequence goes on along the minus strand of CM038674.1, from coordinate 282,635,939 downwards.
AGGTCGTCGCTCACCTTCAGGTACCTACCCAAGCCAGAGGCAGCGGAGGAGGAAGGTTGGTTGTCAACCGCCCCCTCCTCGGCAACGGCCTTGCCGGCCTCCCCGGTAGGCCCCTTGCCGGCCTCCTCGGCAGTGGCCTTGCCGGCTCCTCGACCGGCTCCTTGGCGGCATCCTCAGCGGCACCCTTGGCGGCCTCCTCGGTGGCGATCTTGTTGGCCTCGGCCTCAGCATCCCTGGCGACCTCCTTGATGACAGTATTGATGTTCTCCTGGTCCGCCTAGGGAGCACCTAGATGCCAAGAAGGAGGATGAGGCAGAGCCAAGACCTGGATTGATGGTGGAAAGGTGGTGGCGGAGCGTAGTACACTTACCCGGCAGGAGTTGCCTCAGGGCAGCAGCGACTACGCGCGTATGGGGGTGTGAGGTATCCCACCTTCTAACCATTTCTACGGTTGCCATGGGTCTCCTTTTATAGATAAAGGGGTCACCACGATGGCAAATTAGTCATTACGCACTGATAAGATAGCAAAAAGTGCTATCATACCTAACTCTACGGGCTGACAGGGTGCATTAAATTCATTGCTCAATTTCACACTGCTGGTTGCCCAGCAAGGCTTGCCGGGCTATCTTGCCAGCTCTGCGCCTACTTGCTTGACATGTCGCAGGACGGGTGTCGCCTGTGGGTTTCTCCTATAGAAAATGGCTGCCATGTGGCGAATGGTTGCCACTTAATCACTTTGCGTCTTGACACCGCACTGATTGACGACCTGGGTCATGGTAAAGTGGTTGGTGAGGTGGTTTTTCCTTCATTAGCCCCAGCAGGCCCTGCCGGGGTGCTTTGTAGTCTGTTTCTGGGGGTGGTCTCGCCCCGTTGACGGGCTCGCCTGCCCAGCAAGGGAGGCTTTTTTCTTGACGATATCCTGCTTCTCTGGTTTAATCTTGGTCCCTCTGATCTGCATGTTGGTCCTTCCAGTCTCTGAGGTTCTTGCACTCTGATTTGGGCTGGAGCTTCAATCTTGTTCCCGTGCCTGTGCACAGTCTGGGAAACAGACACAGGGTTTGTTGCACCGACAGAAGCCCCTGAGCCTGCCCCAAATGCGCTGTCGAGCATCGTTGGGGTAGGGCCTAATAAGTGCACAGGCGAGGGTTGCTGAAGAGGCTGGTCTCTTGAGGTCTTCTTTGCTCCTTCATTAGCCTTGATTCCTGGCCAGTTTCCGGTTTCCCCGTGCATCGTGCGCAACATTGTGGAAGAACTTCAATCATGGCCTGCAGGTTCTCTTCGCCCCACGGTCACGGGGCGGAAACTGCCATCCCACTTGCTTCCCATTTCGCTTCCTTTTGCAACGTGTCCCGCATGCATTGGGCGTGGTAGTTGGTGGATGCAGAGCGCCGGGAGGAATGCCATGGCAAAAACCGAGCGCCGATGGTTGTAGCAGAGGGTCGGCCTTGATTGTCAGGGTCACAGAGGGTGCAGAGAGGCCGTATTGGAGGAGCGGGGCGGCCATTTCCTGTATGAGGAGCCAGCCCCCTGCCCCGTTTCTCTACAAAAGGGGCAGGGAGGCGCTTATTTGCACACACTTCTTCTTCTTCTTCTTCTTCTTCTTCTTCTTCTTCTTCTTCTTCTCCCCAGCCCTTCCCTTTTAGCCATGGTGAGAGGGCGAGGGTGCGGCGGTGTCTTGGTGACAGGGACGAGGGCTTCTGCTCGACAACGCGTTCCTCCTCCTCCGGATCCTGCGGCGGCGGAACCCGCCACGATAGGAGGAGGAAGGGGACGAGGTCGAGGTCACCGCGGTGCCCGAGGAGGAGGAGGGTGGGGCGGCGCCTTGGTGGTGCCTCCGCCGGCGGCTCCTCTGTCGGTGTCAAAACCGGCAGATCTCGGGGTAGGGGTCCCGAGCTATCGATTCTCAGATCAGTGGTAATAGGAACGAATGAGACGACATTTTACCCAGGTTCGGGCCCTCTTGATGGAGGTAAAACCCTACGTCCTGCTCTTTTTTATATTGATGGAGTATCAAGTATAGAGTCAATCTACCTCGAGATCATATGTTGTGGTCTAAACCCTAGGGGTATGATGATTGTTGTCATAATGATCTAGCATATCCCTATTGACTAGCATGGCCTCGGCTTATATAATATACCAGAGGCCTAGGATAACAAGAGTCCTAGTCGAATACGTCGGTGGAGAGGAGTCCTTGTCTTGATCACCAAGTCTTGTGGAATCTTCCTCGTGTATGCATCGGCTGTCCGGACTGGCCCATGAGTAAACGGCCATGGGGGTCCTCGGCCCAATCCAACTAATTCCGTGACAATGTGGGGAGTACCCCTAGTCCAGGACACCGTCAGTAGCCCCTGAACCGGTATTCAAGTTGGGGACGCTCCTCGGTTCTTCTGAACTGGTCTTCGTCTTCGGTCGTCGGCCTTGAAAACTGGTTCAACAAATCTTCCCATCTTCTATCTTGAGGATTGCAGAGCTAAATCTGAAGATCTCACACCTCGGGTATCCGAGGAGCCCTTTAAGTCTTCGCCTTTATCAATGGCTTGTTATTTTTATGCCACACATAGGGTTTGAAGTATTTGTCGTGCGGCAGTGTCCTCTTGCATCCGAGGTCCAACGCCGGACTGCATTCGAGGTATCTTTTTGCAGCCGAGCACCAACGCCGGACCGCTTACGGGCTCCAACGTAGGATTGTATCCGAGCTCCAACGCCGGACAGTATCCGAAGGGGCTTGTTATAGCCGAGTTCCAATGCCGGACTGCATCCGAGCTTCAGCGCCGGACCGTACCCGAGGTGTCATAGATCACCTTGGTTTGAAAAAGTTGAAGGAGTTTAGCCGAGCTTAATGCCGGAAATGCCCTCTATGCAGCCAGCCACTTGCATGTCAGCTATATCCCGAAATGCTTTCGAGGTGGTTCAACACATTGGTCATGGGCTAATTATTTCCGGATTTTATTTCCAATCCGTGTAAATTTATTAGGTATCAATATGTATAACGAGTAGCCCTCAAGGTGTGTGTCGATCTAAAACCCGAGATGCACCTGAAGGAAAAACTAAAACCGCTGATCCTAGTAGCCCCTGAGACTCAGGTCGATTTGCAAAATCGGCCTGAGGATCAACTCCTAGCTCGCAGCATACGTAGGAATAAAATCGCAGTGTAATATATTAGAGGAAATAGTGATCGGTGATATCTCTCCAACGTATCTATAAATTTTGATTGCTCCATGCTATATTATCTACTGTTTTGGACAATATTGGGCTTTATTTTCCACTTTTATATTATTTTTGGGACTAACCTATTAACTGGAGGCCCAGCCCAAGTTGTTGTTTTTTGCCTATTTCAGAGTTTCGAAGAAATGGAATATCAAATGGAGTCCAAACGGAATGAAACCTACGGGAACGTGATTTTCTCACCGAAAGTGATCCAGGAGACTTGGACACTAAGTCAAGGAAGCTTCGAGGAGGTCAATAGGTAGGGGGGCGCGCCCACCCCCCCAGGGAGCGCCCTCCACCCTCGTGGGCCCCATGTTGCTCCACCGACGTACTTCTTCCTCCTATATATACCTACGCACCCCCAAACGATCAGACACGGAGCCAAAAACCTAATTCCACCACCGCAACCTTCTCAGACTCCACGAGATCCCATCTTGGGGCACATTAGGAGCTCACGAGGGGGCATCCACCAAGGAGGGCTTCTACATCATCACCATAGCCTCTCCGATGAAGTGTGAGTAGTTTACCTCAGACCTTCGGGTCCATAGTTAGTAGCTAGATGGCTTGTTCTCTCTTTTTGGATCTCAACACAATGTTCTCCCCCTCTCTCGTGGAGATCTATTCGATGTAATCTTCTTTTTGCGGTGTGTTTGTTGAGACCGATGAATTGTGGGTTTATGATCAAGATTATCTATGAACAATATTTGAATCTTCTCTGAATTCTTTTATGTATGATTGGTTATATTTGCAAGTCTCTTTGAATTATCAGTTTGGTTTGGCCTACTCGATTGGTTTTTCTTGCAATGGGAGAAGTGCTTAGCTTTGGGTTCAATCTTGCGGTGTCCTTTCCTAGTGATGAGGGGCAGCAAGGCACGTATTGTATTGTTGCCATCGAGGATAACAAGATGGGTTTTTATCATATTGCATGAATTTATCCCTCTACATCATGTCATCTTGCTTAAGGCGTTACTCTGTTTTCTTTAACTTAATACTCTAGATGCATCTTTGGATAGCGGTCGATGAGTGGAGTAATAGTAGTAGATGCAGGCAGGAGTCGGTCTACTTGTCTCGGACGTGATGCCTATATACATTATCATACCTAGATATTCTCATTACTATGCTCAACTCTGTCAATTGCTCAACACTAATTTGTTCACCCACCGTAAAATACTTATGCTCTTGAGAGATGCCACTAGTGAAACCTATGGCCCCCGGGTCTATCTCCATCATATTAATCTTCCATCACTTTATTTATTGCCTTTGCTTTTACTTTTCTTTTATTTTACTTTGCATCTTTATCATAAAAATACCAAAAATATTATCTATCATCTCTATCAGAACTCACTCTCGTAAGTGACCGTGAAGGGACTGACAACCCCTAATCATGTTGGTTGCGAGGAGTTATTTGCTTTGTGTAGGTACGAGGGACTTATGCTACTTTGCTGCATCATCCTTTCCTCTTCAAGGAAATCCAACGAAGTGCTCAAGAGGTAGCAAGAAGAATTTATTGCGCCGTTGTCGGGGAGTCTACGCAAAAGTCAACATACCAAGTACCCATCACAATCCCTTATCTCCCGCATTACATTATTTGCCATTTGCCTCTCGTCTTCCTCTCCCCCACTTCACCCTTGCCGTTTTATTCGCCCTCTCTTTTCCGTTCTCTTCTTTCGCTTGCTTGTCGTTATGTCTGAATTTGGGGAAATTATTGCCGATATGGAGAATAATAATATCATAGAAAATTCTGATGCTCTCTATGAAGAACCCCTACCTTGCATACAAAAAGATTTCGAATTGGTAGTGGTAATATTATTGGAAAAGGAGTTATTCAAGATTTCTTTACTTGTGCTGGTACTTTGCCTTCTATGGGCAGTTCTATTCTTCATAGAACTATTAGTCTTGCGGACGCTATTGCCATGCTTATAGTTGAACTTGCAAGGCAATTTATGCACATGCATCCTTGCATACAAAGAATTTTCTTAGAATTCTCTAATATTGAGCATTCTTCTGTTAAGCGTACCACCACTATCTTTTTGGCTCATGAGTTTAGATTTATAATAAAAGAGGCCAAAGAAATCTTTGCGCATTATAGGGTAGATGCTAGTCATCCTCCCACTGAAGCTATCCTTTTTAATCAAGAAGACATCATGCGTTTACAATCTTTAGATCATATTGCTTATAACAAAAATCTTAGGAAAAAGGTTCCTGCCGATGTTCTAGTTGATAGAATTTCCGAGCTTAATGATGATTTTGCTATTCAGAATAATGAACTAGGTTTTCCTCTTGAATGAAGGCTTGTGACTTTTTGCCAAAAGAATGCTCTTAATGATGAATTGGTTGTGCAATACAAAGGGCCTAGGGAGGAACCCATACCTCCCGAGATTGATCTTGGGGACTTTTGTCCCACTAAATTTAGTCCTTTTGATTATTTTTGCTTGCCTCAAAGAAAACTTGCTGCTGAACGTAGAGAATATGAGAAAAGTTTTCATGATTTGCCGTACCACTATTATGGCAATACCTAGATCTATCCTTGCTTTTATGCCTAGCTAGGGGCGTTATACGATAGCACTTGTTGGGAGGCAACCCAATTTTTTTATTTTTTTTGCTTTTGCTTCTGTTTAGGAATAAATATTAGATCTGGCCTCTGGTTAGATGTGTTTTTATGTTTTAATTAGAGTTTTTGCCAAGTTAAATCTATAGAATCTTCTTGGATGATAGTTATTTGATCTTGCTGTAATTTCTAGAAACTTTCTGTTCACGAAAACAATTGTTAAAAATCACCAGAACGTGATAAAATACTGATTCCAATTGCTGCTCATCAAAAAAAATTGCCTAGGTCTTCCTATTTTGAATGAATATTTGGAGTTCCAGAAGTTTGCGTTAGTTACAGATTACTACAGACTGTTCTGTTTTTGACAGATTCTGTTTTTCGTGTGTTGTTTGCTTATTTTGATGAATCTATGGCTAGTAAAATAGTTTATAAACCATAGAGAAGTTGGAATACAGTAGGTTTAACACCAATATAAATAAATAATGAGTTCATTATAGTACCTTGAAGTGGCCTTTTGTTTTCTTTCGTTAACGGAGCTCACGAGATTTCTGTTGAGTTTTGTGTTGTGAAGTTTTTAAGTTTTGGGTGAAATATTTTGATGGATTATGGAACAAGGAGTGGCAAGAGCCAAAGCTTGGGGATGCCCATGGCACGCCCAAGATAATCTAAGGACACCAAAAAGTCAAAACTTGGGGATGCCCCGGAAGGCATCCCCTCTTTCGTCTACTTCCATCGGTAACTTTACTTGGAGCTATATCTTTATTGACCACATGATATGTGTTTTGCTTGGTGCGTATTGTATGATTTGAGTCTTTGTTTTTTTAGTTTACCACAATAATCCTTGCTGTACACACCTTTTGAGAGAGCCATACATGATTTGGAAATTATTAGAATACTCTTTGTGCTTCACTTATATCTTTTGAGTTATATAGTTTTGCTCTAGTACTTCACTTATATCTTTTAGAGCACGGTGGTGGAATTTTTTTAAAGAAACTATTAATCTCTCATGCTTCACTTAGATTATTTTGAGAGTCTTAAATAGCATGGTAATTTGCTTAAATAATCCTAATATGCTAGGTATACAAAATAGTAAAAACTTTCTTATGAGTGTGTTGAATGCTAAGAGAAGTTTGATGCTTTATGATTGTTTTGAGATATGGAGGTAATAATATTAAAGTTGTGCTAGTTGAGTAGTTGTGAAATTGAGAAATGCTTGTGTTGAAGTTTGCAAGTCCCGTAGCATGCACGTATGGTAAACGTTATGTAACAAATTTGAAACATGAGGTGTTCTTTGATTGTCCTCCTCATGAGTGGCGGTCGGGGACGAGCGATGGTCTTTTCCTACCAATCTATCCCCCTAGGAGCATGCGCGTACTGCTTTGGTTTTTGATGGCTTGTAGATTTTTGCAATAAGTATGTGAGTTCTTTATGACTAATGTTGAGTCCATGGATTATACGCACTCTCACCCTTCCATCATTGCTAGCCTCTTCGGGACCGTGTATTGCCCTTTTTCACATTGAGAGTTGGTGCAAAGTTCGCCGGTGCATCCAAACCCCGTGATATGATACGCTCTTTCACACATAAACCTCCTTATATCTTCCTCAAAACAGCCACCATACCTACCTATTATGGCATTTCCATAGCCATTCCGAGATATATTGCCATGCAACTTTCCACCATTCTGTTTATCATGACACATTCATCATTGTCATATTGCTAGCATGATCATGTAGTTGACATAGTATTTCTGGCAAAGCCACTGTTCATAATTCTTTCATACATGTCACTCTTGGTTTATTGCATATCCCGGTACACCGCCGGAGGCATTCATATAGAGACATACTTTGTTCTAGTATCGAGTTGTAAATAAATAGAAATGTGATGATCATCATTTTCTAGAGCATTGTCCCAAGTGAGGAATAAAAAAAGGCCATAAAAAATAAAGAGAAGGCCCCAAAAATGAGAGAAAAAGAGAGAAGGGACAATGTTACTATCCTTTGCCACACTTGTGCTTCAAAGTAGCACCATAATCTTCATGATAGAGAGTCTCTTGTTTTGTCACTTTCATATACTAGTGGGAATTTTTCATTATAGAACCTGGCTTGTATATTCCAACAATGGGCCTCCTCAAGTGCCCTAGGTCTTCGTGAGCAAGCAAGTTGGATGCACACCCACTTAGTTTTCTTTTGTTGAGCTTTCATACATTTATAGCTCTAGTGCATCCGTTGCATGGCAATCCCTACTCCTTGCATTAACATCAATCGATGGGCATCTCCATAGCCCGTTGATTAGCCTCGTTGATGTGAGACATTCTCCTTTTTTTGTCTTCTCCACATAACCCCCATCATCATATTCTATTCCACCCATAGTGCTATGTCCATGGCTCGCGCTCATATATTGCGTGAAAGTTTATAGGTTTAAGATTATTAAAGTATGAAACAATTGCTTGGCTTGTCATCGGGTTGTGCATGATGAGAGCATTCTTGTGTGTGAAAATGGAGCATGACTAAACTATATGATTTTGTAGGGATGAACTTTCTTTAGCCATGTTATTTTGAGAAGACATAAATGCTTAGTTAGTATGCTTGAAGTATTATTATTTTCATGTCAATATGAACTTTTGTCTTGAATCTTTCGGATCTGAATATTCATACCACAATTAAGAAGAATTGCATTGAAATTATGCCAAGTAGCACTCCGCATCAAAAATTCTGTTTTATCATTTACCTACTCGAGGACGAGCAGGAATCAAGCTTGGGATGCCCGATACGTCTCCAACGTATCTATAATTTTTTATTGCTCCATGCTATATTATCTACTATTTTGGACAATATTGGGCTTTACTTTCCACTTTTATATTATTTTTGGGACTAACCTATTAACCGGAGGCCCAACCCAGAATTGCTATTTTTTTGCCTATTTCAGAGTTTCGAAGGAACGGAATATCAAACGGAGTCCAAACGGAATGAAACCTTCGGGAACGTGATTTTCTCACCGAACGTGATCCAGGAGACTTGGACGCTAAGTCAAGGAAGCTTCGAGGAGGGCACGAGGTAGGGGGGTGCGCCCACCCACCCAGGGCACGCCCTCCACCCTCGTGGGCCCCACGTTGCTCCATCGACGTACTTCTTCCTCCTATATATACCTCATTACCCCAAACGATCGACACGGAGCCAAAACCTAATTCCACCGCCGCAACCTTTTGTACCCACGAGATCCCATCTTGGGGCACATTAGGAGCTCCTCGGGAGGGCATCCACCACGGAGGGCTTCTACATCAACACCATAGCCTCTCCGATGAAGTGTGAGTAGTTTACCTCGGACCTTCGGGTCCATAGTTAGTAGCTAGATGGCTTCTTCTATCTTTTGGATCTCAATACAATGTTCTCCCCTCTCTCGTGGAGATCTATTCGATGTAATCTTCTTTTTGCAGTGTGTTTGTTGAGAGCGATGAATTGTGGGTTTATGATCAAGATTATCTATGAACAATATTTGAATCTTCTCTGAATTCTTTTAGGTATGATTGGTTATCTTTGCAAGTCTCTTCGAATTATCAGTTTGGTTTGGCCTACTAGATTGGTTTTTCTTGCAACGGGAGAAGTGCTTAGCTTTGGGTTCAATCTTGCGGTGTCCTTTCCCGATGTGATGGGGCAGCAAGGCACGTGATTGTATTGTTGCCATCGAGGATAACAAGATGGGGTTTTTATCATATTGCATGAATTTATCCCTCTACATCATGTCATCTTGCTTAAGGCGTTACTCTGTTTTCATTAACTTAATACTCTAGATGCATGCTGGATAGCGGTCGATGAGTGGAGTAATAGTAGTAGATGCAGGCAGGAGTCGGTGTACTTGTCTCGGACGTGATGCCTATATACACGATCATACCTAGATATTCTCATAATTATGCTAAATTCTGTCAATTGCTCAACAGTAATTCATTCACCCACCATAAAATACTTATGCTCTTGAGAGAAGCCACTAGTGAAACCTATGGCCCCCGGGTGTATCTCCATCATATTAATCTTCCATCACTTTATTTATTGCCTTTGCTTTTACTTTTCTTTTATTTTACTTTGCATCTTTATCATAAAAATACCAAAAATATTTTCTATCATTTCTATCAGATCTCACTCTCGTAAGTGACCGTGAAGGGATTGACAACCCCTAATCGTGTTGGTTGCGAAGAGGTATTTGCTTTGTGTAGGTACGAGGGACTCGCGCGTAGCCTCCTACTGGATTGATACCTTGGTTCTCAAAAACTGAGGGAAATACTTACGCCACTTTGCTGCATTATTCTTTCCTCTTCAAGGAAATCCAACGCAGTGCTCAAGAGGTAGCAATCGGCAGACGGGCCCCTGAGAGAGGGTCGTGAGAAGTCGCCGTGATATATCAGCTTGATGCTGGATAAGTCCCATATGGTACTTATTGTCGTCCGAAGATGCGCTTGTCCATAGTTCGGTTATGCCGAACACTGAGCACTTCGAATTTTCTGCATTGAATAGGCAATGCAGTAGCCCCCGAGCCACTGGTCACATAGTCGATAGGGGCTACGCAGGATGTTTTCTAAATAACAAAACAACCCTTAGCCGACGTCTTAGTGCCGAAGGCGGTTGTGTTAGCGGAAATGAGGGAATCAGATATGCGGGCTTTATAACTTTCACGTAGTCGTAGGAGCTTTAAATTGGGGAGGCTAGTTACGAACCCCGATTAGTGTTCGGTGACAGCCGAGGTCAAGCCGTAAACACTTCGGCCAATATTATGATCAGCTCGTCATTTAACAAGGGGTGACCTTTATCGATCTTATAGGTTAATACAGTCATCGGATCGCTGACCAGTTTACGCTTATTGCGATAGTCAGTTCACGGCTTTCTCCACTAAGGCACTTAACCATGCGAGCTGGAAGCACAATCGCAGTGGTTCTCCCTTTGCACACCTAGCCGAACAAAGCGGAACGTAGGAGGCAAGCACAGGAGCCGGGCAACCCAACTATTGACCAAAGACACAATTCGAAACCGATGCATATATAACAATATCCGAGATTATTTTTTGCCGTACCTCTAAAGGTGTCCTGCGTTGCACTGCGAGACTTATGCTGGAAACACACAAATAGTTTAAAATTGCCATAGGCTTGGAAAACAAGAAAACTTCAGTAAAAAGTGGACGCCCGAACTAGACCAAGTCTTCGATGCCAATCCGAAAATTGGTCTTAGAAAAATAAAGTGCTTTTGTCGTGCTTTAACATGACACATCCTATCTCAAGACTTCAAGCGGGTCAGCCTATGGCTTCACCCTCCTATCCCAAAGGCAGAGTACTTCTCATTAGGCCAGTTTAGCAAACTAAACTCTAGCAGATTTGAGAGAGAAATTAGGCCTCCCGGCTATTGACCACACACTCGGGTCGAAAAAAGGAGTGATAGAAAAAGACTTTGCAACGACTAAGAAGAAGAAGAACACTTATTATAAAATAGCTCACATAAATTTAAGAGCCCCCAAGTGACTTGGGTAAAAGAATTTTATGTATTATGATTGTATGTACCGAAGTACTTATATCATATCTGTGTTCACCCGAACTTTTAAACGCGTCTTAACTGACCATCGGCTTCTCCCTCTTCGGTCAAGAGCCGGAAAGTGTTATGTACTCCACCTGTCGAGAATATCGACGGTGCTTCCGATAACCAGGCAATCAGGCCATAAGGCTGTAACAGACAAAGCGAGCTCAGGGAACTTATGCTATATTACTTACGAAGTGTAAGAAGCATCTTCGAAGAAAATAATACCCCCACTGATACCTTTCTTCGGTTGCACATTGTTACTATGAGAGTTGTGCAATAGATTTTTGTACTCATGAGTTCCGTTGTGTGCCGACCATGATTGAAAACAATAAGAGCACTAGCTTTCGGCTTCACCCAGTCTGAGGTCCGAGCTAGGATGACCCGATCGTGACAATTGCAGAGGTGCTCCCTTTACTCCCTAGCTGAACAATTGGGAACGTAGGGGTAAACACAGGAGCAAGGCAACCCAGCTTGCGGAACACTTAAGTCAACAGGGTGCATATTTTGGCATAATACACGAACAAGGAACGAAGCCATACAAGTATAATCATATGCAAGAGGAAAGGCTTCATAAAGGAAGCCCGAAGTAAACGGGGTATTTGAATTTGTGTGTCACAAACAAAGTTTTGACAAGGAAGTTTTTCACAAACAACTTTTTGCCAAAAAAGTATATTGCTTGGTCGAACCAAACAAAATTGAAAACTGATAGTTTTTGAGCATGAAAGCGACTTATCGGGTTAATATGTTCGGCATTGATGACGCGGTCCGAGCTTGATGTGGGACAAGATTCCATCCCCCAAGCTGGTCCCAAGATGGCGGAGCGAAGAGCTCGGCACTCCGTAGTGGTGACATAGCACCGCCAATGCAGGCCAGCAGAGTGATGCCAAAGTCCCCGGCGTCGTTTAATGAAGTGAGGACGAAGGCCCCAGTCCAGCCGAGGTGACGTGGTATGTCTGTACGCCAAGGTAACAACACTGCCCAACCCAGATCATTTACACTTGATGAGGTAGAGCTCCCTCAGCGATGCCGAAGTCCCGAGGCAACCGAACATGTCGGTATGGCAATTCGACCAACAAGGTGACCACGCGAGCCGATTTAGGCCGATTTGGATGACGACGTCGGCTTGCCGAAGTGACCGCGTGACAAAGTCGAAGTCGATTACGTACACGTGTAAAATAGTGCAATCCAACAATAATAATATAAATATGTAAAAATCCTCACGTAATTAAGTTAAGCAAAATAATTTATTTAAAGATATGTGGCCTGGCACCGAAGTAAATGTCGATGCAGCGCATCAGCGTGATGTGGTAAAGGTGTGGCAATGCCTGAATTCATAGGTCAGTCCGAGTTCCGGATGCGGCGTTCACCGAACTGTGTATGGAAACTAACCGAACCACCACGCGACCGTCGTTAATGCGGCCACCATTTGATAGACCTGTGTACAGATGATGGAACAAACCAAAGTAATAATTCCTTGGGAAAAATAAATCCAAACAAGCAAAAATTACTAGGACTAATAGCACCTGGTTTATTTGTTGTAGCCATCCGAAGAAAGGTGACTCCCAAAATTGGGACTCGATCCGCACACCTATTGCCTGATGGGCGATAAAGCAACGACATGGCGATGCTGGCAAAGGTTGGCTCGCCGAGGCAAAGCCCCCTATCCAGCTAACGTGACGAAGCTGGTCGACTGGTGACGCTGAAGTCACCGGGGTATGTTGATGAAGAAATAGCAAAGTGCTCGGTCCAGCTGAGGTGTCGAAGCCTCCATATCAGCCGATCAGTCGAAGCATGTTGGCTGGTGACGCCGAAGTCACCAGAGTAGGTTTGATGAATATATGGTGAAGCGCCGGTCCAGCCAAGGTGATGGAGCAGGCCGGTAAGGAGACGTTGCAGCTGTCGTGTTAGCCGAGGTGTTGAAACAGTTCGGCGTGATGGACATCGGCTTGAAGAAGCAACAGTGCAGCCATGCCAACGCAGGTTGTAACTTGTGACGCGGTCAATGCCGGCTTGATGAAGTGACCATGTGGCGATGCCGGTGTGCCCGCTCCGTGTGATCCATGGGGTGGCGATGTTGGTGACGATTTATCCTTTGCGATTCCGAACTCTGGTTCGGGTCACCAAGATGATGATCCGAAGAAGTTGAGCTCGGCTCAACAAAGCGATGACGTGTCTAGTGCAGGTCGGCAGCCGTGAAGCAATATTGCCGGACTGGTTTGACACCAGCGTGACGGTGAAGATTACCTTCGAAAAGGAGCAAAATTTGTGAGCATGTGTTCGGAAACAAAACACAATACCCTAGAAAGAGATTCTTCCAAAAAGGTTGTCCAATCTCGTTCATGAAAAGAGATGAACCCAGGTCGGATTCGTATTCACGCAGAAAATAGATCCGAAAAGTGATGCAGTAATCGGAAGGTTCCCGAAGTTTGAACGGTCAGATCGAGCTGAAATTTTGAGAGGTGGTAGATATGGAAATTCCGTAGAAGATGAATGGTTGGATCGTCCACATAACCTCCAAGCTGGGCTATGGAGACCATGCCCTAAACTCGTCCGGATTCCCGTCCAGACTCGATAGGGCTCCGGTATATCGGATATTGGCGGAGATTTCTCCATCGGAACGCGACGAAATTTTACAGGGTTGTTGTAGACTCAATTCCGCACAATTCCACGGAACGAATCGTCAAAACGATGATCGAGGAGGTGGTGGCAGCGGATACAAGTTTTTTGTCCGGAAGAACAGCATGGTCGCCCGAGGGCAATGTTGACGTTGAGCCCCGAGCTCCAAGGATGATTCCTCCATGATCATGATAGAGATCGGAGTTTATGTTTGATGAAAGCCTCGTACGAACATGACGATCGGAGGCAGGGCATAGTACTCGGTCAAGCCAAGGTGATCAGTCGAGCCGGCGACAAAGATGTCGACGTCGCCATTGATCCTTTGTCGATCTCACAATGGAACTCTCAATGAAAGCACCATTGTTGGTGTCAAAATCGGCAGATCTCAGGGTAGGAGGTCCCGAGCTGTCGATTCTCGGATCGATGGTAATGGGAACTAAGGAGACGACGTTTAACCCAGGTTCGAGCCCTCTTGATGGAGGTAAAACCCTACGTCCTGCTCTTGTTTATATTGATGGAGTATCAAGTACAGAGTCGATCTACCTCGAGATCATATGTTATGGTCTAAACCCTAGGGGTATGATGATTGATGTCATAATAATGTAGCATATCCGTATCAACTAGCCCGGCCTCGGCTTATATAATGTACCAGAGGCCTAGGATAACAAGAGTCCTAGTCGAATACGTCGGCGAAGAGAAGTCCTTGTCTTGATCACCAAGTCTTGTGGAATCTTCCTCGTGTATGCATCGGCTGTCCGAACTGGCCCATGAGTAAACGGCCATGGGGGTCCTTGGCCCAATCTAACTGATCGGGAGACGATGTGGGGAGTACCCCCTAGTCCATGACACCGTCATCCTCCTCCGATGGAAGGCCACGTTGGTGACCAACCTAGGGAGTTCATCATCAGGCTATACAAGCCCATGTGTGGTCATCTTCGCCTTCCAACTCCCTTCGCGCGGGAAATGGAGCCCGAACAACCACCCGCTCTGAGGTTGCACATGAGGGGCTGTGGTAACGGCAGCATGCGGGTCGATGTCGACTTCCCCGCCCCTCATGTGATGTATCTCCGTCGTGGTTGGAAGACCTTCGCTCATGCCCACGGCATCTCAGAGGGGCACGTTCTCCAGTTCAAATTAATGGAGAGCGGCCTGCTCTCCCTCAAGATCTCCGGGCGCTCGGGAGTTCGCTTAGGGTGTTGAGTAGAGAGCTCAATTGACGAGGAAAGCTCCTCCTTGAGCGGGAGCGACGAGGAGGACAATGACGGCGATGACGATGCAGCGGGCGGGGGAGTGACGACTCTAACTCCGGCTGATCGCCGCCCGCACCATCTTCATCAGGCGGTAGCACCATCATCTGCATCCGCATCTTCTCCCCGGCAATGTGATTTGTCGGGGAGTTGGATGCAGAGGTGTGGATGGTGCTCCCGGGCTTCTCCAGCAGTCCTCCAGCTGGACCCCGGTAGGCTTCCTCTCGGGCTGCAGCTCCGTTAGCCCTACCGAATCCTACTGGCCCTGGTGGCGGTGGTCGACGGGGCCGCCTCCATCGTGCTATCCATCGAGGTGTTCCCTCGCGCTCCCATTCCCGCTGGGCTACCTCTCCTATAGCCCGAGGGGAGCGGGCTGGGCTCCCGCCCACACGCTCATTTTGCCCTCCTCACCTTCGAGGGCCGTGCCTAGGACGAGAGGGACAATAAAGGGCATTACGGAGCACTTATCTTTTTTCAATCTTAAACCTGTAGACACATGCCAACTTTTAATTCAAATAATGTAATATCTCGAGTCCATGTTTGTGTTCTGTAATGATTGTACTTGTATCAGCATATTAATGAAAAAGATGAACCTTGCCGGGAACCCGTGCATGTGTATACCCATGCAGAGGTGAGATGCCTCTTTAATAAAAATAAACGTGTTTTTTCCCCGGTAGGGTATCCCGCCGTTTCCCATTTTGTCTGCGAAGAGCTGTGTCTGCCGGGGGACAGACAGAGGGACAAGCCCCCGTAACTTCTTTTTACCAAAGGCCACTACGACCATCCTGACCGAAGCAACGTTCGAGTCATGGATGGAAGCACCTAAGTCTCAAAAGGGTTGCGAGGCTTTCTTATGCACAAGTTATAGCTTACAAAACACTAACAAACAGGAGGTAGAACTTATCTGCTTGGCTTGTCGGGAATCACTGTGCCAGGCAATCTTCTCAACTCCTTGTCGAAGCCAAGTTCTCGGCAGGAACCTGAAACTTTATGCAGATGAGAATGAATGCAGGATGCGATCCTATCTATATGCATATGCAAATGCTTTGTTTAAGGGGTTACATGCAGCTGAGGCAAGGCCTATACAAAAGGGTGGTTGTCGGGCAGGGCCCGAGAGCTGCACGTTACGGGTAGAACTTTCAGAGATGCTCAATATTCCATGAGTTTTGCAACTGAAAGTGCAACTATCCCTAGGTGGTTTTGGTAATTCATAAAAACATATAGCTCATTGAGCTAATGCTATTCCAAGATGAACATTTCAGGAAAGCTCAATGAATGGCATGGCATGGATGATGAAAGTGGATCCCTCAAAATGCTAATGACAAAGGATTGGCTCAAGCTCAAAAGCTCAAGACTCTTCATTTTATATTTTAGTGATTCAGGATCACATTGAGTCTATAGGAAAAGCCAATACTATCAAGGAGGGATGAGGTGTTGCTTAATGAGCCTCTTGCTTCATGTGCTTAGTGATATGCTCCAAAACCCTCAGCTACTTTCTCACATCCACATATGACCTAAACCTAAAGCCAAAATCGGTCTCACCGATTCTTCCTATCCGGTGCCACCGATTTCATATGTCATAGCCACTGCCACAAACCCTAGGCAAATCGGTTGTACTGATAGGGATCTCGGTCTCACCGATATGGGATTGTAATCTCTCTGTTTCCTTTTCGTAACTTTTCGGTATCACCGAAAGAGCGGATCGGTCCCACCGAGATTGCATTGCAAACTCTCAGTTTCCCTTTTGTAATATTTCGGCCTCACCGAAAAGAGCAAATCGGTCCCACCGAGTTTACCTGACCAACTCTCTGGTTAGCTAATTACCAAAATCGGTCTCACCGAGTTTGTGTAATCGGTCTCACCGAGATTACGTTATGCCCTAACCCTAACCATATCGGTCCTACCGAGATGCATGCCGATCCACCGAAAACCCTAACGGTCACTAGGTTTACTAAACTCGGTCTGACCGAGCTTGTTGATTCGGTCTCACCGAGATTGGTAAATTGTGTGTAACGGTTAGATTTTGTGTGGAGGCTATATATACCCTCCACCTCCCTCTTCATTCGTAGAGAGAGCCATCAGACTAAACCTACACTTCCAACTTACCATTTCTGAGAGAGAACCACCTACTCATGTTTTGAGGCCAAGATATTCCATTCCTACCATATGGATCTTGATCTCTAGCCTTCCCCAAGTTGCTTTCCACTCAAATCTTATTTCCACCAGATCCAAATCCTATGAGAGAGAATTGAGTGTTGGGGAGACTATCATTTGAAGCACAAGAGCAAGGAGTTCATCATCAACACACCATTTGTTACTTCTTGGAGAGTGGTGTCTCCTAGATTGGCTAGGTGTCACTTGGGATCCTCCGACAAGATTGTGGAGTTGAACCAAGTAGTTTGTAAGGGCAAGGAGATCGCCTACTTCGTGAAGATCTACCGCTAGTGAGGCAAGTCCTTCGTGGTCTACGGCCATGGTGGGATAGACAAGGTTGCTACTTCGTGGACCCTTCGTGGGTGGAGCCCTCCGTGGACTCGCGTAACCGTTACCCTTCGTGGGTTGAACTCTCCATCAACGTGGAGGTACGATAGCACCACCTATCGGAACCACGCCAAAAACATCTGTGTCTCCAATTGCGTTTGAATCCTCCAAACCCTTCCCTTTACTTTCTTGCAAGTTGCATGCTTTAATATCCGCTGCTCATATACTCTTTGCATGCTTGCTTGAATTGTGTGATGATTGCTTGACTTGTCCTAAGATAGCTAAAATCTGCCAAACTCTAAAACTAGGAAAAGGCTATGTTTTTAATTGGTCAAGTAGTCTAATCACCCCCCCCCCTCTAGACATACTTCAAGGTCCTACAAGTGGTATCAGAGCCTTGGTCTCTATTTGCTTTGATTTCCATAGCTTTTGGTGGTCATAGCCTTGGTTTCACAACCTAGGAGAGTATGGCGTCTAGCGAGGAAATTATCACCGTAGAGGTCCTTACTTTGATGGTACTAATTTTGCTAGTTGGAAGCATAAGATGAAAATGCATATTCTCGGACATAACCCCGCCGTTTGGGAAATTATTTATATTGGCTTGCAAGGTGAATTCTTTGATGGGAGAGAGCCGAACCGTGAAGCTAATGCGGAAGAATTGAAGATGTTGCAATACAACGCCCAAGCTTGTGATATCATCTTCAACAGATTGTGCCCCGAAGAATTCAACAAAATCAGCCGTCTTGAGAATGCAAAGGAAATTTGGGATACTTTGATTGATATGCATGAAGTTACCGAATCTGTCAAGGAATCCAAGTTGGATGTGCTCCAAAGTCAGCTTGACAAGTTCAAAATGAAGGATGGTGAAGGTGTCGCTGAAATGTACTCTAGGCTTGCACTTATCACAAATGAAATTGCCGGCTTAGGCAGTGAAGAGATGACCGACAGATTCATCATCAAGAAGATCCTAAGAGCATTGGATGGAAAGTATGATGCCGTGTGCACATTGATTCCAATGATGCCAAACTACAAAGATCTCAAGCCAACGGAAGTTATTGGAAGAATTGTTGCTCATGAGATGTCACTTAAGGATAAGGAGGAACTTCACAACAAGTCAAGTGGTGCTTACAAAGCCTCAAGTGAAGCCCCCACATCATCGAGTGACAAACAAACCTTCAAAGAAGAATTGAGCTTAATGGTGAAGAACTTCAACAAATTCTACAAGAGTAGAAGCAAAGAAAGAAGCTCCAAGTCAAGGTCTTACAATGACAAAAGATTGTCTAGTCGAGAGCGCAATTGCTACAATTGTGGGAGACCCGGACACTATTCCAATGAGTGTACGACACCCTACAAAAGAAGAGAAGACTCTCCAAAAAGAAGAAGTAGAAGAGAAGAATCACCACCAAGAGAGAGGAGGAGTAGAAATGATTGTTATGAACGAAGACCCTCACGGAGAAGCAAGGATTCGGAAAGAAAGGACAAGTCATCAAATAGCTACACAAAACGAAGACATCAAGCTCATGTTGGTGAATGGGTATCCGGCTCCGACTCCAACCATCACTCCGAGAGAAGCTATCACTCCGACTCTGAATATACTCAAGATGAAGGTGTTGCCGGTCTACCACTTGTGTCAACCAACTCCTACGACATATTTGAATCACCAAATGAAGGAATTGGTAGATGCTTCATGGCCAAAGGTCCTAAGGTAACACACCCCGAGTATATTGATTTTGATGTTGATGAAGATGACTTGCTAGGTTATGATGATTTACTTGTTGACAACTCTAGTGATGAATACTATGATGAAAACGTCAATTAATCATGCTAATCAAGGTGAAACGAATGACAATGATAAGGAGAAAATTGAGCGTCTAACTAAAGAACTAAACACTCTTAAGTTAGCTCATGAAACTATCTTTGAAGATCATCGGGAACTTTTAAGGCCTCATGAGAATTTACGCTTTGAAAAGCTCAATCTTGAGCAAGAGCATGAGTTCTTAAAAGCTATCAATGATGATCTCCGTAAGAAAAGTTCTTCTTACATTGCCAAGCGTTTACTCTTATCTACTTACATGCCTAGTAACAAGAACAAGAAAGATTCTTCTTCTAGTAGTAACAATAACAATGCAAAATCCAATATTGTTGCTTCTAGTAGTTCTCTTGATTCCACTAATGATTCTCTTAGCCAAGTTACACTTGAGCAAGAAAATAGCTTATTGAAGGGAATTATAGAGAAAGGTGTATACAAGAGCCTTGCCGGGAGTAAGCCATTCGAGGAAATTGTACTCAAGCAAGGAAGGCATTGGAAGAATCAAGGTGTTGGTTTTGAATGAAAGTTCAATGCCAATGGAGTTGAGTGGGAAGAAGATCAATACCCCAAGATGAAGTTTGTTCCTCAACAAGAGAAGTATGATCCTACTTCCTTCAAGGGAACACAGGCACAAAATGATCTTCCACCACAAGACCACAAGGGCAAGGAAAAGCTTCAAGAAGAGATTGATGCATTTGAAGAATCACCTAAGGTCTCGGTCAAGTGGATTCCCAAGACTACGTCAAGTTCTACCTCATCAAGTACAACTACAACTCCAAGGATTCCCATCAAGATGATGTGAATCCAGAAGAAGAAGAACTAGAGAGTTCTTGAGGGTGACTCCGCCAACATATTTCACTCATATCATTATGGAAAGGACAAGTGCAATCAACTTCCATATCTTGCACTAGTTCAAGGAGTCACAAATCCTCATGTTGGTAAGGCAAGGGACAAGGTAACCTAATGATTTCATGGACATCATTTTGCGTGTGCATCACTCTATGTCTATGGATATACTTGTTTGTTCCTTGTGGGACTAACACATGTAGGTATTGAAATGCAACTCACTCCAAAGGATTGCTCCAAAAAGATCTACATCAACATTGAGCATCCACATCTTCAACACCTACATGAAGTCATCATCGACAAAACCCAAGGTTAGTTCATCCCTCTAAGGGGATCTCACATCTAGGGGAGCTTAACTCTAAGAATTGAGTCAAAGCAACTCTAATGATGTGAACACATAAATGCTTTATGTAAAAGTGATAACCCCACTTGAGCATAAAGCGATGAGTATGACCTATGATCAAATGTTCTCATTTGACTCCTAAGTCAATATACTCATATATAGATGACCTAGTCATCGCCAATTGCTTGATAGATGCTAGAATTGGTTGTGCATGCTTTGTCACATATTTCATTTGCCATCTTATTGTGTGAGCATGTTGGTTGCATACTTTACTCATTCGAGGACATCCACTTGTTGTTTTGATTGATTGGCTTCTTTTTCTTTGGCCAAGTGGATGGACAAGAATGCCTAAGAACCTTCTTTAGCTATCTATGCTTTTCTCGTCTCAAACTCTGTTCATGCTACATCACAAAATTTGAGCAAGTCCTATTCGAACCACTCTGTGTGAGGAGCACTCGGAGTCCCCGATTTGTCATAGACTTAAACTTCCAAAACTTCTTTGTGATTTTCGGTCTGACCGATTCCTCCATTTCGGTCTTACCGAGATCACTTAGACGATCTAAGTTTTCAATCTCGGTGCAACCGATTTGAACTCTTCGGTCACACCGAGTTGCAATAAGCATACCGCAGTTTTGCATCTCGGTGCCACCGAGTTGTTCCACTCGGTCACACCGACAGGGTCGGGCTATATATAGTCACGGGCAAAAAATTGGAAATTTCTCCGAACCTCTTCGCCTGCGTAATACCTCGCTCTGCCTCCCTGGTCTCCGGATCGTCTCCTAATCGCCAGCCGCCCCCTGTCGCTGGTATCCGTCGCCGTCAACGGAAATCAACCCCGCCGTTGCCGCCGTAGCGAGTCTCCGCCGAACTAGGGTATGGACTCGATCACTGTGCTTTCCTCGTCCGATTCTCAGCACATTGTGTTCTTATTGATTTTTGTCATGATTGAAACACTCCTATCCAATCAATGCAATCCATAGAATAGTTTTGATTCGAAAATTTAGGGTTAGGTTTCCGCCGAAACCATCTCGGACCCACCGAGTTGAAAAACTTGGTCCCACCTATTTGGGTTATGCCATTGCACTAGTGAGACTCGGTCTGACCGAGAATTGCTAATCGGTGTGACCGATTTTAGGACTTTGTGAAACCCTAGCAGTCTCGGTGCCACCAATCGTGACTCAGTCCAACCGAGTTCATCAGTTTAGGTTCCAAAACTGCTCCGGTATCACCGAGTTTGAAAATCGGTTGATCCGAAATGCTTTCTGTGGAAAACTAAAACTGAATTTTTGAGTCATTCTTTTGCAAAAAGCTCTGCATTTTGTGATGCTCATCCACTCTACCTCATCTATAACTCTTCACAGGGTCAGCAGTCAGCATGTCAGACCAGAGTGACAGTTAGAATAGGTCAGAGGAACAGGTGAACATGAGTGAGGGCACTAGTCCCTCCAGCTTTGCAGATGAAGGCAGCAGGAGCACCCCAAGCAATCTGCCTAAAGCTGCCACCAGGCAAAGGAAGAAGAAAACCTCAGATTCAGAAGATGAGGATTATAGGGCAGAAGAGGAAGAAGCAACCTCCAAGAAGGTTGTGCTCAATAAGGAGTATGGCTCAAGACATAGCTCAAAGCCCTGGACTCAATAAGAAGGTTCCTGAAGAGGACACCAATGCCAAAAGTCGAGCATCAACTCAAATTCCTGAAAAGCCTGATCCCAAAGAGCCACTGCTTCAAGGGAAGAAAAGGAAAGAGAGGGTCAAGAAGACCACAACAGAGTTATTGGGAAGCCTTCCATGATGGAAGAGGAAGAAGAGACAGCTGCACCAGCACCAAAGGCACCCAAGCTTATGGGTGATGCTATAAGATCAGGGGCTGCCACATCTAAGCCCAAGGAAGCACCCAAAGCTGCCCCCAAGGCCAAGACTGCACCAAAGAGGAATAGCAGGAGTATTCCAGCTACTGAGAAGAACAAGGCCCCAGTGCTTGAGATTGCAGAAGAAGAAGATGAAGAAGGACAAGTTCTGAGGAAGCTCAAGCCAAAGATACCAGCCCACAATGATGCCCATCCTGTGGCTGAGGATACGAAGAGCAGAAGAGACAATGGGTTGAGACTATGGAGGATGGCAGATCCATATGCCTCAAGGAGAAGAACTGCTGTGGACTACAGGTTCCACACCAAGGAACAACAGGACTTTTATGAGACTGTTCTGCTGGATAAGAAGCCCATAGTGTGTGACATGAGGTGGGTCGACTGGACCTACATGAAGGAAAATGTAGAGCACTATCCTGGAGTGCAAGACAGTTTTGTTGCTGTTGGAGTTGCAGACTTTGTTGGGCAAAAGCTCACCAACTGGAACGATGAACTTATCATGCAGTTCTACTCCACAAAGACACTTTTATCCGGATGGCAGGATAGTGTGGATGTCTGAAGGTACAAGGTACCAGTCAACTGTTGAGGAGTGGGCAAAGCTGATAAATGCCCCAAAGGAGAATGAAGATGATCTTGATGTATATGCAAAGAAGAAAATGGGACACAATACCATGACACACATGTACAAGGAGATCCCAGACGAAGCCCTAGAAACTTTCTCTTTTGGATCAGTCCACTTTCTTCTGTCAGGGCTGCCTACTATCAATACCATCTTAAGGCATACCCTACTGCCAAAGTCTGGTGACCACAACATGATCGAGAGGGCATGCAATCAACATGTTGCATTTGTTTGATGTGCCACACAAATTCAAAGTCATGAGCCTTATGGTTGAAACCATTAAGAGGACTGCAATGATCGGTAAAAAGAGTTGTGGATATGCCCCTCAGATCCAGGAGTTGATTAACTCAAAGATGGGCACAGGCAAATATCTATTGGATAAGGAACATTTTCCAATTTATCCATACTTTGAGGACAACGAGGTTGTCATGAATGAGAATGATCCATCGTCAGTTCAAGCACAAGAGAAGAAGGAGAAGGCAAGGAAGGAGAAGGCTGCCAGGATGCCAACTCAGGAGGAGGCATTTGATTATTTCTTGAAGAACAAGCAGGAGCAGCTCGGATACTTAATAGCATCAACCCTGAGGATTGAGAAGGGATTGGCCACCCTCACTCAAAATCAGGAGAGCTTGGAGAGAATCATAGAACAAAAGTTCTATAACTTAGATGTGAAAGTAACTGAGATTCAGTTTGCAGTGGAGGAACTACAAGATGACATGCGTGAGAGGAAGGGCAAAACAACAAGCGATGCATTTGCCAGAGTGCCTAGAGCCCAGAGGTCATCTGCTGTGCGCCTGACACAAGAGCAACTTCATCTGCACCAGCTACAACCTCAGTGCCACCAGCTCCAGCACCTACATCAGCTCCAGCTCCATCTACTTCAACTGAAGCTTTCGTCCTCGGCGTTATCCGGACTCCACCACCTGAAGATCAAGCCTGAGAGTCGATCTAGCACTATGCATTTTCTATGAACTTTTTGGTAACTTGTTGCCAAAGGGGGAGAAAAATTTATAGATCATAGGCTTCGAGAGAGAGTGTGTTTCTTTTGTTCTCTCTTGATTTTCTGGTTTTTCAAACTTGTTTGCTTTTGTTTGCTTGATATACTATGTTTGTGAGACATTGATGATCATGTGTTTGATCATAAGCTACACTTATGCATGTTTGATAATATTATCTTATCTATCCTAGGTGATCATTCACTGTGCTTGGTGATGAGTGCATGTATTCATTCCGTATCATTTTGAGCGCTCCACCAAGATGTATGTGACATGGAAGAGTAACCCATGAGCCTAATTCCTTGTGCATTTGCAGTCCAAAGCAAATATTAAAATATGCACAAATTTAGGGGGAGCTCTTGCTTATCACATACTTCTCAATTACCAATCTTATTATCATTTGTCGAAGCTTTGATCTATATGTTGTCATCAATTACCAAAAAGGGGGAGATTGAAAGTGCAACTATCCCTAGGTGGTTTTGGTAATTCATAACAACATATAGCTCATTAAGCTAATGCTATTCCAAGATGAACATTTCAGGAAAGCTCAATGAATGGCATGGCAAGGATGATGAAAGTGGATCCCTCAAAATGCTAAAGACAAAGGATTGGCTCAAGCTCAAAAGCTCAAGACTCTTCATTTTATATTTTAGTGATTCAAGATCACATTGAGTCTATAGGAAAAGCCAATACTATCAAGGAGGGATGAGGTGTTGCTTAATGAGCCTCTTGCTTCATGTGCTTAGTGATATGCTCCAAAACCCTCAGCTACTTTCTCACATCCACATATGACCTAAACCTAAAGCCAAAATCGGTCTCACCGATTCTTCCTATCTGGCGTCACCCATTTCATATGTCATAGCCACTACCACAAACCCTAGGCAAATCGGTTCTACCGATAGGGATCTCGGTCTCACCGAGATGGGATTGTAATCTCTCTGTTTCCTTTTCGTAACTTTTCGGTCTCACCAAAAGAGCGGATCGGTCCCACCGAGATTGCAATGTAAACTCTCTGTTTCCCTTTTGTAACATTTCGGTCTCACCGAAAAGAGCAAATCGGTCCCACCGAGTTTACCTGACCAACTCTCTGGTTAGCTAATTACCAAAGTCGGTCTCACCGAGTTTGTGTAATCGGTCTCACCGAGATTACGTTATGCCCTAACCCTAACCATATCGGTCCTACCGAGATGCATGTCGATCCACCGAAAACCCTAACGGTCACTAGGTTTACTAAAATCGGTCTGACCGAGTTTGTTGATTCGGTCTCACCGAGATTGGTAAATTGTGTGTAACGGTTAGATTTTGTGTGGAGGCTATATATACCCCTCCACCTCCTCTTCATTCGTAGAGAGAGCCATCAGACTAAACCTACACTTCCAACTTACCATTTCTAAGAGAGAACCACCTACTCATGTGTTGAGGCCAAGATATTCCATTCCTACCATATGAATCTTGGTCTCTAGCCTTCCCCAAGTTGCTTTCCACTCAAATCTTCTTTCCACCAGATCCAAATCCTATGAGAGAGATTTGAGTGTTGGGGAGACTATCATTTGAAGCACAAGAGCAAGGAGTTCATCATCAACACACCATTTGTTACTTCTTGGAGAGTGGTGTCTCCTAGATTGGCTAGGTGTAACTTGGGAGCCTCCGACAAGATTGTGG
Organism: Aegilops bicornis; assembly: GCA_021605145.1. NCBI lineage: Eukaryota > Viridiplantae > Streptophyta > Magnoliopsida > Poales > Poaceae > Aegilops > Aegilops bicornis. The sequence continues at coordinate 282,610,146 of CM038674.1, read as the reverse complement.
AGTTGAACCAAGGAGTTTGTAAGGGCAAGGAGATCGGCTACTTCGTGAACATCTACCGCTAGTGAGACAAGTCCTTCGTGGGCGACGGCCATGGTGGGATAGACAAGGTTGCTACTTCGTGGACCCTTCGTGGGTGGAGCCCTCCGTGGACTCACGCAACCGTTACCCTTCGTGAGTTGAAGTCTCCATCAACATGGAGGTACGATAGCACCACCTATCGAAACCACACCAAAAACATCCGTGTCTCCAATTGCGTTTGAATCCTCCAAACCCTTCCCTTTACTTTCTTGCAAGTTGCATGCTTTAGTTTCCGCTGCTCATATACTCTTTGCATGCTTTCTTGAATTGTGTGATGATTGCTTGACTTGTCCTAAGATAGCTAAAATCTGCCAAACTCTAAAACGGGGAAAAGGCTAAGTTTTTAATTGGTCAAGTAGTCTAATCACCCCCCCTCTAGACATACTTCAAGGTCCTACAGCAACTGAGTGCCATCTCCGGTCTCCAGACAGACTGCGCCAGGTCTGGAGACTCGTACTACCCGGTAAGGGCCTTCCCACTTTGGTGACAACTTGTTTGTACCCTTGGCGGACTGAACGCGCCTAAGGACAAGGTCACCTTCCTCAAAAAATTGGGCATGAACGCTGCGGCTATGATAGCAACGCAGGGCTTGCTGGTAGCGTGCAGCACGCATAACAGCCCGGAGATGGTTCTCCTCGAGTAGCACACCGTCGTCACGCCGGTGTTGATCTTATGCTACTTCATTGTAGGCAAGCACTCGAGGCGACCCATAAATGAGTTTTGTGGGGATAAATGCTGCTGCCCCATAGACCAGGGAGAAGGGAGTCTTCCCGGTAGGTCAGCTTGGTGTCTTTCCGAGGGACCAGAGAAATACCGGCAGCTCCTTGATCCACCGCCTGCCGTGCTTCTGGTGCGTATCAAAAGTTCTTTTCTTGAGTCCACGCAACACTTCAGCGCTCGCCCTCTCAGCTTGTCCATTGCTCCGGAGGTGTGCCACAGAGGCAAATGAGATCTTGCATCCGAGGGCAAGAACAAATTGCATGAGGGCGCGGCTCGTGAACTAGGTGCCGTTTTCAGTGAGGATCCTTGCCAGAACTCCAAGACGACACACCAATTCTTTCAAGAACTTGATAGCTGACCAAGCTATCACCTTCTCACGGTAGTCACTTCCAGCCACTTTGTAAACTTGTAAATGTCAACGAACAATAATTCAAAGCCCTCGATTGCTCGGGGGAAGGGGCCGAGGATATGGAGCCCCCAGACCGGAAATGGCCATGAGAAAGGATTGTTTGAAGATCTTGGGCAGGCAGGTGTGTTTTCTTGGAATGGAACTGGCAGGCTTCACATTTCGTGACTAGCTCGACCGCATCTTGGAGGGTTGTGGGCCAATAGAATCCTTGCCGGAATGCTTTCCCAACTAATGCCCTTGATCCAATGTGGGAGCTGCACATTCCTTTGTGAATCTCAGCCAGCAGTTCATTTCCTTCTTCCCGGCAGACACACTTCAATTTCACACCGTTGGGCCTCCTTCTGTACAGAGTGTCATCGACAAACTGATACATACCGGCCCTCCGGGCTACCTTTTCAGCTTCATCTTGGTCACCGGGAAGCTCTTCGGTTTGGTGGAAGTGGACAATGTCCCTTGCCCAAGTTCGAGCCTGGGGCTCGGCAACAAGGACTAGCGACACCTCCTCTGCTGCAGGAGCACTAGCGTCGTTCGCGGGGTCCATGGGCCCGGCTGGATGGGGTGGTCCGGTAGGCTGTGAGGAGTTGTTTCTTGCAGGGTCTCTGCCAGGAGCGGACGACTCTACCGGGAGAGGCTTACCGTAGTCCAACTTTCTCCTCTTCTGGGCCATTGTTGCTGGGGATACAGAGAGCTGAGTGAGATGGAGAACAAAATACCTGGTTCCACAGGAAGCTTCTGCGCATCACACTTTGGAAGATGATCAGTTATGTTGTTTTCCACATGGGGTACGTGCTCTGTTTGCAATCCATAAAAGCGCTCCTCCAATCTCCTCACTTCCTCGACGTATGCCTCCATCAATGGACTTTGATAATCCTTGTTGACTTTTCTCACCACAAGCTATGAATGTCCTCGAATGATCAGCTTCTTAATTCGCAATTCAGCGGCAATTCTGAGCCCAGCAAGGAGCCCTTCATACCCAGTTGTATTGTTGGTTGCTTCTTCCCGGGAAAAATGCATTTGGACGACGTACTTCAAGTGCTCCCTGGAGGGGCGATAAGAAGTACGCCACCTCCAGCACCTTATAGGGAAAAAGCACCATCAAAATACATAATTCATTCTTGGGGCGATTCCTTGCCGGGGATAACTTTCTCTGTCACTTCCTGATCAGGGGTTGGTGTCCATTCTGCAATAAACTCTGCCAACGCCCTGCTCTGAATGGTTGACGTGCTCTCAAACTTCAAACCAAAGCTAGATAAGTCCAAGGCCCACTCCACTATTCTGCCAGTAGCCTTAGGGTTTCGGAGTATCCTTTGCAACGGAAAATGAGTAACAACCGTGATCTCATGGGCTTGGAAGTAGTGGCGAAGTTTCCTTGAGGCCATACTGAGACCAAAGATCAACTTCTGCACCCAGAGTACCTCGATCCAGCCCCCTGTAACAAGGAGCTGATGAAGTACACTGGGTGCTGCACCACTTTTTTCCTTGCTGCGTCCTTGGGGTTGCTCTCGTTGCCGTGCTCATTGTTGTCCTAATCCTTCTCTGACTCTGTCGGTCTCTGCTCACTTTCTTCCTCATCCACTTCTCGTTGTGCTGCCAAGGCCGCCCTGACCACTTGGTTGGTTGCTGCCAAGTATAGCAACAACGACTCCTAGGGTTTGGGAGCGACCAAGGTAGGCAGAGAGGAGAAGTAGGCCTTCAACTCTTGCAAAGATGCATCTGCTTCTGGGGTCCACTTCATAGGACCGGCCTTCTTCAAAATTTTGAAGAACGGCAGGGCGCGCTCGGCAGACTTGGAGATGAATCTGCTTAGTGTGGCAACACATCCTGTCAGACACCTCACATCCTTAACTGTCCTTGGCGCTTGGATCTTATCGATGGCCTTGATCTTGTCAGGGTTGGCTTTGATCCCACGATGGGATGCAAAGAACCCAAGCAACTTGCCGGAGGGAACACCAAATACACACTTCTCCGGGTTGAGCTTCAGATTGATCTTACGAAGATTAGCAAATGTCTCCTCCAAATCCTGAATAAGGGTGGCACTATCCTTAGTCTTGACCACAATATCATCCATATAGGCTTCTATCTTTCTGTGCAACTGTGGCTCAAAACTAATCTGGATTGCCCTTGCAAAAGTGGACCACACACTCTTTAATCCAAATGGCATGTAGACAAAGCAGTACGTACCACATGGAGTGATGAACAACGTCTTCTCTTCATCTTCCTTGGACATGAAGATTTGGTGATACCCAGAGTATGCGTCCAGGAACGAGAGAAAATCACAACATGAAGTGGATTCCACAATTTGGTCGATGCGCGGCAAGGGAAATGGGTCTTTCAGGCAAGCCTTGTTGAGATCAGTGAAATCTATGCAAAGCCTCCACTACCCGTTAGCCTTCCAGACTACCACTGGATTTGCCAACCATGTGGGATGCAACACTCCTCTGACCAAACCAGCTGCCTCAAGTTTCTTGATCTCTTCTGCAATGAACTGCTGCCTCTCCAAGGCCTGCTTCCGGACTTTCTGCTTGACAGGTCGGGCATGTGGGCAGACAGCAAGGTGGTGCTCGATTACCTCCTTGTGAACACCGCAGGAAGGCAATGAGCGCACTTTCCTATTTTTCATTGAGGGTGGTGCTGTGAAAGTACCATCAACGCCAGCCAGCCCTGTCGGGACCTTCTTCACTTGGGCTGTAGCGACCTTGGATCTCTTGCTGTTACAAGCACTCCGGCACGTCATCAATGGGTGCCGTGCACTCGGTGGGGTCATGCTTCCCTGACTCTTTGCCGGAGTCCCTAGAATCTCTCTTCTTTCCTTTACTTCCCTTGGTGGAAGCTACCGCTGCCGATGTCTCTGCCGCGACCGCGTCCCGGTACATCTTGTCCACACAAATAATTGTATCCTTCTCATCTGATGGGATGGTGATGACTCCCAGTGGCCCAGGATCTTCAAGGTGTTGTAGGCATAGTGGGATGCTGCCATGAACTTAGCCAGGGCCGGGCGTCCAAGAATCCCATTGTACGGGAGGGGGAGATCAACCACATCAAACACAATCCTCTCAGTCCGTTAGTTTAGTTCTCCCCCCAAATGTTACCGGTAACGTGATCTTTCCCTTAGGATGGCTCCTGTCAGGATTAACTCCTTGAAACATGCCGGTAACCTCTAGATCTTCCTCTCCTATCTGAAGCTTGCTAATGACTGCCGGGATATCAGATTCAACCCGGCCCCGCCATCCACCAACATCTTTGTGACCTCGAGGTTGCGAATTGTTGTGGAGACCAACAATGGCAAACACCCTACCGCAGTGGTTCGGCTAGGATGATCCTCCTCGTCAAATATGATGGGCGTACGGGACCATTTGAGCGCCTTCCGGGCCTCTGGTGCTGGTTCCACGGCATTGACTTCTCGTGCCCACCGTTTGAGCTGGCAGTGAGAACTGTGCAGAGATGTACCTCCGTCAATGCACAAGGCATCTGTGGCCTTCTAAAACTCCTGCTCACTTGTTTCCTCTTCTTCCCCTCCATCACACTCATCATCACAGGTTTCCTTCTCTCGACCTCTGGCGGGATTTCCTTAGTTTCGAAAGGGTTTGCTGGGGCGATTTGCTTCACCACCTCAGCCCTTACCGCCAGCAACATTCTGACCTTTTTCCTTATCATGTTTCTCATACTCTGCTCTCTGTCTCTTGACAAGCTGCTCAACCTGATAACACTCTTGAAGGTCATGGCCCTTGGTCCAATGAATCTTGCAGTACGGCCAATCACCTTTCCCGGCTTCCTCGGCTGCAGTGGCTTCCCGGCAGTCAGTGCACATGGCAGCTTCCTTGCCGGGTGCCTCAGCTTTGGCCTTCTTGCCGGTACTAGGCGTACTCGATCCTTCAACAGTCATCACTGCCTTATCTTTCCGCTTCCTACTGCGCTTCTTGCTCTTCTTCTGACTGGTTGATTCATCATCACCCTCTGAATCAACATTGATGCAATCTTCCTCTCCGGGTAACTTCCTTCCCTCCTCCATCCGAGCACACTTATCCACCAGTGTGTAAAGCTCCTTCAGAGTCTTTGGCAACCATACCTTTATCTTGGAACGAATACGACGATTGCTCACACTGGACTGGAAGGCAGCTATTACGGCTGCTGGATGAATATTTGGGATATTTCTATGAACTTTGTTGAATCTCTATAAATACTTATTGAGGGTTTCTCCTTCCTTCTGCTAGAGAAGCTGCAGGTCGCTGGGCCTGCCGGGTTCTTGATGACCACCAGTAAACGCTCCAATGACCTCATGGCACAGGTCAGCCCATGATGAAATGGAGTTCTCCGGTAGGTGCATCAGCCAAGACCTCACATTGGACTTGAGGGCCAAAGGGAAGTACTTGGCAAACACCTTCTCATCTCTTCCCCCGGCAGCCTGAACAGCGATGGTGTAGATGCTCAGGAACTCTACCGGGTTCAGCCTCCCATCGTACTTCTCAAGTTTCTCTGGCTTGAACGTGCGAACAGATGGCCAACGGACTTGCCGCAGCTCATGAGTAAAGGTAGGGCAGCCAACCTCGAAAGGTAGGCACCCGCCAACACCGAGCACGGGCTCGTCGATGTCAGGGTCGTTGCACCCGTCGGTCCGGTGGAGGTCGTCACGGCGTTGCTCGATGATGACGCGCGTGTCTCCTCTCCACCTATACTCCAGGGCTCGTGAAAGCACAAGTGCTCCCTAGGTGGTTTTGGTAATTAATGTCAACATATCTCTTGTTGGACTAACACTTTTCTCTAGTACATTTCAGATAAGTTCAACAATGGAGTGGCATGGACTAAAGGATGTGGGAACTCCTTCAAGATGCTAAGCACAAAGGATTGGCTCAAGCTTCAAGCTCAAGACTCTTCATTTTACGTTTTAGTGATCCAAGATCACATTGAGTCTATAGGAAAAGCCAATACTATCAAGGAGGGATGAGGTGTTGCTTAATGAGCCTCTTGCTTCATGTGCTTAGTGATATGCTCCAAAACCCTCCACTACTTTCTCACATCCACCTATGACCTATACCTAAAGTCAAACTCGGCCCAACCGATTCTTTCTATCCTGCGCCACCGAGTTCAATTGTCATAGCCACTGCCACAAACCCTAGGCAAATCGGTTTCACCGATAGGGATCTCGGTCTCACCGAGATGGGATTGTAATCTCTCTGTGTATGTCCATTTTCAAAATCGGTCTCACCGAGTTTGTGCAATCGGTACTACCGAGATTACAATGCAAACTCTCTGGTTAACTTATTACCAAAATCGGTCCCACCGAGTTTGAGTAATCGGTCCCACCGAGTTTACCTGACCAACTCTCTGGTTAGCTAATTACCAAAATCGGTCCCACCGAGTTTGTGTAATCGGTCTCAGCGAGATTACGTTATGCCCTAACCCTAACCATATCGGTCCTACCGAGTTGCATATCGGTCCCACCGAAAATCCTAACGGTCACTAGGTTTACTAAATCGGTTATACCGAGTTTGTTGATTCGGTCCCACCGAGTTTGGTAAATTGTGTGTAACGGTTAGATTTTGTGTGGAGGCTATATATACCCCTCCACCTCCTCTTCATTCGTGGAGAGAGCCATCGTAACAAACCTACACTTCCAACTTACGATTACGAGAGAGAACCACCTACTCATGTGTTGAGGCCAAGATATTCCATTCCTACCATATGAATCTTGATCTCTAGCTTTCCCAAGTTGCTTTCCACTCAAATCTTCTTTCCACCAAATCCAAATCCTGTGAGAGAGAGTTGAGTGTTGGGGAGACTATCATTTGAAGCACAAGAGCAAGGAGTTCATCATCAACACACCATTTGTTACTTCTTGGAGAGTGGTGTATCCAAGATTGGCTAGGTGTCACTTGGGAGCCTCCGACAAGATTGTTGAGTTGAACCAAAGAGTTTGTAAGGGCAAGGAGATTGCCTACTTCGTGCATATCAACCGCTAGTGAGGCAAGTCCTTCGTGGGCGACGACCATGGTGGGATAGACAAGGTTGCTTCTTCGTGGACCCTTCGTGGGTGGAGCCCTCCGTGGACTCGCGCAACCGTTACCCTTCGTAGGTCGAAGTCTCCATCAACGTGGATGTACGATAGCACCACCTATCGGAACCACGACAAAAACATCCGTGTCTCCAATTGCGTTTGAATTCTCCAAACCCTTCCCTTTACTTTCTTGCAAGTTGCATGATTTACTTTCCGCTGCTCACATACTCTTTGCATGCTTGCTTGCTTGTTATGTTTTGTGAATGTTAAACTTGTGCCTAAACTCCACTTAAACCTAAAGAACTTAAAAACTGCAACTTTGGTACTTAGTGTCTAATCACCCCCCCCCTCTAGACTCATCTTCTCAAGATCCTACAAGTGGTATCAGAGCGTTGGTCTCCATTGCCTTGGTTTAATCACCATTGGAGGAAGATGGATGAGTCTACTTTGGGGAGTCTTAGACATAGAGTGCCTTTTCTTGATGGAGAGTATTTTCATGAGTGAAAAAATGAGATGCTTGTAATTTTCAAAAAATATCACTTGAACAAGTACATTGCTAGCCCTTGTGCACCTCATGTTGATCCTATGCATCCTACCCTTGATGAATCTATTGACATGATTAGGAACCTCAGAACTGTTAATCTTATCACTAGAGGCTTGCCTAGAAACTTAATTAGAAACTTGCCTACTCTTGAGTGTGCCTACACTATATGGAAATTCCTTGAGGAACGCTTTCCAAATTATTCCTTGAAAAATCTAGATGAGATTCTCCATAAGTCTATTGCCTTGAGTAAGATAAATACTAGTGATCCTATGTTTGGTGATCGTCTATTTGAACTTATAGACCTTATGCGTGCCAAAGGAGATGTTGGAATTATTGCTGATATTATTTCCGAAGCTATAAGAATTCATAAGCAAGATCATTGTCAAACTCACTCTAACGAATTACCCTCTCTAGGACTTGATCCACCACATGACGATGTTGAACATGGATACTATAATGAGGATGATGATAGTGACTTCGATCTTGATGATGCAATGAGACATTTCGGTCTTATGGCAAATCTTCGGGGATATGTGTCAGGAGGAAAGGAATGGGTTCTTGACAGTGGATGTACCGATCACATGACCGGAGATAAAGACATGTTTCATGAGCTTGCTGAAAATGATAGTCCTCGAAAGTATGTCACTTTCGGCGACAACTCAAAGGGTAAGGTGGTTGGCCTCGATAAGGTGGCCATCTCACATGATAGCTCCATTCAGAATGTCATGCTCGTTGAATCTCTTGGCTACAACTTACTTTCAGTATCTAGACTTGCTGATTTCGGTTTCAATGTCCTATTTACTGAAGTAGACTGCCAAGTGGTTCGTCGAGACAATCATAAAATGGTCTTTACTGGTATACGTAGAGGTGATCTTTACATTGTTGATTTCTCTAAAAAGGCACAACCTAAAACTTGCTTCATTGCTAAATCTTCAAAAGGTTGGTTATGGCATAGACGACTAGCTCACGTTGGCATGAGAAACCTTGACAAGCTTATTAAAGGAAATCATATCCTTGGAGTTAACGCTGTCATATTTGATAAGGATAGACTTTGCAGCGGTTGTCAGGCATGTAAACAGGTTGGAGGAAGGCATCCCGTGAAGAACATCATGACCACAAGAAGGCCACTCGAGCTACTTCATATGGATCTCTTTGGTCCCAACGCTTACAAAAGCCTTGGTGGAAATTATTTTGGTCTAGTTATAGTTGATGATTTTTCAAGATTTACGTGGGTGTTCTTTCTCGATGATAAATCGTAGGTCCAAAAGATCTTCAAAAACTTCACTAGGAAGGCCCAAAATCAGTTTGAAGTGAAGATCAAGAAGGTTCGCAGCGACAATGGAACGGAGTTCAAGAATGCAAATGTGGACACCTTTCTTGACGAAGAAGGGATTTCACACGGGTTCTCGGCTACGTACACACCTCAACAAAATGGAGTTGTTGAGAGGAAGAATCGGACGCTCATCGAAATGGCGAGAACGATGCTTGATGAGTACAAGACGCCAAAGCACTTTTGGGCAGAAGTGGTTGAGACAGCTTGTCATGCAACAAATCGCTTGTATCTTCACAAGCTACTCGGCAAGAAGACGACATCTGAGCTCCTCACCGTAACAAACCCCAAGTTGGATACTTTCGAGTATTCGGCTCAAAGTGCTACATTCTTGATAAGCATCGTCGTTCAAAATTTGCTCCTAAGTCTCATGAAGGTTTCCTACTAGGTTATGGCTCAAACTATCACACTTACCGTGTCTACAACAATTTCACCCGAAAGGTTGAAGAGACGGTAGATGTGGAGTTTGATGAATCTAACGGCTCGCAAGTAGAGAAATTGCCAATTGATGTAGGAGACAAAGACCCTTCGGAAGCAATCCAAGACTTGCCTATTGGCAAGGTCCGTCCAACGGAGGTGAAGGAGAGTACCTCGTCCGTCCAAGTGGAAGCTTCTACTTCACGACAAGGTGAACCAAGAGGTTATATGGAAGCATCCACAAGTGGAACACACCAAGATGAAGAAAACGAGGAAGAACATCACGAACGTCAACAACCTCCTTCTCCACCACGATAAGAGAACGACAACGCTAACAATGAAGAAGGCCAAGAAGAAGAACAAGATGAAGAAGATGTTCAACCAAAACCCAAGCAAAAGCTTTCACGAGTTTGAGGATGAATTTCTAAAGACCATCCCGTGGAGCAAATCTACAATGATATTCAAACCGGGAGAATCACTCGCTCTAAAACTCGTTTAGCTAACTTTCGTGAAAACTATTCTTTCATCTCTAGCATTTAACCTATGAAGGTCGAAGAAGCATTGGAAGATCCGGATTGGATGAATGCTATGCATGAAGAGCTACACAACTTTGAGAGAAACCAAGTTTGGACATTGGTTGAGAAGCCCGACAACAACCACAACATCATCGATTACCAAATGGGTGTTTCACAACAAGCAAGATGAAGATGGACAAGTAGTTCGCAACAAAGCACGTATAAATGGCCCAAGGCTACACACAAGTCGAAGGTATGGACTATGGTGAGACTTATGCTCCCGTTGCTAGACTTGAGTCCATTCACATCTTACTTCCCTATGCTAATCACCATGATATCACCTTGTACCAAATGGACATTCAAAGTGCTTTTTTAAATGGTGAAATAGAGGAGGAAGTTTATGTTAAACGACCTCCCGGCTTTGTTAATCCTAAGAAACCAAATCATGTTTACAAACTTCACAAAGCCTTTTATGGTCTGAAACAAGCTCCTAGAGCTTGGTATAAATGCTTGACCAAGTTCCTTATTGAAAAAGGCTTTGAAATTGGGAAAATTGATTCCACACTTTTTACTAAAAGGGTTAATGGAGAATAGTTTGTATGACAAATTTATGTTGATGATATTATATTTGGTTCAACTAACCCTCATTTTAGTGAAAAGTTTGGAAAGCTAATGTCGGAGAAGTTTGAGATGTCAATGATGAGTGAACTCAAATTCTTTCTTGGGTTGCAAATCAAGCAAACTAAGGACTTATTCAAGAAGTTCAATATGCAAGAGTGCAAAGGTATGTCTACACCCATGCCTACTAGTGGACATCTTGATTTGACCAAAGATGGTAAACTAGTTGACCAAAAGGTTTATCGCTCTATGATTGGTCCACTGTTATACCTATGTGCTTCACGTCCCGATATTATGCTAAGTGTGTGCATGTGTGCAAGATATCAAGCTTCTCCTAAAGAATGTCATCTTAAGGCCGTAAAAAGGATTGTGAGATACTTAATTCATACACCAAATTTTGGCATTTGGTATCCTAAGAGGGCCTCTTTCGATCTTGTTGGCTACTCCGACTCGGACTATGCCGGAGACAAGGTTGATAGAAAGTCCACTTCGGGTACTTGTCAATTTCTTGGTAGATATCTTGTGTCTTGGTCCTCCAAGAAACAAAACTCGGTATCCTTATCTACCGCTGAAGCGGAGTACATTGCCGCTGGTTCATGTTGTGCTCAATTTCTTTGGATGACCCAAACTCTTAAAGATTATGGGATATATGTGAAACATGTTCCATTTCTTTGTGACAATGAAAGTGCTATCAAAATTGGTCATAATCCCGTACAACATTCTCGAACAAAGCATATTGAAGTTCGTCATCATTTCATTTGAGATCATGTTTCTAAGGGTGACATTAATCTTAAGCATGTTCACACCAAAAAGCAATTAGCAGATATATTCACTAAACCCCTTGATGAGAAAGTGTTTTACAGATTGATAGGAGAATTGAACATCATTGATGCTTCAAACTTGGAGTAGAAACTCCATTGGATACATGCAAGACATGAGCTTATGACTAATCCATGACATCTCTCTTATGATGGAAATATTATGTCCTGGATATATTCGCATCTTGCATGTTATCTAACCCATGTAGGTACTTGGTTGAGACAATTTCCATGAGATTGTAATCTACTCACATCTTGAGCAATCTCTACATCACCAAGTCTCTACACTATGGTGGTTGAAGACAAGGAAGCACGGAATCATTCAAACATATCCTTTGACAAACTCTATGTTGAGCTTCATGATTATCATTTTTGGATACACAAGTGCTCTTCCTTGCAAGAACTAACCCATGTAGTTAGATGGACTCAAATTCCAAGTGGTGCTCCCAACTCTTGATGAGCTACATCAACCTTGAGCAACCCACACAAGTTCAACTACATGGTCAACACCACCAACCAAGGTATGTTATTCCATCTTAGAGAAGCTTTACTCCGAGTCATGAGCTAAAGCAGCTCGACAAGATGTGAATACATCAAGATGCTTAAACGAAAAATGGTAACCCTATTTTGAGCTTAAACAATGAGTATGACCTATGATCAAGTGATCTCACTTGACTCCTAAGTCAATATACTCTAACATAGGTGACTTTGTCGCTGACCATCTCTAGATGAAGTTCTCTCATGTTCTTTTCTGAGTTTTTGCATTTGTCTCATGCATATTTGTTTCCCCTTTCAAAAAAAACTTCATCTAGATTTCTTTTCTTTTCTGTTGCTTTGCATTTCCTGCATCCAATTCATTGCATATCATTCAGATAATTCCTTGCAAATCTTTGTGAGATCTTACTAGTCTAGTGAGCTGAGGTGACAAGTGTTTTCTCTGCGATGAACTCGGTTTCACTGATTTGTTGTTTTCGGTCCAACCGAATCCTTTCGGTACAACCGAAGCATACCACTCGGTGCCACCGATTTCACAACAGGAAAAACAGTTTGCCACTTATTCTGTGTTTCTTCTGATCCAGCTCCACTTAATGAATCTTGTCCTCTAAAAGCATCACAATTTTATCCAGTGCTTTGTGTTGTGACTCAAGGACCAATCCCATTCACAAAAAATTCCTGAAAACCCTTCTTGGAAATTGATGTCAAAGGGGGAGAGAGAGATCACATCAAAGCTTATCACTTCCAAAAGGGAGAGAGTATTACTTCCACAGGGGGAGAAAGAGATCTCCAGGGGGAGAGAATACTCAAGTAGAAAGTATTTCTCAAGGATTCCAGATGCTTGATATTCAAGAGGAGAGATGCCACATGTCTTCTTGGGGGAAAGACATGTTCATATGTGCTTAGTTGCATTTGCTCTGTTCTTTATTTTTTTCAGCCCTGATTTTCTGTTCCCTATCTTCTCCCAGTATCCCATGCTAGATTCAGGGGTGCAAGACATCTAAGGGAAAGGAATCATTTAAATTCATCGCATATCTTAACTCTTGGGGACATGTCTAATCAAATGTGGTACTCAGTACTCACTCTCTACATGTCATCCCAGTCTTGGTATTCTTGTGGTTTCTTCTGTTTGCTCTGGCTAGTAGATGTACCTGTGTTATCTAACCTTGTTTGTGCAGGTTCATTCCATCCAAAGCCAACTCAAGACTACAAGGTAAGTATATGCATCACACTCATGTGTATGAGGAATTCTTCTTTGGCCTTTTATCTTGTTTGCAAGAAGGACTCATGAGCATGAAGGTATTTTCTTTAATATTCTTTGCTCTGATGCATATGGCCAAGATACATGTAACACATTGACTACTCTATCATGGTTTTGCTCTCACATGCTTCTATATTCCATATTCACATGATTACATACATGTAGGGGGAGCCTATGCTTGTTACATGTCTTTCCGAAGCTTTACTTGCTATTCTTTATATCTTTATCTAAAGCTTTGATGTATGTTGCCATCAATTACCAAAAAGGGGGAGATTGAAAGCACAAGTGCTCCCTAGGTGGTTTTGGTAATTAATGTCAACATATCTCTTGTTGGACTAACACTTTTATCTAGTACATTGGAGATAAGTTCAACAATGGAGTGGCATGGACTAAAGGATGTGGGAACTCCTTCAAGATGCTAAGGACAAAGGATTGGCTCAAGCTTCAAGCTCAAGACTCTTCATTTACGTTTTAGTGATCCAAGATCACATTGAGTCTATAGGAAAAGCCAATACTATCAAGGAGGGATGAGGTGTTGCTTAATGAGCCTCTTGCTTCATGTGCTTAGTGATATGGTCCAAAACCCTCCACTACTTTCTCACATCCACATATGACCTAAACCTAAAGTCAAACTCGGCCCTACCGATTCTTTCTATCCGGCGCCGCCGAGTTCAATTGTCATAGCCACTGCCACAAACCCTAGGAAAATCGGTTTCACCGATAGGGATCTCGGTCTCACCGAGATGGGACTGTAATCTCTCTGTGTATGTCCATTACCAAAATCGGTCTCACCGAGTTTGTGCAATCGGTACTACCGAGATTACAATGCAAACTCTCTGGTTAACTTATTACCAAAATAGGTCCCACCGAGTTTGAGTATTCGGTCCCACCGAGTTTACCTGACCAACTCTCTGGTTAGCTAATTACCAAAATCGGTCCCACCGAGTTTGTGTAATCGGTCTCACCGAGATTACGTTATGCCCTAACCCTAACCATATCGGTCCTACCGAGTTGCATATCAGTCCCACGGAAAATCCTAACGGTCACTAGGTTTACTAAATCCGTCAGACCGAGTTTGTTGATTTGGTCCCACCGAGTTTGGTAAATTGTGTGTAACGGTTAGATTTTGTGTGGAGACTATATATACCCCTCCACCTCCTCTTCATTCGTGGAGAGAGCCATCAGAACAAACCTACACTTCCAACTTACCAATTCTGAGAGAGAACCACCTACTCATGTGTTGAGGCCAAGATATTCCATTCCTACCATATGAATCTTGATCTCTAGCCTTCCCAGGTTGCTTTCCACTCAAATCTTCTTTCCATCAAATCCAAATCCTGTGAGAGAGAGTTGAGTGTTGGGGAGACTATCATTTGAAGCACAAGAGCAAGGAGTTCATCATCAACACACCATTTGTTACTTCTTGGAGAGTGGTGTCTCCTAGATTGGCTAGGTGTCACTTGGGAGCCTCCGACAAGATTGTGGAGTTGAACCAAGGAGTTTGTAAGGGCAAGGAGATCGCCTACTTCGTGAAGATCAACCGCTAGTAAGGCAAGTCCTTCGTGGGCGACGGCCATGGTGGGATAGACAAGGTTGCTTCTTCGTGGACCCTTCGTGGGTGGAGCCCTCTGTGGACTCGCGCAACTGTTACCCTTCGTGGGTTGAAGTATCCATCAACGTGGATGTACGACAGCACCACCTATCGGAACCACGACAAAAACATCCGTGTCTCCAATTGCGTTTGAATTCTCCAAACACTTCCCTTTACTTTCTTGCAAGTTGCATGCTTTACTTTCCACTGCTCACATACTCTTTGCATGCTTGCTTGCTTGTTATGTTTTGTGAATGTTAAACTTGTGCCTAAACTCCACTTAAACCTAAAGAAGTCAAAAACTGCAACTTTGGTACTTGGTGTCTAATCACCCCCCCCTCTAGACACCTCTTCTCAAGATCCTACCGCTCGTCGTTGGCCTGGACGTGCTCGAGGGTCAAAAGAGGCCATCGAGACGTCGTCGTGGTCTTGATTCTGTTGTGCTTCCGCTGGCTGCCGCAGTGAGGACTGCACCGTGGGGATGGCCCCGTATGTACGGTCAGTAGCATGAGCTGTTGCTGTCGCTTAGGGAGGTGGCGGCGGGCCGGCTCGCCATGAGCCCCCAGCTTCGGCGAAACTGAGTAGGTTTTGGGTGGTGGCACGCCATTCGGCCATCTGCTCGGCCGCTGGCAGAAACCTAAGCAGCAGTTGAGCCCGCGCCATGGCCTCCGGAGCCGTACTTGGCATGGATGATGATGAAGTCGATCGTACCGTCGCTCGGCTCCTGACGGTGCCAGTGGCGACGCCACTGCGCCCCTGCTGCTGCTGCGGGGTGACCACTTGGACATGGTGCGGCGAAGGTGCTCGAGGGCCAGCGGCTCTGTCGGGCGCAGCGGCTTGGTCGACCCGTCCCGGAGGGGGTCCACGCATGGTGGCCGCACCCGTGGTGGGAACGGCCGGAGGGTGGCGATTCGCCCCGTTGCGGGCGCCATTGCTGCGGTTGTGCCCGTCGGTGGGGGAATGGGGCGCAGATGGAGTAACCCCTTCAGCCCTACCTTGGGGAGCGTGGCCGTCGGGGTCTTGCTGATGCTGCTCTCCTCCGGTGTCTCCTGCTCCTGCGTCGGCTGCGGGTGAAGTGGTGACGGTGCTGCCTGCTAAAAACCACTTCCCCAGCAGCGTCCGTGTCCTCACACGCCTCCGCACCCCCACAGCTTTGTAGACCATGGGCGGCGGAGCCTTTGAGGTGGATGGGTGAGCCGAAGGCTTGGTTTCTTCTTGGGCGCCATGGTCGATGCCGTCGTCGAAAATGAAGATGGTGATGAAGTCGACGCGTTGTGCGCGCCTTCAGGTTCGTGCAAGCAAGACCCCTACCTGGTGTGCCAAAGATGTCGTGGGAAACCACGGCCACCTATGGGACCAGGAGGTCCCTTGCTGGTTCGGCAGGGGGGCGACGCATTGCACAAAGAGCAGACGAGCGTGGGGCAGCACGATAGAGATCACACAAGCAATTTTACCCAGGTTCGGGCCGCCGCGAGGCGTAAAACCCTACTCCTGCTTTGGTGGATTGATGGTGGAAAGGTGGTGGCGGAGCATAGTACACTTGCCCGACAGGGGTTGCCTCGGGGCAGCAGCGACTACGCGCATATGGGGGTGTGAGTTATCCCACCTTCTAACCATTTCTACGGTTGCCATGGGCCTCCTTTTATAGATCAAGGGGTCATCACAATGGCAAAGTAGTCATTACACACTGATAAGATAGCAACCAGTGCTATCATACCTAACTCTGCGGGCTGACAGGGTGCATTAAATGCATCGCTCAATGTCACATCACTAGTTGCCCGACAAGGCTTGTCGGGCTATCTTGCCAGCTCCGTGCCTGCTCGCTTGACACGTCGCAGGATGGGTGTCCTCTGTGGGTCTCTCCTGTAGAAAATGGCTGCCATGTGGCGAATGGCTGCCACTTAATCACTTCGCGGCTTGACACCGCACTGATCAACGACGTGGGTCGTGGTAAAGTGGTTGGTGAGGTGGTTTTTCCTTCATGAGCCCCGACAGGGTTGTCTGTTTCTGGGGGTGGCCTCGCCCCTTGCCGGGCTCGCCTGCCCGGCAAGGGAGGCTTTTTTCTTGAAGATATCCTGCTTCTCTGGTTTGAACTTGGTCCCTCTGATCTGCATGTTGGTCCTTCAAATCTCTGGGGTTCTTGCACTCTGATTTGGGATGGTGCTTCAATCTTGTTCCCGTGCCTGTGCACAGTTTGGGCAATAGACCAGGGTTTTTTGCACTGACACAAGGAGTTCAGTTTGTTGTTATCGCTGCCCCAGGCCTTGTAGTGGTGCTAGATGTTGACAAGATTCGGGCATTTCAAGCCGAAACCTTGAGCGCTTTTAGATCGTTGGTGCTGTCCACCGTAGCGAAACTGTAGTCGGAGCTGTTGATAAACCTGGAGAAATGCTCACAAGGCCTTGTGGCCAGGTGGTAGTGGTAGACAGGGACGTCATGTCGCACGCACAACTGGGCGACGACAACCTTCTGATCGTGCCCGGCACAACCGATGGTGTACTCGAGGTCAAAGCCGACCACTTGGTACTTGTCCTCAGCAAGGAATTGCTCCATAGTTTGGATGGAGCTCGCCACCGAGACCGAATCGTTCGTGTACACCACCAAGAGGGCCTTCCCCCTCACATGGGTGTCCACTACGTGATGCATGGTGAACTGCCCGCCGTTGTCGTCGTCGGCCGCTGGGAGCGCCATTGGAGCCACGGGGAGCGCCATTGAAAGCGCCGGATGTCCTCTCTGTATGTGTCGTGGTGGGTGTGCTTATTGTGTCGTGTGATGCAAGAGTTGAAGGTAAATGGCTGAAGAAATAAATGGGGGCCGGGCGGCCTGGATTGTCGGCGCGTCCGCATGGCAGTTTTTGTTGCGGGTAACTACAACGTCGCGCCGCGCCCGGTGCAACCTCATGCACACGAACATGCGTGATCCTGCGCCGGCCCCAAACACTGGCATCACTTGGAGGGACGAGGGCAGAGCACTTGGAGGGACCCAAGAGTGGAGCGCGCCGCGGCCGCCTCAACCTTAAGCAACCACACACATAGAGCAGGTAAACACGCAGGAAATGGTCGCCTAGAAGCCGGCCGATAGTTGCGTCACTACGTAGAGAGCAGCCGTGTGCTACTACCTTCGTCTTGGTCTATAGTCCACTTTACATTCTGTGCCATATTTTTCCCTTAAATTTAACCAAGAAAATGTTAATGCATGTTATAAAAATTATATAAGTGGAAACTATGTTCAAATACGAATCCAACTATATAATCTTTGGCGACATGCATTCATATTTTATTAGTTAAATCCCACTTATAAACCAGGATGGGGGTAGAGTAGGTAATTAAATCGAAAACTTTTTTATTAACCGTATGTGTACGTGGCCTTTCGTCCTCCTCTCACACGTCATGTCACCCCGCTGCCGTAGTCGGCTTACAGCGCAAGCTTGCGCAGCGCGTGGGGGCGTTCTTTTGGCCAAACGGTGGCTCAAAGTGGCGCCAATGAATCCTCGGTGAGCCCATTCCCGCGCAACCTCGCAGGTTCCCGCGCAAGCTTCCCGCCCGACTCAGTGAAATCCCCCAAAATCCCGATGCTTACCGGCCTGCTATATAAACCCTCACGGCCGGCGACTCATGCGTCGCATTTTCCCCTCCCTCCCTGTAGCTTATGTCATCTGCTTCTCCCACAATCGCCAATGGCACCGGTCCTTCGTCGTCGCTCAGCCACTCCATCGTCATCAGAGGATAGCTCTAGCTAGGAGGCTACACCGCAGCGGCGGTGCAGTCCCCGGTGTAGTGTAGTGTGCGTGGCGTCCTTGTTGGGTGTGCGTGGAACACCCACCACACGCTCGGCCGCCGCTGCCCGTCTGCAGCTGTTGCCAGCTGCCGTTGCTGCCACACCACCGTTGAAAGCCAGGGCCATCGCCCGCTCCGCCACCAAGGCCCGAAGGCGGGAGGTGGCCATCGTGGCCGCCACCCCACTGTCGGCTACCATGGCCATCACCCGCTTTGCCACCATGCCCCGAAGGCGGGAGATGGTGGTCGTGGCAGCCACTCCATCATCGGCAGACGTGGCCGCCAGCCCATCTCCGACCGCCGGGGTCATCACCCACTCCGCCACCGCCACCCGAAGGCGGGAGGCGGAGGTGGTAGCCCGCACGTGCGTCAGTGACCTTGCGCGCTACACCGAGTTCCTGTGGCAGGAGGAGGAGCTCCTCGTCAAGCATGCAAAGAGCCTTACCACCGCCATGGCCGTGGCACACGCCGCCTCAGAGGCGAGGAATCAGGAGATCTACGAGGAGAATCACTGTTTCAAGAGGGGTCGTCTAGAGCGGCAGAGGGCGTTCGAGCTGAGCGTCGTTGAAGGTTAAGCAACAGCAGGCACCGTATTGCAGTTGTCCATCTTGTCGGTAGGCTCCTCCTCCTCTGCCTCTTACTAAGCGTGCTTGGTAGAGGGAAGGCTGCCAGAAGTAGTACAAAGCCCCTCCGTAGTAGTATTTAGGGGCTATTTTGTTCAGTTCATCTAACTATAGATGTGGTGGAACTATACAACGTACTTAAAATTAACTAGTATATATAGTTGAACTAGCAATTTCAGTACATGGTTGGCAACAATTGGGGAAAAGTTTGGCCGGTTCAGCTGTCGAGTTGAACTGTTTGTATAAAGAACAACTGCTTAACCTATGAATGAAATCTATGCTTAATTGCTGAATCTTAGTCGCAAAAATTAGATAGTGCTAGTGATTTTTAGCTGCATATTTTGACAAATCACAGTGTTACAAGGTTGACAAATGGCAATGTTACTAGATCAACAAATGTCAATCTTTCTAGTTTGACAAATGGCAAGATACCCAATATGGAAGATGAAAATCTTACCAAATTGTTTGTACATGGTTGCACATGGGTCATCCAAAACAACCATTTGCGTTGAAGGGGTGCACAAATCCTACTCGACACATTTTCTCTTGGCTTAGCACCGAAGTCTGAATTTGCATACCGTATTCAATCTGAATCATTTGCGTTGAAGAGATGCACAAATACTGCGCTGCAAATTTTCCCTTGACTTAAGGTGGAAGACCATAGCTCTCACTTTGCATACCGGTGTTCTAACTAGAACGTTTGCAATCAAGAGCTGCACAAATCCTACTCGGCACATTTTCCCTTGGCATCCTGGGGAAGCTGTCAGTTTGCATATGGGTGTTCTAAGTAAAACGTTTGTGATGAGTGTTTATATTTAAAAACCATTGACGTTTTTTTAAAGAAAATTGTTTGATAAGTCTGTACAATAAGGGAGAAAAACGCAAGTTCGTTCAAACCATATCTTTCATTCAGTCACACTGCGAATTTATATTCATATCATCGAGATACAGTATTAAACCCCCAAAAAACTATTTCTGGCGGTGGCGGAGGCAGCGTGCCGCGCCGTCATTGTCGTTGTCGTCCTCCAGGACGTCGTTGTTGGAGTCTTGAAGGCAGCACATAATGTTATTCACATGTAAATCAAACATTATGTCATCGTGCGATCGACGGGCGGGGCGCGGGAGGATGGCAACTAGTGGCACTGAGAGGTAGCAGCCGAGGGCGGCGTCCCTGGCCACTGAGGGGGGCACGCACACTGGCACGGGTGTGGCAGTGCAGCCAAACCCACGGGGATCGGCGCCGCGATGGGTGGAGGGGCACGCACGGGCATGGGCATAGGCATGGGCGCTGGCGCTGGCATGTACACAAGCTCGCGCAGGTCCATGGAGACCTCGCTGACGCCCGCGGCTTCCAGCTCTGCGATAGTGCTCGGTGACCAGCCCGTCAATGCTATGGGGATGGTCGCTGGCGCGGGCGCGGGGATGGGAGCTGGGACGGGAGCGGGGGCGACAACCGCCGCGGCCAGCTCGTTCAGGGCCATGTACATGAGGCCCAATTCCTCCTTATTTTCTATCACCTCCGGCTCAGAGTCGACTTCACCAAACTTGAAGACTAGTGGCAGATGATCATTCCGCTCCATGGCGTTGGTGGAGGTCTGCGGGAGGAAGGGGAATGGGAGGCGAACAATAAAGCCGCCCATTTAAAACAGCGGCTTAGGCACCATTAATGGAGAGGAAGGCAGGCGGCCATGGAATTCAAAGGGCTCGCTTCCCAGTGAGCCTACGTGGTGTACAGCTCACACGCTTCCCGATGAGCTTACACATTCGAGGATAGCTTGTATGCCTCTCGGTCGGCCTATGCACCGGACTGCGCTCGCACGCCTCCCGTTCAGTCAAGCAGCTGTTCGCACGACACCTCCTATAGCCATTAAAACCAAGACACATAGCGTCACGTGAATGGTTAACAGAAGGCACACGATTTGAATTATACAAATGTTTGAGATATTAAAGTGACAACAATTATTTCAAACTGGCTTTGTTGGCTGTTATTTGAGTGCGCCTTTTCTCAAAATGGGTAAGAAAAATAGCCCAGCAAGTCGGGTGCCATTCCATGGTAGCATACCAAGTTTCATGAATTTCAGACAAGTTTTGGATTTACTAGAATTTAAAAAAAATATCTCAATGTTTTGTCGGCAATCAACAGTGCCCTGGTATTTGAAATTCATTCCCATTTCTTGCATGGGACCTAAGCATGCACCCAAGGACACAG
This sequence comes from Aegilops bicornis, assembly GCA_021605145.1. Classification (NCBI taxonomy): domain Eukaryota; kingdom Viridiplantae; phylum Streptophyta; class Magnoliopsida; order Poales; family Poaceae; genus Aegilops; species Aegilops bicornis. Next base: position 282,588,750 of record CM038674.1, on the reverse strand, counting down.
ATTTGATTTTCAACCAATTTATATGCACTGGAGCATGTGCATGTAGTTCAAATTTGAATTATGCACATAAAATGCCTAGAAAACCCAGTTAATGTATAAAATATCCAAATGGACACCGAAAAATTCCAAAATTTAACACAACACTCATGTTGTTCTATGGTGACACTAGATTCTTTTAAAGCAATGAGAGGCAACGGGTATTGTTCCATCCCCAAAGGTGGCACGTTCCCTACCGAAAGCATCAGGCTTGTTGTGAGAAGCTCTGGTTTCTGAGAAGCTTATACCCAAACCTGCCCCAAATGGGACAAAAAATTACCACGACATGTTGATGCCGCTCCATGATAGCATGCCAAGTTTCATGAATTTCAGACGAGTTTTGGATTTACTAGAATTTAAAAACCAGGTATCTCAATGTTTGCGGCCGAGTGACAGTGGCAGGGTGTTTGAAATTCATTCCCATTTCTTGCATGGGACCTAAGCATGCACCCAAGGACACATATTTGATTTTTCAACCAATTTATATGCACTGGAGCATGTGCATGTAGTTCAAATTTGAATTATGCACATAAAATGCCTAGAAAACCCAGTTAATGTATAAAAATGTCCAAACGAACCCCTAAAAGTTCCAAAAATTAACACAACACTCCTGTTGTTCTATGTTGACACTGAATTTTTTTGGAAAGCAATAAGAGGCAACGGATATCGTTTCGTCCCCAAAGGTGGCATGTTCCCTACCGAAACAATCAGGTTTGTTGTGACAAGCTCTAGTTTGTGAGAAGCTTATACCCAAACCTGCCCCAAATGGGACAATTTTTTTACCATGGCATGTTCTTGTGCTCCATGATAACATGCCAAGTTTCACGAATTTCAGACGAGTTTTGAATTTACTAGAACTTAAAAACCAAGTATCTCAATGTTTGCGGCCGAGAGACGGTGGCAGGGTGTTTGAAATTCATTCCCATTTCTTGCAGGGGATCTAAGCATGCACCCAAGGACCCAGATTTGATTTTTCAACCAATTTATATGCATTGGAGCATGTGCATGTAGTTAAATTTTGAATTATCCACATAAAATGCCTAGAAAACCCAGTTAATCTATAAAAATGTACAAACGAACCCCAAAAAATTCCAAAATTTAACACAACACTTCTATTGTTCTATGTTGACACTAGAATTTTTTGGAAAGCAATAAGAAGCAACGGATATCGTTTCGTCCCCAAAGGTGGCACGTTCCCTACCGAAACCATCAGGCTTGTTGTGAGAAGCTCTGGTTTGGGATAAGCTTATACCCAAACCTGCCCCAAATGGGACAAAAAAATTTACCACAACATGTTAATGCCCGCTCCATGATAGCATGCCAAGTTTCATGAATTTCAGACGAGTTTTGGATACTAGAATTACAAAAGCAAGTACCTCAATGTTTGCCGGAGAGCCACTGTGTCGTGGTGTTCAAAATTTGCCCCCATTTCTTGCATGGGACATAATCATAAACCCATGGACACATATATGATTTTACAACCCATGTTGGTGCACCGGAGCATGTGCATGTAGTTTCATTTTGAATTGTGCACCTGAAAATGGCTAGAAAACCAATTTAATGTATAAAATGTCCATACAAACCCTGAATAATTCCAATTTTTTTTTGACACACATATAGTTGCATGTTCACTGCAGATAAAAGTTCTAGCAATTCAAACACCGTCCATTGCTGCTGTGACCCGATTATGTAATTCAAATCAAGTAGATCCCACACAGTTTATTATCACCAATCGTGTGAGATGCAGTACAAAATATCCTGGAGCACCGTCGGTGTGTAGTATGCCTATGGCTTACGCGAGAAGGTGCGTCGGCTACAGTCCACAGCCGGCGTGTCAAGCACACTAGCTCGCTCCCCAAATATCATTTCACTGTTCAATCGTCGCTGGTGAAAGATGGGGACATAGACCCGCATCATGAGGGAAACTTCGGCGGCCCACTCCGGCGAGAGCGTGGCCGCAACTGCCATGTGCGTGCTAACAAGGTGCATGAGCGCGGCCAGAATCTGCGACCGGCCGGCCAGTGTTGCTTCTCCGGTGGCGGCAGCAACATCTGCCTCAGGGATAGCAACTGGCGGAAGTGGCACAACAGCTGTCTGTTTCGCTGCGGCGGCCTTAGCCCTGATGGAGGCTACCCACGACCATGTCGAGGCCGCCCACGCCCAGCTCGTGGAGGTCATCGCAGAAATCGAATGAAGCTTCTCCGACAACCGTCAGCAACCCACAGCCGAAGAGTTGGCAATCGCCAAGAGCGTTCGAGCAGCCGTCCGTTCCTCTGCTGCATACCTTACCACAACGGAGCCCGTGCAAGCCCAGATCGCGGTCGCGCACGCCCAGGTCATGGCGGCCTTTTCCAAAGAGATGGCGGACGCGGATGGTGAGATGCTTGTCGAGTATAGTGTGATGGATGCCATGGAGCCCCTTCCACAGGAGACTATCGGGCGCGAGCTGGACATGGAGGCGGCGGTGGAGATCGATGAGCACCAGCCGTTGTAGTACTCTTTATTTTGTTTAATTAAGAGCGCTAATCTTTAATTCGTTAGAGTATTGTTTAGGTCAGCTAGCTCTGTTTAATTGCTGAACTTGCTCGATTAAGAAGTGTGAGTGTGTTCTAGTCTCCTTTGTGTACCAAATTATGCAATGACGTGGATAACCACTATAAACCAGGGTAATTCGAACCAAAAAATTTTGACGTTCAAAACTCATCACACACGGGTTAAGCTATCTGAATCATTTGTGATATTCACATATCATACACAGTTCTGATAAGGGACCATGTGTGATGACACTTTGCGCGCCAGTTTTTTTGCTGAACCGATTCCAAATTTTCAGCTTCCATGGAAATATCTACCTCGCCACCCCCTCCCCCTTACCAAAAGCCACATTTCCCCTGTTTCTGTCTTCCTTTCCAAGTTGAAACCTTCACTCCTTGCTTGCAGCACCGCCTCCTCGTCGGCGACCCTCCTTCACGCTGCTCGGCCTCGCCTATCCAGGCAGGTAATCCACACCCGACCCCCATCCTCCTCCTCCTTCCACATCCCACATGCCCCGACCGCCGGTCTTGAAAAGCGACACCTTCCACCCAAATCACCGACCGCTCCACTAAATAAGCGCCGCCCTAAGCCATGGTGCACGCAGTATAGCCAGGATCTCAAGGAGCATTTGGCAGCGGAGAAGCAAATCGCGGCCGCACGCGTGGATGAGGTCGCGATGGCTTCCATTCGTGCCGACCACCAGATCTTGGAGGAGCACCTTGCCATTTGCTAGCTATGCCATTTAAGCATGCTCGTTTTACCCGTTGTGTGTGCTGCTCTTGCCTTTCCTTAACAAATTATAGTGAATTGTGCTATCTAATTTTACCATGCAATCTGTTGCTCTAGTGTATATATATTTTCTATATATCATGCAGTGTGGTGCTCACTTATTAACTATTTTGTTAATTAGTTGTCATCTTCAGTTAACTGTTTGGTTCAATTCTGCAAATGTGATGTTGAATTCTTCAGACTGCAATTTTGTATTGTCTTCCATGTGAGAAATAAATTGAAATTATCTTTACAAAATACATGAGAAATGAATACAGTTGCTATATTTCCAAGTTGTCATGCATGCTTGGTTTGGTTATACATTGTGCAATGTGGTGCTCAGTTAACGTTTGGTTCATTTGTTGTGGTGTTTAGTTAACAGTTTGGTTCGATTCTGCAATGTCATGTTCAATAGTTGTGGGTGCATTCTGTTATTGTATACCATGTGAGAAGTAAATCGAATTTGGCTGTACTAAATACATGAGAAACAAATACAATTTCCATATTTCCAAGTTGTTAAGCATGCTTGGTTTGGTTAACTGTCTGATCTTCTATTAGGAGTATGTTATATTATGCAATGTGGTGCTCAGTTAATGTTTGGTTCATTTGTTGTGGCGTTTAGTTAACTGTTTGGTTCAATTCTGCAATGCGATGTTCAATTGTTGTGGGTGCATTCTATCATTGTATACCATGTGAGGAATAAATTGAATTTGGTTGTACTAAATACATGAGAAACAAATAAAATTGCTATATTTCCAAGTTGTTAAGCATGCTTGTTTTGTTTAACTGTCTGATCTTCTATTAGGAGTATGTTATATTGTGCAATGTGGTGCTCAGTTAATGTTTGGTTCATTTGTTGTGGTGTTTAGTTAATGGCTTGGTTCAATTCTGCAATGCAATGTCCAATTGTCGTGGGTAGAATTTTGTATTGTTGTGCATGCGAGGAATAAACTAAATTTGGCTGCACTTAATACATGAGAAACATATACAAGTGCTATATTTCCTAGTTCTTAATCATGCTTGGTTTGGATAAATGGGTTTTCCATGTGGCTTGAATTAACCTGATGATTCTGCAATGTGCTTGTTTTTCATCAACATATTTTACTGATAGCATGCGAACCCTTACTTAACCTGATGACTAACTACCTTATATGTGTTGCAGGGATATAATGGGAAGCACCGAGGTTTACAATCAAGGTTAGCACGTGCATGGTCCATTGTCTAATCGCACATTATTGTGCAATTGCAGGAACCATTCTAATATTTAGGTTTTTAACAATTTTGTCTTGCACATGTAGGTCCTGCTGTCAGAGGTTTTGACCCACTGTTTGACCCTTTTTGCATATGGGGAAATGAGTTGTCCATGAATATCAATCAAGTCAAGAAACTCAAAAAGATTGTTAGGATAAAGAAATTAGCGACAAAAAACAACAAGATCTTTGTCTACACAATGAAGAAGACATCAGTTAACTACAAGATGGTACTAACTATTATACCTTGCCATTTTTTATTCCTTTGCCCCATTTCCAATATAGAGAAGATATTTATGCACATCCTTGTTTTCAGGCCTTTCCAAAGCAGTTCACTGATGATTACCTCTCAAACCACATCTATGGTCAGGAGGCGAGGAAGGTTTTCATAAAACACCCATGGTTCAATATTGAAGTGTTCCTGAAGAGGATGAAAGATGGACGGTCAATCATCCATAGGCACTGGCCTAAAGTTGCAAAGACCTTCAACATGAATGAAGGCTCAATATTCGCCTTCTGCTTCAGCAGTTTTCCAAATGAGATGCATTTGTCTATGTACCGTCTATGATGCTAATTTCGAAAGGTTCTAGATGTTGCATGTGAAACTTGGTGCTGGTGCAGTTGTGTAATGGGGTAGCTGACTGCTGAAGTTATATCATGTTGTACTCTCATGTATTTCAATTATGAAATCCTGCTTCCTTAATATGGAAATGGAATATATTATGTGCTTAATATAAATGTCAATTATATTAATAAATGGGTTATTAATAATAGGGAAATTAGCCTGCTAATGGCCAATTAGCCTACTAATTGGGTTTTTCTATTGCAAAGTTATTCAGAAAACACCATGGCCGATGACCTTAGGCAACGCACACAGTTTCTAGGAATAAACCATGTTAGATCAATGAACAATCACACATGACATTCTCTTGAAAACTGTTTGCGTTAGGCCACCTTTATGCAAAACGCTACCACATAAAAATTGTGTGCGATGGACAACCTTCGCCACACAGTTTCTTCTACGCACCGTTGTGTGATGCATTCAATAACGCAAACGATAAAATTGTTAATATCATGTGCAATGGAAACGCTATCACAAACGATTTAACAGGGAAAATTTTGTGTGATGTACCTGCGAACGAAAACGTTTTCCTTGGAGTGACTGTGTGGGATGTATATATGAACGGAAACATTTTGCGGGGACTGACTGTGTGGGATGTAGTTACGATCGAAAATGATTTCCCCTATATAATTGTACTTTTTAGCACTACTATATGTATAACCGTATTTGATCGCTCGCCGGTCGCACACGACCTCATTTTGCCCAGCGTGTGTGCCAGGAGGGCATATCCCCGACGGTTTCTGGGTCGTGTGGGAAGGACCCCCCTATCGCCCACACTCACTTGGCGACGGTTCCAAATTTCATCGCGGAAAGGCGTTAAAAATCATTTGTATAGCACCTCGCTGTACCATTGTAGGTTGCATAGGTTGCTGCCACGTGTCCCCTTTGCCGTCCTCCCACCAACGGCAAAGGGCTTTGTCGTCCGCTGGCAAACGGCAAATCGCATGTATTGCCACTATTTTATTTGTTTTCTTTATTTCCCTGCATTTCCAAAACACAAAATATGATATATATATATATATATATATATATATATACATACATACATACATACATACACGCACATATATATATATAGCAGGCTATGTATCCAACATCTAGTAGTCCATCAATGCAGCACAACACATAGGGTATTAAAAGGTCCAATACATACATAGTTTCATGGAGTTCATCAACATACATACATACATACATACATACATACATACATACTTACATACATACATACATACATACATACATACATACATACATACATACATACATACATACATACATACATACAAACATAGTTTCACGGAGTTCATCAACACAAAATTAAAACAGAAACTAAAACTAGTAGTCCATCAATGCCAGCTTCCATGAAGTGAATCAAATCTGCAAAAATAGGAGTAAGCAAGTTAGAAGAAGAAGACTAGAAGAATAAGAAGGAGGAGGAGGAGGAGACGTAGAAGAAGAAGAAGAAGAAGAAGAAGAAGAAGAAGAAGAAGAAGAAGAAGAAGAAGAAGAAGAAGAAGAAGAAGAAGAAGAAGAAGAAGAAGAAGAAGAAGAAGAAGAAGAAGAAGAAGAAGAAGAAGAAGAAGAAGATGATGATGATGAAATTTTTTAGCCTTTTCCTTCTCACTTCTTCTTCCATTCTTTCTTTTTCTTCTCTTTCTTCTTCTATTCTTTCTTTTTCTCCGCTTCCTTGTTTTCTTCTTCTTATTCCTTATTTGTGTCATTTTAGAGCTGAGTTAGGTAATTATGCCATTCTTGAGCTAACTAAGCTTACTATGTCAATTTGGAGGAAAATAAGGTAAGTATAGGTCATTTTTGTGCTAACCTAGGTAATTATGCCATTTTTGAGCCAACTTAGGTAAGTATAGGTCATTTTTTAGCTAACTTAGGTAATTATTCCATTTTGGAGGAAAATAAGCTAAGTATATGACATTTATGAGCTAACCAAGGTTATTATGCCATTTTTGAAATGAATAAGCTAATTATGTCATAAATGAACTAAATAAGCTAATTATGTCATTTTGGAGGATAATTACCTGAGTATGTCTTTTTTGGGGAAAATAAGCTAAGTATGTGGCATAATATGGCCAACAAGCTTGTACAAAGCTAAGTATGCATTTGTTAAGAAAAACACTAGAGAAAACTTAACGGAGGTCAAGCACGGGGGTTCCTCGGGACGGTTTCACCTAGAGAAGGGGTGTGCGATGCGGCTCCGGAGTTATGCTGCACCAAAGATCATTTGCGAAGTTCTCATTAGCATGATGACACTCAAATGTTAAGACTAGTAAAATGACCATTCAAATGCAACTCACCATTCCCGCTCTAGTAATGACTAGCATCAGTGCAGGGTCCTGACTGGTCTTCTCGCACATAGACTGCACATTTGATTTTGACAAGCCAGTCATATTAGTTAGTAATGAAACGAACATTACGTGCATGATTTGGATAATATGTAGAAGAAACTTACCATGATGAGCTCGTACATGGCCTGGTGAGCCACGTCATTCCATGCCCTTTCCTCCTCCAACAACCTAGCTATCTTCTCCTTCGCCAGTAGTTCATTCTCTGCCGCCACCCAGTCCCTCTCCTCCAGAAGTGCCTGGGTCATCTCTCTCTCTCTTTCTGAAGAGCAGCATGCAACACCACTCCTCGTTAGAATTGTAATCATCACCACACACACAATGTAATGGAGGAAAGATATCTGAGTCCGCATAACTAACCTCGATGGCGAGATCGACTGCCCGTGGACGAGTCCTTATCTCAGGACAGGAGCTCGTTTGGCGCGCCTTAATCTGCAGGAGAGTGAGAGAGGACAATGAATCAATCCATCTCCAATGGCTAATGAGCCATGAGGCCTCCCGCCACCAGATATCATCATGAGCTATGGATCAAAGGGATGCTCGCTCGGGTTAAAGTCCCCCCTTTCCTCACCTTCCCCTCCTGGTTGTACCTCATGAGCTTGTGGTGGGAGGGGATGTTGGTGAAATTCTCTGGATGATCAAGGTTAGAATCGGTGAATCGCTTGGCCTTCTTGTATGAGGCAGTATGGGCCATGGCATAGAGGTCTTACACCTCAGGCTCCTCCGTGTTATTGTGTCGCGCCTAAGAAAGAGGAAAAAAGTATTAGTAATGGGATCACGCTAGCCACATACCCAGTTCTGCCCAAATGTATATAAGTTGGCACTGCCTTGATGGTGTGGCACACCAACCATTTGGGCACGCCGGTCCTTGGCATTATCGTGGATAGCTGGCCAGTGGCCTGTGCACCACTCATCCACCAACGCCTCCCAACATTCCATCTTCTCCGCACACCATCTCGGGGGCACCTAAGCTAGTAAAGAGAAAATTTGAACTCTACGCCTACGAATCAAATCAAGGAAACTAAGTACAGTGCCATAAGAATAGGTAATTACCTTCATGTACTGCTCCTTCTTCAGAAACTTAGCCCGGCACGACGACTTTTCCTTCTTAATAGCATGCTTGGCGTAGTAGTCTCGAACAGCATGTGGCCTAGCCTCGTGTCGTAAGTTTTGTAGTAGGTGCTTGCACTCGTTATCGATAAACTTTGCTGCATCCTCCTCGTATCCCTCCTCACACCTGTAGAAGGTCTGCAATCAAATGAGACAACACTGATTAGTATAATAACTAGCTATTGTTAATTTTTAATTGTGTAAAGGAGAAATGACCCAAAAGCTTCAGACCACCATCTCAGCCCTCGTGTGGCACAAGACACTGTCGATCATTTGCTTCGGCGGGGCCTGGGCAGCCAAGTAGTGCTGGCAGCTCAATCCTAGCTGTGAGAGCTGACCCTCACCGGGCAACGGGACAAACCGCGGGAAATTTGCCGGCAAATCACACTAAGCACGCTGTTGGGCCTGCGGACTTCCCTGGCGTGTACCCAACCCCTGCAGTATGACAAGGCTAATGCATTAGATATTTGAAGAAACATATAGGCAAAAGGAACAAAAAGAGTAAATGCACTTACTTCTCTCCATCAGGCCTAATCACCGGCCTCTCCTCGCGGGTCGCCAGCAAGGTCGGGAGCTGTGTACCACCACACTGATACATGGTGCCCCCCTCAACCACCTCGCCCTCACTATCGGTAAACTCATCCCCGCCACCATCAACATGGCTTCTCGGCCCCTCAGGCGGATCCGGGTAGTTACCCCACCCGGACGTCTCCTCAGAAGTAGCCTGGTCCAGTGTCTCATGGCCCAAAGTGTCGTGGGCCGAAGCCTCGGGATAGGAGTCTCGTGGGCCAAGGGGCCATCCAACCGAGGCTCGTGGTCCGGAGTCCCCATAGCCTCCACCTCAGACAGGTCCACCCTAGCAGTCATGTGCTCAGGTGAATCAGCCGGGGGTGGCGGCGAGGAAGGCGTAGTAGCATGCCTGCCTCTCCCGCGGCCACGTCCTCCCCAACCTCCTCTCCCGGTGGGTAACAACACTGATGAAGAAGCACACGCTGGCGGTGTCCCCATACTTTCTATCAACGCTCTCCAAAGATGTAGGGGTGGAATGGAAGTACCCCTCCCACGGGGCACCGACGAAGAAGTACCCGCGGAGTGCTCTGGACCTGCGCCCACCATCTTTCAGCACCTGCCATGACAAAGGGCAAACAAAATTAGTACAACATAAAAATTGAATACATGACATGAATAATAAAATGTATATAATTTAAGTTGGGATGCATACAAACTAATAATAGTCTAGATTGTCTATATATGCTCCGGGATCAATAGATGCACCATCATCATCACTATCACATGTGTTATCATGAATGGCGTGCTCATCGGGTTCAGCGGCATCGACATGTGGAAGGCCTTTCTGTAATCGGTCAAGCATTAACAGGTCATCTGCAACAGTAACCTCTTCTTGTTCATGCTCTTATTGTTCTGGCTCAGAGGTGAAGCCGGATTCACTATCGCTATCTACTTCCATGTTCTGGGGTGAAGTATAGCGGTTCTTGAAACATTTCATGGAAAGATGTGTTTCTTGGAAGAATTCTCCTTCATATGTGTCTGGGTCAGTTTGAGGTTCATAATCCTCTTCATTGGGTGGAGGTGGTCTAATACGTGGCGGCACTTCATAAACGACACCCCAACCATTCAGATTTGTATTAGTTTGGCATGCCCACGGTAGATACAAAACTTGGGTCACCTGTTGAGCCATAATATAGACATCGGGAACATCTAAATGTGTGATTTGTTTGATTTCAACAAGCCCTATATGTTCATGTGTCCTTCTAGTCTCCTTCGGCTGGAACCAATAACATTTGAAGACAACGACGTTCGGTGGGTTTTCACCATAGAATAAAAGTTCATGAATTGCCTCAACTCTTCCATAATACTCGGTACCTCCTTCGTCGATAGCAGAGACACCTGTCGGATCACGGGTTCCGGCAGACCCTTAAGGTTCGAACTCTGGGGTGCGCACGGAGATCCAACCCTCCACCGTCTCGTACCTCGCCGAATCGCAGGGACCTAAACTACTAACAAGAACAACACGAGAGACGCAAGATTTATACTAGTTCGGGCCACCGTTGTGGTGTAATACCCTACTCTAGTTTTAGGTGTGTGGATTGCCTTTGGGGCTGACGAAGAACAGTACAGGGAAGAACAACCTCGCGAGGGTCTGTTCTTGGTGGGTGTAATGAACTGCTAAGTGGTGCCCCGTCGCTCTAGCTTGAGGAACGGGTTTCTCTCTCTCTCTGGATTCCGAATGCTCGATCCGATCGTCCTTTTTCCCTTTGAGTGTGGCTACCCCTATTTATAGGCAAAGGACCTGGGCCCCTTCCCAAATATTGAGCGGGAAGGGCGCCAACAATTGGCCATTTTGAAGGGGAACAGCGGGTACACTTATCCTGACTAAAGTTGGTCCTCGCCGCCAAAGGCTCGTGATGACGCTCGCTTGGGCTCCACGATGATCGCATTCCAGCCGTTGGGCCTGGTCTTGGTCTTGTTGCACCGAAATGGTTGCCTTTGCTTGATGCTCTTGCCTGCGCTTGCACCCTTTGCACCAAAGAGGAATGGAGGACGCTGCGCGGGCTGGCGCCCGACTGGCGCCCTTGGTCGTCATGGCTTGCGTCACGGGTACCTCGCGAGGTACCCCGCCTTGAGTTCTCCGCCTCCTCATGAGCCAGCCTGACGAGGCCGCTACCGAGGAAGCTCTTAGTCGTCGCCTCATGAGGCTTGGCCCCTCGCGAGGGTCTTGAGCTTGTGTTGATGAAGATGGGCCGTCCGGGCCTCCTTTGAGTCACGCCGCAGGCCGCAGTGCAAGTCTGGGACCCCTGCTCCCAGAACACCGGCAGAGCCCCCCCGGGCCACGACGCGCCCGGACTTGGCCGCAGAGAGGCGAAGGGAAAGTGCGGTTGCCAGGGCCCTAACATCCTGTGGCCTTGGGCTCGCGTGGCGCTTGATTGGACGTGGGCGCACTGCATCCCCACGACGCCTTTGGTAACCGCCGGATTCGGAGTGTCCTTGCATGCAGAGTTGGGCATGATGACTGGTGATCGTGGAGGCCGACGGTTGGCCTCCGCCGGCTATAAGTACGAAACGGCGTGCGCTCTTCCAGTCTATTCTTCTGCTTCTCCCTTTCCTCGTCTCGTCTTGTTGCCATGGCTCTGATCCGCCGGTTCTCCAGGGAAGAGAAGGGAAAGGCTCCTCAAGAGGATCCTGACCCGCTTCCCCCAAAGAAGCGGCTTGCTCTTCCGGTGTCGTGGCAGAGCGGCGCGAGGAGGCGCCTGCGTTCTGGTGCGTGCAACCGCCACCGTGGTTTCCTCTTCCTTGTACGCTGCAGATTGGTGGCCCTGAAGGAGGTGATGCTAGGCGCCATGAGCGGCGCCACGACGACGCCGACAGTCACGGCAGTGTCGTCTTCCCCGGAGTCCACGCCGAGGGCTCCTGGCGGGAATTCGGGCTCCGCGTCGCCGCGCCCCCTACGTCATGGATCCGCCTTCCTTCTTTCTTCGCCTCCATCGTCCGGCAGGTGGAGCCTCGACTCTGGCTGCAAGACGCGCCGGCAGCAGACCTCGCGGATCGGGGCGAGGTCGCAGAGGTTGCCCCGGGCGAGGTCTTCATGACTCGTGGCTGGAGCGAGATCGCCCGGGTCTGCAGGGTGAGGGGCGCCCTCACGATCCACCTGGAGTACGACGGTGCTTCGGTGATGTCCTTCAAGCTCTTCGACGCAGAGGGTCGCCGGCTGCAGTGCTGCCCCGGGAGAGGTGGTCGGGGTTCTACTGTGGTGAGACAGAGGCCAACCGCCCGCTCCCTTAGCAGCTTCGAGCGACGAAGGCGCCGGGGATCAGCGACTCCGCCCGAGCTCTTCAAGCGATGCCGAGACGAGCGACGACAGCTACGAGCCCTCGAGCCTGCGCCCGCTCCGGAAAGCAGGCGAAGCTCGTCAGTCGTCGCCGCCCTCGACCTGGATGGGGTCGGCTCCGGACCGGGTGGCCCATCGTTGATGATGGCGCCTCGCGGTGGTCCCCTGTAGATAGGACTCCTTAGGATTCGCGTCTTTTGTTCCTGCAAGGAGCCAAGAAATGTACCCAGGGGCTTGTAAGATATTTGTAGCTTCGCTTGTTAATATGATCCTTGTTATGAGGCAATGCGGATGCTCATTCCGTTCTTGCTCGATCCTTCCTTTCGCACTCGTGAGGGCATGGTGCTCAGGCCGGCTGTGTCCCACCCCAAGGCGGCGCCACCGCCGCTGGTATGCTGTGTCGCGATGCCGTGGTCAAGGCCAAGAGGGTGAGCGGCCCGAGGTCCCGTAAGAGCCTCCGAGTCGCGATGCTCGGGGTCCCCCTTGGCGCTCAAGCAGCCATCATTCGGTGAGAAAGGGGAGCGACGTTGCTAACACGGAGTTGCATTGAGTGTGGGGATGGTGTTGCGATGACTAGTGTGTCCGGAGGGCGACTTATCTCGAGGGTTAGGGCGATGCTTCCTGGCACGGCGCTAGGTCCGTGCCCTGGCTGGCGAAAGATTGCGTGGCGAGGTCGTTCCGTGCTCCTCGGAGGGGCCCTGAGGTTACCACAAAGGGAACAAGAGCTCACCGGGCGATTGTTAGTCCCGCCTGCGTTAGTTGCTTTGGAGTGGCGCGAGAGGCCTCGCAAGGCGCCGGGCACTCGTGAGCCAGCCAGGACTCACGAGGCCCCTACCTCAAGGTGGGTTGCGCCTGGCTCGGGCCTTATCTTCGAGTGTGTTCTGCAAAATGGCTAGATGCCGGTGTTTCACGTCTTCGATCCCGGCTCTCGGGCTGGTCTCTATGGCAAGCCGTGTCGCGATGCCATGGACAAGACCAGAGGGTGAGGGCCGAGAGCCGGTAGGAGCCCTGAGTCGCGATGCTCGTGCACCCCCCTTTAACGTGCAAGATTTCGCCACCCGTGAGAAGGCACCAAATAACAAGCATGGTGGAGCATAATCCTAAGGAAAACGATGAAAGATACATGTCACTGGATGGCCCGAGCGGCTTGGGGATGATGCAGCCCGAGGGGCGCCCCCAACAGGGTAAGCTAAGGACATGAAATAAAAGGAATACATGCCACAGGGACGGACCCACGCGGCCTGGGAATAATGTGGCCCTGAAGGCGCTCCCAGACGGAAATAAAACTTAAAGATCTCACCTGGTGATGTTGGGGATCAAGGGCTGTTGATGTAGCAGACTCGGTGGGCTGCGGGAGCTGATCCTCACGAGCCCCCAGGCTCAGGGGCCTCGGGAGGCTCCGGAGGCGCTGGCGGCCCCTCACGGGCCATCTTCATCTCCGCCAGGCTGCGCGTGCTGACCTCTTGAGCCTCCAGGATGGTCCTCATGAGACGCCTGGTGTGCAGCAGCCGCTTGGCGTGCCATAAGGCATGCGTGACGTAGGTCAGGCGGCCCTCGCAACGCCCCACTCGCGAGGGCCGAGGCGCTCTTGAGATGCGGCTCGGTTGAGCCCCGACACGTCAATGCAGACGCAGCCCACCATCCTCGCCGGATGGGGGCCACAGCTGGCAGGCGGCGGCTGCCCTCATGACCCTTGACTCTTGTAACTCCCGAATGGCCTTGGCTGATGAACTCTCGGGGTTCTGTCCTCCTGGTCTTGCTCACGCTATGGAAACGTGCTTCAAACACGCCCATCGCGTGGTGCCCAAGCGCCTCCTCGAGACCTTGGCGAGGTCGGTGGCCCTCTGTAGAGCCCCAGCCTCGCCCGAGGAGGGCGTCGGGCACGCTTTCCTATGAGATGGAAGGAGGCTCCCCTGGCCCGGCGCGGGCCCTGAGGGGCATGTCTCTTGATGAGCCGGGCCGGTCGATGTCTTCTTCTTCTTGGGTGCTGCCTTGGGAGGCGTCCTGCCGCTGTGGTCTGGGTGCTCCAGCGATGCGGCCTGGAAAGCTCGCTCCAAGGAGCACACTGCATCTCTCGCTTCACAGGGCACCGTGATGACCCCGCCGCTTCCTGGCATCTTGAGGATGTTGTAGCCATGGTGGGTCACGGCCATGAACTTGGCCAACGCTGGTTACCCAAGGATGGCGTTGTAATGGCAAAGCGCGAATGTGGGCGACGTCAAGTCGATGAGCTCGGTGTGGTAGTTATCGCGGGCCCCGGCGGTGACAGGAAGGCGGACCTGCCCGATCGGGACCGTGGAGCCGCTTGTGACTCCGGAGAAGGGCTTGGTTGGCTGAAGTCGATCGTAGGGCACTTGAAGATTGTTGAAGGTCTCCACGGACAGACGTTGATCCTCGCTCCACCGAAGATGAGGGTCTTGGTGACCAAAGACGTTGTCGATGATTGGGGAGCAAAGCATTGGGAGAACTCGCTGTGGCTGCGCACTTGAGCTGATCCGCCGAGCTGAACGTGATGGCGCACGCCGACCACCCGAGAGGGCGCGTGGACTCGAGCTTGGGAGGACTGCATTCACTTCACCAGGCGAACTGCTCAAAGATGCGGTGAGAGGTCGGGCTTGGGCTCCGCCCAGATGCGGACAGGCCAGCGTGCTTCCCTGGAAGCCCCCAGCCCCTCGCCCCGATGACGGTCTTCGATTCTCCTTGGTGGCGGCGGCAGCGGAGGGAGGCATGCCTCCCTTGCGGGCGATCCTCACGAGGCAGATCCTCCAGCCCCCTCGCGAGGTGGGTCTTGCCAGTGGTCCTCGCGAGGTTGGTCGCGCCACCCTTGGCGCTGGGCCGGTCTTCCCAAAGCGTCCTGCATTTCTTCCTCCTCCTCACCAGTAGCCCTGGCCGCTGCGCAGGCATCTGCCGACCTTCCTTCGCGCACGGCCCGGAGCTCTTGACATTCATTGGTGTTGTGGGTGTGGAGGTCGTGGTACACGTAGTACCGGCTGCCTTTGGAAGACTCGGGCTGATCTCTGCCCCGCTTGGTGTCTGGTTCGGCCGCGAGTACGGCAGCCCCCTTGCGCTTTTACGCCCTTGGCCTTGGACTTCTTCTCTTGATCCGCGGATCGGCAGCAGCTCGAGGAGGAGAGGCGCCTCCTCAGCCCCGCGCACTTGGTCGCCAAGTTGAACAGCTCCAAGGAGGTGCACAGGTCTTCATGCATCGCCAGCTCCTCCTTCATCTTGACGTCGCGCACGCTGTCGGAGAAGGCAGAGATGATGGCCTCCTCCGTCACCCCGGGGATCTTGAGGCGTGCGTTGTTGAAGCTGGATGTACTTTGCGGGGTTTCCGGCAGCTGCTGATTCGGCGCATGTCGCCACGGCGGGTGGCGGTCGCGAGTACCTTGTATGTTGGCGATGAAGCGGGTGCGATCTCGGCCCAGAAGAGATCGTGGGGCCGATTCAGAGCTGGGTGCGGGCTCCGTCCCTGAGCGCCATGGGAAACCAGTTTGCCATGACCTTTTCATCTCCGCTGGCAGCTCGATGCCCAGCTCAGAGCCGGAGGAACTCCGTAGGGTCTGCCGTGCCGTCAGAAGCGTGGGGGCAGGTCTGGCTTGAACTTGGCGGGCCACGCGACGCCGCAAGTCGATGGTGAAGGCGCTGCAGCCCGCCTTGGCCGCTGGGGGCTCGGACGGCAGAGAGCTTGGTCTTGCAGGCCTCCCTGCGATGCGGCTGGGGGCAGCGCAGGGTCTTGACGTGCTGGAGCGGGGAGCACTCGGGCAGCTTCTTGTGGGCGAGGAACTTCTTGCCAGCTCTGCTCTTGCCGCACCGGCGCCTGGCGGAGCGGGTTCCGCCCAGGGGCCGCGCGCCTTGGGGCCAGGGCGCCGTCTTGAGGAGGAGGCGGCTGAGGCACCCCGGGAGCTTCATCGCCCGCGGGGGCGGGGTGCGGTGCAGCGAAACGGACGGCGCAGGGTCGCCTCCCGCAGAGAGGACGAGCTCGGCGACGCGGTCGAGCCATTCTTCGTAGACGTCGTCGACGGGGCAGTAGCGCAGGAGCTCGTTGGCCGCGATGAGTGCAGCTCGGGCCTCGATGGCCGCGCGGGGCGCGCGTGACGAAGAACCAGTGGGGGTGAGCGAAGGCGTGGCGGTGCGGCCGTCCCGCCTCATGGACGGGTGCTGGGACGACGCTTGTTGCTCGTTTCGCTGGCCGGTGGCGGCGTTGACAGCCAAAGTGACGGGAATTCGACGAGGGACGTCCACCGACGGGAGCCGTCTGGGCGACGTGGGAAGCGAGGGCGGCTCGGCGCTCGGCGGGAGCCCGACGAGCGTCAGACATGGTGGCGGTGGTCGGGGAAGAGCGAGGCGACGAAAGGCAGATTCTGGCGCACCCCTACCTGGCGCGCGAAATGTCGGATCACGGGTTCCGGCAGACCCTTAAGGTTCGAACTCTGGGGTGCGCACGGAGATCCAACCCTCCACCGTCTCGTACCTCGCGGAATCGCAGGGACCTAAACTACTAACAAGAACAACACGAGAGACGCAAGATTTATACTAGTTTGGGCCACCGTTGTGGTGTAATACCCTACTCTAGTTTGTGGTGTGTGGATTGCCTCTGGGGCTGACGAAGAACAGTATAGGGAAGAACAGCCTCGCGAGGGTCTGTTCTTGGTGGGTGTGATGAACTGCTAAGTGGTGCCCCGTCGCTCTAGCTTGAGGAACGGTTTTCTCTCTCTCTCTCTGGATTCCGAATGCTCGATCCGATCGTCCTTTTTCCCTTTGAGTGTGGCTACCCCTATTTATAGGCGAAGGCCCTGGGCCTCTTCCCAAATATTGAGCGGGAAGGGCGCCAACAATTGGCCATTTTGAAGGGGAACAGCGGGTACACTTATCCTGACTAAAGTTGGTCCTCGCCGCCAAAGGCTCGTGATGACGCCGCTTGGGCTCCATGATGATCGCATTCCAGCCGTTGGGGCTGGTCTTGGTCTTGTTGCAATCAAACGGTTGCCTTTGCTTGATGCTCTTGCTGCGCTTGCCCCTTTGCACCAAAGAGGAAAGGAGGACGCCATGCTGGCTGGCGCCTCGACCGGCGCCTCTTGGTCGTCATGGCTTGCGTCATGGGTACCTCGCGAGGTACCCCGCCTTGAGTTCTCCGCCTCCTCATGAGCCAGCCTGACGAGGCCGCGCCTGAGGAAGCTCTTGGTCGTCCGCCCCGCGAGGCTTGGCCCCTCGTGAGGGTCTTGAGCTTGTGTTGATGAAGATGGGCCGTCCTGGGCCTCCTTTGAGCCACGCCGCAGGCCGCAGGTAGGCAAGTCCGGGGACCCCCGTTCCCAGAACGCCGACAACACCACAATTTGTAGATCTTTGGTGGGCCATAGATAGCTCTTTGCCAAAGGTATGAAAGTGATACTCGTTGATGTCCTATTTCTCAAATGAATTGATCTAATATTCAAAACCATTAGTGGCTGGTCTCAATTCGGCGTTCATAGATTCTGAATTAGTCTACAAGTTTAATACGAAAGGATTGTTTCTCTAGCCGCAAATAAGACCAAGAAATGAAATGGTCTATTAATGGTAATTACCATTTATTTGAGATGAAACCGGGATAGCCACCTCCATGCTTTGCTAGAAGCTCATACTCTTCGATGGAATCCTTTATGATCACCTCTCCATCCAAGAATTTGGTGATGTATCGACTGTATCAAATATCCGGGAATAAGAGCAGTTCAAAGGAATTAGAAGTTGCAAAACAATGTACTGAGAACTTACTCAATGTACGGCCGCACTTCGGTTAAGTTGTTGAAGATATACAACAAAATGGTCTGCCATTCTTCGACATCCAACGTTATTGGTTTCGAAGCACCGGCTGGTGCGAGCTTCCCTTTGAATAGGCTGAGGTTGGATCCAACTTTTTTAGGGTTGCTAGCATTGTACCGAGGCTTCGGATTATGCAAATGATGATTTCTGGCTTCTTAGTGTGTTGTCACGAAGTTTGCCGCCTCCTCATTAATGAATGCCTCAGCCATCGATGCTTCAATTCTATGGTATTTTTACGCTTTGCTCAAGCGCCTTCTACATCCTCCGGTTGCATAGCACCAACGATTTTGCACCCCCCCAATCTTGCCTCGGTCTGGAGATGTAAAATCAAATGCTTCATTGGATTAAAGAAGCCCAGTGGAAAGATCTTCTCTAACTTGCAGAGCAACTCCAGCACAAAGTTTTCCATGTCATCTATCACGGCAGGCGATAGTTCTTTCGCACAAAGAACACGGAAGAAATAGCTCAGCTCTACCAGTACTAGCCATTCATCCTCAGGAATAAAGCCACGCAACATTGATGACCCACAAGTATAGGGGATCTATCGTAGTCCTTTCGATAAGTAAGAGTGTCGAACCCAACGAGGAGTAGAAGGAAATGACAAGCGGTTTTCAGCAAGGTATTCTCGGCAAGCACTGAAATTGCCGGTAACAGATAGTTTTGTGATAAGATAATTCATAATGGGTAACAAGTAAAAAATAAACAAGGTGCAGCAAGGTGGCCATCCTTTTTGTAGAAAATGACAAGCCTGGATAAACTCTTATATAAAGCAAAGCGCTCCCGAGGACACATGGGAATTATTGTCAAGTTAGTTTTCATCATGCTCATATGATTCGCGTTCGTTACTTTGATAATTTGATATGTGGGTGGACCAGTGCTTGGGTGTTGACCTTCCTTGGACAAGCCTCCCACTTATTATTAACCCCTCTCGCAAGCATCCGCAACTACGAACTAAGAATTAAGAATAATCTAACCATAGCATAAAACATATGGATCCAAATCAGCACCTTTCGAAGCAACGTATAAACTATGGTTTAAGCTTCCTTCACTCTAGCAACCCATCATCTACTTATTACTTCCCAATGCCTTCCCCTAGGCCAAAATAATGGTGAAGGGTCATGTAGTCGACGTTCACATATCACCACTAGAGGAAAGACAACATACATCTCATCAAGATATCGAACGAGTACCAAATTCACATGATTACTTATAACAAGACTTCTCCCATGTCCTCATGAACAAACGTAACTACTCACAAAGCATATTCATGATCAAGATCAGAGGAGTATTAATTATCATTAAGGATCTGAAAATATAATCTTCCACCGGATAAACAAACTGGCATCAACTACAAGAAGTAATCAACACTACTAGCAACCCACAGGTACCAATCTAAGGTTTTGAGACAGAGATCGGATACCAGAGATGAACTAGGGTTTCAGAGGAGATGGTGTCAGTGAAGATGTTGATGGAGATTGACCCCCTCTCGATGAGAGGATCGTTGGTGATGACAATGGCTTCGATTTCCCCGTCCTGGAGGGATGTTTCCCCGGCAGAACAGCTCCACTGAAGCTCCCATGTTCCACCTCGAGACGGCGACGCTTCGTCCTGAAAGCTACCTTTTTATTTTTTTTTCCAGGGCAATACACACCATATAGCAGAAGATTGGCGTCGGGGGCCTGCCAGGGGCCCACAAGGACGGGTGGCGAGCCCAGGGGGTAGAGCGCGCCCTCCACCCTTGTGGCTGGCTGGTGGCCCCCCTCTGGTACTTTCTTCGCCCAATATTTTTTATATATTCCAAACATATTCTTCATGAAGTTTCAGGACTTTTTTGGTTGTGCAGAATAGGTCTCTAATATTTCCTCCTTTTCTAGTCCAGAATTCCAGCTGCCGGCATTCTCCGTCTTCATGTAAACATTATAAAATAAGAGAGGAAATGCATAAGTATTGTGATATAATGTGTAATAACAGCCCATAATGCAACAAATATCAATATAAAAGCATGATGCAAAATGGACATATAACCTCCCCCAAGCTTAGACCTCGCTTGTCCTCAAGTGGAAGCCAAAACCGAAAAATATGTCCACATGTTTAGAGATAGAGGTGTCGATAAAATAAAATACGGACATGAAGGCATGATGATCATCTTTAGAACAACAACATATAATTCCATAAAGTTTCTTTTGCTAAAGTAACAATTCGTTCACAAGATATAATATGAATCAGAAACTTCATTGAAAACTAACAAACCATGATCTCAGTCATTGAAGCAATTGCAATTTATCATAACATCGGAAAGAGTCAATATAAGAGCTTTTCAGCAAGTCCACATACTCAACTATCATTTAATCTTTCACAATTGCTAACACTCGTGCGATACTTTTGGGTTCAAAGTTTCAATCGGACACAGAGAAAGTTAGGGGCTTATAGTTTCACCTCCCAACCTTTTACCTCAAGGGCAATGTCAACAATAATACTTTAATACTTTATGATAACCTACATCCGAGTGGATATTATATATATATATATGGATCTCTCCACCACAGAGTGCTTGCCAAAGGAAAATGTGTAAAAAGGAAAGTTGATTATCACCATGACTCTTGTATAAGGGAAGAAGATAAAAGTAAAAGATAGGCCCTTCACAGAGGGAAGCAGAGGTTGTCATGCGCTTTTATGGTTGGATGCAAAAAATCTTAATGCA
Organism: Aegilops bicornis; assembly: GCA_021605145.1. Taxonomy (NCBI): domain Eukaryota; kingdom Viridiplantae; phylum Streptophyta; class Magnoliopsida; order Poales; family Poaceae; genus Aegilops; species Aegilops bicornis. The sequence goes on along the minus strand of CM038674.1, from coordinate 282,567,731 downwards.
AAAGAACGTCACTTTATATTGCCGCTTGTGATAAAGACCTTCGTTATGCAGTCCATCGCTTTTATTTCTTCCATATCACAAGTTCGTATAAAGCTTATTTTATTCACACTAATAGATCATACATATTTAGAGAGCAATTTTTATTGCTTGCACCGATGACAACTTACTTGAAGGATCTTACTCAATCCATAGGTAGGTATGGTGGACTCTCATGGCAAATCTGGTTTAAGGGATGTTTGGAAGCACAAGTAGTATCTCTACTTGATGCAAAGAATTTGGCTAGCATGAGGGGGAAAGGCAATCTCAACATGTTGGATGATCCATGACAATATAACTTCTATTCAGATATAGGAAAATATAAACCATTATGTTGCCTTCCTTGTCCAACATCAACTTTTTAGCATGTCATATTTTAATAAGTGCTCACAATTACAAAATATGTCCAAGATAGTATATTTATATGTGAAGCCTCTACTTCTTTATTACTTCCTATTAATTGCAACAATGACCAAAACTATGTTTGTCAACTCTCAACACATTTTATTCATCATACTCTTTATATGTGAAGTCATTACTCTGCATAAGATCAATATATGATCTTTTTATTTCTTTCTGTTCTTTATTTTATTTAATTCCCTCAAGATCATGGCAAAATAGCAAAGCCCTCAACTCAAAACTACTCTTTATTTTATATAACTCAAGGACTCGATTACATAGATAGAGATTGAAACAAAACTCAAAGCTAGCTCATACTAAACTTTATTCTACTAGATCAAGATATAACCAAAACAATCGAACTAAGAAAAACGATAAAGATAAAGGTGTGATGGTGATATGATACCGGGGCACCTCCCCCAAGCTTGGCAGTTGCCAAGGGGAGTGTCCATACCCATGTATTTATGTCTCTTTCTTCGGAGGTGGTGATGAAGGAGTTGTCGATAAAGTAGTGCCACACATCGAGCATGGGAGATGCTCCAATTTATGAATAATGCCCTTGAGTGCGGTGATATGCTCTTGCAACAGAAATTTTTCACGAGTGAGATACTTATTTTGCACATGAACTATTTCAATGATCTTGAAAGCTTCGATTTGAGTAGGGGTAAGACGATTGTAGTATGGTTGAATAATGTCTTCTTCTTCTGCTGCCGGAGCTTGATCTTCCACGGCCTTCTTGATCTTATCGCCCTCGTTGATTTCCGCAAGTTCTTCTCTCTTCATCTCTATCTTCATTAGCCAAGCATCATCGCTCGTGTTGTTGGAGGAGGGGGACAACATGATGCCCAACCTTGAAAACTCTGATAGAAAATAGCTCAAAACGAAAACATGGGATATTGTTGTGGTACGATGGGCAAAACCTTCTGGAGATTATATTATGTATTTTTACCGACCATAAGAAGTATCGTGCAAGAAAACAGAGTCCGGAGGGCACACGAGGTGGCCAAAAGGTAGGGGGCGTGCCCAGCGGGTAGGGCGTGCCCTCCACTCTTGTGGATGCCACGTGCGCTCTTTGGACTACTTTTAACTTTCCTATTTTTAAATATTCCAAAACAGAGAAAAATTATCATTGGAAATGTTTTGGGTTTGTTTTACTTACAGTACCACATACCGATTCCTCTTCGGAGTCTAAAACATTTTTGAAAGTGTCCCTTATGTACTCATCTGGTGTTACAAAGATTAATAATATTGATCTCAACATTTATGGGAGTACCTGAGATATAATGTTTAATTCTTTTACCGTTTACCACCTTCGGATTTGTGACTTTGGCGTTGTTGATTTTGATGGCACCAGAAAGATAGACCTCCTCGATAATGTAAGGACATTCCCATTTAGAGAGAAGTTTTCCTGCAAAAAATCTTAAACAAGAGTTGTATAGCAAAACATGATCACCTACATTAAACTCACGCCTTTGTATCCTTTTATCATGCCATCTTTTAACCTTTTATTTAAACAACTTGGCATTCTCATAGGCTTGGGTTTTCCATTCATCAAGCGAGCTAATGTCAAATAACCTCTTCTCACCGGCAAGTTTGAAATCATAATTGAGCTCTTTAATAGCCCAATATGCCTTATGTTCTAGTTCGAGAGGTAAGTGACATGCTTTTCCTTAAACCGTTTTATACGGAGACATACCCATAGGATTCTTATAAGCAGTTCTATATGCCCATAATGCATCATCAAGTTTCTTAGACCAATTCTTTCCAGATCTATTAACAGCCTTTTGCAAAATCAATTTAATCTCTCTATTGTTCAATTCTACTTAAACACTAGATGATGATGATATGGAGATGCAATTCTATGGTTAACATCATATTTAGCAAGCATTTTACGGAAAACACCATGTATAAAATGTGAACCACCATCAGTCATTAAATATCTAGGGACTCCAAACCTTAGAAAAATAACTTCTTTAAGCATCTTAATAGAAGTGTTATGATCAACACTACTAGTTGGAATAGCTTCTACCCACTTAGTAATGTAATCCACAGCAACTAAAATATGTGTATACCCATTAGAGGAAGGAAAAGGTCCCATAAAATCAAAGCCCCAAACATCAAATGGTTCAATAACAAGTGAATAATTCATAGGCATCTCCAGACGTCTACTAATATTATCAATTCTTTGGCATTCATCACAAGACATGACAAACTTACGAGCATCCTTGAAGAGAGTAGGCCAATAAAAATTGGATTGCAATACCTTATGTGCAGTTCTGTCTCCAGCGTGGTGCCCTCCATAAGACTCGGAGTGGCACTTGCGTAGGATCTGTCCCTGTTCATGCTCAGCTACACAACGTCTAATAAAACCATCTACTACTTCTTTATAAAGGTGTGGGTCATCCGAAAAGTGATGTCTTAAATCATAGAAAATCTTTTTCTTTTGCTGGTATGTGAAACTAGTTGGTATAAATTTAGCAACAATGTAATTAGCATAATCAGCATACCATGGAATATTATGAGAAGCATTTAGCATTTATGACAGATAATTGTTCATCAAGAAAGCTATCATCAATGGGCAGTGGGTCATCAAGAACATTTTCTAACCTAGACAAGTTGTCTGCAACGGGGTTCTCAACTCCCTTTCTATCCACAATATGCAAATCAAATTCTTGTAACAAGAGAACCAATCTAATAAGCCTAGGCTTAGTATCTTTATTTTCCATAAGATATTTTATAGCAGCATGATCAGTGTGAACAGTTACTTTGGAATCAACAATATAAGATCTGAATTATCACAAGCAAAAACAACTGCTAAAAATTATTTTTCTGTAGTAGCATAATTTCTCTGGGCACTGTCTAGAGTTTTACTAGCATAACAAATAACAGTCAATTTCTTATCAACTCTTTGCCCTAGAACAGCACCAACAGCATAATCACTAGCATCACACATAATTTCAAAGGGTAAATTCCAATCAGGTGGCTGAACAGTAGGTGCATAAATCAAGGCTTTCTTAAGTATTTCAAATGCTTCTACACAATCATCATAAAAAAACAAAAGGAACATCTTTTTGTAAGAGATTAGTGAGAGGCCTAGAAATTTTAGAGAAGTCTTTAATAAATTCCTATAGAAACTAGCATGACCAAGGAAACTTCTTATACCTTTGATATCTTTAGGACACGGCATCTTTTCAATAGCATCTACTTTAGCTTTATCAAGTTCAATACCTCTTTCAGAAATTTTATGCCCCAAGACAATACCTTCATTAACCATAAAGTAGCACTTCTCCCAATTCAAAACAAGATTAGTTTTTTCACATCTCTGCAAAACTCGATCAAGGTTGCTTAAGCAATCATCAAAAGAAGTTCCGTAAACAAAGAAATTATCCATGAAAACCTCAACAATCTTTTCACAAAAATTAGAGAATATAGCAGACATACATCTTTGAAAGGTAGCAGGTGCATTTCATAAACCAAAAGGCATACATCAATAAGCAAAGGTACCGAAATGGCAAGTAAAAGTGGTTTTCTCTTGATCATCTTTTGACATAGGTATTTGAGAGAAACCAGAATAACCATCTAGAAAGCAAAAATGTGTATGTTTGGATAGTCTTTCTAGCACTTGATCAATAAAAGGTAGAGGGTAATGATCTTTTCTAGTAGCTTTATTCAATTTGCGAAAATCAATTACCATTCTATAACTGTAACAATTCTTTGTGGGATCAATTCATTCTTATCATTAGGAACAATAGTAATACCTCCCTTCTTAGGGACACAGTGAACATGACTTACCCATTTACTATCAGCAATAAGATAAACTATACCTGCCTCCAGAAGCTTTAGTATTTCATTGCTTACCTCTTCTTTCATCTTAGGATTTAACCTTCGTTGGTGATCAACAACTGGTTTAGCATCAGGCTCCAAATTAATTTTGTGCTGACATAGAGTGGGACTAATGCCCTTAAGATCATCAAGAGTATATCCAATAGCAGCATGGTGCTTCTTCAAAGTTTTCAATAATTTCTTTTCTTCATGCTCTGAAAGGTTAGCACTAATAATAACAGGATATATCTTATTTCCATCAAGATAAGCATATTTCAAAGTATCAAGTAATTGTTTAAGGTCAAACATGGGATCACCCTTGGGTGGAGGAGGATCCCCAAGGATTTCAACAGGCAAATTGTGTTTCAAAATGGGCCCTTGATTAAAGAATATTTCATCTATTTCTCTCCTTTCATTCATGAACATATCATTTTCATGGTCTAGCAAATATTGTTCTAAAGGATCAGTAGGAGGCACGGCAATAGAAGCAAGACCAATAATTTCATCCTTACTAGGCAATTCTTTATCATGGGGTTGTCTACGAAATTTAGAGAAATTAAAATCGTGAGACATATCCCCTAAACCAACAGTGACAATATCTTTCTCGCAATCTATCTTAGCATTAACAATGTTCAAGAAAGGTTTACCAAATATAATGGGACAAAAATTATCTTGTGGGGAAGCGAGAACAACAAAATCAGTAGGATATTTTATTTTCCCACACAAAACTTAAACATCTCTAACAATCCCAATTGGTGAAATAGCATCTCTATTGGCAAACTTAATAGTAACATCAATATCTTCTATCTTAGCAGGTGCAATATCATTCCTTTATACAACGTGTAAGGAATTGCACTCACACTAGCACCCACATCACATAAGCCATGATAACAATGATCTCCAATTTTAATAGAAACAACAGGCATGCGTACCACAGGTCTATGTTTATCTTTCATATCGGGTTTAGTAATCCTAGCAGCTCATCATAGAAATAAATAACATGCCCATCAATATTATCGACCAACAGGTCTTTAACCATAGCAATACTAGGTTCAACTTTAATTTCTTCAGGGGGTGTAGGTGTTCTAGTATTACTCTTACGAACCACAGTTGAAGCCTTAGCATGATCCTTTATTCTAACAGGAAAAGGTGGTTTCCCAATATAAGTAGTAGGAACAATAGGATCAACATTATAAGTAATAGTTTTTTCCTCAACTTTAATAGGTTCTACCACTTTCACTTCAGTGGGAGGATGATATTTAAACCACTTCTTCTTAGGGAGTTTAACATGAGTAGCAAAAGATTCACAGAAAGAGGCTACTATCTCAGAGTCAAGTCCATATTTAGTGCTAAAATCACAAAAAGCATCGGTATCTATAAAAGATTTAACACAATCAAACATAAGGTTTATACCTGACTCCTTACCTTCGTCAAGTTCCCAATCTTCAGAGTTGTGTTTAATTCTTTCCAATAAATCCCATTTGAATTCAATAGTCTTCTTCATAAAAGAACCAGTACAAGAAGTATCGAGCATGGATTGATCATTATGAGAAAGCCGAGCATAAATATTTTGAATAATAATTTCTCTTGAGAGCTCATGATTGGGGCATGAATGTAACATTGACTTAAGCCTCCCCCAAGCTTGAGAGATACTTTCTCCTTCACGAGGCCGAAAATTATATATGTAATTCCTATCATGATGAACCAGATGCATTGGATAAAACTTCTGATGAAATTTCAATTTAATCAGTTGTAGTTCCATGATCCAATATCATCACATAGCCTATACCATGTCAATGCCTTTGCCTTCAAAGATAAAGGGAATACCTTCTTCTTGACAACATCCTCGGGCATACTTGCAAGGTTAAATAATCCACAAACTTCATCCACATAGATTAAGTGCATATCAGGATGTAATTTTCCATCTCCTGTGTAAGGATTAGCTAGCAGTTTCTCTAGCATAACCGAAGGAATTTCATAATAAATATTTTCAGTAGGTGCAGTAGGTTGAGGAGCAACTCTTTGCTCTTCTTGTCGAGGTGAAGATACCCCAAACATGCCCATCAAAGGATTAATTTTCATAGTAACAAGTGATAGTAAATTTCAGCACAATATATAAATGTTTCCTTACCAAATTATACTTACCAAAGGCGCTTCACTCCCAGGCAACGGCGCCAGAAAAGAGTTTTGATGACCCACAAGCATAGGGCGTCTATCATAGTCCTTTTGATAAGTAAGAGTGTCAAACCCAACGAGGAGCAGAAGGAAATGACAAGCGGTTTTCAGCAAGATATTCTCTGCAAGCACTGAAATTATCGATAACAGATAGTTTTGTGATAAGATAATTCGTAACTGGTAACACATAAAAAAATTAAACAAGGTGCAGCAAGGTGGCCCAATCTTTTTTGTAGCAAAGGACAAGACTGGACGAACTCTTATATAAAGCAAAGCGCTCCCGAGGACCGGTGCTTGGGTGCTGCCCTTCCTTGTACAAGCCTCCCACTTATGATTAACCCCTCTCGCAAGAATCCACAACTATGAAATAATAATTAAGAATAATCGAACCATAGCATAAAACATATGGATCCAAATCAGCCCCTTTCGAAGCAACGCATAAAACTAGGGTTTAAGCTTCTGTCACTCTAGCAACCCATCATCTACTTATTACTTCCCAATGCCTTCCCCTATGCCCAAACAATGGTGAACTGTCATGTAGTCGACGTTCACATGACACCACCAGAGGAAAGACAACATACATCTCATCAAAATATCGAACAAATACCAAATTCACATGATTACTTATAACAAGACTTCTCCCATGTCCTCAGGAACAAACATAACTACTCACAAGCATAGTCATCATCAAGATCAGAGGAGTATTAATTATCATTAAGGATATAAAAATTATAATCTTCCACGGAATAAACCAACTAGCATCAACTACAAGGAGTAATCAACACTACTAGCAACCTGATGTACCACCCGAGGTTTTCGCACGAGATCGGATACAAGAGATGAACTAGGGTTTAAGAGGAGATGGTGCTGGTGAAGATGTTGATGGAGATTGACCCCCTCTCGATGAGAGGATCGTTGCTGATGACGATGGCTTCGATTTCCCCCTCTCAAAGGGATGTTTCCCCGGCAGAATGGCTCTACCGGAGCCCTATATTGGTTCTGCCCAAGTTCCGGGTCAAGATGGCGGTGCTTCATCCTGAAAGCTTCCTCTTTATTTTTTTCCATGGCAAAACACACCATATAGCAGAAGATGGGCATCGGGAGCCCGCCAGGGGGCCCAAAAGGATGGGGGGACGCGCCCAGGGGAGTAAGTGCGCCCTCCACCCTTGTAGCTGGTTAGTGCCCCCCCCCCCCTCTGGTACCTTTTCGCCCAATATTTTTTATATATTCACTGGTACGCGTCGGTGCTATACAAACGGTTTTTAACGCCTTTCCGCGACGGCATTTGGAACCGTCGCCTAGTGAGTGACGGTGAAAGGGGGGTCCTTCCCACACGACCCAGAAACCGTCGGGGATATGCCCTCCTGGCCCACACGCTCGGCAAAATGAGGTCGTGTGCGACCGCAAAGCGCTCAAATATGGAAATACGTATAGTAGAGCTAAAAAACTACAATTATACAGGCAAAATTGTTTTCGGTCGCAAGTACATCCCAGACAGTCAGTCCCCGCTAAGCGTTTTCGTTCGTATGTACATCCCACACATTCGCTCCAAGGAAAACATTTCCGTTCACAGGTACATCACACACAAATTTTCCCGTTAAATCGTTTGTGATAGCGTTGCCATTGCACACGATATTAACAATTTTATCGTTTGCGTTATTGAATGCATCACACGTGGTCTGTAGAAGAAATGGTGTGGCAAAGGTTTTCCATCACACACAGTTTTTATGTGGTAAACATTTGCGCAAGGTGGCCTAACGCAAACCGTTTTCAAGGGAAAGTCGTGTGTGATTGTTCATTGATCCAACAAGGTTTATTCCTACAAACTGTGTGTGTTGCCTGAGATCATCGCCCACGGTATTTTTTTCAATAACCGTTTGCAATAGCAAAACCCAATTAGCAGGCTAATTGCCCTATTATTAATAATCCATTTATTAATCTAATTGACATTCATATTAAGCACATAATATATTTCATTTCCATATTAAGGAAGCAGAAGTTCATAATTGAAATACATCATAGTACAACATGATATACCTTCAGCACTCAGCTAGCCCATTACACAACTGCACCAGCACCAAGTTTCACATGCAACATGTAGAACCTTTCGAAATTAGCATCATAGACGGTATATAGACATATGCATCTCATCTGGAAAACTACTGAAGCGGAAGGTGAATATTGATCCTTCATTCATGTTGAAGGTCTTTGCAACTTTGGGCCACTACCTGTGGATGATTGACTGTCAGTCGGTGTACAAAAGTAGGAGCTCTCCTTTTTACCCCTCTACTTATGCAGGCGATCGAGAGCGCTACCGCTGTGCCACACTTAGAAGGGCAAAGGGAGGGAGCAGAAGCACAAGGACACCAGAGCAGTGCTCTAGCCAAAAGCACAAGACAGGCAAAGCAACGCCAAGACCAGAGCCACAAAGAGCAAGAGGGCGAGGCAGACTCCCCTGGCAAGACCCTTGCCGGGGCAACTTGCCCGACGCCAGCAGAGCGCGCCAACCTTGAGCCCAAGGGTTCCAACACCATCACCACATTGGGACCAAGGCTCGGGAGGCACCTCCATGGTGGCTGTCAGATTTTGGGTTCCGGCAGACCCTCTAGGTTTGAACTCTAGGGTGCATGCGGAGATATCACCCCTTACCTACCTGCACCTCGTCGCCTCACAAGGATCTAAACTACACAAAGAGCAACACAAGGGACACAAGGTTTATACTGGTTCGGGCCACCATTGTGGTGTAATACCCTACTCCAGTGTGTGGTGTGGTGGATTGCCTCAGGGCGATGATGAACAATACAAGGAAGAACAGCCTCGCGAGGGTCTGTTCTTGGCCGGTGCGACGAACTGCTAGGGGGAGGTCGGTCGCTCTCTCTCTCTCTCTCTCTCTAGATTGCTTTATCTCTAGCTCTGTTCTGGATTCCGGATCCCTCTACCCTGTGGGTGGCTAGTCCTATTTATAGGCAGAGGCCCTGGGCCTCTTCCCAAATATTGAGCGGGAAGGGCGCCAACAATTGGCCATTTGAAGGGGAACATTTAGTACACTTATCCTAACTAAAGTTGGTCCTCGCCTGTCAAAGGCTCTGACGATGACGCCGGCTTGGGCTCCACGATGACCTCCTTCCTGCCGTTGTGTTGGTCTTGGTCTTGTTGCACCGAAATGGTTGCCTTTGCTTGATGCTCTCGCCTGCGCTTGCCTCCTTTGCACCAAAGAGGAAATGAGGACAATATGCGGGCTGGCGCCCTCTGGCGCCCTCGGTCAGTCATGGCTTGCGTCATGGGCACCTCGTGAGGTACCCACCTTGATCTCTCCGCCTCCTCAAGCCACCGACGAGGCCGTGCACCGAGGAAGCTTCCTGTCGTCCGCCTCATGAGGCTTGGCCCCTCACGAGGTCTTGAGCTTGTCTTGATGAAGATGGGCAGCTGGGCCACCCCTTGAGCTACGCCGCGGGCAGCAGTGCGAGGCAAGTCTGGGTACCCCGTTCCCAAACGCCGACAAGAGCCCCGGGCCCAAAGGCGCGCTGGACATGGCTTAGCAGAAGCGAAGGGAAAGTGCTGCGCCTGGCCCTAACATCCTGCGGCCTTGGGCGCCGCGTGGCGGTTGATTGGACGTGGGCGTCTCTGCTTCCCCACGACGCCTTGGCGGCTGCACGAATTGACAAGAGAGCGGTACCTGTTCTAGGCTTTACCTCCTTTGCCTTCTCCAGTCATTGCCCAGATCCCCTTTCTTGCGCCTATCCTTCCTGCTTCTGAAATCTCTAGATCTACTTCGACCGCGTGCCCTAGCAAGATATGGCGCCTCGCCAGACCCCGGCCGGAGCTTGGTACTCACCTGCTTTGGACTCCGCTAACGCGGCGCAGGCAACGACGGGGCAGCGGTGTTCAGGCCTGGCTCCGCCCTTCCCGAGGACCAAGGAAGCACCTTATATCCGCTCTTCGTGAGCGCCATTGCTGCCGGTCTGGTGCCTCCCTTTTCTGAGTTCTTCTTTTCTGTCCTCCGCCATTACAAACTGCAAGATCTGCACCTTCACCCCAACTCTTTTCTTCTCCTGGCGATCTTCGCCTACTATTGTGAGGCTCATGTTGGGGTGCAGCCCTCAGTGGCCTTGCTGCGCCACTACTTGTACCTTCGGGCCTCTCGCGGCCCCATCACCGCGTGCGCGAGCTTTGTCGCGTACGGCAGCTCCAACGCCATCTCGAAGCCCGGGAAGAGGATTGAAGGCTTCAGGAGGAAGTGGGTCATGGTAGATGCTGGGCGCATCCATCCTCGGCTGATTACGCCGCAGAGCAGCCCACGCCCATCGACGATTGGTCTCGCACGAACTCGTGGATCCTGCGCTGCCGTCTTTGGAGAACATGAACGCGGACTGTGGCGGGCAACATGGCGACGGGCGGCCGACCGAGGCGTCGCTCCCGAGGGAGTTCTGGAGCACGGGTGGCCCGCTTCGTCGATTGCTCGCTTCGGGAGGCCTCACCCGAGCCCGTAGTCTTGGCCGACGAAGATCTCGGCGCGGTCCTCCAATCTTTGGTCGGGGAGACATGGCGAGGTGGAGGGCGCTCTGCACCCTGTTCCTTCGAGATGATTGGGAGGCGGTGGTGGACTCCATGCCCGCTTTCAGCGGGACGGGCACAGGCTGCGGAGGTTCCCGAGGACCCGCGCCCTGGGCGACGGTGAATGTGTCCTCCAGCAACTCCAGCGAAGAGGAGGAAGAAAAGGAGCGGGGAGAGGGGCCCGACTCCGAGGCGACCGACGGGGAGTCGAGAGCGCCCCTCCCCCGGCGCAGGTCCCGCGCTCTCCGCCTCTTGCCGGACGATGATGAGGATGGCGATGAGCGGGGCGGCGAGAGCTTGCCCCTGATCCCGAAGATGGACAGGATGGGGCTGGTCCCCCGCGGGTCTGCCCCGACATCGAGGCGATCTGCAGACGCGCCTCCTGCTCCCAAGCCTCTTGAGGCTGATCCCTGCAGCCGGCTCTCGGGCTTCAAGTTCGGCCGGAGGTTGCTCGAGCCCACGAGCGATGACCAGTAAGTGCTTGATTCTTGTTTTATTTCTTGCTTTGTCGCCGAGGCCCTATAACTGTATTCCTTGGCTAGGCTGGCGCCTGCGACGAAGAAGCTGAAGGGAGCTCCTGAGGCTTCGTCCGGGGCAGCGCCTCCATCCGCGAAAGAAGGTGACGGCAAGACACGGGCCTCTCCTGCCCGGTCATCCTCGCGAGGCCTGGTGGAGCTAGCTGGGGCGAGCTCAGCCCCCATGGCCCAAGCGACTCCCGAGGTATCCTTGCCTGATGCCACCCGCAGCGATCGTCAGGCGCAGAAGGTCCCGTCTCATGATGCCGTGATTACGCCGCCGTCCTCTCCTCCTACTCCGCCAACTGCTGTCTCCGACTCCTTCTCTTGTCTCCGGATCGTCTTGCCGCTGAACTGGACCGGCTGCTGAAAGATCTTCGGGGCGCCGTCACTCGCTTGGTGGCCGGACGCTTGGAGCTGGCCTCCGGCCGGGTTTGCTCTGATGCTTCGATTCGAGCGGCGCTGGTTCAGGCCGCGACGGCTTGCGACGAGGAGAAACAGGTCGTCCTTGGGGCAAAGGCCGCTCGGGACACTGCCTTGGGGGAGGTAGCCGATGTCCGAGGTCGCTGCAAGGCGCTGGAGAGAGAGTTGCAGGGCCTGCGCGACCAGCTTGCCAAGGAGGCCCGCGTCCGCCAAGAGAAGGAGGAAGACATGAAGGCTCGTGAGGCGGCCGCCAAGGACCGGAATGCCAAGCTTGACAAGCGCCGTGACCGCTTGGGTGCGCTGGAGCAGGAGTTGGAGGCGAAGAGGATCGAGCTGGACGGCAAGGCGCGGGTCCTCGCCGAGGACCGCGTGGCCTTCGCGGAGCTGGAGGCGAAGGCTCGCACCTTGCTGAGGTCGCTTTACGACAGCGGCCTTGAAAGCCTGGCTGCCGGGCGCCGAGGACGGCCTGCCAAGCTGCTTCCCTTCCTGGTCCATGCCCTTGAAGACGTCACCCTTGGCCTCGGTCCCACGGCTGAGGCCGAGGCGCTGTGGTCCTCGTTTTTCTGCGTGATACCGACGCGTCTTCACCCACGTCTACCTTCGCGACACCGACGTCGAACTTGACAGCCTGTTGGAGCCCGTGAGCGGCTAGCTTGCCGCTGCCGCTGCTGAGGCCATGAATGGTCGAGTGGAGGCTCTGCTGGCAAAGTTCCGGGCCTTCCGGACCAAGCCGAAGCGAGGCGCTGCCGATCCTGAGGCTTCACGAGGCGAACCCGCCCAGTGCAGCTCCGCCGCCAGCGACGATGCTGCCAACAAGTGACTCCTTCGTGGCTCATGTCCTGCTTTCAGCTCTTGCAACATGCATCATGCCTCGTGGAGGCGTTTAAACTTGCGTTTGTCGTTGTGAAAACAATTATGGACTGCAATATTTGCTTTTGAATTCCTTGAGATTTGCGCTTTTCCTTCCTACTTGCTTATGTTCTACGCCGGTAGAGCCCGGCCCCGCGCATACCTGAGCCGCCATTAGCCCCGACCGGAAACCAGGACGGAACCAAGGGGTGAGGGGCTACGAGACAAGTTAGGCTCCTGAGTCGCGATTCTCAGGAGTCCCCCTTGGCGCACGAACATCAAGTAGGGAGGTGAGATGTATGGGTGAATTTACCATTCTACGTCTGCAGAGCCCGGCCCCGTGCATACCTCAACCGCCGTTAGCCTTTTAGAACTAAGGGGTGAGGGGCTACGTGACCAGTTAGGCTCCTGAGTCGCGATGCTCAGGAGTCCCCCTTGACGTTCAAATGGCCTTCGTACCTTGGCTCCGCTCGGGGAGGGACGTGCGACGAACCAGGCCCGAGGGGCCTGGCTGGGTGGCGTGCGTCTGGGCATGACCCGATCGTGGCCCCGTGCCCAGCCTCAAGCGGCACTCCCGAGGGGAGGCGTTACGATGAGGCCGCACATTGAGCTCTGGGCTCCCTAAGGTTGATGCGGCCGGGGCCACCCTCGGTTGTTTATTACCAGACGAAGCATAAGCGCTTCAGATGTGTCTGAGCATAGCCACTCCTCGGTAGTGTCGTCGGCCAGCGGAGCATGGTGCTTCCATCAGTGCGTGGGAGGGGCTCCTCTCCGGGAGGAGCCCCCGAGGCGCAGGCCCCGCCTCGACATGTGGGCTGCACGGTAGGGCCTGACGAGGTGTATCTGGGCACCCGTGAGCCAGCGCGGGACTCACGGGGCCCTACCTCAAGGAGGGTTGCGCCTGGCACTGGGCCTTAACTTGTGATGTGTTCCTGCAAATTTGGTTAGATGTCGACGATCTACGTCCTCGGGTCCCGGCCCTTGAGCGGGTCTCAGCCGTCGCTGGTATGCCAGGTCGCGATGCCGTGGAAAAGGCTAGAGGGTGAGGGCTGGAGAGCCAGTAGGAGCCCATGAGTCGCGATGCTCAGGTACCCCCCCCCCCTTTAACGTGCAAGCGGCCGACATGAAGGAAGAAGGGGTGCCGTGGACAGGCACCAAATAACAATCATGATGGGTCAAACGCACAACCCGAATAAACACAAGAGGGGTACATGCCGCTGGGTCTAGCCCGAGTGGCTTGGGGATGATGCATCCCGAGGGGCGCCCCCAATAAAGTAAGCTAGGAACATGGAGCAAAAGGGATACATGCCGCAGGGACGGACCCACGCGGCTTGGGAATGATGCAGCCCTGGGGGGGGGGGCGCTCCCAGCTGAAAATAAAACTCGAAGGATGTCACCTGATAACGTTGAAGACGAAGGGATGCTGAAGTAGCGGACGTCGTGGGCTGCTGAAGCCGATCTTCACGAGCCCCCAGGCCCAGGAGCCTCGGGAGGCTCCGGAGGTGCTGGTGGCTCCTCGCGGGCTATCTCCATCTCCGCCACGACTGTGGAACGCCTGGCCTCTTGAGCCTCCAGGATGCTCCTCATGAGGCGCTGGCGCGTGGCAGCCGCGTTCGGCACGCCGTAAGGCATGCGACGTAGCTGTGGGGTGGACCTTCACAGCGCCCCACACGTGAGGGCCAGAGGCGCTCCTGAGAGGCGGCTCGGTTGAGCCCTGGTATGTCGATGCAGACACGCAGCCCACCATCCTCGCCTGGATGGGGAGCTACGGCGGAGTGGCGGCGGCCGCCACTCATGACTCTTGACTCCTGCAGCCCCGAATGATATGGCTGACGAACTCCTGAGGGTTTGGCTCTCCTTGCCTCGCTCCTTCCTGAGGGAAACATGCTTTGAAACACGCCTCCAAGTGGTGCCCAAGCGCCTCCCTCGTGATCTTAGCAAGGTCGGTGGCCCTCCAGGAGAGAGCCCCCGAGCCTTGCTCGAGGAGGGCGCCAGGCGCGCCTTCCTATGCGACAGAAGGAGGTGGCCCCTGAGCAGTAGCGGACCACGAGGGGCCTGCCTCCCGAGGGGCCGGGCCAGGCGATGTCTTCTTCTTCTTGGGAGAAGCCTCGGGGAGCCTCCCGCTCCTGCGATCTGGGTCTTCAAGTGACACGGCTTGAAAAGCACGCTCCAGGGAACACACTGCGTCTCTCTCTTCACAAGGCACCATTTTGACTCCGCCGGTTCCTGTCATCTTGAGGACATTGTAGCCGTGATGAGTCATGGCCATGAATTTGGCCAGAGCTGGGTACCCGAGGATGGCATTGTATGGCAGGCGAATGTGGGCGACGTCGAAGTCGATGAGCTCTTGCGGTGATGGTTGTCGCCGCTCAAGGTGACAGGGAGGCGGACCTGCCCAATCGGAACTGTGGAGCCATCGGTGACTCCGGAGAAAGGCTTGGTTGGCTGAAGCTGATTGTAAGGCACTTGGAGATTGTTGAATGTCTCAATGGACAGGACATTGAGCCCTGCTCCGCCATTGATGAGGGTCCTGGTGACTTGCACGTTGCTGATGATTGGGGATTAAAGCATTGGGAGGACTCCGGCTGTGGCTGCGCACTTGAGCTGATCCGCTGAGCTGAACGTGATGGCGCACGCTGACCACCTGAGAGGGCGCGTGGCTTTGAGCTTGGGGAGGTCTGCATTCATTTTGCGGGCGAACTGCTTGAAGATGCGCTGAGAGGCTGGGGCTTGAGCTCTGCCCAAGATGCAAGCGATTATGCTGCTGCCCCTGAAGCCCCACCCCCTCGTCCTGATGATGGTCTTCGTTTCTCCTTGGCTGCGGTGGCAGAGGAGGGAGGCCTACGTTGCCTTGCGGGCGATCCTCACGAGGCTGATCCCTCCAGCCTCGCTCGCGAGGCTAATCCTGCCAGCGGTCCTCGTGAGGTCGGTCGGGCCACCCTTGGCGAGGGCCACGGTCTTCCCAACGTCCTGCGTTTCTTCCTCCTCCTCGGCCGTAGCCTCGATCACTGCGGTCGGGGCGTCGACAGATTCTCCCTTCTCGCACGGCTCTGAGTTCTTGACATTCGTTTGTGTTGTGGGTGTGGAGGTCGTGTTACACGCAGTACCGACTGCCCTTGGAAGACTGAGGTTGATCCCTGCCTCGCTTGGTGTGCGGGTTCTCGCCATGAGCACGGCAGCCCTTTGCGCTTCACGTCCTTGACCTTGGGCTTCTTCTCTTACGGAGTGCGGTACGGCAGCTCGAGGAGGGAAAGGCGTCCTTCCTCAGCCCTGGCGCGCAGGTCGCCAAGTTGAACAGCTCAGGACGTGCACATGTCTTCATGCATCGCCAGACTCCTCCTTCATCTTGACGCCACGCACACACCGTTAGAGAAGGCTGAGATGATGGCCTCCTCGGTCACCTTGGGAATCTTGAGGCGGCGTTGTTGAAGCGCTGGATGTACTTCTCGCAGGTCTCCCCGGCTGCCGCTTGATGCGGCGCATGTCGCTCAAGGCAGGAGGCCGGGTCGCGAAAGTGCCTTGAAGTTGGCGATGAAGCGGGTGCGCATCTCGCCCCAGGAGGAGATCGTGCCAGAGCTGTGTTCAGAGCCAAAAGGGCACCGTCTTTGAGCGCCATGGGAAACCAGTTCGCCATGGCCTTCTCGTCGCCATTGGAGGCTTCGATGCCCAGCTCGTAGAGCTGGAGGAACTCCGCAGGGTCGGCCGTGCCGTCGTAGCAAGGAGGCAGGTCTGGCTTGAACTTGCCGGGCCACGCGACGTCACAGAAGCTCGGCGGTGAAGGCGCCTGCAGCCCTGCAAAGGGCTACACGGAGGCCTTTGGTGATGAAGGGCTTGGTCTTGCGGGTCCCCGTGCGCGCCTGGGCCGGGAGCAAGGCGGGGTCTTGGCGGCTTGAGCAGGAGCGTCGTGACAGCCGGTGCAGGGAGCACTCTGGCAGCTTCTTGGGGCGAGGGACCTCTTGACAGCTCTGCAATTGCTTTCTTGTTGGTGCGGATGGAGTGGGTTCCACCAGGCCACGCGCTTTGGGGCCAAGGCGCCTTCTTGAGGGGGAGGCGGCCGAGGCGCCCGAGCTTCATCGCCAGCGCAGAAGTCGGGCGCGGTGTGCGATGAGAAGGACGGCGCTGGGAGCCTTCGCGGCGCGGACGAGCTCGGCGACGCGGTCGAGCCACTCCTCGTAGACGTCGTCGACGGGGCGGTAGCGCAGGAGCTCATTTGCCGCGATGAGCGCGGCTCGAGCCTCCATGGGCACGCGGAGCGCGCGAGACGAAGAACCAGCTGGGGCGAGCAAAGGAGTAGCGGTACGGCCGTCTCGCCTCACGGACGGATGCTGGGACGATGCTTGTTGCTTGTTCCCCGTTGGGCCGGTGGCAGTGTTGACGGCAGGCGATGGGGAACGGCGGGGGCGGCCGCCGATGGGGGCCGTCTGGGCGACGCGGGCCCAACGAGCGTTCGACATGGATGCGATGGGCGGCGAAGAACAGGGTGGCGGAAGACGGATTCTGGTGCACCCCTACCTGGCGCGCCAAATGTCGGATTTCGGGTTCCGGCAGACCCTCTAGGTTCGAACTCTGGGGTGCACGCGGAGATCTCACCCCCTACCTACCTGCACCTCGTCGCCTCGCAAGGATCTAAACTACACAAAGAGCAACACAAGGGACACAAGGTTTATACTGGTTCGGGCCACCATTGTGGTGTAATACCCTACTCCAGTGTGTGGTGTGGTGGATTGCCTCGGGGAGTTCGGCCTGCTCGCCACCGCTGATGATGAACAATACAAGGAAGAACAGCCTCCCGAGGGTCCTGTTTTCTGGTCCGGGTGCGATTTAACCGCTAGGGGAGTTCGGCCGCTCTCTATCTCTCTCTCTCTCTCTGGATTGCTTGATCTCTAGCTCTGTTCTGGATTCCGGGTCCCTTTACCCTATGGGTGGCTAGTCCTATTTATAGGCATAGGCTCTGGGCCTCTTCCCAAATATTGAGCGGGAAGGGCGCCAACAATTGGCCCTTTTGAAGGGGAACATCTAGTACACTTATCCAGACTAAAGTTGGTCCTCGCCTGTCAAAGGCTCTGACGATGACACCGGCTTGGGCTCCACGATGACCTCCTTCCTGCCGTTGTGTTGGTCTTGGTCTTGTTGCACTGAAATGGTTGCCTTTGCTTGATGCTCTCGCCTGCGCTTGCCACCTTTGCACCAAAGAGGAAATGAGGACACTGCGCGGGCTAGCGCCCTCCTGGCGCCCTCGGTCGTCATGGCTTGAGTCATGGGCACCTCGTGAGGTGCCCCGCCTTGATCTCTCCACCTCCTCGCGAGCCAGCCTGACGAGGTCGTGCCTGAGGAAGCTTCCTGTCGTCCGCCTCGCGAGGCTTGGCCCCTTGCGAGGGTCTTGAGCTTGTGCTGATGAAGATGGGCCGCAATGGGGCACCCCTTGAGCCACGCCGCAGGCCGCGGGCAGGCAAGTCTGGGTACCCCCGTTCCCAGAACGCCGACAGTGGCATGCAGATCTTTGTGAAGATCATAAAGACACGAGATCATATGAGGACCAGAAGATGACGGTCCTCGCGAGATCCTCGCCGAGGCAATCCACAAGACCCCCGGCAAGATCCTTGCCGGGTACGACCATGATGTCACGGCAAGACCCTTGCCGAGGACACCTGCGGGGCCGCAACCAGGGCCGCATCTGCCAAGACTCCACCGCCATTCCATACAGCTGCCAGCCCAACCAGATGGGCAGGCAACTGCGTGGCAATGTGCGGCTTCCAGGCCGACTCAGCAAGCACCTGCGTGGTGGCATACAAATCTTCGTGAAGACCCTACCACCCCGCCATCTCTGCAGCCTGCCAGCCTACGTGATGCTGCCTGCCTCGTTGGGCCGGACGCGTGTTGGAGTGAGGCAGAGCGGCGACGGACGGGTCGGGCCTCGTTGTCATCCCTAATAAAGCAATGGGACACCTAAGGAGTGCATTTAATGCGCCTTGTACCGTAATGACATGCGATAAGCATGTACCCTGTATACCTTTCCACCTCCTATGTGCCACTGTGGCAACCCCTTTGGCCTATAAAAGGAGGCCCGAGGCGCACTGGAGAAGGATTCGGGTCTTTTGGACTACGTAGGCACCATAGCTAGTTTGAGAGCTCAAGAACACCCAAATATACACCAAAGCAGGACTAGGGTATTACGCATCTTCGCGGCCCGAACCTGGGTAAACGATCCTTGTGCTAACTACCAGACCCGCTCTTTGCACAACCCCGCGCCCGCGAACCGTAGAAGGGATCCCAGTGATTCCATAGGTATCGTTTCCACCGACATCTTTGGCGCGCCAGGTAGGGGGCATAGTTGTGAAAATCCGGTCTAGCAGTTAGTTTAGCGGTTCTTCATCACCATGGCTCCCAAGAAGAAGATGATCACAGCAATCAGTTTTTCGGGAGCCGAACGGCATGTACCAGTGCGGGCGAGTGGTGGGGCGGTCGCGGACGGAAGCTGAGGCGCGGCCCGCGAACACCCACATCGCTCTGGCAGTCAGAGCCTGGCGAGCGGCACCGTTCATGCGCGAGACGACGGGCCGCACGCCACCAAATCCAAAGACGGAGCTGGGCCCCCCACAGGCGGCGCGAGGCCCTCCAAGGGCGGTGTCGTGCCACCCATGGGCAGCGCGGCGACTTCCAAGATGCCTACGCCCGCGCCCACGACGCGTTCTTCCCAGGTTGTTTGTGACGAGCAGCGTCATCACGCTGGTGACCCTGGGCGCCGCCGTGGGAAGAGTGCGCCTCAGTCGCGGGACGTAGAAGGCCAGCATGCACGCCGAGGCGCTGGCAAAAATGGCACACAGCCGCAAGGCCGTGATAGAGCTCCTTCTAACATGGCTTGAAGTCGAAGCGCGTCACAGTCCATGCAGCTTTCGCTGCCACCCACACCAGCAGAAGCTTTGGCATGCGCGTAGTTGCTCCTCGACTTTCCTCCTACTGCGGAAAAGCTCGACGAGTGGAGAGCCACCATTCGGAGCCTCGTCGGTGTTGCCAGCAAAGACGAGCCGCGACCAGCGGGGCCCTCAGGCCGGTGCTCCATCGAGCCACCGCATGCCAGTGGTGGAAGGACCGGAGGTGCTGCGGCCACAGTGCACTCTCCCCACCACCCCCCCCCCCCACGTCCGCTACCATGGGTGCCGGTCCATCATGATGACTGTCGGTGTCAAAACCGGCGGATCTCGGGTAGGGGGTCCCGAACTATGTGTCTAGGGTCGATGGTTACAGGAGACAGGGGACACGATGTTTACCCAGGTTTGGGCCCTGTCTATGGAGGTAGTACCCTACTTCCTGCTTGATTGATCTTGATGAATATGAGTATTACAAGAGTTTATCTACCACGAGATCGTAATGGCTAAACCTTAGAAGCCTAGCCTGTATGACTATGGTAATGTGTATATCCTTTCCGGACTACACCCTCCGGTTTATATAAACACCGGGGGGAATCTAGGGTTACATAGAGTCGGTTACATAGGAAGGAATCTTCATAGTTGGTTACCAAGCTTGCCTTCCACGCCAAGGAGAGTCCAATCCGGACACGGGTACGGTCTTCGGCCTTCATGTCTTCATAGCCATCAGTCCGACCCACGGATAATAGGCCGGACGCCTGAGGACCCCTTAGTCCAGGACTCCCTCAGTAGCCCTTGAACCTGGCTTCAATGACGAGGAGTTCGGCACGCAGATTGTCTTCACCATTGCAAGGCGGGTTCCGAACTCCAAGATGATCTTCAAGATATACTTCGAGATATAACCACAGAGAGGATATAACTTTTTGTAGCACGACATTACGTCTGACCGGTCATAATTTCAAACCGTTTTAGCGTTCACCGCCCCACGTTCCGAGACGCGGTTGCCATTGGCATGTCTTGTCAAAGCAGAGATCGTGTCCCCTTATCATGGGGTTCTCATCAATGCGGCCATGGGTAACTCAACCGTGCCATTTACACAAGCCTTGGGAGTAGGTGAGCTTTCAGGGCGAGTGGGGAGGCGCTTGATATTCGCGGGCTTTATAAGGGGATAAGGATTCCCTTCCTTCACCCACACTCTATCTTTCCTTCAGTCCTTCCGTCCTTGAGCTCCAGCGCCCAAGCCTTAGCTTCTCCTCGCTCGAGAAAGCACTCCAAACATGTCCGGATCTGGAGCTGGAGGCAAGTGGATGGCCTTCTCTGTTAAGAAGAAGGACATCATGGAGCTCCAGGAGGCCGGATATCTGGCCAAGGAGATTGCTCACCAACTCCCGGCCAAAGGGAAAATCGTCCCCACTCCAGAGCCCCATGAGACGGTTGTGTTTCTCACACACTTTGTCCGCGGGTTGGGATTCCCTCTCCACCCGTTCGTCCGTCGACCCTGGCCTCGTGCTTCTCGTGTGCGGCATGTTCCTTAGCCGCTTTTTCTTCGGCCTCGGCTAATGCCTTTTTGAGGACCGCCACCTCGGTCGTGGCCCCTAGTAAAGTTCATGACACTTTGGTCAGCTTGAACCATTTATTCTTCAATATACACGCAGGTTACTACATACCTTGGTTATCCTCCAGCTGCTTCTTCACGAGGCCGAGCTCTTCCTCGGCCCGCTCCAGTTTCTGCTTCAGTCCGGAGACCTCCGCGGTTTGAGTGGTAGCAGCCCGCAATGAGGTCTGCTTATTCACATAGACACCTTATGTTAGACTCCTGTGAAAATTAGTTTTGATCCTCTGTTCGGCTTTTTCTTTCCGGACACCGAACAGAGCATCAGGGGCTACTGTCTACGCTATGATATTCTTCTTACAATTACATTACTCACCTCAAAGGCTGTTAGAAGGCTAGCGTAGGCTTCGGTCAGTCCGTTCTTGGCGGACTGAACCTTTTCGATCACCATACCCATATGGGCACGGTGCTCATCTACAATGGAGACACCTTGCAGTGCTTCCAGTAGATGATCCGGCGCCTCTGGTTAGACAGAGGTCACAGGTAGCACACCCCCTCTTTTTGGGAAAGGCCGTTTGCCGGACTCCGGAGCCGTATAGGTCTCCGGAGTAGAATCCGGCTGAGGGCCGAGTAGAACTCGGCCCGCACCGTCCGTCTCCATAGGGCCTTTTTCCCCCATATATCCGGCAGCCCGACAGTCATCCTGGGGCGCTGCCCGGATGATCTCCGAAGCCTTCCCCTGGTCCGAGGAGGCCCTTTGGGACGCCTCCTCATCATCACCCTTGGCCGAAGGGGAGTAAGCGGGCGGCAGTGACATGCTAGCCCTCTCCTTTGGGTCCAGCGAACCTTCTGATGATGATTGCGGAGAACTGTCCCAAGCCGGACTGCAATAACACGATTCATACATATCAATATTGCAAGGTGGAAAGGACGGACGTTTGGGTGTGCATAAAGATTTTTGACACTTACGATGCAGTCCGAGGCTTGGCCCGGGAAGGTCGCTCCAGACTGCTACCGACATCCCACGCGGAGTTATCCACGGGGAAGCCATTCCCCCTCTTGGGTGCCTTTGCCTCTAGATTCGTGGGGAGTCATCTTCCTCTTCCCCCTCCTCCTCATCGTCCTCGGCGGATGAAGAGCGATTCTCGTCTTTGGACATCACGTCCGGAGCGCCTTTTCGGCGAGGGCCCCTCCGGGCCCCTTTGGCCGCTTTCTTGGTCGTCTTCTCCAACTCCTCATAAGGTGTTGGAAATAGCATTTTCGTCAGTAATGGAAATTCGGGGTCTTCGGGCAGGAGAGCTGGACAGTTAATCCTCCCTGCTACCTTGATCCAGGCATGAAAACATGGATAGGAAGGCTTAGGCTTTTTCCTCAAGATATGCTAGTACAGGGTATGCCTTGAAAACATAAAACAACTTACCGAATTAGCCTGGCGTTTTAAGCTGAGCCCGCGATCCTCGGTCGTGGGCGGTGGTGTCTCGCTGGCCTTGAAGAGCACTTTCCATATGTCTTTGTGCATCGTACCGAAGAGCTCTAGTAGCGTCTGGTGCTTGGTCGGATCGTACTCCCGCAGATAGCAAGTCCGGTGTTGGCACGGAAGAACCCGACGAATGAGCATGACCTGGATCACGTTGACGAGCTTGATTTTCCTGTCTATCATGTTCCGGACGCCTTGCGTCAGGCCAATCGGCTTTGCTCGAGGGACCCCAGGTTAGGCCCCTCTCTTGCCAGGAGGTGAGCCGCATCGGGATTCCGGATCGGAATTCAGGGGCCGCCGCCCAGTCAGTGTCGGACGGCTCGGTGATGTAGAACCACCCCGATTACCACCCCTTCACCGTTTTCGCAAAGGAGCCTTCGGGCCAGGTAACATGGGGCATCTTACCCACCATGGCGCCTCCGCACTCTGCTTGTTGGCCGCTCACCACTTTCGGCTTCACATTAAACGCCGTCAAGAAGTACGAGTCCTTGGAGCGTGATTCTAAGACACAAGAGTCTGAACTTGCGAAGGCCCGCCAGAGCACGCAAGATGCCCGAGCGGAAGCCCAGAGCGCCCTCCAGGAAATCCAGGCGGCCAAGAAGGTTGCGGCGGGTAAGGCTTTCGCTATGCAGGGCAAGTATGCAAAGGAAACGGTTTGTACTTACCCGAACTTATGTTTTCCAGGGGTGTTCACCGATTTGCCGCGCAACGTATCAGATGCTGCCGAGTTCTATCGGGCCGAAGAAGGGATGTCTACAGAGAAGCTATTCTGGTCCCAATATCTTGGGCCAGCACATCAGGTGCCCTTTAGCGACCAGTAGAAACAGTTGGTCGAGCTGCACAAGTTGGATGAGTTAGCCATGAAGGACCTGATAGCCCGGCTGTGGCCTGCCGAGCCTGTGCCCGGCAGGTACTTTGGACTTGTGAATCGGCTTGCGAGTGCCTGCCCACGGCTTGAAGTCCTAAAGCGGTCGGTCTGCATTGAGGGTGCACGGATGGCATTCGCGCGTGTCAAGATGCACTGGGCGAAGATGGATGCCAAGAAGTTGATGACCAAGGGGCCACCTGAGGGCAAAGAGCATCGTCGACCCGAGCTGTATTTCGACGGTGTCCTGGAGGGGTCCCGCCTTGTGGTGGAGCAATATGCGAAGGACGTGATATTCCCATGATAACATTCGGGCTGTCCTGTAATATGAAACAAGATCGGTATGTAATATGATGCTTGTGATTAAATTTTACCTCATGTGCGGCCGTATTTTAAAATCTAAGGGTTGACCAGTCGTCGGCTTCTGCCCCCACGTAGATAGTACGAGGGTGTTCGAGATAAATCTGAACACTCTTTACTCCACCTTCTGGTCCTTAAAGGAGGTGTTTAGCGCAACGAACAAGGCAATCAGACTATACAGCCTTTATTACCCTCACTTAGCCATAGGAGTTTGACCATGAAAATTTTGGCGAAGCCCCTGGTGACTAGGTTTGTCACGTCCGAATAGGTAGCCGTCATCCCGAGTCGGAAAGCGTCCTCGCGATCCGTAAATTGATCTAGTATGTCCTGCTCTACTGTCCAGGTCCTGTCGAAGGTCGTATGTATAGTCCCGAGCTGTTTTGTCTCTGCTTTTATGAGGTGGTGGGGCGGGCTGTTTCTCGGCCTGAGTTGCCGTTTTATCCCGACCGCGGGGTGGTCGGTCCGCCGCACTATCCCGACCACGTGGTGGTCGTTCTGTATTGCGCGAGGGAGGTATGGGCTCTGGTATCTCCTCATCAAACTGAGGTAGCAGTCTGCGCTTCGGGTAACTCTTGGCTGGGTGCTTGAGGCCGTATTCTTCGGCTGCCAGAACATCAGTCCATCTGTCAATGAGTAGTTCTTGATAGGCTTGAAGCTGCTGCTGCTTTTTCTTCAGGCTTCTTACAGTAGATATTAGCTGGCGCTTGAAGCGCTCCTGCTCGAGGGGTACCTCAGGCATGATGAAATCCTTGCTGCCGAGGCTCTCCTCATCCCCGGAGAGTGGATGATAACTATCGTCATGCGGGTCATTGGGCATGGCCTGTTTATCAGGGTTAACTTGCCTGTTGTCTTGTTCCTCCTGTTCGGATGTTGCTCCAACAGGGTCTTCATTGTTTTTGGCGTCATCCGGAGTACTCTTTTCTCCAGTGCCAGTGTCACCATATTTTGAGCGACGCGGCTTAGAACGGCGTTTAGGATGCCGACGCTTGGACTGTGTCTCAGAAGGTTTATTCACAACTGGATCTTCTTTGTCATCGTCGCTAGCTTTTTTAGGTGTGTCAACCATGTACACATCATACGAAGAGGTGGCCGTCCAGCGTCCAGTGAGTGGCGGGTCTTGGCCTTACCCCTTGTCGGCATCGTCATCCATACCGTCGATGTCTTCGGAGCCATAATCAAGCACATCGCTTAAGTCCTAGACAGTGGCTATGAAGTGGACGGCGGGTGGGAAGCGAAATTCCCCATCATCAGCCTCTAGTTTGAACCGGACATAGTTCGGCTGTGAGTCCCCCGCCAAGGACAGGTTTTTAAATAAATTTAGCACATAGCCCAAGGGCGAGTGTTGGAAGACGTCTGCGGTGCTGAACTCGAAGATCGATGACCGATCCAGCTCGGTGTCTACAGGTGTACGCGGTTCGGAATTTATAGCCGGAAACGAGTCCGGAATTCCGTTGACACAGATATTCACAGGTGCTGAGTCTGTGTGCGGCTCCAACACCGCAGACTCTGTGGCTTCGGATGGTGCAATCTGCTCCGGATCTAAGGCCGTAGCAGTTACAGGAACCATCTCCTGAATCTGGTCCGATGACAGATTTGAGTCATGTTCATTGGAGCGAGGGGGAGCGACCGCCGCGGTCTCAAATCCATTAAAGATCAAGTCTCCACGGATATCCACAACATAGTTCAAGCTTCCAAATCTGAACTAGTGGCCAGGGGTGTAGCTATCGATCTGCTCCAGATGGTCAAGCGAGTTGGCCCGCGGTATGAAGCCGCCGAATACGAAAATCTGTCTGGGGAGGAAGGTTTCAGCCTGGACAGCGTCACTATAGACGATCGAGGGGGCCATTGAACCTTTCATTGACGGCAAAGTGGAACTCTCAATGAAAGCACCAATGTCGGTGTCAAAACCGGCGGATCTCGGGTAGGGGGTCCCAAACTGTGCGTCTAGGGTCGATGGTTACAGGAGACAGGGGACACGATGTTTACCCAGGTTTGGGCCCTCTCTATGGAGGTAATACCCTACTTCCTGCTTGATTGATCTTGATGAATATGAGTATTACAAGAGTTGATCTACCACGAGATCATAATGGCTAAACCCTAGAAGCCTAGCATGTATGACTATTGTAATGTGTATATCCTTTCCGGACTACACCCTCCGGTTTATATAGACACCAGGGGGATCTAGGGTTACATAGAGTCAGTTACATAGGAAGGAATCTTCATAGTTGGTTGCCAAGCTTGCCTTCCATGCCAAGGAGAGTCCAATCCGGACACGGGTACGGTCTTCGGCCTTCATGTCTTCACAGCCCATCAGTCCGGCCCATGGATAATAGGTCGGACGCCCGAGGACCCCTTAGTCCAGGACTCCCTCAATGACGCTTGTGATAACATCTCCATAGCGTCGTCCGACCAACGGACCCACCGCGGTCAACGCCAAGTTCTCGGGAGCAAGCCCATGAAGACGCTCGAACCACCATCGAGCGTCGGCGCGACGCACGCCATCAGTCAGATAGGCGAGCGGGACCCCCTACGGACCACACAGCTCCAGGGGGCTCCGGTGGCCTACCTTACGAGGTGGGTTGCCCAACCTTCACCCGTGAGCTGCGACAGTTCCAATGGCCCTCCCACCGCACGTTCAAGCCCGACGTTGGCAAGAAGTACAACGGCAAAACCCACCTGTCGGAGTTCCTCAGCATCTACACAATCGTGATGCAAGCTCCTGGAGCCCCAGACTATAAGGTGCTTGCCAATTACTTCCCATTGTCACTTAAACCCAATGGCATGTCATGGTTGATGCACTTGCCGGCGGATTCCATTTCTTCTTGGTCGGATTTGTGTCATGAGTTCGTTGGCGCCTTCACCAGAGGCCACCAAGCTCATGGCCAGGCAAGCGATTTGAATATCATCCCCCAGGAGGAAGGTGAAACCCTGCGCAAGTACATACATAGGTTCAGCCAGGTGCAGTACAACATCCCAGATGTGCATCCCGCCATCGTGATCAGCGCATTTCATCAGAATGTGCGCAACCGCAAGATGTGTGAAGAGCTGGCGATGAACAAGGTCAAAGACGTGGCCAAACTTTATGTTCTGGCTGATAGGTGCGCTCAAGCTGAAGAGGGGAGGAAGTGCCACGACGAGGACGCCGGCGCGGAAACCAATTCCACAGACAAAGGCACAGCCACCCCGACGAAGAAGGGTCGGCGCCGCAACAGGAAGCGCAAGGGCAAGACCGTGCTTGCCATCGAGGGATCAGAGGACACTCGCGCTGCCAAGAAGGCCAAGGCAGACGACCCCGGCAAGGAAAGTGCCGGGTGCGCCGCTTGCCGGGCCTTGGCAGCTGCCGACAAGCCAGGAGGCTCCGACAAGCAATACTGCAAGATCCACCGCACCAACGGCCACGACCTCCAGAACTGCCGGCAAGTTGAGCTGCTTGTTGAGAATCCAAAAGCTGAGTATGAGAGGCGGGACAAGGAGAAGGGTCAGGATGGTGCCGAGGGATCCGTCAAGAAGCATGGCGGCCAAGGAGGTCACCACGGCAAGGATAACCTGCAAGAGAGGCCCACTCGGGGCCGCGACAAGAAGCAAGTAGATGATGATCATGACGAGTTCGACGAGTCCGGCGAGCATGAGTTCCAAAAAGCTACGGAGGCCATGTGCACCGCCAGTGGAGCCTCGCTGCACACCTCTCACCGCCAGCTCAAGCAGTGGGCGCGTGATACCACAGCAGCGGAACCATCGTTCGATGCTCAAAAGCCACTAAAGTGGTCCAGCACACCTATCATCTTTGACATCGTGGACCACCCTGATCGCACAACTGCGGTCGGGTGTTTGCCATTGTTGGTATCGCCAACAATATGCAACCTCAAGGTGAAAAAGATGCTAGTTGACGGCAGGGCCGGTCTAAACTTGATCTCGCCTGTTGTGATCAAAAGGCTGCAGATTCCTGATGGAGACCTCGAAGAGGCGGGCACATTTCAAGGGGTCCACCCGGGAAGGAGCCAGCCGAAGGGTAAGATCACGCTGTGTCACAGCCCTGGAATTTGATTGTAATTAGTTGCATCAGCACCCCTGCATCATGTCTAAAATTTATTTGAAAGTTGAAATGGGGACTGATAAACCCTAGCAGCAAATGAATTTCAACTAGATTCAACTTAAATCTTTTCAATGAACCCAAAATGGCCTTTAGAAATGTTAATCATTTTTGAATTGGTCTAGCACCTCTGACAAAAATGGTGCACATTTTTCTAGATCAATTTGGATTTTTGAATGAACTCAGTAAGTATTTAAATTTGGGCATTTTATTGCTATAAATAATTAAAATGCCCAAATAATTCTGGAAGTGGTTGAGGGTTGTTGGAAATATTTCCAAATGTGTCCACAAGTCATTTCAGGAATTTTTGAAATGAATTAGTATTTTTATTAATTCAAAACATAGGATTAAAAGAGAAAACCAGAAATAAAGGAGAGAGAGAAAGTAACTGTAGCTTACCTGGCGCACAGTTGGCCCAGCACTGTTGCAGCCCAGCCCACCAGCTCCTCCCTGTCGCCTTCCTCCTCGCGCCAGTAGGCGAGGGCGTGTGCCCGCAATGCGCAGCCACACGTCGTAGCCACCTCCTCCCTCCCAGCCTGCCTGGCTCCTTCTCGATGCACACGACGCCACACAGCACCCTGGACCCCCTCGACCGCTCCCCTCTCCCCCTGCATCGCCTCTTTCACTCTCTCTCCCGAAACCGAGCAGATCCGTCACCACCGTTCACCGCCACCGTGCTCACTGGCCACCCCTCACTCCACCGTCGAGTCCGGGAGCTCTGCTATGACCTCCTCTTCGTCCCCGACGAGCCACGCATCGCCGGACGCCCTGCTGCCTCGCCATCGACCCGTCTTCTCCATGCACGGCCGCCTGATCGCCATCGCCGTTACGCCGCCGTCTGGTCCTCCCCGAGCTTCCTGAGCCTTGTTGGAGATATGCCCTAGAGGCAATCATGTATGATGATATTTCCTATGTGTTTATGTATAAAGATAGTCCTTGGACATTATCAATAATGTGTATCAGCAAGTACCTGACTTGTTTGTGGGACTATGCATTGTATGATGAATGTCCTAAAAGGTCCCTAGTCGAAAGGGCTGTGTGGACGTGCAACCGTCTAGACTAGCATATGACACGGTCGATGGCTTGGTCTCACTAGCCATGGAGCATTGGATGCTAACCGGATAATATGTACTTGGAAAGGTCTGGTCGGATTCGACGTTGTCGGATCCGAGTCGAGATAAGGTCCGAGTCGGACAGACCCAACTATGAGACGTAGCGATATGTCATCTGTGGGTCTCTAGTACAACATATGTTCTATGTCCTAGGACCTGAGCTGACGCATGTACTCGGGATGGTGACAGACTTGCTTTGGGCCGACTAAACGCTACTCCGTGACTGGGTAGTTACAAAGGTAGGTTTCGGGTTTGTCCAGTCCCATGCTGCGAGACATGGTCGAGCAAGATGGGATTTGCCCCTCCGATCACGAGAGATGTACTTTGGGCCCCTCGTGTGATCCAACCAGGAACAGCATGGCCATGCGACAAGGATTATGAGATAATCCAGATTGTTGTCGGCATCACTGGAATGAGAAAGAGGTCGGGCTAGCACAAGGATGACAGTCTCACCTTGAGCCTGACAACATATATCGTGTGGCAAAGGGAACAGAAGTGTGACACGTTGTACAGGTTCGCCTAACCAGCTTCATAGTCTGCTTGGTGGTCGGCACGCCTTGCTAGAGGCCGCTACCAACCTTGTAGGTCGGAGGTGATCCGAACTGTGACCAAGCCGACTTGAACCTAAGGGTCAGCAGCAAGGGAAGGAACCTACGAGGTCGGTTCATAGGACACTGGTCGGATGTGATCCGAACTGGACTAGGAACGTGACCGAGTAGACTTTGGGCTTTAGGGTCCGTGCAAGGCCCAAGTGTTGAGCCTGGGACGGACGCCTATATAAAGTGGATGTGCGGCACACTCATGTGGTTGATCGCTTCGGCTGCGACTAGGGTTTGCATGTCTTGCAAATAGCCACCTCCACTCATCGCCGACTGTGTGATCGGACCTAGCAGTCCGCCGCACTGTGTTCCTCCTGCACGCGCGGATACCGTTAGAGGCGGTGCATTTGTGCCGCTCCGGCGAATTTGTACGTGGGATCGGACGACCGGCTGTTCGAGGGAGATCGGACAAGGAGGAGATGATCCACGCGACGCCGCTGCCCAACTCTTCTTCTTCACCGCGGCACTACGCGTCTAGTGGTAACAAACTGTGATCCATCTCCCGTAGCATGTTCTTGGTTGTTCTGCGCATAGGAAATTTTAATTTGCAGTCGACGCACCCTACCGTAGAACCCAACAGTGGTATCAGAGCCTCTGCTATAGGATTTGGATTCCGATCATATGCATATTAGATATGTGGAGGCGGCAGATGAGATCTGTTGTCGTTGATAAGATCGGTTGTGTGCACGGTTGATGAGATTAACTGCACATGGGGATCGATGTGGCTATGTTTTCTATCAATCGGGATCGATGAGGTTGTGACACAACCTACCCCTACCGGTCGGTTATCCGCCATCGGGGTTAACAGTGAAACATAAATCCGAATCGGATTCACGATGATCGATAAGATCGGTCAGATCAGAAAATTCGGCGTGAACGGAGTTCAGATGCGATCTGTGAGTTCCGCCGTGTGCGTAGCGCCTTGTATTTCGTACACGATCACACAGACCGGTAGAATGCGATTCTATGCATAACTTTGTTTTGCAGGTTTGATGTGAATAGTATGGCTCATGTGTATGTGATGCATGTGTGTAGTTTATACGTGGCCTGCGTGTCATGTTTGTCGGCGGCAGAGCCAAAGTGTTGTCATTATATTGTATAACGACCTGCATGTCAACTTGTGGCTCTATGTAAATTCATTACTAGTTGTAGTAGTTGGATAATAGAGATCAGGTTGGCGGCTTGGCGTCCCAACGTGACAAACAAGATGGAGGTCGTAGATGGTCATCGGAGTTGGAGCCGACCTGGAAGAACGTCTATGAAGGAGCCATACTATTTCACATTATGTGTTATATTTGTGATTGTTATGCTTCTTTGTTTCTATGCATGTTAGAATGGTAGAATGATCCCTCATGAATATCAAGCGAATTGCCATCCCGATGTTGCACCTTCGCACGTCAAGTACGCCTAGTAGTGGGCTCATAAAATTGGGGTCTTCTTTGGGTGTCCTTGAACTGAAGGGTTCGTGTCGGACACGGACATGCACTGCATCAGGTTAACTTGACAAGGCTATCAAAACGGTTTTGGGCCTTGTGGCAAACAAGGCTGGGAGCCGGGGTATGAGATACTTTCCCGACCGACAGGAGTCGTATAGAGATACGGTTAGCAAGGAGTTGCATACCGGATAGGTATGCCGCTGCGCCGAAGTCTGGACCGGACTCGAAGACCGTTTGCTATCACTGCTAGGAAATCGGTCACTGGAAGAGGAACTATAGCAAGTGGCTTGTAGAGCATGGCAAGAAGGCCGGAAATGCTTCTTCAGGCAAAGGTACACTTGTTGCATATGTTATAGACATTTACCTTGCTGACATTCCTAGTAGCTCTTGGGTATTTGATACCGGATCGGTTGTTCATATTTGCAACTCGATGCAGGGGCTGGTAAGAACTAGGCGTGTGGCACAAGGGAGATTGACATCGTGGTCGGCAACAAAGCAAGAGTTGCTGCGTTGGAGGTCGACGCGATGCAGCTCCAGCTTCCTTCCGGTTTCATAATGGAATTGAATAATTGTTATTACATTCCTGCACTTAGCCGAACATTATTTACGCCTCATGTTTGATGACTCAAGGTTATGAATTCAATTTAAAGGACAATGCTTGTTCGATATTTTTGAATGGTATGTTCCACGGCTATGCACCCATTGTTGATGGGCTATTTATATTGAAGCTAGAACAGGAACCGGTCTATAACATGAATGTCAAGAGGCATAAGCCTAATGAGATAAATCGTACATGCTTCTGGCATTGCCGGCTTGGACACATTAGTCTGAAACGCATGAAGAAGCTCCATGATGATGGGCTCCTAACTTCGTCCGACTTCGGGTCGTTCGAGACATGTGAATCATGCTTGCTCGACAAGATGACTAAGTCTCCTTTCCCAAAGATTTGCGAGAGGGCGTCTGAGCTATTGGAACTTATACATAGTGATGTGTGTGGTCCAATGAGCACAACTACTAGAGGTGGCTATCAGTACTTCGTGACTTTTACCGACGACTTGAGTAGATATGGATATATCTATTTGATGAGGCACAAGTCGGAGACTTTTGAAAAGTTCAAAGAGTTTCAAAACGAGGTTGAGAATCAGCTCGGCAAGACTATAAAGCTTCTGCGAACTGATCGTGGAGGTGAGTACATGAGCCAGGAGTTTGATGAACATCTAAAAAGTCGAGGTATAGTACCTCATCTCGCACCTCGAGTACGCCATGCAGAAAGCGGCGTGTCGGAAGCGGAGGAATAGGACCTTGTTGGACATGGTCCGGTCTATGATGAGCAAATCGGATTTACCCTTGTCATTTTGGGGATAGGCTCTAGAAACTGCAGCTTTCACACTTAACAGGGTACCATCAAAATCCGTAGACAAGACACCACATGAGATGTGGACTAGGAAGAGTCCCACTTTGCCTTTTCTAAAGATTTGGGGTTGTGAAGCATTTGTCAAGCGACTTATGTCAGACAAGCTTACACCCAAGTCGGATAAATGCATATTCGTGGGATATCTGAGGGAAACCTTGGGAGATTGCTTCTACAACCGGGAAGAGAACAAAGTGTTTGTTGCTCGGAACGGGGTTTTCCTTGAGAAAGAGTTTCTCAGTCGGGAGGCCAGTGGGAGGACGGTTCAACTCGAAGAAATTCGAGGACCACTCGGGGACGGCTCGGCCGGTGATGAGATAATCTGGAGTCGGTCGGGGAACTGTAGTGGAAGCGGCACCGGAACCACGGAGGCGGAAAGATTGCGCGAGTGCGTGATGTATTGTTGCCGGAAAGCGGCAGGCCGCCACGTATGCGGAAGCGATGGTGAGCCCAGATTCGAGGCATGGCTGGAGGCCATGAGATCCGAAGTTAAAGTCCATGGATGAGAATCAAGTCCGGGACTTGGTTGATCCGCCACACAGCGTAACGCCATTGGTTGCAAATGGGTCTTTAAGAAGAAAACCGATGTGGATGGAAATGTTCAGATCCACAAAGCTTGGCTTGTCGCTAAAGGTTATGGACAAGTTCAACGAATTGACTACGACGAGACTTACTCACCGGTAGCGATGCTGAAATCGGTGAGGATCATACTAGCTATAGCTGCATATTTTAATTACGAGATATGGCAGATGGATGTCAAAGCGGCTTTCCTTCACGGAAATTTAACCGAGGACGTGTATATGATACAGCCCGAGGGTTTTGTCGATCCGACTAGCACTAGTAAGGTATGCAAGCTCAAGAGATCCATTTATGGGTTGAAGCAAGCATCTCAGAGTTGGAACATTCGTCTTGATGAGGTCATCACTGGTCTCGGTTTCATCAAAAGCAAAGAGGACTCTTGTTTATACAAGAAGTTAAGTGGGAGCTCGATAGTGTTTTTGATCTTGTATGTGGACGACATACTAGTGATCAGAAATGATGTTTCGATGCTAAACTCGGTCAAGGAGTCATTGAATGGAAGGTTTTCTATGAAAGACCTTGGTGAGGCAGTGTATATTTTAGGCATTAAGATCTATAGAGATAGATCGAGGAGGCTGCTCAGCTTAAGCCAGAGCACGTACATAGATAAAGTGTTGAATCGGTTCAACATGAGTGAGGCGAAGAAAGGGTTCTTGCCGCTCTCACATGGTATAAGGCTAAGCGAGACTCAAAGTCCTTCGACATCTGATGAGCGAAGCAGGATGAGTAGGATTACGTATGCCTCGACAATCGGATCCATCATGTATGCCATGATATGTACAAGGCCATATGTTGCTTTTGCAATAAGCCTAACAAGTAGATACCAGGCCAACCTAGGTGAGAGTCACTGGGCAGCGGTAAAGACTATTTTGAAGTACCTGAAAAGGACTAAAGAGATGTTCATAGTTTATGGAGGTGAGGAAGAGCTCGTCGTAAGGGGTTACGTCGATGCTAGTTTCCAAACCGACAGAGATGATTGTCGATCACAGTCCGGATTCGTGTACCTCCTGAACGGAGGAGCGATTGCTGGATGAGTTCCAAGCAGGATACGGTGGCCGATTCTACCACGAAGCGAATACATTGCGGCTTGTGAAGCTGCAAGGAAGGTGTTTGGATCGGCATTTTACGGATGATCTTGGTATTTTCCCAGCCTCGATGAAACCGTTGGACCTTTATTGTGATAATTCGGTGCCATCGCACAAGCCAAGGAGCCGAGGAATCACCACAAGGTCAGACACATAGACCGGAAATATCACACGTCTGAAAGATCGTAAAGAATGGTGATGTAGAGTTATGCAAGATTCACACGGAGGCAAATGTTGTAGATCCGTTGACTAAGCCGCTTCCACAACCCAAGCATGAGGGGCACGTTAGAGCTATGTGCATTCGATGTCTATTTGATTGACTCTATTGCAAGTGGGAGACTGTTGGAGATATGCCCTAGAGGCAATCATGTATGATGATATTTCCTATGTGTTTATGTATAAAGATAGTCCTTGGACATTATCAATAATGTGTATCAGCAAGTACGTGACTTGTTTGTGGGACTATGCATTGTATGATGACTGTCCTAAAAGGTCCCTAGTCGAAAGGGTTGTGTGGACGCGCAACCGTCTAGACTAGCATATGACATGGTCGATGGCTGTGTCTCACTAGCCATGGAGCATTGGATGCTAACCGGATAATATGGACTTGGAAAGGTCTGGTCGGATTCGACGTTGTCGGATCCGAGTCGAGATAAGGTCCGAGTCGGACAGACCCAACTATGAGACGCAGCAATATGTCATATGTGAGTTTCTAGTACAACATATGTTCTATGTCCTAAGACTGAGCTGACGCATGTACTCGGGATGGTGACAGACTTGCTTTGGGCCGACTAAATGCTACTCCGTGACTGGGTAGTTACAAAGGTAGGTTTCGGGTTTGTCCAGTCCCATGCTGCGAGACATGGTCGAGCAAGATGGGATTTGCCCCTCCAATCACAAGAGATGTACTCTGGGCCCCTCGTGTGATCCGACCAGGAACAGCATGGCCATGCGACAAGGATTATGAGATAATCCAGATTGTTGTCGGCATCAATGGAATGAGAAAGAGGTCGGGCTAGCACAAGGATGACAGTCTCGCCTTGAGCCCGACAACATATATCTTGTGGCAAAGGGAACAGAAGTGTGACACGTTGTACAAGTTCGCCTAACCAGCTTCCTAGTCTGCTTGGTGGTCGGCACGCCTTGCGAGCGGCCGCTACCAACCGTGCAGGTCGGAGGTGATCCGAACTGTGACCAAGACGAGTTGAACCTAAGGGGTCGCGCGCTTAAGGGAAGGAACCTACGAGGTCGGTTCATAGGACACTGGTCGGATGTGATCCGAACTGGACTAGGAACGTGACCGAGTAGACTTTGGGCTTTAGGATCCGTGCAAGGACCAAGTGTTAAGCCTGCGACGGACGCCTATATAAAGTGGAGGTGCGGCACACTCATGTGGTTGATCGCTTCTGCTGCGACTAGGGTTTGCATGTGTTGCGAATAGCCACCTCCACTCACTGCCGACTGTGTGATCGGACCTAGCAGTCCACCGCACGGTGTTCCTCCTACACGCGCGGATACCGTTAGAGGCGGTGCATTTGTGCCGCTCCGGCGAACTTGTACGTGGGATCGGACGACCGGCTGTTCGAGGGAGATCGTATAAGGAGGAGACGATCCACGCGGACGCGCTGCCCCAACTCTTCTTCCGCTGCATGGCACTGCGCGTCTAGTGGTAACGAACTGTGATCCATCTCCCGTAGCATGTTCTTGGTTGTTCTGCGCGTAGGAAATTTTAATTTGCAGTCGATGCACCCTACCGTAGAATCCAACAAACCTCCCTACCGACTCCATGTGAGCCCTTCCTCGTTTCCCCCTAACTCTATGCCCGATTTCGAGATCTGGCCGCCCCCTCCACCGGAGCGGAGATGCACCGCTGCACGAGCTCGACGCCGGCGACACTCCGGTGACCATTTGGTCCCAGGCATGCGTCCAACGTACTCGCTGCACCGCGTAGAAGCCATAGGTGCCAACCCCGCATGGCCACAGCCGTTGTAGCCTCGACCCCAAGCTCACCCGAGCTCCGGCAGCCGCCACGGTCGACGACGACGAAGATTCTGGCCACCCCGCCACCGCCCACGGCCACCATCCGATGCGCCTCGATGCGCTGCATCCGTAGAACCCAGCCACGCGAACTCTTGTCGCCGGAGATGGCCGGACGAGGAGCGACGCCGCGTCCTGCTTAGCACCGGCGGCTAATCGCCGGTTAGGTCATGTGGCGGATTAGTTTAGCCACTAACCTCGTGGTTAGTTTAACCAGGTCACACTGACAGTGGGCCTGACCCTGTTGATCATTAGATTAGGTTTATTTAACCTGTTAACTATCTGAGTCAATGACATGTGGGGCCCACTGGTCAGGTTTGACCAAGACCGACCCTGTTGACCAGCTGACGTCAGCATGACCTAGTGCTGATGCAGTAAATTCTTTTCTGGAATTCAAATAAATCTAAATGATTTATTTATTTTTAGAAAATGTCCAAACACTACTAGGAAAAGGCCTACTAATGGCGCACTGGTTTTGCCTACTAATGGCGCGTACCGGCGCCATTAGTAGCACGCCTAGTATTTCTTACTAATGGCGCACCAGCAGTGCGCCATTAGTATCTCTATACTAATGGCGCGCAAGCGATGCGCCATTAGTATGTAACACCATCGCCATTAGTGTGCCTCCGAGGGCCATACGTAAGCATGTGCTTTGTCGGAACTAATGGCGATTACGTGTTGATGCGCCATTAGTATCCTTTACATACTAATGGCGCTTTTGGTGGTGATGCGCCATTAGTATGAATATTTGGTTTTTTTCTTTTACGATTTTTGCACAGGTTACAAAATATATTATTCAACGAGAATATAGACAGCAGCACACAAAGCAACATCAGATTCATCGAATACAATAGAAGATTAGTCTCGAATAAAATTCATCATATTAGTCTCCGAATTCAAAAGACCGAACAAAGATAAAACATTACAAGTCTCAAGACCGCGAGTATCGAGTTTGTCTTCACATTACAAGTCGATATCGATCATCTAAACTACCATCACATAGAAGAGAGTTGTGGTCATCACGATGAGCATCATCGCGATCAAACTGGTCTTCATCCGGTTCCTCCAACGCTCCTCCTCTCTCTCCCCGCTAGATAGCGGGCGTATCTAGATTCGGCCTCCACCCTAGTGGTGTACCCTTTGTAATCATTACTGTTGAAGCGGTGTACTGTCTCCGACACTCCTCCCGATCGTCGTAGACTCAGGAACCTTACCCTTGTACCACGACATACGGCCGGCATCTCTATGCACAAGCCAAACAATAGACAATACATAAGCAATATGTAAGTATGCAACAAAAGGATCGGAAGAGAAAAGCAAGACATTAATAGCACGATTCATGGTCCTACTAATAAATAGCATCGATTACATCTAAGTTGAACGACTGTCCAAACCAAAGAGACATACGAATTCATTAAAGTATAATTACAACATCAGCCAATCAATGTTTCAGAACTACACATCACTACTTTCGACTCGACTCATCGGACAGGAGCGTGGATGAAGCCGCCGTCTGCCGTGATGGTCATGAAATCGCGGTTGTTCTCACCCTGCATTTGTAGCATTCCATCTATCTCACTGTTGGACGGTTGATATCTGAGGAAGAACTGCCCCGAGGTTTGAAGGACATCTTGATGGATGATGTCCGCAAACTCCGACTGGATGCGAAAGAATTCTTATGCGAGGTCCGCGTCTGGACTGCCGACAAGCTCGCGCCCAATCTTTGAGATTATCTGGTAGCGAAGTTGATGATGGTCCTCACGATCGCCCGCATGTGATGGAGGGCGTAGTAGGCATCCTTCCGATTGCCAGCGGCTGCTGACGCAGCGAACTTCGTATTGTGTGAGAACATGTGCTTGCTGTACTTACGAACTGCCTGGTGAAGGTGCCTCCAGATTTGGCGTGGTCGGGAGAACATCATCAAGAACTTTCTTGACATCTGTGTAGTCTATCTTGGAGTTACGGTTCGAATTGAAATACGTGGCCATGGAATATTTCGGGCTTAAGAGGATGAGTGTGCAATGTGTGTCACGCACGTAACACGGAATGTTAGAAAAAAAAAGAACGATCGAAATCTAAGAAATCATATGTTACAGGTGGTTAAGGGATGACTTACTCGGAAAGTAAGCCACAAGGAAGTTATCCTTATCTGGGTTTGCGAATGACGCCTTCGAGGTGTGAACTACGCAACTTGGCGGTCCCCAGCGCTGCTCAAGTGCTTGGCACGCATGTAGAAGGGGTCGACTATCACGATGTCCGGTCTTGTCTCTAATGATCCGCATCTCCATACTCAGCAAAAACAGCCGAGCGAAGGTGTAGTGCAGCGGATGAAGGTTAAACATAGCAAAGATGTCATCAAACCGCGGAGACGATCATTACCCCGATGTCGCCATCCACAAAGCCCTTGCCCTCGGCACCTTGGCCACGAAAACCGGTATGCCACATCCTTCTCTCACGAGGCGCCGCTTCTCCAAAGAAAGAACACTTTCGTGCAGACTCCGCATAGCACCGGTTGCAGCATTCAGCATATTTGGCGGTAGCATCGCCCTACCGCCACATGCTCCCTCCTCGAGATATCCTTAGGTGAAGGTGGCCTGTCACGAGCATGGATCGAACTCGGTCTTGGTGGCTCGCACGGCGCCCTTTTCGATCTTTTGTTTCCGTCCCTTCTTCTTGATCTCTGTAATGGGACCGAGTTCTGCTCCTGCACCGCCTTCTTGAGCGTGTTGGGGCTGATAATATTTCGCACCTCAGCTATCTCGAGGCTCGATGAAAGGCGGGAGCCGGAGGCGTGTCGAGAACTGAACGCCGACGCGCTGTTGCAATTGGATTTCTCCGCCGTACCAGCTAGATCGCGGTCGTCTTGGTTGGGTTCTTGAGAAAGAGGCCCGCAGAACTCGTCAGCGTACCAATGTTCGGCAAAGTACTTATCAACTTTGGTAAATGTACCGTTGTTGTTGTCGTCGCCGTCCGGATCCTGTGCCATAGGGCTGTCCGGATCCTGTGCCATAGGGCTGTCCGGATGCTGTGCCATAGGGATGTCCGGCAGGTCCGGTAGCGTTGCGGCATTCTTGCCATGGCTTGGCGCCGCACGATCGGGCGGTCTTGTTCGTGGGGTGGTGTCCCCGCCCCAAACGAATCTAGCTCTTCGCCAAAGCGAGGGCCAGCTTACGCAGCGCTGAGGGTCATCTCATCTTCTTCGTCGGCCCTAGCGGGTCGAATCGGGGGTAACAGCTCGTCGCAGCCTGGCAGCACCCGAACCACTTCAACCCTATACACTATGGGTGGCATCGGATTACCGTGGAACATGGGGTTGCCCGGTTGAACGATTCTGCCCTTGGCGACATTGACCAACTCGGCGCTCACGAAGTGCAGAAGAGTGCAAGGAACGTCGGCGGTGCCCTGCGAAAACATGTACAGGGCGTCAGGGATGCCCAGTCAAAGGCAAGGAGATGAACTCATCGGCCGAGAGGCTTAGTTACCGTGACGCCGTTGAGCTCGGCTAATGTCGAGGCACCGCCAACGGTAGGCGTGCAACTGACGGAGGGGGCGCTTGCTGGCGAGGTGCCGGTCGGCGTACACCCGGGTGCATTAAGCTCCAATGCCCGTGCCGGCGCCGGAGACACGAATACCGCCTCCGCCGGAGACACCAATGGCGCCGCCTACGCGCTGTCTTGATTCTTTGGCCGTGAAGCTGGGAACCGGGAGGCCCCTATTGGCCGCCCGCAATCCACGTTGTCATCCCATGAATCAACGTAGGCACCATGGCGTTGAGCTTCGTTCCCGGTTGATGTTCCACTGGCTCTTGGACAAGATCCGGAATCCGCGCCACTTGTGCCTTGAGTTCTTCAACCTCGCGCGTCTGGCTTTCTGAGCTGGCCTTTTTCTCCTTCCGCACACCAGCGGTATAGTATGACCCCCATTTTGTGGACAAGCCTTTGCCGGCCACACGACCAGCTCACGTCGGCTTAGTGAGATTATCCTTGTTTTTCATTACGTTCAACGCCCTATTTAAAGGGGTGTCGAAAGGGGAGCTCTGAGACGACCCCGCGCTATTGCTTTCAGTGTCCCGTGAAAGGAACGTGAACCATTTAGAAATATTGGGGTTTAATCAGAGTGCAACCATATGGAGCTAATTACGCGGGGGTGTATTCCTTACCAGAACAAGCTCAAGCGCCCTGGTCTTCGGATCCGTCGTAAGCTCCTTTGTTATCGGGTCCTCCTTGTACCGGGCCCTGACAAAGTTCCTGATGCACTTGTCACCGCTGTATTTCTCGAAGCGGGGCGGTAGGCCTTGCTCGGCACGCTCCGCGTCCTCCTTGTCCCATATAGGCTCCGCCACTCTGTAACCGCCAGGACCGAGTTTGTGTTCCCCTAAGTTCAACTCCTGCGTTTCTTTCCCCCACTGACTTGATTCGGAGGCTGCGCTCCTCTCGCACTTGATCTTGAACTCCTTGTACTCATCTTTGCTCATCAAAGGATATTTCGCCTTGATCTTCTCATAACTATCACCTTTATCAATCATTCTCTTCACCGCGCTTCTCCAAGTAGACAGGACCGTGCTCATCCTCGTGAGGGCGGCCTTTATTCACTTTATTCCCTGAGAGGCGTGTGTTTTCAAATTCGGCAGGGAACTAGTATCGTTCGTGCAGCTTCGTGAAGAGGAGGTTGCGCAAATTCCCGTGGTCCTTATGCCTAAGGTTATCGGTGTTGATCGAGACGGTGCTCCGGAGAATGCACCCGAGCTGAAGCGAGTACCCCTTGACTATATATTTGGGCTCCATTGGATGCTCGTCGGAGTCCACTTGAGTGAATTCCTCCTTGAGGGTGCGGAGCGCATTCGGGCGCCAGTCCTTCCTTTGCTTATTTGGTTGGCTGCCATCTGTGTGTGCGCCGCCATCATCAGTGGTGGCATCCTCGGCGGCACCATCAGTGGTGTCATCCCCGACGCCACTAGGGGTCGTGTAGTCAGGATCGTTGTCTTCCGCCAGGCGTCCTCATAGCGGTGAGGTTGTTCCTCCATCTCCGGGACAGCTCCCAGAATTTCTTGCTGCCCAACCACCGGCCTCATCGTTGTGGGCCATGTTTCGCTCTAAATAGGAAAAAAGTTTGGTCAAAAGTTGGTTATTGTCAAGGAACAAGATCATGGTCTCATCATTTAGGGTTTGTCGACGCTGAGGCACCCTAAAAGCCTAAGCTTTCATCATTTAGGGTTTGTCGACGCCGAGGCACCCTAAAAGCCTAAGCGTACATCATTTATGTTCTCATCGACACTGAGGCATCCGGGGCAGCCAAGTTAAGTTTTCATCATTTAGGGTTTATCGATGTCGAGGCACCCTAGGTTGGGCCTAATCACTTGGCACTAATCACTTGGCTCTATTGCCACCTATGTTGGGTTTATCATCTAGGGTTTATCGATGCTAAGGAGAATTCTAAGTTGGGCCTAATCATTTGGATCTATTGACACCTATGGTTTAATGCAGCAAGAATAAAGGGGCAGTTGATCCTACTTAATTAAGTACTAAGATACCCCGGCCCATGCATTAGTCGCAAGTACCCCATATGTCCTATTTTTAGCAAAGTCATGCTAAAATTCACGGAAAATTTCAGCATGACCTTTGCTGAAAATAGGACATATGGAGTACCCGAATTCTGCGGAGCGGAAGTTAATCAACATTCCGGCAAACTCAAGGGCCTCTCGGGATACCTGCAAATTCATCACGACACGATGGTCGGAGACAAAACCCAGCAAACTAGCACCACAATGTGCCTCTACTTTCATATGGATGAAAAGGCCACAGACCATATGGTCCTCTACTTTCATATGGACAAAAATCAGCTCAACTTATGTGAGCTTCCATTCCAGATCTAATATCAGCAAGTTGTTCACTTGTAGCTCAACTTATGTGAGCTCCCTTCAAGAAAATAAATCTGCGATGGCACATCCGCTCTCCTGAATACATTGGCAAGAAACAAAACAACACCTAGTACCATCCATCCGCTATGGCAGATCATGCAGTTTAACTAAGCACTAACGGTAATTATATAACGTAAAACTTGGCAGCGTCACGTGTCACTTAGCTTGGGCAAGCAACATACCTTGTCCTCTTGGTTAGTCCAAACAAGCTGTATGTCGAGCCTCAACTCACCACCTGCACATTTTACGGCACCCATGAAATGAAAAACTAAACATAATTGTCAACCAACAAAACCAAAACATAAACAGGACTTCAATTTTCACGATCGGGAAGAAAACAGGTTTTCAACTACTATATTCAGTTTCATGGCATCGGTTGAACAGTTGAAAAAGAACAAGCTTCATTTAAATATCTTGCTGCTAACAAACATAACTAATGTCAAGACTCAAAAAATAGAGTGACTACACAGGAACAAACAAACTATTCACTTTTTATTTCTTCTTAATTGGACCGCATAGAGAACAACTCCTTGGAAGCAAACTGAAACCATGCTGAAACTATACTGAAACCATGTTGAAACTTTAATGAAACTACTCCTTGCAATCAAACTGAAAATACTCCTTGGAAGCAAATTGTCTTGGAAGGAGTATTGTGTGCACAAATCTACTCCAACTAGTTGCTTTCACTTAGAGATTGTTAGCTCAAACACCATGAGTCATTCTTCAGACCGTTACAAATAGAAACAATGGCAACCAAGGTTAAAAACCAACAATCCTCTATATTATTCTGAAACTTGATATATTGAAATCACTTAGCACTCTCTTTATGTGTTCATTAAACACTTAAAATTGAGGAAAATAATACCAACTAGGATCGGTATGACTTTCGTTTTTCATTTTCTGTATGATCAATTAAATCTTCTGCAAGCTTATATGAAAAGCATAAGCAACTAGAAACGTAAATCTTGCTAGATGTTCCAAATCATTTGATTTATATTTTAAATAACAGTAGGAATTATTTCATAATAGAATTTACCCGATGGGGGCGACGGGTGCATGCGATGAGGGGGGAACGGGTGGGGTGGAGGAGGCTCACCACTATTTCAAACCAAACAAGTAAGCAGAGCACATGTATATACCGGTATCACTGTCTTGGAGCCAACAAACGCCTCAATTTTTCTCCAACCGTGATCGAACCTGTTACGCAGAAACACAAACAGAGAGATACATGTAACTAACGAGGACAGACAGACAAGGTAACAAGAACTCCACAGCTCAATTAAGCCTATGCTTCTTCTTTCACTCTCCTGCATAAAGTTATTGTTACTACCTGGGAGGGATTATATGCTTGTTTACCACTACTAATACCATTTTTTAATATAATCTTCATTCTCCTGCTT
Organism: Aegilops bicornis; assembly: GCA_021605145.1. Classification (NCBI taxonomy): domain Eukaryota; kingdom Viridiplantae; phylum Streptophyta; class Magnoliopsida; order Poales; family Poaceae; genus Aegilops; species Aegilops bicornis. The sequence continues at coordinate 282,524,172 of CM038674.1, read as the reverse complement.
TTTCTTTTCTTACAAGTGTTGATGCCAAAACATTGCAACCTCAGAGTTCAAGATCAGAGTCAAAATTGACCTACACGATTGTTTACCACTACTAAGACATGGATCTAATAGCTATCTCCCGCCTTGTTACTCATGCCTTAGTTGAATTCAGAGAAGAGAGAGCTCAGATCCTAGAACAGGGATCTCTCTGGAAGATATGTGTTAACCAATTTCGGCCAGTATAACCAACACAAAGCTCCTGCTCTCCCAAATTGCAGATAAAACAACTTAATCTACAATTTGCTAACATGTTTAAACCAAAACATTTGCTCATGAAAAATATTCAACCTACAATTTGTAAACATTTGCCCTTAGAGGCATTATCACAAACACCTATCAAGCACAATCCTTTCACATGTAAACTTGAGCATGCTCTTGAAAAATCACGCAGCAAGCACGAAATAACTATCATTATATTCCCACAGTATCGAATCTACATCAAGTACTCATCCACTAAAAAAACCAGGAAAAAAAATTGAACAGAGGATGCAAGAGGAAGGGGGGAGGGGGATGAGGGAAGAGGGAGGAAGGACGAAGGAGTGGTGGCTACACCTCACGGACTGGTCATGGCGTAGCTCGCGGCATTCTTTGGGAAGGAGCGCCTACTCGAGGAGGGGCACCGCTGGTGAGCGGCTGCTTGATGCGGGAGGCGCTCTGGGGTCTGTGCCGAGGCGGGCAGCGGAGGGTTCGGCCGGCTGGGCGCAGCGCGGCAGGGCAGCGGTGGCGGCGGTTAGGAACCCTAGTCATCGCGCCGGGAGGGAGGTTGACGCGGGCGGGCCGCAGGGAGGGGACAGGAGGCGTGGCGCGGAGGAGGGACGGTGAGGGAGGTGGTCGGGTGCGGCGGGGAAGAGCACGGCCGGGACGCAGCACGGGGAAGTGGTGGGCGGTGGTGGTCGGCTGGGTGAGATGAGGCAGGGCGGGATTAGAGAGAAATGTGAGAGATTGGTTATTTTAGTGTGGGGGAGGCTTAGCAATGGCGCACCACCCAGGGGTGCGCCATAAGTACATCCATAGCAATGGCGCACCACCGAGGGGTGCGCCATAAGTAATTTAATCTATCCCGACTTGTCAGGTTATATACCACCTAACCCTATCTACAATGTAACCCGCCCACTAGCCCGACCGGTCATTATGCAAAGACCACACCAGAGGTCACAGGTTCGATTCCAGTGCTCCCAATATTTTTTTATGCATTTTAAATCCTGATTGATATTTATTTGTGTTTAAATATGTTCAAACTTGTTTAAATCATAACAGTAATATTTTTTTATAAAAACAATAATATTTTTTTAAAAAATATGTTCAAATTTGTTACTTGAAAATATCATCGGCGGCGGCGGTGGAGCGGGGGAGGGTGCGGGGGGCCGGGTGCTCGTCGGTGGAGGTGGAGCGGGGGAGGGTTGCGATGGGTCGTCGGCGGCGGTGGAGCTAGCGGGGGAGGGTGCGGGTGGGATCAAGATCGAGATGGAGGGGGAATCGAGATCGAGATGTAGGGGGATCGAGATCAAGTGTCCTCATGAATTCAAAAAGTGCCCATGAAATTTAAAAATAATCATGATATCAAAAAGTGCCCATGAAATACAATCGAGAAATGAAGACTACGATTTAAATACAATCGATCTTAGCTAGCTATCTGTTCACAATCTTCTTGCCCTTCTTTTTCGCAAATGGAGTTCTTACGTGGAACAGACGTCCTTTAGGTAGGGTGGTCCTGCTTCTTCTTGTGGTGTGTGCTGCTACTTCATCGTCATTGCGTCATGTTCGATCTTGGTCGCCGTGCTTGTCGAAGTCTTGCTCATTGGCTACTCCATCCATTCCAATGATCTTCCTTTTGCCTCTCCTCACGACAACACGACCGGGCTTTGGCGGGTCGGTAATGAAGAAGCATTGGTCCACTTGGGAAGCCAGTACCCATGGCTCATTTTTGGGGTGACGCTTTTGCGCTCATGATCTTGGATTTGGCTTCGGGTATAACCATGGTGGTGAAATACCGGTCTTCTTTTAGGACGCTCTTGGCCCATCTCGACATGGAACATCGACCTTCTCTCCGGTAGCTCAGCTCCCAGATCTCCTCGATCCTTCCGTAGTATCTGTCCTTGTCGTTGCGGTGTAGGATTCCATCGTTACCCGGCGGAGTTCTGATAACCATCGCTCTTCATGTCCTTGTTCTCGGTGTAGAATGTGTAGCCGTTTATATCGACGCCTCATAGGTCATCAGGTTGTGCTCGGCGCCTGTGACAAAGGCGAATATGAGTTGTTCTTCCGCGAAGAATCCTCATGTAAAGGGTACGGCTGTAAGCTTCTGCTTGAACCAACGCGTGAAACATGAGTTGTCCTCTTTGATTATATCTCCGTTCATCCTCTGTTGGCCTCGGTCATTGTACGTCTTCTCAATAAAGGTTTTGTGCTCTACCACCCAAGGATCGACCACGTCTATGTGTTGTAGCGCGACTAGGTTTGCTCTTTCAAAGTCGGCGAGTCGACCCTCGAAGTCGACATGCATTTCGCAGCGACCCTCACGGTGACCCCATCCAGCGAGCCTGCCGAGGTGCCTGTTGACGGGCAGACCAACGGGTTCTCGATGCCTAGATAATTCGTGCAGTAGGAGATGCACTCTTGATCGAAAGCCCGTGGCTATACTTCCCTCCGGACGTGACATGTTGCAAACGTATCCTTTGATGACACCATTCATCCTTTCGAGCGGCATCATGCGTGCGAGGAACGCGTCGACCGAGTTGGATGATATCCTCCACGATATGGACCAGCGGATGCACCATAACGTCAAAGAATGCGGCGGGAAGTACATCTCAAGCTCGCATAGTATCACCACGATCTCTTCAGTAGCCTTCGAGTTGCCTCACGCCAATCGACTTCCGAGATGATGTCGAAAAAAGTTGCATAGGCCAAATAGCGTTTCACGGACGTGCGCGTCCATGATCCCACGGATTGCAATCGAAGTATCTGCATCATCGGCATGTGACGATCGTGAGACTTCATCCCGCTGAACTTCGCTTCACTTTGGGTCTAGGTATCTGCTTATCTTCCCCACGTAACCGTAAGGAAGTTTTACTCCTAGGAGGCGGTAAAAACTGCTCGATCTCCTCGACTTAGAGTGAAGGGCGCAGGAGGGTAGTCATTTCCGGTCTTCTTGGCCTTTTGCCTTTCTGACGGCTTTCTCTGTCTGCTTCGCCTCATCATCATCATCATCATCATCATCATCATTAGCGTGAAGCTCCTGCACGATGCCCATTGATTTCAAGTCTGCCCTTGCTTTCGGCCCATCTTTGGTCCTCTACGGCATGTTGAGCAGGATACCAAGCAGACTCTACGCACGTTCTTCGTGATATGCATGACATCAAGGCTGTGAGGCACACGGTGGATCTTCCAAGACGGCAAGTCCCGTAAAACAGACCTCGTTTTCCATACCTTGAGCAGCGGCTCTGGCGCCTTTCGCTTCTTTCCCGGCTCTGGCGCCTTTTGCTTCTTTCCCGACAGTGGGCAGTCTTTCCAATTTTTCAACAGCTCGTCTATTTCGTCGCCGCTCCTCATACACGCAGGCGTTTTGGGTTCGGTTTCACCATCGAACAGATCCTTGCGTTTCCTCCACGGGTCATCGTCAGCGAAGCCACCTTCGATGTCCCATGAACACGGTTTTCAAAGACCGGGATCTCTATCTAGCTGGCGATATGTTGTGTCATCCATGCACCTTACGCATCCGTAAAATTCGTGGACTACCTGCCTCATGAGATATCCAGAATCGAGATAGTCGTGGCACCGTCGTGAGCAAAGCGGCTCTCATAGGGAAATATTCTTTCTGCGGCGTCCCACGTATTGGCTGGCATTTTCCACAGCGTGTCTAGCTCCTCCTTTAGCAGCCCAGACATGATTGATGTTGTTCCTGGTTGTTTCGCCCTTCAATTAGCATACTCATGTGAATGTACTTCCTCTTCATGCACAACCGGGGAAGGTTGTACATCCACACAAACACAGGCCAGGTGCTATGTGTGCTTCTCTGGCTGCCAAGCGGATTGACTCCATCGGTGCTCGCGCCCGTACGATGTTCCTTGGATCCTTCCCAAATTCTGGGTATTCAAGTTCAACGCTTGCCCGGCTCGCATCCTTAGGGTGACTCAACATCTTGTCTTTTTATTTATCTCCGGATCATTTCCGTCATCTTCCCGCTTCTTCTCCTCCCTATCCGCGTACAACGCAGGAGCTTTGCTACCTTAGGGTCCGCGAAATACCGCTGCAGCGAGGAGTGATCGGAAAGTACCACACCGATTTTCGAGGAGCTTTCTTCCTCTTCTTGTATCGAGTGACGCCAAGCACCGGACATATGGTAGACTCCGCATGCTCGTCCGATAAATGATGCAATTGTTCATGCACACATGGTATTTCACGTGGTAAATCCAGAGGACACACGATTTTCTTCGCCTCCTCGAACTGGTCGGGCACTTGTTCCCCTTGGGAAGACGTTCGTGCGTAATGACATGTTCTCGTCGAAGCATGCGTCGGTCATTTTGTGTTTTACCTTCATCTCCGTGAGCCATGAGCGTTACTTTTCGCGGGTATCCTCGGCCTGCATCCTTCATACAATGGAGTAACCGCGTCTATCTCCGATTGATCCAGCTTGGCTTTCTCTCATGCGGCAGCTCTTGCGTTATCCGTCTTCGCTTGAGAAGCAGCTCTTGAATATGAGGGTCCTGCACCCAGCCTCCATCGTCGTCGATCCGGCATCTTCATCTTCATGATCATGCCCTTCGTCTTGATCTTCCTCATCATCATGTACGACATCTTCTACATGATGATCGTGTACAAACATCACCGTCGTGATCATGTCCCGGAGATTCTTCGTCTTCTCGCCCTACCGCCATGCGGTGGTACTTGTCTTCTTGCCCTTCCTAATTTCTTGCACGCCCCCCATGGACGACATCAGAGTCATCATCATCACCTTGCCACCGATAGCCATCCATGAAACCACGCAAGAGCAGGTGGTCCCGCACCTGCCCGGAATCCGGATCCGCAATAAGGCTCTTCAGCTTGCATCTTCGACACGGAAATCTTATCTCCGTCTCGTTCTTTTGAAGCATCTCGGCCTTCGCGGAGCTCAAAAACCTATTCACGATGCCTTCGGTCATCGTGCGGACCATGGTCGTCATGGGTAGAGCAAAAGCGATATTTTAGAACCAAGAAAAAATTTGGCATGACCTTCCCTAAAATTAGGACCAAAAATAATGCATAGTGCCAAAATTCTCGCCGAAACGGAAATGAATCAACATTCCGGCAAAATATTGGCAACCATCGCATTTCAAATATCGGTACCTGCAAACACAAACATATATGCAACACCACAAACACATGCAACACCACAAACATACATAGATCTAGCTAGGCCACAAAAAGTGCATGTGCACGTTGTTGGAGCGAGCTAGGGAGAAAAAAGTATATCTACATCATGAAGATAGCTTTCCCCTTAGTTACCTATAAAAAAAGGTAATTTCACCACTTAATTTTGATGAATCTATGGTGGAAATGAGGTGAGGAGGAGGAGGCAGCCGAAAGCTTGGAGAAGGAGGTGGAGGGAATGAAGTGGGGAAAGTGAGTGGGTAGGTGTGGGGCTGTCCAAAATATCTTGTTGGGGTCCCGGAGTTACTAATGGCGCACCACATGCAAATGCGCCATTAGTAACCCTGAACATTAATGGCGCACTGCATGTGGTGCGCCATTAGAGTTTTGAGAAAAGTTATATATATATATATATATATATATATATATATATATATATATATATATAGATATATATATATACACACACACACTAATGGCGCATCGTGACACGGTGCGCCATTAGTAGTTTAAACTAGTAATGGCGCATCGTGACACGGTGCGCCCGATGTAGATTTGCAAAAAATAAAAACATACAGTAATGGCGCACTCTAGACTGGTGCGCCATTACTAGTTAGAACTAGTAATGGCGCACTAGTCTAGGAGTGTGCCATTAGTATGTATGTAAAAATGAAAACAAAATTATCACTAGTGGCGCACCTTTTGTATGGTGCGCCATTAGTGTCTTCCACACTAATGGCGCATCACAAACAGGTGCGCCATTTGTATATAGTAGTGGCGCACTGCTTCCCTGGTGCGCCATTAGTGTCAATCCTATCTATAGCCCTTTTCCTAGTAGTGAAAACTTCAGAAATTCATAGAAATTAATCCGTAACTCCAAATCAAACAAATTATATATGAAAAATGATCACAAAAATCCAATCTATCCATCTGTACTATTTGCATGCATGCTTCAACAACCTAAGGTTCCTGTATATGGCAATTTACATAATTGGCATTTAACTAAGCACATATGGAGTTTGAATTTGAACCCTTGGTTCAAACCAACTTCATTTAATATGCTTTCTAGTTGCATTAGCTCAAACCACAACATATTGCCATATCATGATCATGCATCATATTGTTGCATTGCATTGATTGTGTTTCTTCTCTGTTGCTGGTGTTTGTCCCCTCTCAGTGGATGTAGTTCCGATGATGAGTTCGATGACACCGATGAAGAGTTATGCTATCTTCGAAAGTGTCAGGCAAGCAAAACCCCCTTGTTCATTCCGATACAATCCCACTCTCTCGCTCCTGCTCTCTTTTACTGCATTAGGACAACAACGATTCAACTGTTACATGCTGCGGTAGTTGAACCCCTTTCCTCTGCATGACCTGTCTTTGCCACAGTAAATAGAAGAAACCCACTAGCATGAGTAGGAGTTGTTTGAGCCCTGATGTGCCTACTCATTCATGCTTGTTTGTCATGCCTACTATTGCTTAGAGTTGTGTCAGGTCTATTTCGTCAGGGATGAATTGGAGAGTTGTGAACATGTCCTACTGTTGAGAGTTACGTGTGTGAACACGATTTGGTAAAGTTAGCGGTGAGAGGCCATGTAGGAGTACATGCTGGGTTGTCTCATTGAAACCGTCCTGAGGAACTGAGTTCTGTGTTTGTGATCCATGAACAGCTACTACCACACATTGGGCTCCGGGCACTCCAAGCTCTCTCGGCTTATTAATCAACTCGATCTTTATCCCGGAGTTGCAACTAGTTTCTGGTGTTTGTAGGTAGTGTTAGTAGTCTACCAAGTGGCACCAGGTACAGATGGGCTTGGGACAGACTAGGCACAGTGGCACGGTGTACCAAGCGTAGAACCATCCGTCGAGGTGGGCTTGGGAACCCTGTACACATCGTTTGGGGCCGTGAGCGACACCCCAGCCGGATCTCCTAGCGGATGGAACCTGAATAGGCGATAAACCTAGGCTAGAGACTTGTGTGGTTAGTCAGGTCGTGGCCGATCCCGCGCCAGGCTTCCGCTTGAAGGTTGCCGACATACACGACGTGTACATGGTGGTAAGTGGCGAGAGCGTGTGTGAAGAAGTACACCCCTGCAGGGTTATAAATGATCTATTCGAATAGCCGTGTCCGCGGTAAAGGACTTATGGGTTGCCTATACAGTTCATAGACAAGTGAGAGTGGATACTCTAAAATGCGCAAGATAAGCGTGAGTGCTATGGATGGCGTTCTCGTAGGGAGACGGGAGCGGATCCATAGTGGTGTATTGATATGGTGAATATGTGGAGTCGTGTGCGCAACCTCAAAAGAGTTACTTGCAGTCATAGTTTAGGATAGCCATCGAGTCAAAGCTGGCTTGCTGCAGTCAAACTCCACCACCCCTTTGTTGATCTTGATGCATATGTAGCTAGTTACGATGTAAGTCTTGCTTTGGGTACATTTGTACTCACGTTTGCCTATTTTATGTTTTTGCGAGGCGTCGGTCTCGCTAGTAGTTCAGCGTGGACTTAGGCGTTTAGCTTGTTACCTCGGCCACGATCTTGTACCCTTGGGAGGGCCTTGTAGATAGTCGGGCTTCTCGGCCTTTTCATTTGTAGTTTTCTGTACTCAGACATGTTTATGCTTCCGCTCGATGCTTGTATGCTCTGTATGTTGGGTCATGAGACCATGATTGTAATACTTGGCTCCTCGGAGCCTAATGAATAAATACTTGAGTCGTAGAGTTATGCTGTGATGCCATGTTGTATTTACACATATCGAGCATATTGTGTGTATGATTGACATGCTTGGTATGTGTGGGATCCGACAACCTAGTTGTTTATCCTTGGTAGCCTCTCTTATGGGGAAATGTGGTCTTGTGCTTCCATGAGCCATAGTAGTCCGCTACAGCCCGGTTCACCGGAGTCCTGCTAGCCCAGCACTACTGCTCTGGAACACTTGACTGGCCGACATGTGATTCACTTCGCCTGTTCACGTTCCCTTCGGGAAATATCACGCGGTGACATTCGAGTCCTTTCTAGCACCTGCTACGGCCGGTTCACCGGAGTCCTGTTAGCCAGTGCTACAACCCGGATTCGCACGTCACGACCAACATGCTTGATGTTGATTCATGTATGCTTGTCCCGTAAGTTAGTGCCACTTTGGGTTCACGACTAGTCATGTCGGCCCGGGTTCTCTGTCATATGGATGCTAGCGACACTATCATATACGTGAGCCAAAAGGCGCAAACGGTCCCGGGCCATGGTAAGGCGACACCCGTGGCAACACCGTGCGTGAGGCTGCAAGATTATATGAGGTGTTACCGGCTAGATAGATGTGACTTGGAATCGGGGTCCTGACAGCTTTGGTATCAGAGCCTGACTGCCTGTAGGATTATCAAGCCAAACTGGTCGAAGTTGAGTCTGGAAATGCTTTAGTTATATAAGGGAATTGATTGTGGAATGGAACGTAAGGCTCTTTTTACTCCTTTACCTTATGCCCTTCTGATCTGAGTCAGCCTCTTCTTTTCTACGAGGATTAAGAACTAGGCCTTCTCATCTATCTATCAGGATGACGAGTTACTATGATAGAGGCTTATAGGATTGATGGATTTAAGCCCCAGTTAAGTTTCTACTACTTCCGTGTGTTCATAGTTGGTCTCGGAACCTTGGTATTGTGCTTCTGAGGGGTTATGCCCCCATTTTTGCAGGATGTCTCAAATCCTTTGAGCAATTACAGCCGTTATGCTGTCCGAGTCATCCCAGGTTTCTAAATAATCTGATGCACTTGCAAATCTTTCCTCCGTGTTCCCGGTGTCCTTTTGGGCCAGATTAAGCACACTAATCGGTGTGTTGAGGTACTCCATTGCCTCGACGTATATGTTGGAGCTATTACTATGACCCTAGGTGTCTTAGAGAATCACCCAGTAATCTAGCAATGCTTTGTATCCCAAGTGTGATGATTCTGGCCATTATTCTCGAAAGCATCCCGTGATGCCATTTAGTTAGTAGGCATTCTATTTCTGGGTTTTGAACCCAAGATTCACTCCACTTACTTACTGTTGATAGTGTTTGCTCGTTCCTTTAGGTTATTAGTAACCTTTGTGATAGTCCTCGAGGTCCGTGGTATTTCCTTCTTCCAAGTACCATGAACTGCTGATGGCAGAAGTTCTTGAACCAAAAGATCACAACCAGAGTGCTCTTAATGAGTTCTCCATTCTACATTGTGAATCCGCCAGTTCTACCTTTCTGCATGGGTTACCCAAAAGAAATGTTGAGCTTTGCTCGACATACTAATCTATGCATCCACAACTCAGAAAGATATATGTTCCTTGAGTTGTTACTCTTCACTTGTATTCCGACAATTGTCTATCAATCGATAGTCTAGAGTATGTGTGCATTCATTCGTCGATGCCTGTTATTCCTGTGGTTCGTTAAGGCGTTCTATTTCGGAATGACTAGGAGAAACAAACTCCAGTACCTCATCCATATCTAGGATTAGGTCAAAGCAATTGTATTCCGCAGATCAAATTGCCAATCCAGCCTTTGATCTGTTCTATCTTGGGATATTACCATCTTTATATCAAGAATGTCATGGGAATTGCACACCATCTTATGAATTCTTGGTACAGTGATACCCCTCGCCATCATTATTCATTCCTCGGTCTCCGTGTTGTTGTGACCGGAATGCCGACAAGTGAACCGTGATGTGTGAAATCAATACTCCTAGCAACCAAGTTGCTTGGTAGTTAATGGACAATACTCTCATTCTTAGCGTGCAGGTTATTGAATTATCATTCTAAGACTGATCGTGCTACCTAGTCCTTATTTCTGGTGCACTCTTCGGTCAACAAGTTAGGATTGTGTCAATCCCTCACCCTTTTGATCATATCGTCTTGCCCTGAAAAGCAAGATTGTTCTCGAGCTTAATAACATATCGGTGGTTCGTGATTTTCCGAATATCTTCTCGAAAGTATTACCAGGTTGTTCCCTAACCGCTATGTTGAGTTCGTGGTCATGTTGGTTTTTCTCTAAACCAACCATTCTCCAAGAATCCGTGTTGGATACCCCTGAGCTAGTTGGTTAAGCTAAACAACAACTTGGAGAGTTGGAAGATAAACGCTTGCCTAACTTAGTTCATTCTAAGGGATATCTTCTGTGGGTGTGCATTGAAGAAAGATGGTATCCTCATTGATTGATCCTCGTGATCAATTGCCGGTGCTATTATCTTATCCAATCTTTGAATTGAGCGTGGGCTATCGTCAAATCAAATCAGAACCAACAATACTCGTAATGTTGTCTTACTCATGGTTGATCCCTTGAGCATACACCATTACATCTTTTGGTCTGACCAATATTGTCACATTGTTCACATAATGGTGTTAGTCCAGTGATATGGAAATTTTGATGAGTTGTTGTTGAGCCCATCAGCAGCATTTTGTCTCCTCCATGATTCATGTTGAACATTAAGCTAGTGTTGGAAAATTTTGAAAGCATTTCTTCATGCTAGCTCATGAAGCATAGGTTTGGATGAGAGAAGTGACTTCCTCTGATGCACGTGCATTTGGTGCAAGTTGCCGCCGTGAATCCGAGAAAGCTTGTTTTTGCCTCCTCTGGAATCATCCCAAGTTAGTCATGCACGTGCGAAGTGCTCTGTGGTTTGATAAGTTGGTCGCCTCCACTCCATATGTGTTCCTAGCACACCAAGCCACTGACTGATTTGTTCAAGGATAAGAAGTTCCTTCTTAAGAGCTAACCATGACTTATGCAAGGACTTCGATATCCTCAATGATGGTCCCCAACCTGAACTCGGTAGTGTTTTATTATAAGACTGCCACGTGGTCACGCTTGTCTAGGATAGTGTGTTCACAGGTGTGTAGCAAAACCTGCTCATGTCTTGGAGCTTGCTATCGTAGTTCATGTCTTGATGATCTTGCAACGTCATCTCGTCGATTGTGTTGCAATCCTTCCTTTCAGACATGCTGGGTCTGAAGTATCCTGTTCCTAACCAGATCTGAATCCCAGGCAGATATGATGGCTGCAACATTCCCAACATTTGCATTTTGTTCCCAGCTTGCACCCCATTGTGCCAATTTTCCATGGGCTGCCCTTCTCAACAGTTGTTGTTTAGGATCATCTTCAAAAGTGGTCCCACCATGGGTCCCATCCATCTCCGATGATAAGCAAAATTCATTCCTTGCTTTGTCTTCAACAAGGTAGTCCACATCATCCATTCTGGTTTGAGTATGCCATCCTTTTGAATTCGTTCAAATGACCAATTATGAATTTCCTCATGCTGGTATGAAGAGTTCCAATGATCTTTGTATCAAAAGAAATTATTTTTGTCATGTAATGAAATAACTCTACGAGTCACCTTCCCTAAGGTGCCCCGTTGTGGAATCATGGCAGTTGACTCCTCGCTACGTCGTGATCGAGCGTGGAATTGTTTCCTACCAAATCGAGCCATCGCCATCTATCTCCTTTCAGCCCTGATGAGTGTCTTGTGTCTTACCTCAAGAGGCATTCTTTCATCTCATTCCATGAGTTGATCGTGACTAGCTCGATCTTTATGAAGATCAAATCCTATAGAGTCTTCCTCTCTTCCGTCATCATAGCTGGATGAAGATCTCGAAAGCAAGGTTGTCAAGTTCAAGATGATGCAATGAATCAATATCTTCGATGAGGCCAATTGGATCATGAAGATCGTGTTAGCTTGGTGTTCCCTCTGTCTTCTTACCTCACGTCTTGAATCTCGGGACGAGATTCTTGTTTAGTGGGGGTGAGTTGTCACATCCCTGGAATTTGATTGTAATTAGTTGCATCAGCACCCCTGCATCATGTCTAAAATTTATTTGAAAGTTGAAATGGGGACTGATAAACCCTAGCAGCAAATGAATTTCAACTAGGTTCAACTTAAATCTTTTCAATGAACCCAAAATGGCCTTTAGAAATGTTCATTATTTTTTAATTGGTCTAGCACCTCTGACAAAAATGGTGCACATTTTTCTAGATCAATTTGGATTTTTGAATGAACTCATTAAGTATTTGAATTTGGGCATTTTATTGCTATAAATAATTAAAATGCCCAAATAATTCTGGAAGTGGTTGACGGCTATTGGAAATATTTCCAAATGTGTCCACAAGTCATTTCAGGAATTTTGGAAATGAATTAGTATTTTTATTAATTCAAAACAGAGGAATAAATAGAAAACCAGAAATAAAGGGGAGAGAGAGAGAGAGAGAGAGAAAGTACTTATAGCTTACCTGGCGCCCAGTTAGCCCAGCAATGTTGCAGCCCGGCCCACCAGCTCATCCCTGTCGCCTTCCTCCTCACGCCAGTAGGCGAGGGCATGTGTCCGCCGCTTGCAGCCACACGCCATGGCCACCTCCTCCCTCCCAGCCTGCCTGGCTCCTTCTCGATGCACCAGGCGACGCCATGCAGCACCCTGGACCCCCTCGACCGCTCCCCTCTCCCCCTGCCTCGGCTCTCTTGCTCTCTCACCCGAAGCCAAGCGGAGCCGTCACCATCGTTCGCTGCCACCATGCTCACCGGCCACCCCTCGCTCCACCGTCGAGTCCGGGAGCTCCGCTACGACCTCCTCTTTGTCCCCGACGAGCCACGCATCGCCGGATGCCCTGCTACCTCGCCATCGACCCGTCTTCTCCACGCACGGCTGCCAGATCGCCATCGCCGTTACGCTGCCGTCTGGTCCTCCCCGAGCTTGCTGAGCCTCCCTACCGACTCCATGTGAGCCCTTGCCTCATTTCCCCCTAACTCCATGCCCAATTTCGAGATCTAGCCGCCCCCTCCACCGGATCCGAGATGCACCACCGCACGAGCTCGACGCCGGCGGCACTCCGATGACCATTTGGTACCGGGCATGCGTCCAACGTACTCGCCGCACCGCGTAGAAGCCATAGGTGCCAACCCCGCATCACCACGGCTGTTGTAGCCTCGACTCCGAGCTCACCCGAGCTCCGGCAGCCGCCACGGTCGACACCGACGAAGATTCCTGCCACCCCGTCACCGCCCACGGCCACCATCCGATGCGCCTCGACGCGCTGCATCCATAGAGCCCAGCTGCGCGAGCTCTCGTCGCCGGAGATGGCCGGACGAGGAGCGCCGCCGCGTCCTGCTTAGCACCGGCGGCTAATCGCCAGTTAGGTGATGTGGAGGATTAGTTTAGCCACTAACCCCACAGTTAGTTTAACCAGGTCACACTGACAGTGGGCCCGGCCCTATTGATCATTAGATTAGGTTTATTTTAAAACATGTTAACTATATGAGCCAATGACATGTGGGGCCCACGGGTCAGGTTTGACCAGGACCGACCCTGTTGACCAGCTAACGTCAGCATGACCTAGTGCTGACGCGGTAAAGTCTTTTCTGGAATTTAAATAAATCTAAATGATTTATTTATTTTCAGAAAATGTCCAAAACTTCAGAAATTCAAAGAAATTAATCCATAACTCCAAATCAAACAAAGTATATATGAAAAATGATCAGAAAAATCCAATCTATCCATCTGTACCATTTGCATGCATGTTTGAACAACCTAAGGTTGCTGCATATGGCAATTTACATAATTAGCATTTAACTAAGCACATATGGAGTTTGAATTTGAACCCTTGGTTCAAACCAACTTCATTTAATCTGGTTTCTAGTTGCATTAGCTCAAACCAAAAAATATTGCCATGTCATGATCATGCGTCATATTATTGCATTGCATTGATTGTGTTTCTTCTTTGTTGCCGGTGTTTGTCCCCTCTCAGTGGATGTTGTTCCGACGATGAGTTCGATGACACCGATGAAGAGTTATGCTATCTTCGAAAGTGTCAGGCAAGCAAAACCCCCTTGTTCATTCCGATACAATCCCACTCTCTCGCTCCTGCTCTCTTTTACTGCATTAGGACAACAACGATTCAACTATTACATGCTACGGTAGTTGAACCCCTTTCCTCTGCATGACATGTCTTTGCCACAGTAAATAGATGAAACCCACTAGCATGAGTAGGAGTTGTTTGAGCCCTAATGTGCCTACTCATTCATGCTTGTTTGTCATGCCTGCTATTGCTTAGAGTTGTGTCAGGTCTAATTCATCGGGTATGAATTGGAGAGTTGTGAACATGTCCTACTGTTGAGAGTTACGTGTGTGAACACGATTTGGTAAAGTTAGCGGTGAGAGGCCATGTAGGAGTACATGGTGGGTTGTCTCATTGAAACCGTCCTCAGTAACTGACTTTTGTGTTTCTGATCCATGAACAGCTACTACCATACATTGGGGCCCAGGCACTCCAAGCTCTCTCGGCTTATTAATCAACTCGATCTCTGTCCAGGAGTTGCAACTAGTTTCTGGTGTTTGTAGGTAGTCTTAGTAGTCTACCAAGTGGCACCCAGTACAGGTGGGCTTGGGACAGACTAGGCACAGTGGCAGGGTATACCAAGCGTAGAACCATCCGTCGAGGTGGGCTTGGGAACCCTGCACACATCGTTTGGGGCCGTGAGCGACACCCCGGCCAGATCTCCTTGCGGATGGAACCCGAATAGGCGATAAACCTGGACTAGAGACTTGTGTGGTTAGTTAGGTCGTGGCCGACTCCCTCGCCAAGCTTCCGCTTGAAGGTTGCCGAGATACACGACATGTACATGGTGGTAAGTGGCGGGAGCGTGTGTGAAGAAGTACACCCCTGTAGGGTTATAAATGATCTATTCGAATAGCCGGGTCCGTGATAAAGGACTTCTGGGTTGCCTATACAGTTCATAGACAAGTGAAAGTGGATACTCTAAAATGTGCAAGATAAGCGTGAGTGCTATGGAAGGCATTCCCGTAGGGAGACTGGAGCGGATCCATAGTGGTGTATTTATATGGTGAATATGTGGAGTCATGTGCGCCACCTCAAAAGAGTTACTTGCAGTCATAGTTTAGGATATCCACTGAGTCAAAGTTGGCTTGCTGCAGTCAAACTACACCACCCCCTTCGTTGATATTGATGCATATGTAGCTAGTTCTGATGTAAGTCTTGCTGGGTACATTTGTACTCACGTTTGCCTATTTTATGTTTTGCAGAGAGACGTCAGTCTCGCTAGTAGTTCCGCATGGACTTCGACGTTTAGCTTGTTACCTCTGCTACGATCTTGTACCCTTGGGAGGGTCTTGTAGATAGTTAGGTTTCTCAGCCTTTTCATTTGTAGTTGTCTGTATTCATACATGTTTATTCTTCCGCTCGATGCTTGTATGCTCTGTATGTTGGGTCATGAGACCATGATTGTAATACTTGGCTCCTCAGAGCCTAATGAATAAATACTTGAGTTGTAGAGTTATGTTGTGATGCCATGTTGTATTTACACATATTGAGCATATTGTGTGTATGATTGAAATGCTTGGTATGTGTGGGATCTGACAACCTAGTTGTTTATCCTTGGTAGCCTCTCTTATGGGGAAATGTGGTCTTGTGCTTCCATGAGCCATAGTAGTCCGCTTCTGACCCGGTTCACCGGAGTCCTGCTAGCCCAAAGACTACCGCTTGAACACTTGACTGCCCGGCATGTGATTCACTTTGCTCACTGTATACATCGCCTTCGGGAAATGTCACGCGGTGACATCCGGAGTCCTGCCTAGCCTGCTATAGCCCGGTTCACCGGAGTCCTGTTAGCCCAGTGCTACAGCCCGGATTCGCACGCTGCTAACCGATATGCTCGATGTTGATTCATGTATGCCTGTCCCCGTAAGTTAGTGCCACTTTGGGTTCACGACTAGTCATGTCGGCCCGGGTTCTCTGTCATATAGATGCTAGCGACACTATCATATACGTGAGCCAAAAGGCGCAAACAGTCCTGGGCCATGGTAAGGCGACACCCGTGGCAATACCGTGGATGAGGCCGCAAGATTATATGAGGTGTTACCGGCTAGATCGATGTGACCTGGAATCGGGGTCCTGACACGCTGCCCGTGATGTTTGGAGGCGAGTTAAACTATAGGACGGAGAGGATTGTTTTTGATGTAGCCGAGATCCCCTTGCGCTACAATGGGATCCTCAGCCGCCCAACACTAGCCAGGTTCATGGCTGCCTCACATTACGCCTACAACACGCTGAAGATGCCTGGGCCGATGACCATCATCACCGTCCCCTCCGACAAGAAGGATGCGCTGATCTGCGCTGACCAACTCTACCGGGAGGCAGTTGCAGCGACTGCCGCCAAGGCACTTGCTCCTGCCGCCGAAGCCCGGGGGGAGAATACCGGCAAGGCCTCCCGCACCCACTCCGGCAAGCACGCCTCTTCGGAGTGCTGTGCTCCCGTCGAGGACGTGCCGGAGAGCTCCACCGGCAAGAGCAAGAAATCCAGAGCTGCACCACAAGAGACCAAGAAGGTGTCCGTCAAGGAGGATGGCACGAGAGGGGCTTTCACCATAAGCTCCTCCCTTGACAGCAAATAGGAAGGCGCGCTCGTCACCTTTATGCAGGCGAATATCGATGTGTTTGCATGGCAAGCATCCGACATCCCCGGCGTTCCCAGGGAGGTGATTGAGCACCATCTTGTTGTCTGTCCTCATGCGCGACCCGTCAAGCAGAAGGTCAGGAACCAGGCTTTGGAAAGGCGGGAGTTCATCACGGAGGAGATCAGGAAGTTAGAAGCGGCAGGCTTAGTAAGGGGAGTGCTCCATCCGACATGGTTGGCCAATCCGGTGGTGGTGCGCAAGGCAAATGGGAAGTGGAGGCTGTGTATTGATTACACAAATATCAATAAGGCTTGTCCAAAGGACCCTTTCCCATTGCCGCGCATTGACTAGATTGTTGACTCCGCGGCCGAGTGCGACTTGTTATCATTCCTTGACGCCTACTCGGGATACCACCAGATCTTCATGACGAGAGAAGATGAAGAGAAGACAACATTCATCACCCCATGTGGTACATATTGTTTTTTGCAAATGCATTTTGGGTTGAAGAGTGCTTGCTCGACGTTTGCAAGAGCAGTCCAAATTGGTTTTTAGCCCCAGCTACATAGAAATATGGAAGCTTATGTGGATGACATAGTGGTCAAAACCAAGGACAAGGCGACACTTGTACAAGATTTAGAAGAGACGTTTGCGAATTTGCACAAGATCAACCTGAAGCTGAACCCTGAGAAGTGTGTCTTCGGTGTTCCATCCGGCAAAATTATCGGGTTCTTTGTGTCACAGCGCGGGATCGAGGCGAATCCAGATAAGATCAAGGCCATTGAGCAAATTGAGGTGCCTAGGCAGACTAGGGATGTGCGCCGGCTCACTGGCTGCGTTGCCGCCTTGAGCAGGTTCATTTCCAAGTCTGCCAAGCGTGCCCTTCCCTTTTTCAAAATCTTGAAGAAGGCGGGCCGAATGGAATGGACCCCACAGGCCGAAGCAGCACTACAGGATTTGTAGAAATACCTCTCCTCTACACCAATACTGGTCGCTCCTAAACCACGAGAGTCGTTGCTGATGTATCTAGCGGCAACGAACCAAGTGGTCAATGCCGCGCTAGTGCTGCAGAGGGAGGTCGACGAAGAGGCAGTGGCAACGGCGGGACATGCGGATGACGAGCCAGAGCTCGCCCCGGCAGGGCTTGATGCCGGCAAGGCAAGGCCCCGGGCGGAGTCTGACATCAGTGGGACAGGGCATCTGCAACCAAACGGAGTGGTGCACAAGAAGAAGATGATGCAGCACCTGGTTTACTTTGTTAGCTCCCTCTTGCAGGGGGCTAGATCAAGGTACCCCGGCGTGCAGAAATTGCTCTTCGGCCTCCTTATGGCCTTGAGGAAGTTGTGTCATTACTTCCAAGCCCACGAAATCACCGTCGTCACCCGCCTCCCATTGCAATGGATATTGCATAATCCAGACGCAACCGGGAGGATTGTCAAATGGGCCTTGGAACTGTCGAGCTTTGGGTTGAAGTTTGAAAGCACTTCAACAATTCAGAGTAGAGTTTTGGCGGAGTTCATTGCGAAATGCACCTCAATGCCCGACGAGGAGATTCAGGAGACCGCCCTCCCCGGCAAGGAAGCAAGTCGCGACTGGATTATGTACTTTGACGGGGCTTTCTTGCTGCAAGGCGCCGGTGCTGGTGTGCTACTCGTCGCACCCACCGGAGAGCACCTCAAGTATGTGGTCCAGATGCACTTTCCCAGGGAGATGCCAACAAACAACACTGCTGAGTACGAGGGGTTGCTTGCCGGTCTCAGGATCGCGGCAGACCTCGGGATCAAGAAGATCATCGTCAGGGGTGATTCACAGCTTGTCGTCAAGCAAGTCAACAAAGATTATCAGAGCCCATTGATGGAGGCCTACATCAACGAAGTGAGGAAGCTGGAAGAGCATTTTGATGGTATACAAGCGGAGCATGTTCCCTGAGTGGAGAACGGCATCGCCGACTACCTGTCGAAACGTGATGCCTTCAAATTGCCTGTGGAACCAGGTACTTTTGTGCTTTGATTAACTCAACCATCCGTTGAACCATCGACGGGGCAGAACAAGCAGAGGAAATCAGGCCCCGGCAAGTACTTTCCCGCCGAGCTCCCAGGAGCCGCCGACAAAGATGTTGCCGTGGACGCAGCCTGCCATGGGGCAACATACTCCGGCAGGGCGTCAAGCCCTGGTCATAGAGACGACCGCTCCCATGGTAGAGGAAATGCCTTTGGCCCTAACGTCGAGCCCTAGGCTCCGGCATGGGCACAGCATACTGTCAGATTCCTACAAACAAGGGGACTCCCTGAGGAGTAGGAAGAAGCGGAGAAAGTAGCCCATCAGTCTGCCATGTATCATTTTGCTGACGACGCTGTGTACAAGAAAAGGCCAAACAGTGTGAAATTGAAGTGCATTCCCCGGGAGGAAGGACTCGAGCTATTGGCAGAGATACATGGAGGCATATGTTGCAACCACATAGGGTCGAGGGCCCTTGCCGGCAAGGTTTCTTCTGCCCCACAGCCCTCCAAGATGCAGCAGCACTAGTAACCCTATGTGAAGCGTGCCAGTTCCATTCAAAGAAGCTTCATCAACCAGCTCAAGCTCTCCAAACAATCCCTCTTTCCTGGCCATTCTCGGTCTGGGGGCTCGACATACTGGGCCCCTTTCCCCGTACTATTGGGGGCTTTGAGTACTTGTACGTTGCAATCGACAAGTTCACAAAGTGGCCAGAGGTGGAGGCAGTGAGAAAGGTGACAGCACAATCAGCTGTCAAATTCTTCAAAGGGCTAGTCTGCCGTTTTGGTGTGCCGAATAGAGTCATCACCGACAACGGCATGCAGTTCACGAGCCACGCCTTCATGCAGTACATCCAGGACGTCGGCAGCAAGGTCTGTTTTGCTTCTGTTGCACATCCACAGAGCAACGGCCAGGCTGAGAGGGCAAATGCTGAAGTGTTGCGAGGCCTCCGGACAAGGACTTTTGACAGGCTATGCAGGTGCGGACGACGCTGGATTGATGAATTGCCGACGGTTCTTTGGTCAATCAGAACGACACCAAATTGAGCCACCGGCCAGACACCTTTCTCCCTCGTTTACGGGGCAGAAGCAGTTCTCCCCAGGGAACTCATGTACGGGTCACCTCGAGTGCTCGCTTATGATGAGCTTGAGCAAGAGAAGTTGCAGCGAGATGACACAACGCTCATTGAGGAAGATCGTCTTCGGGCGGTTGTGCGAGCAGCACGCTACCAGCAAGCCTTGCGCCGCTACCATAGCCGCAAGGTTCATGCCCGAGGCTTTGAGGAAGGCGACCTTGTTCTTCAGCACGTTCAGTCGGCCAAGGATTCCAACAAGTTGACGCCAAAGTGGGAAGGCCCTTATCGGGTATTACGAGTCACCAGGCCCGGCGCAGTCCACCTGGGGACCGAAGATGGCATTCCAGTGAGTAACTCCTGGAACATCGAACATCTTCGCAAGTTTTACCCATAAGGCGCGGTTGTCGGGCCCCCCAGCAAACCACCTTTTGTACAAGCCTTGCCGGCAAGGCATGTAACCCTTTGTACAAAGCCAGACGCAGACCCTGAGCATAAATAAATGAAGCGCTGGCGCCCTAAGTTTTAGCATGCATGCTAGGTTGAGTCTCTCTCTATGTTAGGGTTGATAGTGCTTGGTGGCGACTAACCCTTAGCATAGAGATCGAGTATGCATATCTCTGTTCCTTCCCGTCCTTTTTTGGTTCGCAGGGTGTATAGACATTTCTTCTGAGCTATTTTGGGAGAAAAGAGAACAGACCAACGCCCGGACCTCGACAAGCAAGGTTTCCAGGGGCTGTAGGTCTGAGAATCCAATCACGGCAAGCCAAGGTTGCCGGGGGCTGCGACATCAGATAAGTCTTTCTCCCCCACTTTGTGCCTCCGTATGAAACTTGAACGTATAAGACTTCGCTCGCTCTCATACCATCTTGCTCCCTCTGTCCCGTGTCCGAAAACCTTACTTTGGGCCGAAACTTGGTTGTAGTGCGATGGGAAGGGGGCGAGCGAAGGGACTAATCCTACTCGGCCCCTACCTCCGCCAAGGGCGTGAATGTAGCCGAGCTATAGAGCAGGAGGACGGCAAGGCCTGTTGCCAGGATACAATGTTTATCTTAAGATAACGAGGACGCGTTCCTCGGTGTGGCCCTCACCCACGCGCAAACAAAACCCGACAAGCACCCTTCTTTTCATTCGTACGTTGTAAACAAGTACAATTCATACGGAATGAGTACACGAGCGAGGGGATTACAAGGTCTAAATTCTACTAAGGCTCGTAGTCTTACAAACTAAAAAAGGGTAAGTGCCCCGTGATCCCCATTCTTGCCCTTTTCCTCCCAGGTGCGGCAGGTGGAGGCAAAAGGGGGGCGATGGGGAACGCACCGATGGAGAGATTGATGAGGAAGGCCCTCGGCAGGGCACATGGCCAATGGAGGGGCGGCACGGTCAGTCGGAGTCAGAGTCGTCGTTCCCCCGCTCGACACCCTCGTCGTCGATGTCGCTGTCCTCCTCGTCACTCCCGCTTGAGGAAGAGTCTTCGTCATCGGAGGAGCTCTCCACGCAGCACTTTAGGCGAGTTCCAAAGTCTCCAAAGACCTTGACAGAGAGCAGGCCGTTCTCCATTAATTTGAAATAGAGAACGAGCCCTGCCGTCAGGCTGTAGATACGAGTGAAGGTCTTCCATCCACGATGAAGATACAAGACGTGAGGGGCGGGAAAATCGACATCAACCTGCGTGCCGCCATTCCCGCAGCCCCTCGTATGCAATTTCAGAGTCTGTGGCAGGTCGAGCTCCATCTCCCGAGTGAATGGAGTAGGGAGACGAAGATGACAGCGTGCTGGCCGGTGCAGCCTGATGAAGAATTCACGGGGCTGGTCCCCGACGTGGCCCTCCATTGGGGGAGGGACCGCCAGCGGAGGCGAGGCTGGTGCGCCGCCCCGTCCTCCTCTTCCCCGAGCACCACGGCGACCTCGGCCTCGCCCCCTCCCCCTTCCCCTCATCGTCGGCTCCGCCGCCACGAGCTCTTGGGAAGGAGGGGTGCGCTGTCGAGCGGAGACCCTCGTCGCCACCGTTGAAGCACCGGCGCGCCCTCTCGCCATAGCAGAAGAAAGAAAGAAGCCAAGGTGGAAGGAGGCAGATGGTGAAAGATTGAGGGGTGTGATAACCCACAAGTATAGGGGATCGCAACAGTTTTTGATAAGTAAAAGTGTCGAACCCAATGAGGAGCTAAAGTTAGAACAATTATTCCCTAAAGTTCTATCGACCACTGATACAACTCTACGCACGCTTGACGTTCACTTTACCTAGAACAAGTATGAAACTAGAAGTACTTTGTAGGTATTGTTGGAAGGGTTTGGAAGATAATAAAGAGAGCGCGTAAATATAAACTAGGGGCTGTATAGATAAAGACACAACTAAATTAGTTTTAGCGAGTGTGGAAAAGTGGTGGTAGGAGTAGCGAAATTGTCCCTAAGCAATTGACTACTTTACTAGACCGATAGCAAGTTTTATGTGGAAGAGGCCACTGCTAGCATGTCATCCCTTACTTGGAATTCTATGCACTTATGATTGGAACTATTAGCAAGCATCCGCAACTACTAACGTTCATTAAGGTAAAACCCAACCATAGCATTAAGATATATTGGTCCCCCTTCAATCCCGTATGCATCAATTTCTATGCTAGGCTGAAGCTTCTGTCACTCTTGCCCTCCAATACATAGTCCTATCAACATACAACTAACCCTATGCTGTGATCCACGCGCGCACTCATATGATGGGCACCAAAGGACAACAACATAACCACAAGAAAATTAAATCAATCATAGCAATTCATCAACCACCGATAGGACAACGAAAATCTACTCAGACATCATAGGATGGCAACACATTATTGGATAATAATATGAAGCATAAAGCACCATGTTCAAGTAGAGGGTACATCGGGTTGCGGGAGAGTGGACCGCTGTAGATAGAGGGGGGAAGGTGATGGATATGCTGGTGAATATGGCGAAGGTGTTGGTGAAGATCGCGGTGATGATGATGGTGGCCACGGCAGCGTTCCGGAGCCACCGGAGGAGAGGGGGAGGGGCCCCTTCTTCCTCTTCTTCCTTGACCTCCTCCCTAGATGGGAGAAGGGTTTCCCCTATGGTCCTTGGCCTCCATGGCATGGGAGGGGAGAGAGCCCCTCCGAGATTGGATCTGTCTCTCTGTCTCTCTGCTTCTGCGTTACAGTCTGCCCTTTCACCATTTCGTGTATATATGGAGATCCGTAACTCCGATTGGATTGAAACCTTTGCCCAGATCTTTTTCCAAAAATTAGCTTTCTTGCGGCCGAAGAAGGGCGTCAACCGCCTTACAGGTGGCCCACTAGGGTCAGGGGCGCGCCTGCCTGGAGTGGGCATGGGCCCCACCCTCGTGGCCACCTCGAGCACCGTCTCGTGTTGATTTTACTTCCCAAAAATCACAAATATTCCAAAATAATTCTCCGTCCGTTTTTATCCCGTTTGGACTCTGTTTGATATGGGGTTTCTGCGAAACATAAAACATGCAACAAACAGGAACTAGCACTGGGCACTGGATCAATATGTTAGTCCCAAAAATAGTATAAAAAGTTGCCAAAAGTATATGAAAGTTGTAGAATATTGGCATGGAACAATCAAAAATTATAGATATGACGGAGACATATCAGCATCCCCAAGCTAAATTCCTGCTCGTCCTCGGGTAGGTAAATGATAAAAAAGATAATTTTTGATGTGGAATGCTACCTAGCATAATCTTGATCATGTATCTAATCATGGCATGAATATTAAGACACGAGTGATTCAAAGCAATAGTCTATCATTTGACATAAAAACAATAATACTTCAAGCATACCAACCAAGCAATTATGTCTTAACGAAATAACATAGCCAAAGGAAGCTCATCCCTACAAAATCATATAGTCTGGCTATGCTCCATCTTCACCACACAAAGCATTCAAATCATGCACAACCCCGATGACAAGCCGAGCAATTGGTTCATACTTTTTCACGCGCTTCAGCTTTTTCAACCCTCACGCAATACATGAGCGCAAGCCATGGACATAGCACTATAGGTGGAATAGAATATGATGATGAGGGTTATGTGGAGAAGACAAAAAGGAGAAAGTCTCGCATCGACGCGACTAATCAACGGGCTATGGAGATGCCCATCAATTGATGTCAATGTGAGGAGTAGGGATTGACATGCAACGTATGCACTAGAGCTATACGTGTATGAAAGCTCAAACTGGAACTAAGTGGGTGTGCATCCAACTTGCTTGCTCATGAAGACCTAGGGCATTTGAGGAAGCCCATCGTTGGAATATACAATCAAGTTCTATAATGAAAATTCCCACTAGTATATGAAAGTGATAACTCAAGAGACTCTCTATATTAAGAACATGGTGCTACTTTGAAGCACAAGTGTGGTAAAAGGATAGTAACATTGCCCCTTCTCTCTTTTTCTCTCAGTTTTTTTTTTGGCCTTCTCTTTTTTTTGGCCTTTCTATTTTTTGTGTCCGGAGTCTCATCCCGACTTGTGGGGGAATCATAGGCTCCATCATCCTTTCCTCACTGGGGCAATGCTCTAATAATGATGATCATCACACTTCTATTTACTTACAACTCGATATCTAGAACAAATATATGACTCTATATGAATGCCTCCGGCGGTGTACCGGGATGTGCAATGATCTAGCGTAGCAATGACATCAAAAAAAGGACAAGCCATAAAAACATCATGCTAGCTATCTTACGATCATGCAAAGCAATATGACAATAAATGCTCAAGTCATGTATATGATCATGATGGAAGTTGCATGGCAATATATCTCGGAATGGCTATGGAAATGCCATGATAGGTAGGTATGGTGGCTGTTTTGAGGAAGATATAATGAGGCTTATGTGTGATAGAGCGTATCGTATCACGGGGTTCGGATGCACCGTGAAGTTTGCACCAACTCTCGAGGTGAGAAAGGGCAATGCAGTACCGAAGAGGCTAGCAATGATGGAAGGGTGAGAGTGCGTATAATCCATGGACTCACATTAGTCATAAAGAACTCATATACTTATTGCAAAAGTTTATTAGCCCTCTAAGCAAAGTACTACTACGCCTACCCCTAGGGGGATAGATTGGTAGGAAAAGACCATCGCTCATCCCCGACCGCCACTCATAAGGAAAGCAATGAAAGAACACCTCATGCTCCGACTTCGTTACGTAACGGTTCACCATACGTGCATGCTACGAGACTTGCAAACCTGAACACAAGTATTCCTCAATTTCACAATTACACAACTAGCACGACTCTAATATCACCACCTTTATATTGCAAAATTATTGCAAGGAATCAAACATATCATATTCAGTGATCTACAAGTTTTATGTAGGATTTTATGACTAACCATGTGAATGACCAATTCCTGTCATCTCTCTAAATAGATATAAGTGAAGAAAGAGAGTTTAGTTCTTTCTAAAAAAGATATGCCCACGCTCTAACAAATATAAGTGAAGCAAAAGAGCATTCTACAAATGGTGGTTGTCTAAGTGAAGAGAAACAAGCAATCCAAACTTCAAATGATATAAGTGAAGCACATGAAGCATTCTATAAAGCCACACTCAAAAAATATAAGTGAAGTGCAAAGAGCATTCTATAAATCAACCAAGGACTATCTCATACCAGCATGGTGCATAGAAGGAAAATGAAAACTAAATGCAAAAGACGCTCCAAGATTTGCACATATCGCATGAACAAAACGAATCCGAAAACATACCGATACTTGTTGAAGAAAGAGGGGATGCCTTCCGGGGCATCCCAAAGATTAGACGCTTGAGTCTCCTTGAATATTTACTTGGGGTGCCTTGGGCATCCCCAAGCTTGAGCTCTTGCCTCTCTTCCTTCTTCTCACATCGAGACCTCCTCGATCATCGAACACTTCATCCACACAAAACTTCAACAGAAAACTCGGTAAGATACGTTAGTATAATAAAGCAAATCACTACTATAAGTACTATTGCAAACCAATTCATATTTTGTTTTTGCATTGTGTCTACAGTAATATAGCTTTTCCATGGCTTAATCCACTGATATAAATTGATAGTTTCATCAAAACTAGCAAACTATGCATCAAAAACAGAATCTGTCTAAAACAGAATAGTCTGTAATAATATGAACATTAACCATACTTCTGTTACTTGAAACTTTCTGCAAAAATTAGGAAACATAAAAAATTTGTATATAAAGACAGTGCAAGATGAATCAGAACAATTTTACGTTCCAGTAAAAAGTAAAAATCGTGCACTACAGACAAAGTTTTTGTCCTGCACCGTACAAACCAACAAGCATCGTAAACATCCTAAAGGAAAACCTTGGCACATTATTTTTATAATACAATGGAATTGTACAAGGGGATAATTACTTTTATTGAAATTTTTCTGTAATTAAGATTCACAAAGTTGCCGTGAGCATGAACAAAGTTCAAGGAGCTCTCCCACTTCAACAATGCTTGTCTTTCTCACTTTCACTTTCCTTTTTGAAAAAGTTTTGGGTTCCCCTCTTTATTTTATTTTGTTTTTAAACTTTATAAAAGAAAACAACATAAATAAATTACTCTCTATGACTTCCGGGTTGTCTCCCTGGCAGCGCTTTCTTTAAATCCATTAAGCTAGGCATATAGTGCTCAAGTAGTGAATCCACCCGGATCCCAAGGTATATCAAAGCCAATTTTAATTAGCAATGATTTGGCATTTAGTAGTGAGCACGAAGCAACATATATCAAGTAATGACGAAGTCTAACTCTCTTCCTATGCATCGGCATGTCATAAAAGAACAATTCATGCACACATAGAACAGTTTCTTGCAATTTTGTCATGTGGGAAACATAGAGAGGTGGAGATATAGTTCCTCTCTCATAATAATTGCAAGTAGGAGCAGCAAGCACGTGCATATTATACTCATCAAAATCATCATGTGTAGTAGTAAAAGGCAACCCATCAATATAATCCTTAATAAGTGCAAGCTTCTCCGATATAGTGTAGTCGGAAGAATTCAAAAAGATAATAGGACTATCATGCGTGGGTGAAATAGCAACAATTTCATTCTTAACATAAGGAACTATAGCAAGTTCATCTCCATAAGCATAATTCATATTGGCATCTTGGCCACAAGCATAGCAAGCATCATCAAAAAGGGATATTTCAAAAGAATCAAAGGGATCATAACAGTCATCATAGCAATCATCCTTCGGTAAGCACGAAGGGGAATTAAACAATGTATGAGTTGAAGAGTTACTCTCATTAGAAGGCGGGCACGGGTGATCAATCCGCTCTTCCTCCTTTTGTTCTTCGCGCTCCTCCTCATATTTTTCATCCAATGAGCTCACAGTTTCATTAACTTCTTCTTCCATAGATTCCTACAAAATATTAGTCTCTTCTTGGACAGCGGAGACTTTCTCAATAAGTGCATTAATATCGGAATTGTATTCATAATTATCATAGAAATATTTAAGGATAGATAAATTTTCAGGTCTACTGTCACACCCTGATTTGCACGGCACAACACTTAAGATGATAAATCATGATAAAATGTGGTTTGACAAAAACTTTTGCATTATTTGACTTTTATTTGAGTTGGTTTTCTCTCTGTGTTTTCAAGTGCTCTTTAAAGTCAACAGAACTCCACCTTCTATACTTCATCTCCTTGCCCCAAGCCTCTGCCCAATGATCATGCCATGTGTATAGAGCAATATAATATTTTCTTACAAAAATAATTTGGCCAAAAAGTATTTTCTAAAATTAGTTTTCCAAAAACCCCTGAATTGAGGTTTGCACTTCAAGTACTTGATTTGGGGTATGAAAAATATTTCAAAAGCTATATTTGAATCCTATTATATATAGTACTCCCACAAACCACAAAAATATAATTTTAAAAGTTATTTTCCTGTTTTATTTAAAAGCTTTTTCTTAAGGCCAGAAGTGGTCTTTAATAGGGAAAAATTATTTAATTTTTTTAAAAATATTTGACAAAAATCAGGGAAACTCAGTGGGCATATATTTCCCATATATAAGAGTTTCAACACATGGTCATGTTCAAAATATTGGACAAAACCTCCCAAAACCATTTCTGCCCATTTCAAGGATTTGAAATATTTCTACAGGAAATATTTTCATAAAAATCCAAGGAAAATCCAGAAAGTCACAAATGCATATTGTGATCACCTTGCAAAGCCTCATGTCAATCAAGGTCATTTTGGTTCACTAAAATGCCCCAAAACTCTCTCTGACCAGAATCAAATTTGAACAACTTTGTACTACCAACTTTCTCTCCTTGACACCAACTTTGGTGAGAATGTTCACATGACCAAATGAGGCCACTACACCAAGTGGTGCATCAAGGAGAAGTGATTTGCTCAACTAGATCTACACAAGTTCATTTCTGCTAATTTCTAGGGTTTACAAAAGTTGCATTGGCAACTTTGCCCAAATAAGCTCCAAATTGGTGGACGGCCCTAATTATATGTGCCATTTCACCCTGTTGAGTCTCATGCAAAATGGAGTTCATTTGCTTAACCAAACAAGCATCAAACACCTTCTGCCACTTTACCAAAATTCCATTTTTGACCACTTCCACTAATCTCCATGACCCTATGTTTTTACCACAGCTGCCCCAGGTCACCTCCTACCTCCAGTAACCCTCCCCTGGCCATTGCTCAATGATTAAGGGGTGAAATACCCCCATTTACCTCCCTGGACAGCCCCTCTCTCCCTCTTCTTCTACCTCTCTCTTCTCCTACTGGCCACCCAGAGCTTCCAAGGCTATCTCCCACTTCTTTACTCCCCCCTAGAGCTGCCAGACATCAGTGGCCGCGCCCACAAGGCATATAATATGCCATGGCATGCCAAATGCACGCTCCAGAGCGCGCTACAGTGCGGCCAGGCACTGTAGCCGCTCTCTGCCCAACGTCTCCGACGACCTCGGCTCTCCCCCACGCGCCAGCAGGACCACCTCGGTGTCCGCAACACGGCACTCTGCCGGCCCCCTCCTTCCTCTCCCTCCCCTGCCCGTCCCATGCGTGGACAGAGCGCCGCCCAGCTTCGCCACTCTCTGCTCAAGCACGGGTCCCGCCCCGATCTAGCTCCGCTCCTCCTCTACCTCCCCAGCACCGTGCACCATCCCCACGAGCACCGCAGAGCCCTCCTCACCACTTGAGGAAGAAGTGGTGTACCAAAGAGAGCTTTTGGTGTGTGTGTAAAATGATGGATTAGATTTATGTGTGATTACCGTCCCAACCAAACATGTGCAACCACTCTACCCCTTATGGGACGGGGCATTATTGATTACTTAGGCTGATACTAGCATGGTGCCCACGTTACTAGTGACGGGGGTGACTTGAGGTCACTCTTGGGACGGGGTCGTGCTTGGATAGGCGGCCATGATTGTTTTCACAGGGCACCGGACACACCGTTTGTCCCTTCGTGTATGCGAAATAATGTGAAAAGGGCAGAGTCCCACGATTTTATGCTTATACACGAGGGCCGTGTATCAACGAGTGGACCCTATGTTAGTGTCGTCTAGGGAAAGGTAATGATCGGGTGCTTCCCAGTACTTGAGGTAATCGGGATCGTGGATGACACGAAAGCTTCCCGGATCTTGTGGGTAAAGTCGCAACCTTTGCAGTGTCAAACTATTCGCATAGCCATGTCCACGGTCATGGACAGTTGGGGGGTGCTACTTAAACTATGTCCAGAAATTTTACAAATCACGATGCATGTGTGTGTGGAAAGGAACTATTCGTGTCAAGGTGGAGACTTGACATGTTGAATGACCTGACATTGATTCAACTCTATTTATGTTGAGATATGTAACCTGTTCTCGAGGTTACCCATGTTTTATCGATGCATATCTCACAAGTTGATAGGACATCTTAACTAGCTTGAAGCTAGGTTGCTTACTCGTTGTGCAATTGCATTGTTGCTTTGAACCAAATCATGGGTTGCTTGCAGTACATTCAAAGTACTCATTGGCTTGCCACTGGTTATTTAATTGGCCAGGCATGGAAGAACCGGAGTTCGAAGAAGAGTTCTTTGGAGACGAACATGCGAGCTAGGACGCTTCCCAGTCAGAATGCATGTAGGGTTAAGGCAGATAGCATGGGTCCAAGTTGTTATTGAAGATTGCCGCTGCGATGATACACTCAAGACTTGACCATAATGGTCCTACTTGTGTAAAACGGTATGTATGGATGTAAGACTCTTGTTATTCAGCTTCTGTGTGTTCAGTGAGCATTGATCTCTGGGATCACTATACACGTGCATTCAGTGATCACCACTTATGAGTCGGGGTCCCCACAGAGCTGGTATCAGAGCCATCCTGACTGTAGGAAGCCTTAGTTAGCATGGTCGTTAGTTAGGGTAAAACTATTTTCAAAACTATCGCTAGTTTTCAAAAACTGTCTATACTTCTCTTCCCTTCTCGGTTTTTCGAAAACTAAGGTATACTTTCCCCATTGATCTCTTCCCTTCAAAACTATTGCAAAGCGGTCGTTAGCACCCTCAAGCCCCTGACCACGGGATTCCTTGTAATCCTCGTGGATAGCCTAGAAGGAGTACACCTTACCAAACACTCGCCCACATCTTCTGAACAGAAGATTGGCGACACCACAACAAGAGGATACCAACAGAAGATACATCTTCGAGGAATGAGGACATGAAGACCCAGAGGATGGAGATACCTTTGAATTTGCCCAGGATGATGCAACCTTGTCCTATGACGATCAGGGGTAAGATATGCAAGACCATGATATACATCGCTAATAGAGCAATCATGTCCTTACCGTTGTTCTATCGGCAACCACCGGTGGATAAGAACCTCGCCATTTGGTCCGCCTCACTATAGTGAGCAGGAAAACGGTTCTCTTCATCCCCCGCTCTCGGTGACGATATTGTCAACAATATGTCTGACGGATTGGACCCCTATTATGCCTTGTTAATGTCATTGCATAAAGAATTACCTACTTGGTACCTTCGACGCCTTAGAATACAAAAAGGGATCGTCATGATCAAGAAGACAACAGAAGACCGAGTCAATGCCTGCTATGAGAAGCCACCTTCACCCCAACACTTCAACAGGCGAGAAGTTGTTGAAGAATCTTCAGGCTCAACCCGGATTGTTTCATCGAACAACTATAAGAGATGTAGCAACACCTGAGGAAAACTCAGAAGACTACATGAGGCACAAGGCACGACTACTGAGTCCGAGAACCCCTAGGGTAGGATGAGTCGTGTACCCCCTATGCTTGATCGAGTCCGTATGATGGTTCGAATAGAACCATGATTGTGTGTTGCTTGTTTTTATTTGTTTATGTTTTGATATAGGTCGCACTTTTGCCCTAGGCGACAAGTATGCGACTATATCACCTTCCTTACCTTGCTTCTTCTGTTTGGCCCTTTTTGCACCTGTTTGTTTGCACTTGCACTATAGAACCCCCTTTAGGCATTCCCCTCCTCTATGCTACCTCTCCCTCTCATATCTCTCCTCAACTGAAGGCTAGCAAGACAAGATACACCAAGGATTCTACTTTGGCAACCAACCAGCACTGAAGACTTTTGCTACAACCTCCTCGACCAAGTGCAACCCCGTAGAGTTATGTTTACCTCTCAAGACTGTAAGCCCATCACTATACCCTTCGAGACTTCACGAGATACCCCAGCTCGAATCCTTAACCAAGTGCTTAACCCACAGAATTACAAGCGGACAAGTTAAGCTCTGTAACCTCGCATAACACTGGGTTCATTATGGAACTAGTAGACATAGCGAACGAGCACATTATCATCCCAAGATAGCACCAAAGCTGACGATGCCATAGGAGAGCCCAATTTGGGGATATAGGAATGGAGGAAAAATGACTTGATGAGTTTATATCACCGACCTTGAGGAATTGACTGAGACTCATTGGTGGATTGTGAGGCTTTCATATTGGTAGAAGAACTTGGTAGGATCATGGTTATAGAGTAACATAGTTCATTACCCCTGAGTAAATTGGATTTATAGGACAATTATGATCGCCAGCTGAAACTCCTGGAAGTGCAAGGATTTGACTTGATCAGATGATATTGATAGGAGACAGTTGATATTACGTAAATAACTTGAGGGAAACATGTAGGATTCCTTGTTGGACAAGAGATTTGGATTTAAATAGGTGATCCTAGTTGAGTATAGATGGTGAGTAAGTCTTCATGGAGTGCTTAGACAAGATAGTTGTCATCATCATTTGGTGACCTACTTGTCCACCCGAAGACAGAAGAAGAACCGTTCAGCTGGTTAGGGAGCATTTAAAGACCGCCATGTCAAGGAGGAAGAACTATACCAACCACCATCGACAAGAAGAAAGCCTTCGCATCAAAGACCAGGCATATCTGCAAGCCGCTTCTCTCAAGAGAACCAAGTATTTTTATGTCAAGAGAAGCTCACACCAAGATTATCGACCCCCTCCAAGATCACCGCAAGACGAAGAATAGAAAGTTACCAGCTGGAGTTGCCACCTGAGTTACCCACTATGCACAATGTTTTCCCACACAACACAACCTCGGGAGTGTTTCCAACTTCCTAACTAGCCCGACCTCTACAAGGACATCGACCACCGAGCCATCGACCCCTAGCCCAAGCTAACCTACCGCGAGCTACCCATTAGCAACCTGGATCAGGAGGAGCGTCATACACGAAGCCACACCATCAATTACTTCAAGGTCAATGGAGCGCTTCACGGAAGCAGAAGCAACATGAGGACTTGAAGACTACCCAGAATCCAAGTTTCCATACTCCTTTCCGCGCCTAGTTTGGGAATCTCGGGGACGAGATTCTTGTAAGGGGGGTAGGTCTGTCACACCCTGATTTTCATGGCACAACACTTAAGATGATAAATCATGATAAAATGTGATTTGACAAAAACTTTTGCATTATTTGAGTTTTATTTGAGTTGGTTTTCTCTCTGTGTTTTCAAGTGCTCTTTAAAGTCAACACAACTCCACCTTCTATACTTCATCTCCTTGCCCCAAGCCTCTGCCCAATGATCATGCCATGTGTACAGAGCAATATAATATTTTCTTACAAAAATAATTTGGCCAAAAAGTATTTTCTAAAATTAGTTTTCCAAAAACCCCTGAATTGAGGTTTGCACTGCAAGTACTTGATTTGGGGTATGAAAAATATTTCAAAAGCTATATTTGAATCCTATTATATATAGTACTCCCACAAACCACAAAAATATAATTTTAAAAGTTATTTCCTATTTTATTTAAAAGCTTTTTCTTAAGGCCATAAGTGGTCTTTAATAGGGAAAAATTATTTTGTTGTTTTAAAAATATTTGACAAAAATCAGGGAAACTCAGTGGGCATATATTTCCCATATATAAGAGTTTCAACACATGGTCATGTTCAAAATATTGGACAAAACTTCCCAAAACCATTTCTGCCCATTTCAAGGATTTGAAATATTTCTACAGGAAATATTTTCATAAAAATCCAAGGAAAATCCAGAAAGTCACAAATGCATATTGTGATCACCTTGCAAAGCCTCATGTCAATCAAGGTCATTTTGGTTCACCAAAATGCCCCAAAACTCTCTCTGACCAGAATCAAATTTGAACAACTTTGTACTACCAACTTTCTCTCCTTGACACCAACTTTGGTGACAATGTTCACATGACCAAATGAGGCCACTACACCAAGTGGTGCATCAAGGAGAAGTGATTTGCTCAACTAGATCTACACAAGTTCATTTCTGCTAATTTCTAGGGTTTACAAAAGTTGCATTGGCAACTTTGCCCAAATAAGCTCCAAATTGGTGGAAGGCCCTAATTATATGTGCCATTTCACCCTGTTGAGTCTCATGCCAAATGGAGTTCATTTGCTTAACCAAACAAGCATCAAACACCTTCTGCCACTTTGCCAAAATTCCATTTTTGACCACTTCCACTAATCTCCGTTACCTTATGTTTTTACCACAGCTGCCCCAGGTCACCTCCTACCTCCAGTAACCCTCCCCTGGCCATTGCTCAATGATTAAGGGGTGAAATTCCCCCATTTACCTCCCTGGACAGCCCCTCTCTCCCTCTTCTTCTACCTCTCTCTTCTCCTACTGGCCACCTAGAGCATCCAAGGCCATCTCCCACTTCTTTACTCCCCCCTAGAGCTGCCAGACATCAGTGGCCGCGCCCACAAGGCATATAATATGCCACAGCATGCCAAATGCAAGCTCAGGCCTTCTGATGCGGCCGAGCCTTTATGGCCGCTCTCTATAACGTCTCCGAGCGACCTTGGCTCTCCCCCACGCGCCCGGCCAGGACCACCTCGGCGTCGCAACACGGCACTCTGAGGCCCCTCCTTCCTCTCCCTCCCTGCCCGTCCCCAGCGTGGGCAGGCGCCCGCCCAGCTTCGCCACTCTCTGCTCAAGTACGTGTCCCGCCCCGAGCTCGCTCCGCTCCTCCTCTACCTCCCCAGCACCATGCACCATCCCCACGAGCATCGCAGAGCCCTCCTCGCTCGCTCCCTTGGCCCCTAGAGCCATCGCCGCGGCCGCCCGTGCGCCTCGTCCACGGTACACCAGCGTCCCGCCATAAAAGGCCACCCCGAGCCCTCTCTGGCCTCCGTTCGCTCCCTCTCCCTCCTGTGCATCATCTCGACCAGCTCACTCCTCTCCCCGCGCCCTCCATCCACCACCATGGCCGGGGCCTTGCCATCGGCCTCCGCCTAAATTCGTGCCCACCATTCCTCCTCCTCCACTCTAGACCGCACTAGAGCACCTCCACCACCACCGCGAGCCTCTCCAGTGCTTCTCCCTCTCCTTCCCATGGCCGTGCTGTCGAGTTCCATCACCACCGCCGGCCTTGCCGCTGCGGCCGATGATGTGCTCGAGTCCAGCCACCCTATGATCGTGGCGCACCTCGGAGGATCTGGCACGCTCTCTGGCTCTGTTGGTGTCTTTGGCGCCCGGCGGAGGTGGCAGTGCCGCCCGGGAAGCGCCCGGCGCCGCTCGGCCTCGCCTCCTCTGTTTCCTGTCGCGCCGCGCGGGAGGTTGAAGGCGGCCTACAGCTGGGACCCGCACGTCAGCGACCCAGTGGGCGGGCCCCGCTCGTTTAAGTGGAGGCGGTTTCCGTCGGATCCGCTTTCCCCATGCATAGGCGCACTTCCGGAAGCCGCTTTCGACGTAACCTCCTCTGCCCTTGGCATGGCCGAGCATTGGGCCGGCCCGGTCTTGTTGTGGTGCTAAAAGCCTTAGGGCACAATTTAGGTATAGCCCAAATGTTTTTCTTTTTCTTTTCCAGTGAGCTCCTAATATCCATTGTTAATTCATTTCTTGTCCAAATTTGATGATTCAAATTTCCGGAGACTCCATAAATCATGTTCTATTTAATGGGCCACAGTGGACATTTTTGTTGTTCTTGGTTTTCACTGGACCTTTTTAAAAGGTCATTTATCCACATAAGTCCACTTCAAAAATCCATATTATATTCATTTCAATTCCAAATCCAGTGAAACCAATTTCTAAATGTTTCTAAAATCATGCCTGATTTAATGGGTACTTTTACTCATTTTTATAAAAAGGCATTCTGTAGACAACTTGCAGATCCATTAAATCCCTTGTTTCCATCATATTGAAATGTTCAGAAATAATCAATGATCCAATTCCAATGAAACCACTCTAGTTATTTTCCATATAACCAGAGGAGTCCTAGAAAAGTAAACTTCATATTTTTAGAGCACTTTTATTTTCTGCCTTGTTGTGTTGCTTATTATGGTTGCTTTCGACGATAGTTGACGAAGTAGACGAAATACTCGGAGTTGGACCAGAGATATTTGAAGACCTCGAAGACTTTGTTAAAACAAGCAAGCAGCCCTTTGACCATGACACCCCTCTTGTTCATCGGTACCCTTTTTCCGATTGCATGATGATGAAATATGACGGTGGTAAACTTGTTGTGAGCCACCCCATGAAGCATACCCCTACTCATGACCTTAGCTTGTTCATGATTGCATTTTCTAGAGACTAGTTGATGCATAATAATGCATGTGTACCATGAACTCTTCATGGTTACTTTCTTTCGAAAACCCCATCGGGTGCCCCTAATGCCCTTGGGAGATGTTGAACTAAGGTCGCCACTTGAGGAAGAAGTGGTGTACCAAAGAGAGCTTTTGGTGTGTGCGTAAAATGACGGATTAGATTTATGTGTGATTACCGTCCCAACCAAACATGAGCAACCACTCTACCCCTTATGGGACAGGGCATTATTGATTACTTAGGTTGATACTAGCATGATGCCCACATTACTAGTGACGGGGGTGACTTGAGGTCACTCTTGGGACGGGGTCGTGCTTGGATAGGCGGCCATGACTGTTTTCACAGGGCACCGGACACACCGTTGGTCCCTTCGTGTATGCAAAATAATGTGAAAAGGGCAGAGTCCCACGATTTTATGCTTATACACGAGGGCCGTGTATCAACGAGTGGACCCTATGTTAGTGTCGTCTAGGGAAAGGTAATGATCGGGTGCTTCCCCAGTACTTGAGGTATCGCGGGATCGTGGATGACACAGCTTCCCGGATCTTGTGGGTAAAGTCATAACCTCTACAGAGTGTCAAACTATTCGAATAGCCTTGTCCACGGTCATGGACAGTTGGGGGGTGCTACTTAAACTATGTCCAGAAATTTTACAAATCACGATGCATGTGTGTGTGGAAAGGAACTATTCGTGTCAAGGTGGAGACTTGACATGTTGAATGACCTGACATTGATTCAACTCTATTTATGTTGATATTTGTAACCTGTTCTCGAGGTTACCCATGTTTTATCGATGCATATCTCACAAGTTGATAGGACATCTTAACTAGCTTGAAGCTAGGTTGCTTACTCGTTGTGCAATTGCATTGTTGCTTTGAACCAAATCATGGGTTGCTTGCGAGTACATTCAAAGTACTCATTGGCTTGCCACTGGTTATTTAATTGGCCAGGCATGGAAGAACCGGAGTTCGAAGAAGAGTTCTTTGGAGACGAACATGCGAGCTAGGATGCTTCCCAGTCAGAATGCCTATAGGGTTAAGGCAGATAGCATGGGTCCAAGTTGTTATTGAAGATTTCCGCTGCTATGATACACTCAAGACTTGACCATAATGGTCCTACTTGTGTAAAACGGTATGTATGGATGTAAGACTCTTGTTATTCAGCTTACGTGTGTTCGGTGAGCATTGATCTACGGGATCACTGTACCACGTGCATTCGGTGATCACCACTTATGAGTCGGGGTCCCCACAGGCTGGTATCGAGCCATCCTGTTGTAGGAAGCCTTAGTTAGCATGGTCGTTAGTTAGGGTAAAACTATTTTCAGAACTATCGCTAGTTTTCAAAAACTTTCTATGCTTCTCTTCCCTTCTCAGTTTTTTGAAAACTAAGGTATACTTTCCCCATCGATCTCTTCCCTTCAAAACTATTGCAAAGCGGTCGCTAGCACCCTCAAGCCCCTGACCACGGGATTCCTTGTAATCCTCGTGGATAGCCTAGAAGGAGTACACCTTACCAAACACTCACCCACATCTTCTGAGCAGGAAGATTGGCGACACCACAACAAGACAATACCAACAGAAGATACATCTTCGAGGAATGAGGACATGAAGACCCAGAGGATGGAGATACCTTTGAATTTGCCCAGGATGATGCAAGCTTGTCCTATGACGATCAGGGGGTAAGATATGCAAGACCATGATATACATCGCTAATAGAGCAATCATGTCCTTACCGTTGTTCTATCGGCAACCACCGGTGGATAAGAACCTCGCCATTTGGTCCACCTCACTATAGTGAGCAGGAAAACGGTTCTCTTCATCCCCCGCTCTCGGTGACGATATTGTCAACAATGTGTCCGACGGATTGGACCCCTATTATGCCTTGTTAATGTCATTGCATAAAGAATTACCTACTTGGTACCTTCGACGCCTTAGAAGACCAAAAGGGATCGTCATAATTAAGAAGACAACAGAAGACCGAGTCAATGCCTGCTATGAGAAGCCACCTTCACCCCAACACTTCAGCAGTAGAAGTTGTTGAAGAATCTTCAGGCTCAACCCGGATTGTTTCATCGAACAACTATAAGAGACGTAGCAACACCTGAGGAAAACTCAAAAGACTACATGAAGGCACAAGGCATGACTACTGAGTCCGAGAACCCCTAGGGTAGGATGAGTCGTGTACCCCCTATGCGCGGTCGAGTCCGTATGATGGTTCAAATAGAACCATAATTGTGTGTTGCTTGTTTTTATTTGTTTGTGTTTTGATATAGGTCGCACTTTTGCCCTAGGCGACAAGTATGCGACTATATCACCTTCCTTACCTTGCTTCTTCTGTTTTGCCCTTTTTGCACCTGTTTGTTTGCACTTGCACTATAGAACCCCCTTTAGGTATTCCCCTCCTCTATGATACCTCTCCCTCTCATATCTCTCCTCAACCGAAGGCTAGCAAGACAATATACACCAAGGATTCTACTTTGGCAACCAACCAGCACTCAAGACTTTTGCTACAACCTCCTCGACCAAGTGCAACCCCGTAGAGTTATGTTTACCTCTCAAGACTGTAAGCCCATCACTATACCCTTCGAGACTTCATGAGATACCCCAGCTCGAATCCTTAACCAAGTGCTTAACCCACGTAATTACAAAGCGGACGATTAAGCCTCTGTAACCTCGCATATGCAGGGTTCATTATGGAACTAGTAGACATAGCGAACGAGCACATTATCATCCTAAGATAGCACCAAAGCTGACGATGCCATAGGAGAGCCCAATTTGGGGATATAGGAATGGAGGAAAAATGACTTGATGAGTTTATATCAGCGACCTTGAGGAATTGACTGAGACTCATTGGTGGATTATGAGGCTTTCATATTGGTAGATGAACTTGGTAGGATCATGGTTATAGAGTAACATAGCTTTCATTACCCCTGAGTAAATTGGATTTATAGGACAATTATGATCGCAAGCTAAAACTCCTGGAAGTGCAAGGATTTGACTTGATCAGATGATATTCATAGGAGACAGTTGATATTACGTAAATAACTTGAGGGAAACATGTAGGATTCCTCGTTGGACAAGAGATTTGGATTTAAATAGGTGCCTAGTTGAGTATAGATGGTGAGTAAGTCTTCGTGGAGTGCTTAGACAAGATAGTTGTCATCATCATTTGGTGACCTACTTGTCCACCCGAAGACAGAAGAAGAACCGTTCAGTTGGTTAGGGAGCATTTGAAGACCACCATGTCAAGGAGGAAGAACTATACCAACCACCATCGACAAGAAGAAAGCCTTCACATCAAAGACCAGGCATATCTGCAAGCCGCTTCTCTCAAGAGAACCAAGTATTTTTATGTCAAGAGAAGCTCACACTAAGATTGTCGACCCCCTCCAAGATCACCGCAAGACGAAGAATAGACAGTTACCAGCTGGAGTTGCCACCTGAGTTACCCACTATGCACAATGTTTTCCCACACAACACAACCTCGGGAGTGTTTCCAACTTCCTAACTAGCCCGACCTCTACAAGGACATCGACCACCGAGCCATCGACCCCTAGCCCAAGCTAACCTACCGCGAGCTACCCATTAGCAACCTGGATCAAGAGGAGCGTCATACAGGAAGCCACACCATCAATTACTTCAAGCTCAATGGAGCGCTACACGGAAGCAGAAGCAACATGAGGACTTGAAGACTACCCCGAATCCAAGTTTCCATACTCCTTTCTGCGCCTAGTTTGGGAATCTCGGGGACGAGATTCTTGTAAGGGGGGTAGGTCTGTCACACCCTGATTTTCATGGCACAACAGTTAAGATGATAAATCATGATAAAATGTGGTTTGACAAAAAACTTTTGCATTATTTGACTTTTATTTGAGTTGGTTTTCTCTCTGTGTTTTCAAGTGCTCTTTAAAGTCAATAACTCCACCTTCTATACTTCATCTCCTTGCCCCAAGCCTCTGCCCAATGATCATGCCATGTGTATAGAGCAATATAATATTTTCTTACAAAAATAATTTGGCCAAAAAGTATTTTCTAAAATTAGTTTTCCAAAACCCCCTGAATTGAGGTTTGCACTGCAAGTACTTGATTTGGGGTATGAACAATATTTCAAAAGGTATATTTGAATCCTATTATATATAGTACTCCCACAAACCACAAAAATATAATTTTAAAAGTTATTTTCCTATTCTATTTAAAAGCTTTTTCTTAAGGCCATAAGTGGTCTTTAATAGGGAAAAATTATTTTATTGTTTTAAAATATTTGACAAAAATGAGGGAAAGTCAGTGGGCATATATTTCGTCATGTTCAAAATATTGGACAAAACCTCCCAAAACCATTTCTGCCCATTTCAAGTATTTGAAATATTTCTACAGGAAATATTTTCATAAAAATCCAAGGAAAATCTAGAAAGTCACAAATGCATATTGTGATCACCTTGCAAAGCCTCATGTCAATCAAGGTCAT
This sequence comes from Aegilops bicornis, assembly GCA_021605145.1. Classification (NCBI taxonomy): domain Eukaryota; kingdom Viridiplantae; phylum Streptophyta; class Magnoliopsida; order Poales; family Poaceae; genus Aegilops; species Aegilops bicornis. Next base: position 282,483,834 of record CM038674.1, on the reverse strand, counting down.
TTTGGTTCACCAAAATGCCCCAAAACTCTCTCTGACCAGAATCAAATTTGAACAACTTTGTACTACCAACTTTCTCTCCTTGACACCAACTTTGGTGACAATGTTCACATGACCAAATGAGGCCAATACACAAAGTGGTGCATCAACGAGAAGTGATTTTCTCAACTAGATCTACACAAGTTCATTTCTGCTAATTTCTAGGGTTTACAAAAGTTGCATTGGCAACTTTGCCCAAATAAGCTCCAAATTGGTGGAAGGCCCTAATTATATGTGCCATTTCACCCTGTTGAGTCTCATGCCAAATGGAGTTCATTTGCTTAATCAAACAAGCATCAAACACCTTCTGCCACTTTACCAAAATTCCATTTTTGACCACTTCCACTAATCTCCATGACCCTATGTTTTTACCACAGCTGCCCCAGGTCACCTCCTACCTCTAGTAACCCTCCCCTGGCCATTGCTCAATGATTAAGGGTGAAATACCCCCATTTACCTCCCTGGACAGCCCCTCTGTCCCTCTTCTTCTACCTCTCTCTTCTCCTACTGGCCACCCAGAGCATCCAAGGCCATCTCCCACTTCTTTACTCCCCCCTAGAGCTGCAGGACATCGGTGGTCAGCCCACAAGGCATATAATATGCCATGGCATGCCAAATGCACGCTCGAGCACGCTATAGTGCGGCCGAACCTTTATGTAGCTCTCGCCCGCGTCTCCGATGACCTCGGCTCTCCCCACGCCGCCAGAGACTCACCTCGGCGTCGCAACCACGGCACTCTGCCGGCCCCCTCCTTCCTCTCCCTCCCCTGCCCGTCCCACGCGTGGACAGAGCGCCGCCCAGCTTCGCCACTCTCTGCTCAAGCACGTGTCCCGCCCCGAGCTCGCTCCGCTCCTCCTCTACCTCCCCAGCACCATGCACCATCCCCACGAGCACCGCAGAGCCCTCCTCGCTCGCTCCCTTGGCCACCAGAGCCATCGCCGTGGCCGCCCGTGCGCCTCGTCCACGGTGCAGCATCGTCCCGCCATAAAAGGCCACCCCGAGCCCTCACTGGCCTCCGTTCGCTCCCTCTCCCACTTGTGCATCATCTCGACCAGCTCACTCCTCTCCCCGCGCCCTCCATCCACCACCATGGCCGGGGCCTTGCCATGGGCCTCCGCCTAAATTCGTGCCCACCATTCCTCCTCCTCCACTCTAGACCGCACTAGAGCACCTCTACCACCACCGCGAGCCTCTCCCGTGCTTCTCCCTCTCCTTCCCATGGCCGTGTTGTCGAGTTCCATCACCACCACCGGCCTCGTCGCTGCGGCCGATGATGTGCTCGCGTCCAGCCACCCCTGCGGTCGTGGCGCACCTCGGAGGATGCGGCACGCTCTCCTGAGCATGCTAGTGTGCTGGGCGCCTATGGAGGTGGTCGGTGCCACCGGGGAGAGCGCCGGCGTCGCTCGTCCTCGCCTCCTCTGTTTCCCGTCGCGCCACGCGGGAGGTTGAAGGCGGCCTGTAGCTGGGACCCGCACGTCAGCGACCTAGTGGGCGGGCCCCACTCGTTTAAGTGGAGACGGTTTCCGCCGGATCCGCTTTCCCCGTGCGTAGGCGCACTTCCGGAAGCCGCTTTCGACGTCACCTCCTCTGCCCGTCCAGCCGAGCCGCTGGGCTGACCCAGTGCGCTGTGGTGCTAAGCTGCGCCGAGGGCACAGTTTAGGTATATCCCAAATGGTTTTCTTTTTCTTTTCCAGTGAGCTCCTAAAATCCATAGTTAATTCATTTCTTGTCCAAATTTGATGATTCAAATTTCCAGAGACTCCATAAATCATGTTCTATTTGATGGGCCACAGTGGACATTTTTGTTGTTCTTGGTTTTCACTGGACCTTTTTAAAAGGTCATTTATCCACATAAGTCCACTTCAAAAATCCATATTATATTCATTTCAATTCCAAATCCAGTGAAACCAATTTCTAAATGTTTCTAAAATCATGCCTGATTTAATGGGTGCTTTTACTCATTTTTATAAAAAGGCATTCTGTAGACAACTTGCAGATCCATTAAATCCCTTGTTTCCATCATATTGAAATGTTCAGAAATAATCAATGATCCAATTCCAATGAAACCACTCTGGTTATTTTGCATATAACCAGAGGAGTCCTAGAAAAGTAAACTTCATATTTTTAGAGCACTTTTATTTTCTGCCTTGTTGTGTTGCTTATTATGGTTGCTTTCGACAATAGTTGACGAAGTAGACGAAATACTCGGAGTTGGACCAGAGATATTTGAAGACCTCGAAGACTTTGTTAAAAAAAGCAAGCAGCCCTTTGACCATGACACCCCTCTTGTTCATCGGTACCCTTTTTCCGATTGCATGATGATGAAATATGACGGTGGTAAACTTGTTGTGAGCCACCCCATGAAGCATACCCTACTCATGACCTTACCTTGTTCATGATTGCATTTTCTAGAGACTAGTTGATGCATAATAATGCATGTGTACCATGAACTCTTCATGGTTACATTCTTTCGAAAACCCCATCGGGTGCCCCAAATGCCCTTGGGAGATGTTGAACTAAGGTCACCACTTGAGGAAGAAGTGGTGTACCAAAGAGAGCTTTTGGTGTGTGTGTAAAATGATGGATTAGATTTATGTGTGATTACCGTCCCAACCAAACATGTGCAACCACTCTACCCCTTATGGGGACGGGGCATTATTGATTACTTAGGCTGATACTAGCATGGTGCCCACATTACTAGTGACGGGGTGACTTGAGGTCACTCTTGGGGCGGGTCGTGCTTGGATAGGCGGCCATGACTGTTTTCACGAGCACCGGACACACCGTTGGTCCCTTCGTGTATGCGAAATAATGTGAAAAGGGCAGAGTCCCACGATTTTATGCTTATACACGAGGGCCGTGTATCAACGAGTGGACCCTATGTTAGTGTCGTCTAGGGAAAGGTAATGATCGGGTGCTTCCCCCGAGTACTTGAGGTACTGCGGGATCGTGGATGACACGAAAGCTTCCCGGATCTTGTGGGTAAAGTGCGCAACCTTTGCAGAGTGTCAAACTATTCGAATAGCCGTGTCCATGGTCATGGACAGTTGGGGGTGCTACTTAAACTATGTCCAGAAATTTTACAAATCACGATGCATGTGTGTGTGGAAAGGAACTATTCGTGTCAAGGTGGAGACTTGACATGTTGAATGACCTGACATTGATTCAACTCTATTTATGTTGATATCTGTAACCTGTTCTCGAGGTTACCCATGTTTTATCGATGCTTATCTCACAAGTGGATAGGACATCTTAACTAGCTTGAAGCTAGGTTGCTTACTCGTTGTGCAATTGCATTGTTGCTTTGAACCAAATCATGGGTTGCTTGCGAGTACATTCAAAGTACTCATTGGCTTGCCGAGGCAATCCACGAGACCCCCAGCAAGATCCTTGCCGGGGACGACCGTGATGTCACGGCAAGACCCTTGCCAAGGCCTCGGCAGGGCCCTTGCCGAGGACACCTGCGGGGCCGCAACCAGGCCCGCATCTGCCAAGACTCCACCGTCGTTCCATAAAGTTGCCAGCCCAACCAGCTGGGCAGGCACCTGTGTGGCAACGTGCGGCTTCCAGGCCGACTCAGCAAGCACCTCCATGGTGGCATGGAGATCTTCGTGAATACCTACCACCACGCCATCTTAGCAGCCTGCCAGTCTACGTGGCGCTGCCTGCCTCGTTGGCCCGGACGCGTATCGGAGCGAGGCGGAGCGACGATGGATGGGACGGGCCTCGTTGCAGTCCCCAATAAAGCTATGGGACACCTAAGGAGCGCATTTAATGCGCCTTGTCCCATAATGACAGGCGATAAGCATGTACCCTGTATACCTTTCCACCTCCTGTGTGCCACTGTGGCAACCCCTTTGGCCTATAAAAGGAGGCCCGAGGCGCAATGGAGAAGGATGAGGATCTTTTGGACTACGCAGGCACCATAGCTAGTTCGAGAGCTCAATAACACTCAAATATACACCAAAGCAGGACTAGGGTATTACGCATCTTCGCCGCCCGAACCTAGGTAAACGATCCTTGTGCTGACTACCAGACCTGCTCTTTGCACAACCCCACGTCCGCCAACCGTAGAGGGGATCCCAGTGATTCCATAGGTGTCGTTTCCACTGACACCGTCCGTCCTTCGTCATCTTCAGAAACACTTCAATATTGAACCGTGGGTGTTGTATGAAAACCCTCCTCGCCTCCTGACCATAGAGGTGGTTTGAGAGGTAATCATCAGTGAACTGCTTTGGAAAGGCCTGAAAACAAGGATGTGCATAAATATCTTCTCTATATTGGAAATGGGGCAAAGGGATAAAAAAGGCAAGGTATAATAGTTAGTAACATCTTGTAGTGAACTGATGTCTTATTCATTGTGCAGACAAAGATCTTGTTGTTTTTTGTCGCTAATTTCTTTATCCAAACAATCTTTCTGAGTTTCTTGACTTGATTGATATTCATGGACAACTCATTTCCCCATATGCAAAAAGGGTCGAATAGTAGGTCAAAACCTCTGACAGCAGGACCTACATGTGGAAGACCAAATTGTGAAAAACCTAAATATTAGAATGGTTCCTGCAATTGCACAATAATGTGCTATTAGACAACGGACCATGCACATGCAGTTAACTAAACACCACAACAAATGAACCAAACGTTAACTAAGAACCACATTGCACAATATAACATACTCCTAATAGAAGATCAGACAGTTAACCAAACCAACAATGCTTAACAACTTGGAAATATATCAATTGTATTTGTTTCTCATGTATTTAGTACAGCCAAATTCAATTTATTTCTCACATGGTATACAATAAAAGAATGCAGGCACAACAATTGAACATCGCATTGCAGAATTGAACCAGGCAGTTAAGTAAACACCCCAACAAATGAACCAAATGTTAACTGAGCACCACATTGCACAATATAACACACCCCTAATAGAAGATCAGACAGTTACCCAAACCATGCATGCTTAACAACTTGGAAATATAGCAATTGTATTTGTTTCTCATATATTTAGTGCATCCAAATTCGATTTATTTCTCACATGGTATATAATAACAAAACGCAACCACAACAATTGAACATCGCATTGCAGAATTGAACAAAACAGTTAACTAAACACCACAATAAATGAACCAAATCTTAACTGAGCACCACATTGCACAATATAACATACTCCTAATAGAAGATCAGACGGTTAACCAAACCAAGCATGCTTAACAACTTGGAAATATAGCAATTGTATTTGTTTCTCATGTATTTAGTACTGCCAAATTCAATTTATTTCTCAGATGGTATACAATAACCGACTACACCCACAACAATTGAACATCGCACCACAACAAATGAACCAAATGTTAACTGAGCACCACATTGCACAATATAAGATACTCCTAATAGAAGACCGGACAGTTAACCAAACCAAGCATGCTTGACAATTTGGAAAGTTGCACCTTGAAGAATTGAACATCACATTTGCAAAATTGAACCAAACAATTAACTAAACACCACATTGCACGACATATAGAACATATACTCTAGAGCAGAAGATTGCATGGTAGAAGTAGATAGCACAATTCACTAGAATTTGTTAAGGAAAGGCAGTAACTAGCAAACTGAACATGGGTCTTTATAGTGAGCTAATAAGACAAGCTACTCCTCACTATCGGAGATATCGATGACGATTGACTCGTTGGACATGGAAGAGGGCGAGGCCTCTGCTTCGTGGGTGCCCTCGTCGTAGTGGTTAGTTGACTGGGCCACTCCGAGCACCAACCTGTTGGCTCTCGAGATGAGGTAAGCACGTGCACGCTAAGAAAACATCTCATAGTCTTCATCGAAGGCACCGACGGTGGCCTCGAGAAAACGCCATGAACTGCCGTTTAAAGCAGCCAACCACGTCATGGCGTCGGTGCGTGAGGCGTCGATGGTGGCCTTGAAAGTGAGGTGCTCCTCCAAGACCTGGGGGTCGGCACGAATGGTAGCGACATGCCGTGGTAAAAATATCATCCCATTTGGGGCAGGTGTGGGTATAAGCTTCTTGGAAACCAAAGCTTGTCTCACAACAAGCCCGATAGTTTCGGTAGGGTACGTGCCACATTGGTGGACGAAACGATACCTGTTGCATCTTATTGCTTTCAACAAAATTCTCGTGTCAACATAGAACAATTGTAGTGTCGTGTTAAATTTTGGATTTTTTCGGGGATCGTTTGGACATTTTTATATGTTAGTTGAGTTTTCTAGGCATTTATGTGCATAATTAAAAATTGAACTACATGCACGTGCTCCGTCCATAAAAACATGTTGTAAAATCAAATGTTTGTCCTTGGCTGCATGCTTAGGTCCCATGCAAGAAATTGGAACAAATGTCAAACACCACCTTACGGTCACTCAAATAAAGCATTGAGATACCTGGTTTTTAAATTCTAGTAAATCCAAAGCTCGTCTGAAATTCATGAAACTTGGCATGCTACCATGGAGCGGCATCAACATGCCATGGTAATTTTTTCGTCCCATTTGGGGCAGGTTTGGGGATATGCTTCTCATAGACCAGAGCTTCTCACAACAAGCCTAATGGTTTCTGTAGGGAACGTCCCACCTTTGGGGACGAAACAATATCCATTGCCTCTTATTGCTTTCAAAAATTATCTCGTGTCAACATAGAACAACAGGAGTGTTGTGTCAATTTTTGGGATTTTTCAGGGTTCATTTGGACATTTTATGCATTAATTGAGTTTTCAATGCATTTATGTGCATAATTCAAATTTGAACTACATGCACATGCTCTAGTGCATATAAATTGGTTGAAAATTCAAATTTGTGCCCTTGGTTGCATGCTTAGGTCCCATGCAAGAAATGGGAATAAATGTCAAACACCACCGCCACGGTCATTCGGCGGCAAACATTGAGATACCTGGTTTTTATATTCTAGTAAATCCAAAGCTCGTATGAAATTCAAGAAACTTGGCATGCTATCATGGAGCGGCATCAACATGCCGTGGTAAATTATTTATCCCATCTGGGGTAGGTTTGGGGGTATGCTTGTCACAGACCAGAGCTTCTCACAACAAGCCGGATGGTTTCGGTAGGGGACGTCCCACCTTTGGGGACGAAACGATATCCTTTGCCTCCAATTGCTCTCAAAAAATTTCTCATGTCAACATAAAACAAGAGGAGTGTTGTGTCAATTTTTGCGATTTTTCAGGGTTCGTTTGGACATTTTATGCATTAATTGAGTTTCCAATGCATTTATGTGCATAATTCAAATTTGAACTACATGCACATGCTCTGATGCATATAAGTTGGTTGAAAATTCAAATTTGTGCCCTTGGTTGCATGCTTAGGTCCCATGCTAGAAATGGGAATGAATGTCAAACACCACCGCCATGGTCACTTTCGATGCAAACATTCAGATACCTGGGTTTTAAATTCTACTAAATCCAAAGCTCGCCTGAAATTCATGAAACTTGGCATGCTATCATGGAGCGGCATCAACATGTCGTGGTAAATTTTCTGTCCCATTTGGGGCAGGTTTGGGGATATGATTCTCACAAACCAGAGCTTCTCACAACAAGCCTGATGGTTTCGGTACGGAACGTCCCACCTTTGGGGACAAAACGATATACATTGCCTCTTATTGATTTCAATTTTTTTTCTCGTGTCAACATAGAATAACAGGAGTGTTGTGTCAAATTTTGGGATTTTTCCGGGTTCGTTTGGACATTTTTATGCATTAATTGAGTTTTAAATGCATTTATGTGCATAATTAAAATTTGAACTACATGCAGATGTCCCAATGCATATAAATTGGTGGAAAAATCAAATATGTGTCCCTGGGTGCATGCTTAGGTCCCATGCAAGAAATGGGAATGAATGTCAAACACCATGCCACGGTCACTCGGCCGCAAACATTGAGATGCCTGGTTTTGAAATTCTAGTAAATCCAAAGCTCGTCTGAAATTCATGAAAGTTGTCGTGCTATCATGGAGCGGCATCAACATGTCGTGGTAAATTTTTTGTCCCATTTGGGGCAGGTTTGGTGATATGCTTCTCACAAACCAGAGCTTCTCACAACAAGCCTGATGGTTTCGGTAGGGAACGTCCCACCTTTGGGGACGAAATGATATCCATTGCCTCTTATTGCTTTCAAAAAATTTCTCGTGTCTACATAGAACAACAGGAGTGTTGTGTCAATTTTTGGGATTTTTCAGGGTTGTTTGGACGTTTTTATGCATTAGTTGAGTTTTCAATGCATTTATGTACATAATTCAAATTTCAACTACATGCACATGCTCTAATGCATATAAATTGGTTGAAAAATCAAATCTGTGTCCTTGGGTGCATGCTTAGGTCCCATGCAAGAAATAGGAGTGAATTTCAAACACCAGGGCACTATTGATTGCCGGCGAACGTTGAGATACTTTGTTTTTAAATTATAGTAAATCCAAAACTCGTCTGAAATTCATGAAACTTGGCATGCTATCATGGAATGGCACCCGACATGCAGTGATATTTTTTGTGTCCATTTTGAGAGATGGCGCACCCGAATAACAACCAACAAAGGTATTTTCAAAAAATAGCTGCCACTTTAATATCTCAAACGTTTGTACAATTCAAATCATGTGTGTTCTGTTAACCATTCCCGTGACGCCACGTGTCTTCGTTTTAATGGCTATAGGAGGTGTTGTGCGGACAGCTGCTTGACCTTGACTGAACGGGAGGCGTGCGAGCAGAGTCCGATGCGCAGGCTGACCGAGAGGCATGCAAGCTGTCCTCCAATGCGCAGGCTCACCGGGAAGCATGCGAGCTGTACGCTGCGTAGGCTCACTGGGAAGCAAGCCATTTGACTTCCATGGCCGCCCGCCTTGCTCTCCATTAATGGCGCCCAAGCCGCTGTTTAATATTGGCGGCCTTATTGTTCGCCTCCCATTCCCCTCCCTCCCGCGGACCTCCACCAACGCCATGGCGCAGAATGATCATCTGCCACTAGTCTTCAAGTTTGGTGAAATCGACTCTAAGCCGGAGGAGATAGAAAATAAGGAAGAATGGGGCCTCATGGACATGGCCCAGAACGAGCTGGCCGTGGTGGTTGCTGCCCCTGCTCCTGTCCCAGCTCCCATCCCCGCGCCCGCGCCAACTACCATCCCCGTGCATTGACGGGCTGGTCGCCGAGCACTATCGCAGAGCTGGAAGCCACGGGCGTCAGAGAGGTCTCCGCAGCCCTGCACGAGCTCGTGTACATGCCAGCGCCAGCGCCCGTGCCCCTGCCCATGCGCGCCCCTCCACCCACCGCGGTGCCTATCCCCGTGCGTTTGACTGCACCCGCTGTGCCCATGCCCGTGCGCGTGCCCCCCTCAGCGGCATGGGACGCTGCCATTGACCACTACCTCTCAGCGGAGCCAGTTGCCGTCCTCCCAGCACCCCGCCCGTCGATCCCGCGATGACATGATGTTTGATTTACAAGTGAAAAACATTTTGTGCTGCCTTGAAGACTTCAACAATGGCGTCCTGGAGGACAACGACGACAACGACGGTGCGGCACGCCGCCTTCGCCGCCACCGGAAATAGTTTTTTTGGGGTTTAATACTGTATCTTGAATTCTCGATCATATGAATATAAATTCACAGTGTGTCTGAATGAAAGATATGGTTTGAATGAACTTGCGTTTTTCTCTCTTAATATACAGACTTACCAAACGATTTTCTTTTGAAAAAAAGTCAATGGTTTTTAAATATAAAACACGTATGCAAACGTTTTAGTTAGAACACCCGTATGCAAACTGACAGCTTCCCGAGGAAGCCAAAGGAAAATGTGCCGAGCAGGATTTGTGCACCTCTTGATGCATAAGCGTTTTAGTTAGAACACCCGTATGAAAAGTGAGAGCTATGGTCTTCCCCCTTAAGTCAAGGGAAAATTCACGGTGCTGGATTTGTGCATCCCTTCAACGCAAACGGTTGTTTTGGATGACCCGTGTGCAACCACGTAGAAACAATTGGGTAAGATTTGCATATGTCATATTGGGTATGTTGCCATTTGTAAAACTGGAAAGCTTGACATTTGTTTATCTAGTAACATTGCCATTTGTCAACCTTGTAACACTGGGATTTGTCAAAATATGTAGCTAAAAATCACTAGCACTATCTAATTTTTGCAACTAAAATCACTAGCACTGTTCATATGGACACCACTAGCAGGCGTGAGATGATGGGACGATATGCAAATGTACCATTGATTACATACAACAAGTCATCAACCCACAATGACAACGAGGATACATGTTGGATTATAGATCATTTCCAACAAAACATTCTAGTAAAGTAAAGTTTTTCTCACACAACAAATAAGAAAGCGATGAAATGAACTTCAGCTCAATCACTCGTCAGCGTTGGAAACGCTTGCTTTGAACCAGAAGTGATTCTCTGGAAAGGGCCATCTAGTGTCAATCTCGAGATCAACGCAGGACTGATCATCCAGGCTGAAGCGGCCTATTTCAATACCCATATTTTGATAGCCACGGTAGGGAAGCATAGCAATGTCCCAGGTATATATACAATTGCTTCTCATAAATGGTAGTAACATTGTGTCAACAGAAGATGGATCGCCTTTCACCGTCATTGGATAGTTTTGTCCAAGGAGGAGCGAGTTTTCTCGAAGACTATCAATACTGAACCAGGGAAAAGGTGTTGGCGCTAGCACACTAGTATCCATCCCGAATACCCTGCAACAGATGTTGGAATAGGTCTGGAGAGTGTGACCATGCGAGACAACACATGCTTCCTTACTAACATCAGAAGTGCCCTGTATACAAACAAGAAGAGGTGATCCATCGGAATAAGTTGCGAGCGCCACTTGAGTATATGGGTCTGCTGCGTCCTCATGCTCATGATCATCACCACCATCATCTCCACCTTGGTTATAAAAATTTTCAAGTATAGGTGGTGGAATGTTCACATGACCTTGGAAACACAAGAAAGTTAATTAGTAAAGGGAAACTAGCTAGCTAACTTGCATGCATGTAGATGAAACAATTATAATTACGCTGGAAGACAAACGTACAGAAACCATAAGGATTCCATGCAAAAAGCGATTGCCACGAGTGGTGGCAGCAAACACAAGACCCTCGTATTGAATTGCATCATAGTACTCATCCGTGTACAAAAAATGATTTTGAGCAATATCCATCGAGTCATGGAAGCAAGGGCGGCAACAAGCTTGTCGAAGATAGCAACAACTTCATAGTTTGTGTAATTCCAAGAGCGGTTGGGAACTTGACAATTTGCTATCTTCCGTAGACGACATTCACCATGATCGTATTTGAACGTACATAGAATATCGGTGTGCTCAACTTCATGGCAGTCTGAGATTTTTGGAAGTGGAACCCGGTGACGAGTGTACACATTCACAAGTTCCCACTCGCAGTTGTACCCAACATAAACAACCCAATCTCCATTTGCACCTTCCCAAGCCTTACGCTCAAGCGATGGCATCTTAACATCACATGTATCATTATCAAGCGGCATCAACTTGCACAAGGCGAGGCTCTCCCCGCGTCAGTGATTAGGGTCACGACGAAGAAGATAGGGGAGATCAAACCGCTCCTGGACCCTTGGGTTGCTTGTAATGATGTTATTAGTTGAGTCGAGAATGGTCTTGAACGAACCTGCCATGCTAGCCGAGGTGATGACATCGCACCGATCAATGAGTTCCTCCACCACGTCATCTTTCAGATCAGGGCAAGAATAACGGGGTCGTTTCCGGCCTCTTCCCTCCATGGAGAATACGATCGAACAATGGCAGAAGGAAAGGGTGAAGGCAAATGGAGGGAGGAAGAGCGTGCGACAGGAGTTCCAAATCGAGAGGGAAAGGTGAAGAGGCGATGGACGGTTGCCACGGTACAAGAAGAGGCTAGTGGGGAGCGAACGGTTGCCACAGAGGTCACACACTGACGACAAGGCCGAGTGAACCGCATGCCGTATATCGCACACACCTTGATCTGGCTGACAGTTTCTTTTGTGTTGCCTAATCACAAACAGTTCATCCGAGTGAACCGTATGATGTATATCGCACACGCCTTCATCTGGTTGCCCTCTTCTTTTGTGTTGACTCATCGCAAACAGTTAATTGAACTGAACCGTATGCCCTGCATCGCACACGCAACTAAAATCTGAACCATGTTTGATGCATCCATCATCGCAAGCGTTTTGCACCTTTTTTGACAGTTTTTTACACCACTGTTTGTAATTATTGCATCGCACACAGTTTCGTCGAAGGGTCTCTGATCATAGTGTCGCGTTAGCAGAATCCTGCAGTAGTGATTCCAAAAATATTCTCAGTGAAGTTTCAGGATTTTGGAGTTGTGCAGAATAGGTCTGTAATATTTGCTCCTTTTCCAATCCAGAATTCCAGCTATCGGCATTCTCCCTCTTCATCTAAACCTTATAAAATAAGAGAGAAAAGGCATAAGTATTGTGATATAATGTGTAATAACATCCCACAATGCGATAAATATCAATATAAAAGCATGATGCAAAATGGACATATCAAACATCACCTACATTACCCGCTCAAGCCATGTGTGCCAATCATGACTCTTGAGACCAAATATTTTCAATTTTTCAAGACTCGCTCCCCTCTTTTGGTTCACTGCATACCCATCGAGGAACATCAACTGCATTTTCACCCACAAGATAATTTCCCTCATAGCCGGCCTTACAAGATTGAACCAGGCCTTTGGCTTCATCCAGTTATGCTTTCCTTTCGGTTTTCACATGTTTTGTAACGGTCTATCACATAGAGTCTGCAGATCGACTCTAGCCTTAGTATTATCCTTTGACTTCCCATCTATGTCAAACAATGTACCAAAAAGGGCCTCGCAGATATTACTTTCAGTGTGCATCACGTCGATGTTGTGTGGAAGAAGGAGGTCTTTTAAGGCAGATCCCACAAGCATGTCTTGTGAGTCCATGCGTATTCTGATTTATACCCCTTGAAATACCCTAGACGCTCTGGATCAGGCTCAAGAGCGTTTAACTTATCCAGGATCAGTTGGCCAGTCAACGCAGGTGGTGCAGAGTTTTTGACAACTCTACCTTTGGTGAAGTTCTTCTTGTTTTTTCTGAACTTATGGCCAGGATCCAGGAACTGTCTATGCAAGTCGAAGCAGGAATACTTGCGACCCGCCTGCAGCCAATGAAACTGAAGAGCTGCCTTGCATATGGGGCACGGGAACCTTCCATGCATACACTAGCCAACGAATAACGCATACGCCAGTAAGTCATGCATCAAGTACATGTAACAGATACGCATTATGAAGTTTCGTTTGCTAGCAACGTCGTATGTCTTGAACCCATTATCCCAAGCTTCTTGGAATTCATCCTTAAGCGGTTGCATGTACACATTCATATTCTTCCCCGGATAGTTGGGCCCTGGAATTATCAACGTCAGGAAAATGTTCTTTCTTTGCTATATCTGTCCGGGGGAGATTGAGTGGAATGAAAAAGACAGGCCAACAACTGTATTGGGTTGCCGTCAGACCAAATGGATTGAACCCATCCGTGCGTGCAGACTCAAGGATGCCTTGGATCTGCCGCTTTTTGCTCATGTAATGCATCGAAGTGCTTCCATGCAGAACCATCCGATGTGTGTACCATCATCTGATTCCTATCTGCATCTAGTTCGGTTCTTTTGCCCATTTTGTGCCATGTCATCTGTATGGCCATCTCTTCAACCTTGAATAGATGTTGAGGTCTTGGTACAATTGGCAGACACCAAAGAACATTAACGGGAATTTTGGTCTGCCTCTTCTCACCCACACCGTTGTCCACCACAAAATACCTGGAAGAGTTAATGGTAAAATAATTCAAGTACACATACGCAAGGCTAAATAAGGCACATCCTTTCTCACAGGCATCTATCTTCTTGTAGGGCATCTTAAGTGCACAAAGGATTTTGTCCGACTGGTACAGGTTTGCAGGCATTACATGGCCTTTGGGTAGAAAGCGTCCAAATCATCATCATAGCATCGTAGCATTCTCTAGCCAAGTTGAATTGAGCCTTCAGATCCATTACTTGTGTGATGGCATCCAACTGACAAAGCTCAGTGTGCTCGTGGATAGGACGTTTTGAAGACTCCAACATTTCATTGAAGGCCTATTCCTCCATCTCATAGTCTGAATCCCGAGCATCATCGAAGTCTTGCACCACGTCTTCGATCCCGGCACCATTGCTCGTCGGTGCGATGACGAACCACCTCAGCTCTGGTACGTTGGGCAGACTCACCATGAAATGTCACCGTATAATCAGGCGTAAAACCCCACTTCCACAGGTGTTTAGCCATTTCATCCTCTCTCCTGTGTTGAAAGTTGTTGCACCTAGCATAGGGGCACCAGGTTTTTCTCTGGCCATTTGCAAATGCGGCTTTCACAAACCCCTAGATTTTTGTTAACCACTCAGTGGTCATGTCTTTCTGACTAGTGTGACCGGTGTACATCCACGCACGATCACTCATCGTGCCTAGCTGCTAAAGACACCATATATATAATTCAACATGTATATTTATTAGTTAATCTAGTTTGTCAATTTTATTATGTCCATGCAACCTACACGCTAATAGGTACAGATAGGTCCTAATTGAAAGTGCAATCATGCCCTTAAATCATATTTTGATGTTGATGACAACACATATGCTCGGGACTAATCATGTTCATCAAGTATATCTCAGGATTGTGTTCCAAAGACCGTATGCATGGATCATGACTAGGGACAAAAAGCATATAACTCAAGAATGGAGATACAAGGTGTTAACTTCATTTATGGTTTGTTCTTGAGTATAGGGATCACGCACTATTAAGAGGGGATCAATGGATCTGTGAAAAACTTGCTCAAAGCTGGTATCTATATACCTTACCTTGGACGTCCGGCGCTCTACGGACGTCCGGTCCTTCCTGATTGCCGGACGTCCGGACGCTTACAGACGTCCGACACTTCCTAACAGAAACATTTTTACGGATGTCCGGAACCCTCCGGACGTCCGACACTTTCGCATCAGAAACTTTCTTACGGATGTCCGGCCCCGCTAGGACGACCGTATCCTGTACACTGATTTGTGAGTCACACTTTTCACAGCGGCCGAAACATTTTGCGGACGTCCGGAACTCTCCGGACGTCCGACACTTTCACATCAGAAGCATTCTTACGGATGTCCGGGCCTGTTCGAACGACCGTATCCTGTACATTGGTGTGTGGGTCACACTTTTCACAGCGGTCGGTCGTCCGATGACTGTCGGACGTCCGGACCCATTTGGGCCTCCGGACGACCGACGTTCTCCGGACGTCCGGCCATCCTGTACCCCAAACGGTCACCTTTTCCCACCACATATATACTCCTTCCCTTCCACGGGTTGGGGTTGACCATTCACTTTGAACAAATCCTAGAACACTTCACTCACTCTCTCTCAACTCTCCACACCAAATCTTAGATCCTCAAGGGATTTGATAGCTTTGAAAAGAAGTTGTCCGATCAAGTGATAGATCCACTTCTCCTCCTTCTCTGCACCCAAGGAATTCATGATTTGAGCAAGTCTTGAGCAAATCCCCATTGATCTTATTACTCCTGGAGGTTGGAAACTCCTAGGCGGTAGGAGTCTTTCGGAGAGGAATCGACTTTTGTGATTACCCCCGGATAAGTTTGTGAGGGTTTGGAGACCACCCCAAGGTCTACCACTAGTGGTTGAGAAACATCTTCGTGGTGTTGTCTCAAAGGGAGAATAGGGTGAGCCTTCGTGGCGTTGGTGTGCCTTCGTGGTAACATCCACCTCTCTAACGGTGACTAGCTTCCTCCAAGGAAGTGAACATCGGCATACATCCTTGTCTCCGGAGTTGCGGTTATTCCTAACCCTAACTCTATACTTGTGGTTACTTGTTTTGGTTTGCACTTACTTACATCATATTGTGCTTGCTCACTTATATGCTTGTGTTACTTACCTAGTACTTAGTACCTACTAGCAATTGTTAGGCTCACTTTCATATTCCGCACTATTGCCTAAAATTGCTAAGTAATAATTAAAATTTGTAATTGTACCTATTCACCCCCCTCTAGGTCCATCTCGATCCTTTCAATTGGTATCGAGCCTCGTGCTCTATTCTTGTGGCTTAACCGCCCTAGAGCGAGATGAACCCAGATGGGACTCCCCTTGTTGTAGATCCTAAGGATAGAGGCGGGGCTTCTTCTGAAGTCAAGTCCTTTACGTCGGAGGATCTAGAACGGGCCCTTGCTAAGCAAAAAGAGGAGCATGATGCTTCTCTTGAGGCCTTGGTCCAAATGAGATTAGCCACGTTGTCCTCGGTGCTTGCACCACTCTCGGGTGGTGCTGCCTCAAGGCCAACTGTGCCTACTCCATCACTTGGTCAACAACCTCCTAACAATGAACACGCCGGTGTTCCTTGGCTTTATGCAAGACCTCGGGTTGAGAAACCAAGATATAATCCTCAAGGCAGTCCTCCTTTGCTTAGTGCCACTTCCGATTTTCCTTGGTGGAGAGTTGCTATGCGGGACCATCTTCGACATGGAAGCGATGAGATGTTGGAGATCTTGGAGTATGGCTATCATGTGGTTGATCCAAAGAACCCCACTCCAAGAGAAATATATGACAAGAACCTCAATGACACTGCAATCATGTGGATAAGGAGAGGCTTGGATGAAAAGCAAAGGAGACCGTTCATACACATCACAAGTGCCAAGGAACTATGGGAAACTGTTATGCGATCCAAAAGCTGGCACCTCTACCCTTGAGTGCTCAATATGAAATTGCCAAGGGCAATTGCAAAACTTTGTATGGAGAAAGGTGAAACCCCAATCAACTCCATGAGCGTCTCATGACACTCACTTTGCCGATATTGAGTCATGTGAGTGTGACAAGACACAAGATGGATTCAAGATGACTAAGAGGTTCCTTGTGGATAAGTTACTCCATGCTCTTGCTCCATTTCACCATCAAATGGTGTGGGGCATAAGACAACATCATACCTTCAAGGAAATGACTACAGATGACATCGTATCCACCTTTCAACTATATGAAGAGTCAAAGACTAATGCCACAAAACATCTTGCCATGCATGGTTCTCCATCATCAAAGATCAATCTTGCATTGAAGGCCAAGCATGTATGTGAAGATGAACAAAGTGAAGAAGAAGAAGAGGATAGCGAAGATGGTGATGAGATTGAATCTGACGAGGGCCCTACATATGAAGACATGGCTCTTTTGTCAAGAAGTTTAGCGGGCAAGTTCAAGGGAAGATTCCAAAAGAAGAAAGTAAGAAAATGCTACAACTGTGAAGAAACCAATCACTTCTCCAACGAGTGCCCTTATGAGAAGAGAGAAGATAAACCAAGGTTTCCCAAGACCTTTCCCAAGAAGTTGCCAAATCCTTTGAACTCCAAGCTCAAGAAGAGAGATGGAAAGGCAATGGTTGCTCAAGAAGAATCTGATCCGGATGATGTTAGTGGTGTTGCCGGAGTTGCTCAAGACTCTCAAAACACCTTGAGGTTAGTAAACAAGAGTGGTGATGTGGTCACCTACAACTACATGAAAGATTACAAGGGCAACACTCACAAATTCCTAATGGCAAAGGCCATGGTTGAAGAAGAAGAGGACCAAAGCTCTTCTGACAAGGTCAAGGTAACTCCACGATCAAATCCTCCTATTTTCATGCCATCTACTTCTAGTGATGAGTATCTTGATGCGGAGGATAGTCATGAGGATGATGATCTAACTGATCCTATGCTTGCTAAACTTAATAAGTTCATGTGCTCCCTCAAAGGAAGGAAGCTCACTATGTTTCCTATGCTTATGGAGATGGTGAGTAAGTACACCATCTCCATTAAGGAACTCGAAAGCCTCGTCATCGAGGAAAAGGAAAAATATGAAATCCTTGAGCCGAAAGTCAAATATGAGGAAGCACGAAATGATGAACTATGTTTAAAAATTGGTACAAATATTGATGTTCATACTAAAGATCTTGCCTCCTTGAAAAAGGCTATTGGCTCTTGTGAAGAGTTGATGAATGATAAAAGTAAGCTTGCAAAGTCTCATGCCTCTCTCACTAAGGATTGTGAGCTTCTATCCGTGTCTCTCAAGACTAAGGAAGAAGAGCTCACCCTTCTTACAAAGAGTTTTGAGACACTCAAACTTAATTATCTTGAAACTCTAGCCAAGGCTTACTCATCTCCTATTATCAATGTTGATGCATGTTCTACTAACTCTAGTAGTGATCTAGCATCCATCCTTGAGGAGAATCGGTTTCTCAAAGCTCAAATCGAGAAAGGGCTCATGACATGTGCTCAAGGGCAAAAGAACCTTAATGAGGTGTTGAGCCAACACAATGAAGCGTTCACCAAAGAGGGACTCGGGTTTGACCCAAGCACAAGCAAGAAGAAAGGCGTCCTCCCAAAATTGCACCACCCCTTTAAAAGAAACCTTTATGCGAGAAGGACACAAGGAGAAAGGTAAGGTTGTTAGTGGGAAGACCACAAGGGGCATGCCCACTCTCAACAAGCCAAAAGAGTTCATGCCTCCATCCTATGTACTGCGTAAGACTAAGGATGGAGAAGTTTATCTAAAGTTTGTTGGCCCCCACAAGGCATTTCGTTTTTATGCTATTTGGGTCCCTAAGACCCTTGTGACTAACTTGAGAGGTCCCATTGTAAAATGGGTGCCTCTAACCAAGTAATAATTGTGTGTAGGTAGCTTTCTTGATTGGAGTAAAATGGGTGATTGATAGTGGATGTACAAATCATATGACCGGAGATAGCAAATTGCTCTCTGATTTCATGGAAGCTATTCAACCATTTATGAGCATTATGTTTGGTGGAGGATCAAAAGGACAGGTACTTGGGTTGGGTAAGGTGGCTATCACTAATGACATGTCTCTTGCAAATGTCATGCTTGTCCAATCCCTTAAATATCATTTGCTTTCATCCGCCAATTGGCTTCATTGGTTATGATACACTATTTGGACTAACGGATGTGAAAGTCTTTAAGAGATACTCTCGAAGTGGCCTTTGTTGGAGAGTTGGATGGCAACCTTTACGGTTGATTTCTCGAAGAGAGCACATTCCATGCAACTTGTCTAATGGCCAAGGCCGACAAGGGGTGGCTATGGCATCGCCGGCTAGCCCATGTCGGCATGAGGAATCTCCAAGATCTCTTAAAGGGAATCACATCCTTGGACTAACAAATGTCTCTCTTTGAGAAAGATCGTGTGTGCAGTGCATGTATAGCCGGAAGCAACATCAATCAAAGCACCCACCCAAGAATATTGTGTCTACTTCAAGGCCTTTGGAGCTCCTTCATGTGGATCTCTTTGGGCCTCCTTCATGGGATAGTCTTGGTGGGAAAAAGTATGGACTTGTCATTGTTGATGATTACTCAAGATATACATGGGTGTTTTTCCTCAAGTCCAAGGACGAAACGAAGATCACTTTCATTGACTTTGCCAAGCAAGCACAACGCATAAGTTTGACAAAGAAATCTTGGCAATAAGAAGTGACAATGGATCTGAGTTCAAAAACTATACCTTGGAAGAATTCCTTAGTGATGAAGGGATTGAGCATCAATATTCAGCTCCATACACTCCTCGAAGAAATGGTGTAGCCGAAAGGAAGAACCGCACACTTGTGGAGATGGCAAGGTCCATGTTGGATGAATACAAGTCACCACATAGTTTACGGGCGAAGCTGTCAACACCGCATGTCATGCATCAAACCGGCTTTTCCTCGCACTATATTGGAAAAAGACTCCATATGAGCTTCTAACTGGAAACAAGCCAAATGTCAAGTACTTTCGTGTATTTGGGTGCAAATGTTTCATCCTCAACAAAAGAGAAAGGTTAGGAAAATTTCAATCCAAAACAATTGATGGTATATTTGTTGGCTATGGATCAAACTCTCACGCATATAGAGTCTACAACAAATCCAATGGATGTGTTGTAGAAACTTGTGACGTGGTGTTTGATGAATTTAATGGCTCCCATGGGGAGCAAGTTGATCTAAGTGATGTAGGTGAAGAAGATTCTTCTCAAGACATTTTGACCATGGGCGTTGGTGCACTTCTTCCTATGGAACAAGAACGTCATGATGATGAAGAAGAAGATAGAAGTCTCCCACATCATCAAACTACTTCAACATTCATAACACCACAAGCCCCTATTGCTCAACCGATACCTTTAGCCCAAGTTGAAGAGGATGATCAAGCTCCTCCTCATGACAATCTTCAAGAACAAGAACAAGAAAGTCCAATCATTGATGATGAACCTCAACAAATGCAATATGAACAAGAAGATCTTCCTCCACACATTAATGATCCATATGTTGAGGATGTGGATGATGGACATGAAGTTGAACCTCGTGAAACCCTTACCTCTATCATGCCACGAGTGGTCGGTCGTGTTGATGTTGACAAAATACTCACCGGCATATCGGAAGGTAGAGTCACTCGTAAACACTTGACCAACTTTTGTGCTCACTTCTCTTTTGTGTCTAGTTTTGAACCCATCAAGGTACAAGATGCAATGATAGACAACGATTGGCTAGTTGCTATGCAAGAAGAGTTGAACAGTTTTGAACGCAACCAAGTGTGGTGCGTTAGTCAAGAGGCCACCTACCGAACACAACGTCATTGGAACAAAATGGATTTTCAAGAACAAACAAGATGAGAATGGTGTAATCATCCGGAACAAGGCAAGGTTAGTGGCACAAGGGTACTCACAAGTTGAAGGTTTGGACTTTGGTGAGACCTTTGCCCCGTTGCCGTCTTGAATCCATTCGCATCTTACTTGCTTATGCTGCTTTCAATGGTTTTACATTACATCAAATGGATGTGAAGAGTGCTTTTCTTAACGGTCCTCTACAAGAAGAAGTATATGTATCACAACCACCTGGGTTCGTTGATCCCGATCACAAAGACTATGTGTATAAACTTCATAAGGCTTTGTATGGCCTCAAACAAGCACCTCGTGCTTGGTATGATCATCTTAAGAAGTTTTACTCGATGATGGTTTTGTGAGAGGGTGATCGATCCTACTCTTTTTACTAAGAGGGATAAGGGTGATTTGATCTTATGCCAAATCTATGTAGATGATATCATTTTTGGTTCTCCTAACATTCATTTGTGCAAGAAGTTTGCGGCTTCAATGACCAAGAATTTTGAAATGTCACTCAATGCGGATTTGAAGTTCTTCCTTGGTTTTCAAATTCAACAATTTCAAGAAGGAATTTTCTTGTCTCAAGCAAAGTACCTCAAGGATATCCTAGAGAAGTTTGGTATGTCTGATGCTAGTCCATGTAAGACACCAATGCCAACGAAAATAACACTCATCAAGACACAGACGGTATCCCCTTGACCCATCTAAATACCGCTCTATGATTGGTTCATTGCTTTATCTTTGTGCATCTAGACCAGACATCATGTTTAGTGTATGCATGTGTGCTAGATTTCAAGCTTCCCCTAGGGAAAGTCATCATAAAGGCGGTTAAGCATATTCTTAGATACCTTGTTCACACCCCAAAGTTGGGTCTATGGTATCCCAAGGATGCTAAGTTTGATCTCATTGGATACGGATGCGGATTGGGCGGAGACAAAGTGGATCGTAAGTCCACCTCCGGTGCATGTCAATTTCTTGGGCGCTCTTTGGTAAGTTGGTCATCGAAGAAACAAAATTGTATTGCCCTCTCTACCGCAGAAGCTGAATACATTCTTTGCCGCCAGTTGTACAACTCAGTTATTATGGATGAGGCAAACTTTGAAGGATTATGGTATCACCTATAGACATGTGCCTCTTTTATGTGATAATGAAAGTGCTATCAACATTGCTTAGAGAACCCCAAGGATCATCTCCGCACCAAACACATTGATATTAGATATCACTTCTTGAGAGATCATGTTGAGAAAGGCGATATTCACATTGATCACATTGGGACAGATTTGCAATGGCAGATATTTTCACCAAACCATTGGATGAAGCAAGGTTACATCGACTTAGGCGTGAACTTGGTATCTTGGAGCTTGACAACATTATGTGAAATCTAGTACTCATCCATGCTTAAACTTTATGTCTTGTCGTGATGCAGGCATATATTTAGGGGGAGACACTCAATTCATGAGTTCTCTCACCTTACATAATGTATAAATTGAACAAACACTCTCAAAGTTATCATAGTTTTTTTTTAAATAAAAAAAAAACTAGGATACTTTAATATGATGGAGTAGTGACTATGCACTTAAAGTACAAATCTTTCTGTGTCATGTCATGTCTACTTTCGGAACATGGTGGCGTTAGCCACCCTTGTAGTCTATGCTTATGATTGAGTAAGGTGGGATCTGAGTTCCTACATAAATAAGTTTTCTTGTGAGAAAATGTTTTCCTCATCATCATTATCAGCCCTCCTGTCCAAACTTCTAGCTCCGGACGTCCAGGAGGGTTCCGGACGTCGGTGGTATTTCAGCCGGACGTCCGCAAAACTCCGGACGTCCGTATATTCTACTGGTTATTTTTCGACCGGTCGTCCGGCCTCGCGGACGTCCGTAAAACTCATTCTGGTTCACTCAAGTTTGGCCTAGCAAATGAAGCTTGGACGTCCGGAAGACTCGGACGTCCGTAAACTTCGAACTGTTACAATATGCCCGGTCGTCCGATGCCATCGGACGTCCGTAAAGCATCTCGGTTATCCTTCTTTGCTGATGGTCTCGACTCCGGTCGTCCGTCTGTTTCAGGATGTCCGGTCGCATATATCACTCCGGTCGTCCGAAGGCCCGGACGTCCGTCACGTTCTCTGGTCTATATATCTGCGCCCTAGGTTTTTAGTCAACCAACCCCATCCTCTCCGGTCGATTCGCCGCCGCCGCCGTTTCTGTCGTGCGGCCCCTCCTCGCAACCGCCCGCCGCCGTACCCCTCGCCGGGGTGTCTCCCCGCCGCGGATCTGAGACTTGCTGTTTGGCCCGTCCAGCCGTTCTGCTCGGGGCTTCTCTCCCTGTCCGTCCATCGTTCCCCTGCTCCGGTCCTGATGCCTCGGTCCAAGCACTCCGCCGCATAAGCAAGTGGCGGAGGGCGGCGCGTCCGTCTCGTCGTGGTGGTTCCAACGACTCGAGGAGGAAGATCACCCTCGGAAGCGTGCCGCTCGTCCTCCCGGCTCGTCCGGTGATTCCTCTTCGGAGGGTCAGATTTTGAGATGAGCTTGAAGAGGTGGATCCGTCCCCGATGATTGGCGTCCGCGTCGCTGCCCCCAAGCCCGGCACTCGTCGTCCAACATTTCAACCTCCTCCTCCTCCGGTGCAACCCCACGGTGATGCCCGTCACATCTCCATTAAGCCTCCACTATCACTAGGCCGTCATGTTAAGCGTTTCAATGAAGTCCCCAAATCTTCATATCTCAAATTGCGTCGTGATGTAGATCAATTTCTTGTTGCTAGGGATTCTCGGGATAGTCGTTTTTACGAATGTCCAAGCCGACATCTTCACCACGATTGTCATTCCTAAAGGCTTGTCACTTCATGTTTGCATTGATCTTGAGCACATTCGCACTCATCAGGAGAAATATCCGGAGCCATTGAGCTCATTGAGTCGTCAAACCTAGCTGCCCCATTCGCCTTTCAACACGATTTTAACCAGGCTGCCATCCATCAGTTTTATGCCACTTGTTACTTTGCTCTGATAACACCGTCACATGGATGACCTCCGACCTTTGCTCTCACAAGATCTTATGCTGAGTTTGTCACCGCACTTGGATTTCCCGACAGGGGTTCAAAATCCACAAGGATGACCCCAACCATAAGCCCAAAGGCATTGCGATGCATGCGGATCTCCTTAGACCCATATCATCTTTGTCTAATCTTGAAAAACAAAAGGGTCTAAACCAAGTCTCTATTTGGCGTTTTCCTTTCAACATCATTTATCGCTGTGTCATCCGCACCATTTATCCCAAGATGGGTGACAAGGGCTCCTGTAGCAGCTACTGCATTGATCTCATGCATCGCCTTTACACATATCCTAAAGGGAAGATAAATGTTCCACACTTTCTATGGCATGAGATTCGCCTTGCTAGCTTCCAGCACAAGCGGGCTTTTCCTCATGCACCTTTTCTTTAGGCATTTATCGAGAGTGCAGCTCCCTTTCCCATTGCACGCACTCATATACATGAGAGATGGGTCATCCCACCTCACATGGCGGCTGACCATGTTCCTCCTTCTCCCGCTCGCTAGTCGTGACCGCCGCTTAGTTTTCCCTCGCACGCTAAACATCCTCATTCCAGTGATGCCTCCTGTGGGCGCATTGCTCGTTTTCTTGGGAAGGCTCATTCAGCCATGATGAAGATGTTCACCTTCCATTGCTCCCAACACCACGATGTGGTCACTCGCATGGTCACTTCCAAGAACGCTCTGAAGGCTCGTCTGCGAGACTCAGGCGTATATGATGTGAGTGACGATGAGCGTCTTCCTCTGAGAACCCCCTTGATTTTGGTTTTCCCTCCGGTCACTGAGTGGGCTGATTTCTTTGTGAGACTGGTGGCGGTGGTGTTCATGATGATGATGATGAGGATGAGCTTTAATACTATCATGTCATTCCCTCTTTGTTTTTTGGATACTTGATGCCAAAGGGGGAGTAGGCTCCATATGCATTACTCTAGCTCATTATGTAATCGAACCTATGTTAGTAGTAGTTTGTTGAACTATGTTATGAGTTTGTTAGTTATGAATCTATATGATATATGAATTGATCAGTTTGTTGGTTATGAGTTTGGTGAATCTATATGAATTGATCTATATGAAGTGATCCAACTATTGTGGCATCGGTTTGAGGGAGCCCTCTCGCTACTCCCTACCTATTCTTATTATGGTTATTGAGCTCCACAACAAATACTTCCGATTACTATTATGAGTATGCATATGAGTTGTCATCAACTACCAAAAGGGGAGATTGAAAGTGCAATCATGCCCTTAAATCATATTTTGATGTTGATGACAACACATATGCTCGGGACTAATCATGTTCATCAAGTATATCTCAGGATTGTGTTCCAAAGACCGTATGCATGGATCATGACTAGGGACAAAAAGCATATAACTCAAGAATGGAGATACAAGGTGTTAACTTCATTTATGGTTTGTTCTTGAGTATAGGGATCCCGCACTATTAAGAGGGATCGATGGATCTGTGAAAAACTTGCTCAAAGCTGGTATCTATATACCTTACCTTGGACGTCCGGCGCTCTACGGACGTCCGGTCCTTCCTGATTGCCGGACGTCCGGGCGCTTACGGACGTCCGACACTTCCTAACAGAAACATTTTTACGGATGTCCGTAACCCTCCGGACGTCCGACACTTTCGCATCGAAACTTTCTTACGGATGTCCGCCCTTTCGGACGGCCGTATCCTGTACACTGATTTGTGAGTCACACTTTTCACGGCGGCGAAACATATTTGCGGACGTCCGAACTCTCGGACGTCCGACACTTTCACATCGAAGCATTCTTACGAATGTCCGGGCCTGTTCGGACGACCGTATCCTGTACATTGGTTTGAGGGTCACACTTTTCACAGCGGTCGGTCGTCCGATGGCTGTCGGACGTCCGGACCCATTTGGGCCTCCGGACGACCGACGTTCTCCGGACGTCCGGCCATCCTGTACCCCAAACGGTCACCTTTTCCCACCACATATATATACTCCTTCCCCTTCCACGGGTTGGGGTTGACCATTCACTTTGAACAAATCCTAGAACACTTCACTCACTCTCTCTCAACTCTCCACACCAAATCTTAGATCCCCAAAGGATTTGAGAGCTTTGAAAAGAAGTTGTCCGATCAAGTGATAGATCCACTTCTCCTCCTTCTCTGCACCCAAGGAATTCATGATTTGAGCAAGTCTTGAGCAAATCCCCATTGATCTTATTACTCTTGGAGGTTGGAGACTCCTAGGCGGTAGGAGTCTTTCGGAGAGGAATCGACTTTTGTGATTACCCCCGGATAAGTTTGTGAGGGTTTGGAGACCACCCCAAGGTCTACCACTAGTGGTTGAGAAACATCTTCGTGGTGTTGTCTCAAAGGGAGAATAGGGTGAGCCTTCGTGGCGTTGGTGTGCCTTCGTGGTAACATCCACCTCTCTAACGGTGACTAGCTTCCCTCCAAGGAAGTGAACATCGGCATACATCCTTGTCTCCCGGAGTTGCGGTTATTCCTAACCCTAACTCTATACTTGTGGTTACTTGTTTTGGTTTGCACTTACTTACATCATATTGTGCTTGCTCACTTATATGCTTGTGTTACTTACCTAGTACTTGTACCTACTAGCAATTGTTAGGCTCACTTTCATATTCCGCACTATTGCCTAAAATTGCTAAGTAATAATTAAAATTTGTAATTGTACCTATTCACCCCCCCTCTAGGTCCATCTCGATCCTTTCAATTGGTATCAGAGCCTCGTGCTCTATTCTTGTGGCTTAACCGCCCTAGAGCGAGATGAACCCGGATGGGACTCCCCTGGTTGTAGATCCTAAGGATAAAGGCGGGGCTTCTTCCAAGTCAAGTCCTTTACGTCGGAGGATCTAGAACCGACCCTTGCTAAGCAAAAGAGGAGCATGATGCTTCTCTTGAGGCCTTAGTCCAAATGAGATTAGCCACGTTGTCCTCGGTGCTTGCACCACTCTCGGGTGGTCTTGCCTCAAGGCCAACTGTGCCTACTCCATCACTTGGTCAACAACCTCCTAACAATGAACACGCCCGGTGTTCCTTGGCTTTATGCAAGACCTCAGGTTGAGAAACCAAGATATAATCCTCAAGGCAGTCCTCCTTTGCTTAGTGCCACTTCCGATTTTCCTTGGTGGAGAGTTGCTATGCGGGACCATCTTCGACATGGAAGCGATGAGATGTTGGAGATCTTGGAGTATGGCTATCATGTGGTTGATCCAAAGAACCCCACTCCAAGAGAAATATATGACAAGAACCTCAATGACACTGCAATCATGTGGATAAGGAGAGGCTTGGATGAAAAGCAAAGGAGACCGTTCATACACATCACAAGTGCCAAGGAACTATGGGAAACTGTTATGCGATCCAAAGCTGGCACCTCTACCCTTGAGTGCTCAATATGAAATTGCCAAGGGCAATTGCAAAACTTTGTATGGAGAAAGGTGAAACCCCAATCAACTCCATGAGCGTCTCATGACACTCACTGCCGATATTGAGTCATGTGAGTGTGACAAGACACAAGATGGATTCAAGATGACTAAGAGGTTCCTTGTGGATAAGTTACTCCATGCTCTTGCTCCATTTCACCATCAAATGGTGTGGGGCATAAGACAACATCATACCTTCAAGGAAATGACTACAGATGACATCGTATCCACCTTTCAACTATATGAAGAGTCAAAGACTAATGCCACAAAACATCTTGCCATGCATGGTTCTCCATCATCAAAGATCAATCTTGCATTGAAGGCCAAGCATGTATGTGAAGATGAACAAAGTGAAGAAGAAGAAGAGGATGACGAAGATGGTGATGAGATTGAATCGGCGAGGGCCCTACATATGAAGACATGGCTCTTTTGTCAAGAAGTTTAAGCGGGCAAGTTCAAGGGAAGATTCCAAAAGAAGAAAGTAAGAAAATGCTACAACTGTGAAGAAACCAATCACTTCTCCAACGAGTGCCCTTATGAGAAGAGAGAAGATAAACCAAGGTTTCCCAAGACCTTTCCCAAGAAGTTGCCAAATCCTTTGAACTCCAAGCTCAAGAAGAGAGATGGAAAGGCAATGGTTGCTCAAGAAGAATCTGATCCGAATGATGTTAGTGGTGTTGCCGGAGTTGCTCAAGACTCTCAAAACACCTTGAGGTTAGTAAACAAGAGTGGTGATGTGGTCACCTACAACTACATGAAAGATTACAAGGCCAACACTCACAAATTCCTAATGGCAAAGGCCATGGTTGAAGAAGAAGAGGACCAAAGCTCTTCTGACAAGGTCAAGGTAACTCCACGATCAAATCCTCCTATTTTCATGCCATCTACTTCTAGTGATGAGTATCTTGATGCGGAGGATAGTCATGAGGATGATGATCTAACTGATCCTATGCTTGCTAAACTTAATAAGTTCATGTGCTCCCTCAAAGGAAGGAAGCTCACTATGTTTCCTATGCTTATGGAGATGGTGAGTAAGTACACCATCTCCATTAAGGAACTCGAAAGCCTCGTCATCGAGGAAAAGGAAAAATATGAAATCCTTGAGCCGAAAGTCAAATATGAGGAAGCACGAAATGATGAACTATGTTTAAAAATTGGTACAAATATTGATGTTCATACTAAACGTTTCCGTTCGTATGTACATCCCACACAGTCAGTCCCCGCTAAACGTTTCCGTTCGTATGTACATCCCACACAGTCGCTCCAAGGAAAACATTTCTGTTCACAAGTACATCACACACAATTTTTCCCGTTAAGTCGTTTGCGTTGTTGAATGTATCACACACAGTCCGTGGAAGAAACTATGTGGCAAAGGTTGTCCATCACATAGTTTTTATGTAGTAAACATTTGCGTAAGGTGGCCTAACGCAAACAGTTTTCAAGAGAAAGTCGTGTGTGATTGTTCATTGATCCAACACGGTTTATTCCTAGAAACTGTGTGCGTTGCCTGAGGTCATCGCCCATGGTATTTTTTCAACAACCATTTGCAATAGAAAAACCCAATTAGCAGGCTAATTCGCCATTAGCAGGCTAATTATCTGATTATTCATAATCCATTTATTAATCTAATTAACATTTCATATTAAGCGCACAATATATTTCATTTTCATAATTGAAATACATCAGAGTACAACATCATATAGCTTGACTCAGCTACCCCATTACACAACTACACCAGGACCAAGTTTCACATGCAACATCTATAACCTTTCGCAATTAGCATCATACACG
This sequence comes from Aegilops bicornis, assembly GCA_021605145.1. Taxonomy (NCBI): domain Eukaryota; kingdom Viridiplantae; phylum Streptophyta; class Magnoliopsida; order Poales; family Poaceae; genus Aegilops; species Aegilops bicornis. The sequence continues at coordinate 282,454,851 of CM038674.1, read as the reverse complement.
GTGCATAGACAGATGTATCTCATCTGGAAAACTGCTGAAGCAGAAGACGAATATTGAGCCTTCATTGATGTTGAAGGTCTTTGTAACTTTAGGCCAGTGTATGTGGATGATTGACCGTCCATCCTTCGACCTCTTCAGGAACACTACAATATTGAACCGTGGGTGTTGTATGAATACCTTCCTCGCCTCCTGACCATACAGGTGGTTTGAGAGGTAATCATCAGTGAACTGCTTTGGAAAGGCCTGAAAACAAGGATGTGCATAAATATCTTCTCTATATTGGAAATGGGGCAAAGGAATAAAAAAGGCCAGGTATAATAGTTAGTACCATCCTGTAGTGAACTGATGTATTCTTCATTGTGCAGACAAAGATCTTCTTGTTTTTTGTCGCTAATTTCTTTATCCTAACAATCTTTCTAAGTTTCTTGACTTGACTGATATTCATGCACAACTCATTCCCCATATGCAAAAAGGGTCGAACAGTGGGTCAAAACTTCTGACAGCAAGACCTACATGTACAAGACCAAATTGTTGAAAACCTAAGTATTAGAATGGTTCCTGCAATTGCACAATAATGTGCTATTAGACAACGGACCATGCACGTGCTAACCTCGATTGGAAACCTCAGTGCTTCCCATTGTTTCCCTGCAACACATATAAGGTAGTTAGTCATCAGGTTAAGTAAGGGTTCGCATGCTATGAGTAAAATATGTTGATGAAAAATAAGCACATTGCAGATTCATCAGATTAATTCAAGCCACACGGAAAACCCATTTACCCAAACCAAGCATGATTAAGAACTAGGAAATATAACACTTGTATATGTTTCTCATGTATTAAGTGCAGCCAAATTTGATTTATTCCTCACATGCACAACAATACAAAATTCTACCCACGACAATTGGACATCGCATTGCAGAATTGAACCAAGCAGTTAACTAAACACCACAACAAATGAACCAAACATTATCTGAGCACCACATTGCACAATATAACATACTCCTAATGGAAGATCGGACAATTAACCAAACAGTTAACTACAGCCAATTGTAGCAATTGTATTTGTTTCTCATGTATTTACTACAACCAAATTCAATTTATTCCTCACATGGTATACAATAACAGAATGCACCCACAACTATTGAACATCGCATTGCAATTTGAACGAGAGAGTTAACTAAACACCACAACACAAATGAACCAAACGTTAACTGAGCACCACATTGCACAATGTATAACCAAACCAAGCATGCTTGACAACTTGGAAATATAGCAATTGTATTCATTTCTCATGTATTTTTTAAAGATAAATTCGATTTATTTCTCATATGGAAGACAATACAAAATTGCAGCCTCAAGAATTGAACATCACATTTGCAGAATTGACCAAACAGTTAACTGAAGACGACAACTAATTAACAAAACAGTTAATAAGTGAGCACCACACTGCACGATATATAGAACATCTACACTAGAGCAACAGATTGCATGGTAAAATTAGATAGCAGAATTCACTAGAATTTTTTATGGAAAGACAGGAGCAGCACACGCAACGAGTAAACCGAGCATGCTTAACCGGCGTAGCTAGCAAATGGCAAGGTGCTCCTTCAAGATCTGGGGGTCAGCACGAATGGCAGCCATCGCGACCTCATCCAGGCGTCTTGACATGATTTCTTCTCACGCCAAATGCTCCTTGAGATCCTGGCTATACTACGTGCACCATGGCTTAGGGCGGCGCTTATTTGGTGGAGGGGTCAGTAATTTGGGTGGAAGGTGTCACGCTCACGCCCGTGGTCAGGGCATGTGGGATGTGGGAGGAGGAGGAGGATGGGGGTCGGGTGTGGATTACCTTCCTCGATAGGCGAGGCCGAGCGGCATGAAGGAGGGTCGCCAGTGAGGAGGCGGCGCTGCAAGCAAGGAGTGAAGGTTTCAACTTGGAAAGGAAGGCAGAAATAGGGGAAATGTGACTTTTGGTAAGGGGGAGGGGCGGGGAGGTAGATATTTCCGCGGAAGCCGAAAATTTGGAATCGCTTCAGCCAAAAAACTGGCGCGCAAAGTGTCAACAGATACGGTCCCTTATTCAGAACTGTGTACGATATGTGAACATCACAAACGATTCAGATAGCTTAACCCGTGTTTGTTGAGTTTGAACGTCAAAATTTTGGTTCGAATTTACCTGGTTACAGTGGCCATCCACGCCATTGCATAATTTGGGTACACAAAGGAGACTAACTTCTTAATCGAGCAAGTTCAGCAATTAAACAGAGCTAGCTGACCTAAAATTTACTCTAACAAATTAAGGACCGGCGCTCTTAATTAAACAAAATAAAGAGTACTACTACGGCTGGTGCTCGTCGATCTCCGCCGCCGCTCCATGTCCAGCTCGCGCCCGATGGTCTCCTGGGGAAGGGGCTCCATGGCATCAATTGCACCTTACTCGGCAAGCATCTCGCCATCCGCATCCGCCATATCTTTGGAATAGGCCGCCACGAGCTGGGCGTGGGCGGCTGCGATCTGGGCTCTGGCGGGCTCCATCGTGGAAACGTATGCCGCGCAGGAACGGACGACTGCTCGAACTCTCTCGGCGGTTTCTATCTCTTCGGCTGTGGGTTGCCGACCGTTGTCGAAGAAGCTTCGTTTGATTTGTGCGGTCACCGCCATGAGCTGGGCGTGGACGGCCTCGACAAGGTAGTGGGCGGCCTCCATCAGGGCTAAGGCCGCCACTGCGGAACAGACAGCTACTGTGTTGCTCTCGCTAGTTGCTATCCCCGAGGCAGATGCTGCTGCCGCCACCTGAGAAGCAACAACGGTCGTTTGGGCTGCCTTGGCTGCCGGGGCCTTGACTATGATCGCCCTCACGAAGCTTGTTAGCACGCAGCGCCCGGTGACTGCGGCGCTCTCGCCGGAGTGGGCCGCCGAAGTTTCCCTCACGACATGGGTACACGTCCCCATCTTTCACCGGCGACGAATGAACAGTGAAATGATATTTGGGGAGTCAGCTAGTGTGCTTGACACGCTAGATGTGGACTGTAGCCGACGCACCTTCTCTCGTAATGTAACATCCCAATTTTCCTAAATTAGGATGTTAATAGATCATTCACATGCATATCATATTTTTATGGCATTATTTGCTTTCCTGAAATATTCAAATCATTATGCAACAAAAGGCAATTTATTGGAGTGGAGATAACTGACTTCTCCCCTATTTTTAAAAATGTTCATAATGTCTAGATTATTATTTCCAGTTCATCTGATATGTTCCGGTAATTTCTCCAATCTTCAAAATATTTTATTAGAGTGTTTTGTTGCTGTTTTGTGTGGCCTTTTGCATAAAAACTATTTTCGAAAATTGCATTAGTGTTGGAACTAGTGTTCCTGTAGTTTATAAAGTGGGCTATTTTTACTGTGTGTCTAGGTATTTTTATATATTTTTTATATTGTGTATGTTATTTTATTTATTTTGTTTTCTACTGCTATCTTTAAAAAAAAGAGAAAGGGAGCGAGCCGGCCACCGGCCCAAAGAAGGTGCCACTCACTGCAGCCGCGCGCTCACCTTGCCGCAGCCCACTTCCCGCCGTCTGCAATGGCGTCACCCGCGCCCGATCCACCTCGCCTCCAGCCACTGACCATGGGCCCCGCGACTCTTTCTTCTTCCCCGAGTCGAACACGCACGCACCACACGCACACCCGGGGCGAACCCGAGTCGAGGTCGCGCACCCGAGCCGCCCCGTGCACGCCCGAGACATCTGGCGCGTGCTCAAGACCCCGACGAACCCCTGCAGTCCCTTTTTCCCGTCTCTTGTTGCCGCACGCGTAAGCTAGGGCGAAACGGATCTCGCCGGAGGAGCTCGAAGTCCGCCGCCGTTCGCCGGAAGTTTGCGCCGCCGTAAGATCACCCACAGCAGCTCCCCCTGCACCCTTTGATTTCCCCCTCGAAGCCGCTCTCGCTGACTCCTTCTCGTGGCCATCAACGCAGCGAGAGGAGAGAGCAGGCTCGACCGCCGCCGCCGGAGCCGCCGCGTTCAGGTCTTTACCGCTGCCGGCACAGTCCACCTCGCCGCCGTACGACACCACCACCGCCTCCTCCACTCACCTCCGCACCCGTCCGTCACCTCGCCTTCGCCGGAGACCCACCGGAGGAGCGCCGCCGCCAACGCCCGAGACCGCCGTCGTTTTCCTCTGTTTTGGGTGAGCACACACGCCCGGCCAGTCGGACGCTGCCACTTGGCACTTCGCTACAGGACACGCACAGGAGTTTCCACGATGTGCGTGAACTGCGTGCGGGAGATTTCTGTTGTTTTGTTTTTCTTTCCAGATTTCAACTCTAACTTCAAATAGCTATAGCTTTTATTCTGTATACCCAAATTAGGTAATTCTTTTTCCTATGCACTCACAAAACTCAGCCCTTCATGACAGTACCAAAATTTCTCATGTTTGCCTTTGTTTAAATTTGAATTCGTTCGAATTCAAATTATATCTTCCGGAAGGTCGTAACTTTCAAACCGTTTATCGGAATCGAGTGATTCTTTTTGCCTTGTGACCGTAGTGCAATTTAGGTGTTGTTAAGCTTCTGTTGTTGATTTTTAAAAATGGTTATCTTGCTTTTGCTTTTGTTTTGGTTCTATTCGTGTTCCGGTGATTGATTTAATTGTGTGAAACGTGTAGATTGTCCGGAGTGCGACGTGAGCTATTGTCAGGAGTGTGACTTTTTGAACCAGAACCAAGGCAAGTTACACGTTGATCATCCTTTACCTATTGTTTTCCTATGCATTGTAGTATATATCACACTATAACTTTATGCATTATAGGATTGTTATATTTTGAGCTATGTTGTTGAGCTATCTTCCCGTCTTTTGCAAATCGTGGTAGTTGTAGTTTTGATATGCTTTGTAGACGGGGTTGGTTCGAGTATTCATTGAGCTTATGTGAGGATTATATATTTAACAAATTGAGTAGTAACTCAAGATTTAACTCACCTCTGGGCGGAAGTGGTATTGCTTGGTGTTGAGGGAAGGCATCATGGGGTCTTGCAGCTTTTCTAAGGCCATGCGCTCATGAGAGTGCACCCTAAGTGGATGGCCGCACAGGTTCAAAAAGATCAGACAGACTTAGTGACTAGTATCTTCCATGTGCGGCCACTAGCTATATGGGCTCTGGCTTAGTTGATCAGTTGTTGGAACCCTTGCCCAGACAGTGTCGACAGATGTAGCTTATGTAGGTGGGATGTGGCCGTCAGGTGGTTAAGGGAACCTCTTCTGAAAGACTTCGTCTCAATCTTCGGATTGGGTTTAGTGGGTAAAGCGTGCAAAACTCTGCAGAGTATTAAAACTAATCATGATTAGCCGTGCCCCCGGTTATGGGTAAATTTGAGCCACTATGCCATTACAGTTGTTGGATGATCTTGACAGATGTGACACTTAATAATATTTGTGGGCAACTTAATAAAGGGTAGGTTGGAGTTGATTTTGCCAACTCAACCTTGTGTATTTAATTGTAGTAATAAAAGAACTAAATAATAAAATTCACTATTAGGTAGTTATTAGGATAAAATCAGCTTTCTGCAAAATAAACCCCCAAGCCTTCCTTTGTTGTACTATGCATATACATGTAGGTCTGCTTTATTATTACTCATATGTGACTTGCCAATACATTCCAAGTATTGACCTATATGGCTGCAACGTCTCATGTTGCAGGATATTCGTATCGAAGAGTAAGGTACCGTTAGGGTCGCGAGTCTGCACTCGGATCCCTAGTGGGCTATGATGGGACTCATCGTTATTTTACGCTACTTTTCCATTGTTTGATTGAATAAAGCTAGCCAAGTGCTATGCAGATTGTTTTATTTTATACATTCTGGATCATACATTGTAATAAATGATGCACTTGCTATTACGGTATTCATCTATACCGTGTGTGCTAGCGAAGTTCGATCCAGGGACTAGCACGGTAAGCACAGAGACTCAAATCCTTCGAGGTTTGGTCGTTACAGATGGCATCAGAGCAGTGTGTTGATTGTAGGACGTGACCCTAGAAAATGGATTAGAAAAGCCATAGGAGTGAAAATTATTTTATAAACTAGGTATACTTCTTGCTGTTTATTAGTTAACCCCCTCAAGTATCTTGAACAGTTAAGTAGGAACTAGTGCTGAGACCACCATTCATGTTTGTTTTATATTGCAACGTTATCGTGTTAGCGTATCTGATTATGCCCACTTTCATGGTATGAAGATACTAGATTGGTTGCTTGATTGATAGTTATTTGTTAAATTGCTTAGTGTCGGAATTATTTGACTATATATATATATATATATATAATATATTATTATGTTGTTTGTTGTTTGTTTGTTTGTTGGTGTTATTCTTTGTTGTGTTTTGTTGGCTTGATCATATTATGCATATGGGTAGAATATATTTATATATACATAGTCGTTGGCCCTATTATATCTATAACTCATCTATGCTTGCCCACCAGATGCCGCCGAGGCGTGACAATAGATGCAATGGTTCAGAGGAGACAACAATGGCAATGATGTACCGCCATACATGCAGGCTTGCTTCAGTGGACAAGCTCGGTTGATCCAGCTTGCTTGTCCGTAACTGAACAACAACAATCCACCGCCACCTCCACCAAAGGGATATGCTTACCTGTGTTCTTGAGGTTGAATCCTCGGAGGTTCTCAGTTCCCCTGAACCTATTGTGGCTGATGGTGGCTCGTGCGATCAATAGGAACCTGAGACGGTTGGATGCACTGATGCAGAGAGGGTGAGGTTTGCCTCACATTTGTTGGAGGGTCCTGCCACGACTTGGTGGGACAACTACTTGGTCACTTATCCCATTACTACTATCACATGGCCTCGGTTTGGGATGCTTTCCGTCTGCACATGTGTCTGCTGGTGCTATGAGTCTGAAAAAGAAGGAGTTTCGCAGTTTGCACCAGGGAGGTCGCACAGTTAATGCTTATGTGGAGGAATTTAATAATCTTGCACGTTATGCTCCTAATGATGTTAACACTCATGCAGCTAGGTAGGAGAAATTCTTGGAGGGCCTAAATGATGACTTGAGCCTTCAGTTGACAGTGGCCACTTTTAATAATTGCCAGGAGTTGATTGATAAGGCTATTGTGTTGGAGGGAAAGCAACAGGCCATAGAGAATCGCAAGAGGAAGTACAACAGCAAAAACAGGTATAATTCAGGACCACAGCACTTCATATCATGGTAATGGAGGTAATGGGCATCATAATCATCTTGGAGGAAATGATCATAATCATCATGGAGGGAATGGCCACAACCATAATGGACACCATCATCATAATGGGCACAAGAGTAACAATGGTAATGGCAAAGGTAATGGTAATGGTAATGGCAATGGAGGGAATAATAACCAGAACCACCAGGTTACACGTGCGCCAAGGGATTTGAGTCGGTCACGATTAGCTTGGTGTAAGGCTATGGGGCACTATGCCACAGTTGCCCGAAGGCGAAGAACTTCAGATCCAGCAAGCCAAACCCCTTCCAAAAGGGTCATGTAAATCATGTTAATGTGGAGGAGGTTTACAATGAACATGATGCAGTGAGTGGTAAGTTCTTGATTAATTCAGTACCTGCAGTTGTTCTTTTTGATACTGGTGCATCGCATTCATTCATTTCGAGGGTATTTGTTGATAAACATGGATTGCCAACCAAAACACTTAGTATGCCTATTAGAGTGAGTTCCCCAGGAGCTGAGATGATAGCAAGTGTTGGTTGTCATCAGTTGACCTTGTCTATTGGGAAGCATGAGTTTCCTACATATTTGATTATATTGAAGTCACAAGGTCTGGATATTATTTTGGGTATGGATTGGTTGCAGTTATATAAAGGTCATATTGATTGTGCCAGTCGATCTATTACCCTCAGTGCACCAGGAGGGAAGAGGATCAAATATCTGTGTAAGTATAAGCGTAATCAGGTGCAGGTGAACTCTCTTAAGGGGGGTAGCCTGGAAGAGGTGCCGGTTGTGAGGGATTATCCAGATGTGTTTCAAGAGGAGTTTCCAGGTATGCCACCAGATAGAGATATTGAGTTTCTTATTTATTTAATACCGGGCACACTGGACCTATTGCAAAGAGACCGTATAGAATGCCTCCTCAAGAGTTGGAAGAATTGAAGAAGCGGATAAGAGAATTGCGAGGCACAAGGATTTATTCGCCCAAGTTCATCACCTTGGGGAGCTCTAGTTTTGTTTGTGGAGAAGAAGGATGGGACCTTGAGGATGTGTGTTGATTATCGTTCTCTGAATGAGGTAACCATTAAGAATAAGTATCCTTTGCCTATGATAAATGATCTGTTTGACCAGTTGGAAGGAGCTACTGTGTTTTCTAAGATTGATCTTCCTTCTGGTTATCATCAATTGAAGATTCGTGAGCAAGATATTCCAAAGATTGCTTTTACTACGAGGTATGAGTTGTATGAATATACTGTTATGTCATTTGGATTGACTAACGCTCCTGCATATTTCATGAATATGATGAACAAGGTGTTTATGGAGTTCTTGGATAAATTTGTGGTTGTTTTCATTGATGATATATTGGTGTTCTCCAAGAATAAGCAAGAGCATGAGGTGCATCTGCGTTTGGTATTGGAGAAATTGAGGGAACATCAGTTGTATGCCAAGTTCAACAAATGTGATATTTGGCTGGATGAGGTAGCTTTCCTTGGACATGTTGTGTCAGGTAATGGAGTTGCAGTTGATCCATCTAAGGTTGCTTTGATTCTGAGTGGGAGACACCCACGACAGTTGGAGAGATTCACAGCTTTTTGGGCCTTGCAGGTTATTACAGGAGGTTTATTGAGAACTTTTCCAAGATTGCAAAGCCCATGACTGAATTGTTGAATAAAGAGAAGAAGTTTGTTTGGACTGATGAATGTGAAGCCAGCTTTCAGGAATTGAAGCAGCGTTTGGTTCTGACACCGATTTTAACTCTGCGGACATACATAAGGACTTCCGGGTATATTGTGATGCTTCTCGTCAAGGACTTGGGAGTGTTTTGATGCAGGAAGGTAAAGTTGTTTCATATGCTTCACGTCAGCTTAAGAATCATGAGCTTAATTATCCTACACATGATTTGGAGTTAGCCTCAGTTGTGCATGCATTGAAAACTTGGAGGCCATATCTTATTGGCAATCATTGTGATATATTTACTGATCATAAGAGCTTGAAGTATATTTTTACTCAGAAGGATTTGAACCTCAGGCAGAGGAGATGGTTGGAGCTTATTAAGGATTATGATTTGAATGTGCAGTATCATCCTAGTAAGGCTAATGTTGTTGCTGATGCATTGAGTCGTAGGAGCCATGCAAATGCAATTAATATTGATAATATGCCACCCGAGTTATGTGAACAGTTCAGGAATCTCAGGTTGGAGATAGTTCCTAAGGGATATTTAGCAACACTGGAGGTAAAGCCTACTTTGCTTGACAGGAACGGAGAAGCTCAAAAGAATGATAAGGAGATTGCTGAGATAAAAGAGAATATGGTTAAAGGTAAGGCAGAAGGTTTCCATGAGGATGAACATGGAGCCATATGGTTTGAGAAGCGTATATGTGTACCTCGGGATGCAGATATCGAAGTTGATTCTTCAGAGGCGCATGATTCACCTTATTCTATTCACCCAGGTAATACTAAGATGTATTTGGATTTGAGGGAAAGATTTTGGTGGCCTAGCCTGAAGAGGGAAATTGCTGGATATATTGCAACATGTGATGTGTGCCAGAGGGTTAAAGCAGAACATTAGAGACCAGCAGGTTTGTTACAACCGTTGCCTATACCTGATTGGAAGTGGGATGAGATTGGTATGGACTTCATTAAAGGTTTACCCAGGACTCGGTCAGGTTATGATTCTATTTGGGTAGTTGTTGATCGTTTGACTAAGGTTGCTCACTTCATCCCGGTAAGGACTACTTATACCAATGCTCAGCTAGCAAAGATTTATATGTCTAAAATTGTTTGTCTGCATGGAGTTCCAAGGAAGGTAGTGTCTGATAGAGGTACTCAGTTCACATCCAAATTTTGGCATCAGTTGCATGAATCCTTGGGCACTAGGCTGGAGTTCAAGATGACTTTCCATCCACGGATGGGCGTATGCAGAGGGTAAATCAGATTTTGGAGGATATGTTGAGAGCTTGTGCTTTGGACTATGGGTCCAGTTGGGATGATAATTTACCTTATGTAGAGTTCTCATATAATAACAGTTGTCAAGCTAGTCTGAAGATGGCACCCTTGAGGTATTGTATGGTAGAAAGTGCAGGACACCGTTGATGTGGGATGAGGTTGGAGAGCGTCAGTTCTTTGGACCAGACTTGATCAAAGATGCCGAGGAGAAGGTCAAGTTGATTCGTGACAGGTTGAAGATAGCACAGTCCAGACAGAAGAGTTATGCAGATGCAAAACGTAAGGAGGTGACATATGAGGTAGGAGACCGCGCATATCTTCGAGTTTCACCACTTCGTGGAATTAAGAGGTTTGGAATCAAAGGTTGAAAGCACAAGTGCTCCCTAGGTGGTTTTGGTAATTAATGTCAACATATCTCTTGTTGGACTAACACTTTTATCTAGTATGTTTCATATAAGTTCAACAATGGAGTGGCATCGACTAAAGTATGTGGGAACTCCTTCAAGATGCTAAGGACAAAGGATTGGCTCAAACTTCAAGCTCAAGACTCTTCATTTTACATTTTAGTGATCCAAGATCACATTGAGTCTATAGGAAAAGCCAATACTATCAAGGAGGGATGAGGTGTTGCTTAATGAGCCTCTTGCTTCAAGTGCTTAGTGATATGCTCCAAATACTCTCAACTACTTTCCCACTTCCACAATATGTCCTAATACCTAAAGTCAAACTCGGACCCACTGATTCTTCCTATCCGGCGCCACCGAGTTTGGATGTGTTAGCCACTGCCACAAACCCTAGGCAAATCGGTCTCACCGATAGGGATCTTGGTCTCACCGAGATGGGATTGTAATCTCTCTGTGTATGTCCATTATCAAAATCGATCTCGCCGAGTTTGATCAATCGGTACTACCGAGATTACAATGCAAACTTTCTGGTTGACTCATTATCAAAATCGGTCCCACCGAGTTTGAGTAATCGGTCCAACCGAGTTTGCCTGACCAACTCTCTGGTTAGCTAATTACCAAAATCGGTCTCACCGAGTTTGTGTAATTGGTCTCACCGAGATTACGTTATGCCCTAACCCTAACCATATCGGTCCTACCGAGTTGCACTTTGGTCCCACCGAAAATCCTAACGGTCACTAGATTTGCTGAATCGGTTCGACCGAGTTTCTCAATTCGGTCCCACCGAGTTTGGCAAATTGTGTGTAACGGTTAGATTTTATGTGGAGGCTATATATACCCCTCCACCTCCTCTTCATTCGCGGAGAGAGCCATCAGACTGAACCTACACTTCCAGCATCCTATTTCTGAGAAAGAACTACCTACTCATGTGTTGAGGCCAAGATATTCCATTCCTACCATATGAATCTTAATCTCTAGCCTTCCCCAAGTTGCTTTCCACTCAAACCCTCTTTCCACCAGATACAAATCCTATGAGAGAGAGTTGAGTGTTGGGGAGACTATCATTTGAAGCACAAGAGCAAGGAGTTCATCATTAACACACCATTTGTTACTTCTTGGAGAGTGGTGTCTCCTAGATTGGCTAGGTGTCACTTGGGAGCCTCCGACAAGATTGTGGAGTTGAACCAAGGAGTTTGTAAGGGCAAGGAGATCGCCTACTTCGTGAAGATCTACCGCTAGTGAGGCAAGTCCTTCGTGGGCGACAGCCATGGTGGGATAGACAAGGTTGCTTCTTCGTGGACCCTTCGTGGGTGGAGCCCTCCGTGGACTCGCGCAACAGTGACCCTTCGTGGGTTGATGTCTCCATCAACGTGGATGTTCGATAGCACCACCTATCGGAACCACGACACAAACATCCGTGTCTCCAATTGCGTTTGAATCCTCCAAACCCTTCCCTTTACTTTCTTGCAAGTTGCATGCTTTGCTTTCCGCTGCTCATATACTCTTTGCATGCTTGCTTGTTATGTATTGAAAAAGTTAAACTTGTGCCTAAGCTCCACTTAAACTTTAATAAGGTTAAAAACTACAACTTTGGTACTTATTGTCTAATCACCCCCCCCCCTCTAGACCCCTCTTCGCAAGATCCGACAAGTGGTATCAGAGCATTGGTCTCCATTGCCTTGGTTTAATTACCATTGGAGGAAGATGGATGAGTCTACTTTGGGGAGTCTTAGTCATAGAGTGCCTATTCTTGATGGAGAGTATTTTCATGAGTGGAAAAATGAGATGCTTGTAATTTTCAATCAATATCATTTGAACAAGTACATTGCTAGCCCTTGTGCACCTCATGTTGATCCTATGCATCCTACCCTTGCTGAATCTATTGACATGACTAGAAATCTTAGAACTGTTAATCTTATCACTAGAGGCTTGCCTAGAAACTTAATTAGAATCTTGCCTACTTTTGAGTGTGCCTACACTATATGGAAATTTCTTGAGGGACGCTTTCCAAATTATTCCTTGAAAAATATAGATGAGATTCTCTATAAGTCTATTGCCTTGAGTAAGATGAATACTAGTGATCCTATGTATGGTGATCGTCTATTTGAACTCACCAACCTTATGCGTGCCAAAGGAGATGTTGGAATTATTGGCGATATTATTTCCGAAGCTATAAGAATTCATAAGCAAGATCTTTGTCAAACTCACTCTAATGAATTACCCTCTCTAGGATTTGATCCACCACATGACGATGTTGAACATGGATACTATGATGAGGATGATGATAGTGACTTTGATCTTGATGATGCAATGAGACATTTTGGTCTTATGGCAAATCTTGAGGATATGTGTCGAGGAAAGGAATGGGTTCTTGACGGTGGATGTCTTGATCACATGACCGGAGATAAAGACATGTTTCGTGAGCTTGCTGAAAATGATAGTCCTCGAAAGTATGTCACTTTCGGTGACAACTCAAAGGGTAAGGTGGTTGGTCTCGGTAAGGTGGCCATCTCACATGATAGCTCCATTCAGAATGTCATGCTCGTTGAATCTCTTGGCTACAACTTACTTTCAGTATATAGACTTGCTGATTTCGGTTTCAATGTCCTATTTACTGAAATTGATTGCCAAGTGTTTTGTTGAGACAATAACAAAATGGTCTTTACCGGTATACGTAGAGGTGATCTATACATTGTTGATTTCACTAAAAAGGCTCAACCTAAAACTTGCTTCATTGCTAAATCCTCAAAAGGTTGGTTATGGCATAGACGATTAGGTCACGTTGGCATGAGAAATCTTGACAAGCTCATTAAAGGGAATCATATCCTTGGAGTTAACGATCTCATATTTGATAAGGATAGACTTTGCAGTGCTTGTCAAGCAGGTAAACAGGTTGGAGGAAGGCATCCCGTGAAGAACATCATGACGACAAAGAGGCCACTCGAGCTACTTCACATGGATCTCTTTGGTCCCAACTCCTACAAGAGTCTCGGTGGAAATTCTTTTGGTTTAGTTATAGTTGATGATTTTTCAAGATTTACGTGGGTGTTCTTTCTCGATGATAAATCGTAGGTCCAAAAGATCTTCAAAAACTTCGCTAGGAAGGCCCAAAATCAATTTGAAGTGAAGATCAAGAAGGTTCACAGAGACAACGGAACGGAGTTCAAGAACGCAAATGTGGACACCTTTCTTGACGAAGAAGGGATTTCACACGAGTTCTCGGCTACGTACACACCTCAACAAAATGGAGTTGTTGAGAGGAAGAACCGGACGCTCATCGAAATGGCGAGAACGATGCTTGATGATTACAAGACGCCAAGCACTTTTTGGGCGAAGCGGTTGAGACAACTTGTCATGCAACAAATCGCTTGTATCTTCACAAGCTACTCGGCAAGACGGCATCTGAGCTCCTCACCGTAACAAACCCCAAGTTGGATACTTTCGAGTATTCGCTCAAAGTGCTACATTCTTGATGAGCATCATCGTTCTAAATTTGCTCCTAAGTCTCATGAAGGTTTCCTACTGAGTTACGGCTCAAACTCTCACACTTACCGTGTCTACAACAATTTCACCCGAAAGGTTGAAGAGACGGTAGATGTGAAGTTTGATGAATCTAACGGCTCGCAAATAGAGCAATTGCCAATTGATGTAGGAGACAAAGATCCGTCGGATGCAATCCAAGACTTGTCTATTGGCAAGGTTCGTCCAACGGAGGTGAAGGAGAGCACCTCGTCCGTCCAAGTGGAAGCTTCTACTTCACAACAAGGTGAACCAAGAGTTGATAGGGAAGCATCCACAAGTGGGACACACCAAGATGAAGAAAATGAGGAAGTGGATCAAGATGAACGTCAACGACCTCCTTCTCCACCACGACAAGAGAACGACAATGCCAACAATGAAGAAGGCCAAGAAGAAGAACAAGATGAAGAAGATGTTCAACGAAGACCCAAGCAAAAGCTTTCATGAGTTCGAGCAAGAATTGCTAAAGACCATCCCGTCGAGCAAATCTACAATGATATTCAAACCGGGAGAATCACTCGCTCTAAAACTCGTTTAGCTAACTTTTGTGAAAACTATTCTTTCATATCTAGCGTTGAACCTATGAAGGTCGAAGAAGCATTGAAAGATCCGGATTGGATAAATGCTATGCATGAAGAGCTACACAACTTTGAGAGGAATCAAGTTTGGACATTGGTTGAGAAGCCCGACAACAACCACAACATCATCGGTACCAAATGGGTGTTTCGCAACAAGCAAGATGAAGATGGACAAGTAGTTCGCAACAAAGCACGTCTAAATAGCCCAAGGCTACACACAAGTCGAAGGTATGGACTATGGTGAGACTTATGCTCCCATTGCTAGACTTGAGTCCATTCGCATCTTACTTTCCTATGCTAATCATCATGATATCACCTTGTACCAAATGGACATTAAAAGTGGTTTTCTAAATGGTGAAATAGAGGAGGAAGTTTATGTTAAGCAACCTCCCGGCTTTGTCAATCCTAAGAAACCCAATCATGTTTACAAACTTCACAAAGCTCTTTATGGTCTTAAACAAGCTCCTAGAGCATGGTATAAATGCTTGACCAAGTTCCTTATTGAAAAAGGCTTTGAAATTGGGAAAATTGATTCTACTCTTTTTACTAAAATGGTTAATGGAGAACTCTTTGTGTGCCAAATCTATGTTGATGATATTATATTTGGTTCAACTAACCCTCATTTTAGTGAAAAGTTTGGGAAGCTAATGTCGGAGAAGTTTGAGATGTCTATGATGAGTGAACTCAAATTCTTTCTTGGGTTGCAAATCAAGCAAACTAAGGAAGGTACTTTTGTTTCTCAAACAAAGTACACCAAGGACTTATTCAAGAAGTTCAATATTGTCACATCCCTAGTTCTGGTATGACGTAGACTAGCTAGTCATGTGTGCATCATGTTTAAATTCCATTTAAATTTGAATGGGGATTTGTGAAACCCTCAGAATCATTTCTGGAAATGACCCAGATAAAAATTTCCCCAAAAAGGTCCAAGAAAATGTTCATGTTGCTCTCTGAAAATATTGGACAGAGATAAAAATCAAACCAATATTTCCAGGAGCTCATAAGTATTTATTTTGGGCATTTGGAGTTAAAGCGATAATTATTTGCTTTGGATATATATTGTTATATATATATAATATTGTCCAAAAATTATGCCAGTTATTGAGGAGCTTTGGAATAATACCATTAGCCCCTACGAAAATTGGCATAAGAAAATAAAATGGTTTAGTATTTTTATTAAACCAAACAAATGTCAGAAAAATAGAAAAGAAACAGAAATGGAAAAAAAACCTACATGTGCTTACCTGCGGCCCAGCTCGGTCTGGCCCACCTTCTTGTGACCAGTGGACCAGCCCTTGGCCGTTGTCCTCCTGGCGCCGGTCGGCCAGGCGTGTGGCAGCCACGCCTGGCCGTGCCGCCACGCCACTGCCTGCTGGCCTCCCCTCATCGCTGGAAGCCCAGCGACGCCCACGCGCCGCCCCGCACCTCTCTCACTCCCTCTCGTTCCTCCCCCGCCCCTCGATCTCTCTCTTCCACCGTGCCCGAGCGCCACCGTCGCCGCCCGCCTCCGTTGCCCCCCATGCCCTTGCCTCGCCTCCTTGCGCTGAAGCCCTCCGTCGAGCCACGCAAGCCGGAGCGCCCCGTGGAGTCGTCGCCGTCGCCATCTTCGCCTCCGGCCGCCGTGGATCCCTTCACCGCCCCGCCGACTCCAGCCCCTCCCCGAGCTCCCCGAGGCCACCGTCGCAACCGCCATGAGCTCCTCTCTGTTTCCCCTCCGTCCTCTCGCACGATTATGTGCCCTAGCGCCGCTCCCCGTCGTCACCGAAGCTCGTCGGTGTTGTGTCCGTCGTCACCATCGCTAGCAGCCCCGCCTGGCTAACCCGAGCACGCAGGCGTGCTCAGGGAGCTCCCAGGAGCCCCACGCGGCCACCAGCTCGCTCTCTAGCGCGCTACGGTCCTCGCGCCCGTGGCGCCGAAGCTCCGGCCACCGCCTCGATCGTCACCATCGACGCCACAGCTCACCTCAGCTCCGGCTGATGCCGCCATTGGATGGGCGAGACTCTCAGCTCCCTGTAGCCGCAAACCGCATCCAAAACCGAGCCCTGTGGGCGTTTTCCGAGCCACGCCACCGTCTCGGGCCTCGCCGGTGTTGAGCCGCCGACGAGTTGACCCCGTTTGACCTGGGGTTTGACTCCCCTGGGTCAACGAAAGGTGGGACCAGAGCCCTGCTAATTTTAGCTTAGCACTAATTAACCTTTAGTTAACACACTAAGTCACTGACATGCTGGCCCAGGCCCCACTGACAGTTTAGTTAGTATTAACTTAACCCAGTTATTTAGTTGTTACACTAACGTATGGGTCCCACAGGTCAGGTTTGACCTGGCCGACCCAGTTGACCTGCTGACGTCACACCTATGTATGCTGACGCAGTAACTTGTTTTCTGGATTTATTCTTATACAAGAAATTCCAGAAAATAGCCAAAACTTCTAAAAATCATAGAAAATCAACCGTAGATCCAAATCAAACAAGTTATATATGAAAAATGATCAGAAAAATCCAATCTATCCATATGTACAACTTTCATACATGTTGGAACAACTTAAAGTTAATGTTTAGGACATTTCAGTTAAATGGCATTTAAACCCTCACATATGGAGTTTGGAATTTGAACCTAGTGTTCAAACCAACTCCATTTAACTTGTTGCTAGTTGCATTAGGCCAATCAACAGCACATTGCCATGTCACATTCATGCATCATTTTGTTGCATGGCATTGATTGTGTTTCTTCTGTGTTGCCGGTATTTGTCCCCTCTCGATAGACGTGGTTTCGACGATGAGTTCGATGACACCGATGAAGAACTATATTATCTTCAGAAGTGCCAGGCAAGCAAAACCCCCTTGTTCATTCCGATACAATCCTACTCTCTCGCTCCTGCTCTCTTTTACTGCATTAGGACAACAACGATTTATTTGTTACTTGCTGCGGTAGCTGAACCCTTTGCCTCTGCATGACCTGTCATTGCCATAGTAAATAGATGAAACCCACTAGCATGAGCAGGAGTTGTTTGAGCCCTGATGTGCCTACTCATACATGCTTGTTTGTCATGCACTCTTTGCTTAGAGTTGAGTCAGGTCCGATTCATCGGGATGAATCGAGGTGTGTGAACATGTCCTCTTGTGTGAGCTAAGTGTGTGAACACGATTTGGTAAAGGTAGCGGTGAGAGGCCATGTAGGAGTACATGGTGGGTTGTCTCATTGAAGCCGTCCTCAGGAACTGAGTTCTGTGTTTGTGATCCATGAACAATTACTACCACACATTGGGTCCCGGTAACTCGACCCCTCTCGGCTTATTAATCGCCTTGATCTCTGTCCAGGAGTTGCAACTAGTTTCTGGTGTTTGTAGGATATGTGTTGGAGGCCGTGCGTAGCACTGACCCTAGGCGTGGGCTATGATGCGGTAGATACACCGTGGCCCAGTGTACCGAGCGCCCGTTTGGTGTCTCGGGAACCCTGCACACATCGTTTGGGGCCGTGAGAGACACCCCGGCCGGATCTCCTTGCGGATGGAACCCGAATAGGCGATAAACCTGGACTAGGGACTTGTGTGGTTAGTCAGGTCATGGTCGACTCACTCGCCAGGCTTACGCTTGAAGGTTGCTGAGATACACTACGTGTACATGGTGGTAAGTGGCGAGAGGTGTGTGAAGAAGTACACCCCTGCAGGGTTAACATTATCTATTCGAATAGCCGTGTCCGCGATAAAGAACTTCTGGGTTGCCTGTACAGTTCATAGACAAGTGAAAGTGGATACTCTAAAATGCGCAAGATAAGCGTGAGTGCCATGGATGGCGTTCTGGGTTGCCTGTAGGGAGACGGGAGCGGATCCATAGTGGTGTATTTATATGGTGAATATGTGGACTCGTGTGGGCCACCTCAAAAGAGTTACTTGCAGTAGTAGTTCAGGATAGCCACCGAGTCAAAGCTGGCTTGCTGCAGTTAAACTCCACCACCCCCTTTGTTGATAATGATGCATATGTAGGTAGTTCTGATGTAAGTCTTGCTGGGTACATTTGTACTCACGTTTGCCTATTTTATGTTTTGCAGAGAGATGTCAGTCTCGCTAGTAGTTCCGTGTGGACTTCGATGTTTAGCTTGTTACCTCAGCTACGATCGTGTGCCCTCGGCAGGATCTGGTAGATAGTCAGGCTTCTAAGCCTTTTTCATTTGTAGATGTCTGTACTCAGACATGTTAAGCTTCCGAATGTGCTTTGATTGTATGCTCTGAATGTTGGGTCATGAGACCCATGTTTGTAATATCTTGGCTCCTCGGAGCCTAATGAATAAATACTTGAGTCGTAGAGTTATGTTGTGATGCCATGTTGTATTTACACATATCGAGCATATTGTGTGTATGATTGAAATGCTTGGTATGTGTGGGATCCGACAATCTAGTTGTTTATCCTTGGTAGCCTCTCTTATGGGGAAATGTAGTCTAGTGCTTCCATGAGCCATAGTAGTCCGCTACAGCCCGGTTCACCGGAGTCCTGCTAGCCCAAAGACTCTTGCTCGGGACACTTGATCGGCGGCATGTGTTTCACTTCGTTCTGTGTTTGTCCCTTCGTGGAAATGTCACGCGGTGACATCCGAGTCTGCCTAGCACCTTTCTGACCCGAGTTCCCGGAGTCCTGTTAGCCCGGTGCTATAACCCGGATTCACACGCTGGCCGACCGACATGCTCGATGTGATTCATGTATGCCTGTCCCCATGGGTTAGTGCCACTTTGGGTTCACGACTAGCCATGTCGGCCCGGGTTCTCTGTCATATGGATGCTAGCGACACTATCATATACGTGAGCCAAAAGGCGCAAATGGTCCCGGGCCATGGTAAGGCGACACCCGTGAGAATACCGTGCGTCAGGCCGCAAAGTGATATGAGGTGTTACCGGCTAGATCGATGTGACTTGGAATCGGGGTCCTCACAAATATGCAAGAATGCAAAGGTATGACTACACCCATGCCTACTAGTGGACATCTTGACTTAACCAAAGATGATGACCGGTTGATCAAAAGGTTTATCGCTCTATGATTGGTTCATTGTTATATCTATGTGCTTCACGTCCCGATATTATGCTAAGTGTCGTCCCGATATCATGCTAAGTGTGTGCATGTGTGCACGATATCAAGCTGCTCCTAAAGAATGTCATCTTAAGGCCATGAAAAGGATAGTGAGATACTTAATCCATACACCAAATTTTGGCATTTGGTATCCTAAGAGGGCCTCTTTCAATCTTGTTGGCTACTCTGACTCGGACTATGCCGGTGACAAGGTTGATAGAAAGTCCACTTCGGGTACTTGCCAATTTCTTGGTAGATCTCTTGTGTCTTGGTCCTCCAAGAAACAAAACTCAGTATCCTTATCCACTGCCGAAGCGGAATACATTGCCGTTGGTTCATGTTGCGCTCAATTACTTTGGATGACCCAAACTCTTAAAGATTATGGGATATATGTGGAACATGTTCCATTGCTTTGTGACAATGAAAGTGCTATCAAAATTGGTCATAATCCCGTACAACATTCTCGAACTAAGCATATTGAAGTTTGTCATCATTTCATTCGAGATCATGTTGCTAAGGGTCACATTGATCTTAAGCATGTTCGCACAGAAAAGCAATTAGCGGATATATTCACTAAACCTCTTGATGAGAAAGTGTTTTGCAGGTTAAGAGGAGAATTGAACAACATTGATGCTTCAAACTTGGAGTAGAAACTCCATTGGATACATGCAAGACATGAGCTTATATCTAATCCTTGATATCTCTCCTATGATGGAAATCTTATGTCTTGGATATATTTGTATCTTGCATGTTATCTAACCCATGTAGGTACTTGGTTGAATCAAATTCCATGAGGTTGTAACCTACTCATATCTTGAGCAATCTCTACATCACCAAGTCTCTACACAAGGTGGTTGAAGCCAAGGAAGCACGAAACCATTTAAACATATCCTTTGACAAATTCTATGTTGTGCTTCATGATTGTCATTGTTGGATACACAAGTGCTCTTCCTTGCACGAACTAACCCATGTAGGTAGATGGACTCAAATTCCAAGTGGTGCTCCAAATTCATGATGAGCTACATCAACCTTGAGCAACCCACACAAGTTCAACTACATGGACGACACCACCAACCAAGGTATGTTATTCCATATTAGAGAAGCTTTACTCCAAGTCATGAGTTAAAGCAACTCGACAAGATGAGAATACATCAAGATGCTTAAATGAAAAATGGCAACCCCATTTTGAGCTTAAACGATGAGTATGATATATGATCAAGTGATCTCACTTGACTCCTAAGTCAATATACTCTAACATAGGTGACTTTGTCATGACCATCTCTAGATGAAGTTCTCTTGTGTTATTTTCTGAGTTTTTGCATTTGTCTCATGCATATGTGTTTCCCCTTTCAAAAAAAACTTCATCTAGATTTCTTTATGTTTGCTCTGCATTTTCTACATTCCAATTCATTGTGTATCATTCAGTAAATTCCTTGCAAATTTTTGTGAGATCTTATTAGTCAAGTGAGCTGAGGTGACAAGTGTTTTCTCTGCGATGAACTCGGTTACACCGAGTTGTTATTTTTGATCCAACTGAAAACTTTCGGTACCACCGAAGCATACCACTCGGTGCCACCGATTTCACAACAGGAAAAATAGTTTGCCACTTATTCTGTGTTTCTTTTGATCCAGCTCCACTCAATGAATCTTGTCCTATACAAGCATCACATTTTTATCATTGCTTTATGTTGTGACTCAAGGATCAAACCCATTCACAAAAAATTCCAGCGGGGGAGAGAGAGATCACATTTTTTATCAAGCCCTTCTTGGAAATTGATGTCAAAGGGGGAGAGAGAGATCATATCAAAGCTTATCATTTAGAGAGAGAGATCACATCTCAGAGGGAGAGAGAGATCCTTCAGGTAGAAAGAGAGAGATCTCCAGGGGGAGAGAATACTTCTCAAGGATCCCAGATGCTTTTTGTTCAAGAGGAGAGATGCCACATGTCTTCTTGAGGGGAAAGACATGTTCATATGTGCTTATTTGCATTAGCTCTGTTCATTTATATCTTTCAGCTCTGATTTTCTGTTCCCTATCTTCTCCCAAAGATCCCATGCTAGATTCAGGGGAGCAAGACATCTAAGGGAAAGAAATCATCTAAATTCATTGCATATCTTTACTCTTGGGGACATGTCAAATCCAATGTAGTACTTAGTACTCACTCTCTACATGTCATCCCAGTCTTGGTATTCTTGTGGTTTATTTTGTTTGCTCTGGCTAGTAGGTGCATCTGTGTTATCTAACCTTGTTTACATGAGTTCATTCCATCCTAAGCCAACTCAAGACTACAAGGTAAGTATATGCATCACAATCATGTGTATGAGGAATTCTTGCTGATGTACATCTTGTTTGCAAGAAGGACTCATGGGCATGAAGGTATTTTCTTTAATATTCTTTGCTCTGATGCATATGGCCAAGATACATGTAACACATTGCCTGCTCTATCATGGTTATGCTATCACATGCCTCTATATTCCATATTCACATGATTGCATACATGTAGGGGGAGCCTATGCCTGTTACATGTCTTTCCAAAGCTTTACTTGCTATTCTTTATACCTTTATCTAAAGCTTGGATGTATGTTGTCATCAATTACCAAAAAGGGGGAGATTGACAGCACAAGTGCTCCCTATGTTGTTTTGGTAATTAATGTCAACATATCTCTTGTTGGACTAACACTTTTATCTAGTATGTTTCAGATAAGTTCAACAATGGAGTGGCATGGACTAAAGGATGTGGGAATTCCTTCAAGATGCTAAGGACAAAGGATTGGCTCAAGCTTCAAGCTCAAGACGCTTCATTTTACATTTTAGTGATCCAAGATCACATTGAGTCTATAGGAAAAGCCAATACTATCAAGGAGGGATGAGGTGTTGCTTAATGAGCCTCTTGCTTCAAGTGCTTAGTGATATGCTCCAAATACCTTCAACTACTTTCCCACTTCCACACATATGTCCTAATACCTAAAGTCAAACTCGGCCCCACTGATTCTTCCTATCCGGCGCCACCGAGTTTGGATGTCTTAGCCACTGCCACAAACCCTAGACAAATCGGTCTCACCGATAGGGATCTCGGTCTCACCCAGATGTGATTGTAATCTCTCTGTGTATGTCCATTATCAAAATCGGTCTCGCTGAGTTTGAGCAATCAGTACTACCGAGATTACAATGCAAACTTTCTGGTTGACTCATTATCAAAATCGGTCCCACCGAGTTTGAGTAATCAGTCCAACTGTGTTTTCCTGACCAACCCTCTCGTTAGCTAATTACCAAAATCGGTCTCACCGAGTTTATGTAATCGGTCTCACTGAGATTACGTTATGCCCTAACCCTAACCATATCGGTCCTACCGAGTTGCATTTCGGTCCCACCGAAAATCCTAATGGTCACTAGATTTGCTGAATCGGTCCGACCGAGTTTCTCAATTCGGTCCCACCGAGTTTGGCACATTGTGTGTAACGGTTAGATTTTATGTGGAGGCTATATATACCCCTCCACCTCCTCTTCATTCATGGAGAGAGCCATCAGACTGAACCTACACTTCCAAAGATCCTATTTCTGAGAAAGAACTACCTACTCATGTGTTGAGGCCAAGATATTCCATTCCTACCATATGAATCTTCAACTCTAGCCTTCCCCAAGTTGCTTTCCACTCAAACCTTCTTTCCACCAGATCCAAATCCTATGAGAGAGAGTTGAGTGTTGGGGAGACTATCATTTGAAGCACAAGAGCAAGGAGTTCATCATCAACACACCATTTGTTACTTCTTGGAGAGTGGTGTCTCCTAGATTGGCTAGGTGTCACTTGGGAGCCTCCGACAAGATTGTGGAGTTGAACCAAGGAGTTTGTAAGGGCAAGGAGATCGCCTACTTCGTGAAGATCTACCGCTAGTGAGGCAAGTCCTTCGTGGGCGACAGCCATGGTGGGATAGACAAGGTTGCTTCTTCGTGGACCCTTCGTGGGTGGAGCCCTCCGTGGACTCAAGCAACTGCTACCCTTCGTGGGTTGAAGTCTCCATCAACGTGGATGTACGATAGCACCACCTATCGGAACCACGACAAAAACATCCGTGTCTCCAATTGCGTTTGAATCCTCCAAACCCTTCCCTTTACTTTCTTGCAAGTTGCATGCTTTGCTTTCCGCTGCTCATATACTCTTTGCATGCTTGCTTGTTATGTATTGAAAAAGTTAAACTTGTGCCTAAACTCCACTTAAACTTTAATAAGGTTAAAAACTGCAACTTTGGTACTTAGTGTCTAATCACCCCCCCCCCCTCTAGACACCTCTTCTCAAGATCCTACAAAGGTAAGTTAGCACCACGTTTTGTGGGGCCTTACACGATCTTGGAGCGTAGAGGAGAGGTAGCTTATCAGCTGGAGTTGCCAGAATCCTTGTCAGGAGTTCACGATGTGTTTCATGTATCTCAGTTGAAGAAGTGTCATGCAGAGATGATGGATGTTCCATTGAGGGACACAGTGCCACTTGAGGCAATTCAGTTGGAGAGTGATTTGACATATGAGGAGAAGCCTGTTAAGATTCTGGAGACAGCAGAGAGAGTTACTCGCACCAAGACAATCAAGTTGTGCAAGGTCCAGTGGGATCATCACACCGAGGAGGAAGCTACCTGGGAACGAGAAGAAGATCTCAGGCAGGATCACCCACACCTATTTGCTAGCCAGCCCGAATCTCGAGGGCGAGATTCATCTTAAGGGGGGTAGGTTTGTAACATCCCAATTTTCCTAAATTAGGATGTTAATAGATCATTCACATGCATATCATATTTTTATTGCATTATTTGCTTTCCTGAAATATTCAAATCATTATGCAACAAAAGGCAATTTATTGGAGTGGAGATAACATGACTTCTCCCCTGTTTTTAAAAATGTTCATATTGTGTAGAATATTATTTCCAGCTCATCTGATATGTTCTGGTAATTTTTGCAATCTTCAAAATATTTTATTTGAGTGTTTTGTTGCTATTTTGTGTGGCCCTTTGCATAAAAACTATTTTCGAAAATTGCATTAGTGTTGGAACTAGTGTTCCTGTAGTTTATAGCTGTAGGGCTATTTTTACTGTGTGTCTAGGTATTTTTATTTAGATTTTATATTGTGTATGTTATTTTATTTATTTTGTTTTCTGTTGTTGTGTTTTAAAAAAAGAGAAAGGCAGCGAGCCGGCCAGCCATGACCCAGCCCGGCCCGGCCCAGTTCCGCACACCACTGCAGCCAGCAACTGCGGCCCAGCTCCCCGCCGCAGCCCACTTCCCATGGCGGCTGTGGCGCAGCGTCACCGCGCCCGATCCACCTCGCCTCCAGCCATCGACCGTGGGCCCCTTTTGCTTTCTTCTTCCCGAGTCGAACACACACGCACTTACGCACACCCGGGCGAACCCGAGTCGAGGTCGCACACCGAGCCGCCTGCACGCCCGAGACATCTGGCGTGCCCAAGACCCGACGAACCCCGCAGCCCCTTTTCCCGTCTCCTGTTGCGCCTGCGTGAGCTAGGGCGAAACGGATCTCGCCGGAGGAGCTCGAAGTCCGCCGCCGTTCGCCGGAAGTTTGCGCCGCCGTAAGATCACCCACAGCAGCTCCCCTTGCACCCTTCGCTTTCCCCCTCGAAGGCGCTCTCGCTGACTCCTTCTCGTGGCCATAAACGCAGCAGAGGGAGAGGAACGAGCTCGACCGGCACCGCCGGAGCTGCCGCGTTCAGGTCTTTACCGCCGCCGGCACAGTCCACCTCGCCGCCGTATGACACCACCACCGCCTCCTCCACTCACCTCCGCACCCGTCCGTCACCTCGCCTTCGTTGGAGACCCACCGGAGGAGCGTCGCCGCCAACGCCCGAGACTACCGTTGTTTTCCTCTATTTTGGGTGAGCACACACGCCCGGCCAATCGGACGCTGCCACTTGGCACTTCGCTACAGGACAAGCACAGGAGTTTCCACAGTTACGCATGAACTGTGCAGGAGATTTCTGTTGTTTTTGTTTTTCTTTCCGGATTTCAACTCTAATTTCAAATAGCTATAGCTTTTATTCTGTATACCCAAATTAGGTAATTCTTTTTCCTTTCCACTCAAAAAAATCGGCCCTTCATGACAGTACCAAAATTTCTCATGTTTGCACTGTTTAAATTTGAATTCGTTCAAATTCAAATTAAATCTTCCGGAGGTCGTAACTTTCAAACCGTTTATCGGAATCGAGTGATTATTTTTGCCTTGTGACCATAGTGCAATTTAGGTGTTGTTAAGCTTCTGTTGTTGAGTTTTAAAAATGGTTTTCTTGCTTTTGCTTTTGTTTTGGTTCTATTCGTGTTCCTATGATTGATTTGTTGAATTGTGTGAAACGTGTAGATTGTCCGGAGTGCGACGCGAGCTATTGTCAGGAGTGTGACTTTTTGAACCAGAACCAAGGCAAGTTACATGTTGATCATCCTTTACCTATTGTTTTCCAATGCATTTTAGTATATATCACACTATAACTTTATGCATTATAGGATTGTTATATTTTGAGCTATGTTGTTGAGCTATCTTCCCGTCTTTTGCAAATCGTGGTAGTTGTAGTTTTGCTATGCTTTGTAGACGGGGTTGGTTCGAGTATTCATTGAGCTTATGTGAGGATTATATATTTAACAAATTGTGTAGTAACTCAGGATTTAACTCACCTCTGGGCGGAAGTGGTATTGCTTTGTGTTGAGGGAAGGCATCATGGGGTCTTGCACCTTTTCTAAGACCATGCGCTCATGAGAGTGCACCCTAAGTGGAATGCCGCCCAGGTTCAAAAAGATCAGACAGACTTAGTGACTAGTAGCGTCCATGTGCGGCCACTGGCTATATGGGCTCTGGCTTAGTTGATCAGTTGTTGGAACCCTTGCCCAGAAAGTGTCGACAGATGTAGCTTATGTAGGTGGGATGTGGCCGTCAGGTGGTTAAGGGAACCTCTTCGGATTGAGTCCAGTGGGTAAAGCGTACAAAACTCTACAGAGTATTAAAACTAATCATGATTAGCCGTGCCCCCGGTTATGGGTAAATTTGAGCCACTATGCCATTACAGTTATTGTATGATCTTGACAGATATGACACTTAATAATATTTGTGGGCAACTTAAAAAAGGGTAGGTTGGAGTTGATTTTGCCAACTCAACCTTGTGTATTTAATTGTAGTAATAAAAGAACTAAATAATAAAATTGACTATTAGGTAGTTATTAGGATAAAATCTGCTTTCTGCAAAATAAACCCCAAGCCTTCCTTTGTTGTACTATGCATATACATGTAGGTCTGCTTTATTATTACTCCTGTGTGACTTGCCAATACATTCCAAGTATTGACCTATATGGCTGCAACGTCTCATGTTGCAGGATATTCAGACGAAGAGTAAGGTACCGTTAGGGTCGCGAGTCTGCACTCAGCATCCCTAGTGGGCTATGATGGGACTCATCGTTATTTTCTGCTACTTTTCCGTTGTTTGATTGAATAAAGCTAGCCAAGTGCTATGCAGATTGTTTTATTTTATACATTCTGGATCATACGTTGTAATAAATGATGCACTTGCTATTCTTGTATTCATCTATACCGTGTGTGCTAGCGAGTTCGATCCAGGGACTAGCACGGTAAGCACAGAGACTCGAATCCTTCGAGGTTTGGTCGTTACACGTAAGCCATAGGCGTACTATACAACGACAGTGCTCCAAGATATTTTGTGCTGCATCTCACACAGTTGGTGATAATAAAATGTGTGCTATCTACTAGATTTATCGTCTTGATTTGAATTATGTAATGGGGTCACAACTACAAAGGTCACAACTACAAAGGATGGTGTTTGAATTGTTAGAACTATAGGTGTGTCATCAAAAAAATTGGAATTATTCAGGGTTCGTTTGGACGTTTTTATACATTAACTTGGTTTTGTATGCATTTCAAGTGCATAATTCTAATTTCAACTACATGCACATGCTCCAGTGCATATAAACTGGTTGAAAAAACAAATATGTGTCCTTGGTGTCATGCTTAGATCCCATGCAAGAAATGGGAATGAATGTCACACACCCTACCACCGTCACTCGGCTGCAAACATTGAGATACATGGCTTTTAATTTCTAGTAAATCCAAAACTCATCTGAAATTCATGAAACTTGGCATGCTATCATGGAGCGGCATCAACATGCTGTGGTATATTTTTTATCTCATTTGGGGCAGGTTTTGGTATAAGCTTCTCACAAACCAGAGCTTCTCACAACAAGCATGATGGTTTCGGTAGGGAACGTCCCACCTTTGGGGATGAAACGATATCCATTGCCTCTTATTGCTTCCAAAAAATTTCTCGTGTCAACATAGAACAACAGGAGTGTTGTGTCAATTCTTGTGATTTTTCGGGGTTCGTTTGGACATTTTTATGCATTAACTGAGTTTTCAATGCATTTTATGTGCATAATTCAAATTTGAACTACATGCACATGCTCCAGTTCATATAAATTGGTTGAAAATATAATTAGTGTCCTTGGGTGCATGCTTAGGTCCCATGCAAGAAATGGGAATGAATTTCAAACACCAGGGCACCGTTGATTGCCGGCAAAACATTGAGATGCCTGGTTTTTAAATTCTAGTAAATCCAAAACTTGTCTGAAATTCACGAAACCTGGCATGCTATCATGGAGCGGCATCAACATGCCGTGGTAAATTTTTTGTCCCATTTGGGGCAGGTTTGGGTATATGCTTCTCGCAAAGTAGAGTTTCTCACAACAAGCATGATGGAACATCCCACCTTTGGGGACGAAACGATATCCATTGCCTCTTATTGCTTTCAATTTTTTTCTCGTGTCAACATAGAACAACAGGAGTGTTGTGTCAATTTTTGTGATTTTTCGTGGTTCGTTTGGACATTTTTATGCATTAACTGAGTTTTCAATGCATTTATGTGCATAATTCAAATTTGAACTACATGCACATGCTCCAGTGCATATAAATTGGTTGAAAAATCAAATTTGTGTCCTTGGGTGCATGATTAGGTCCCATCCAAGAAATGGGAATGAATTTCAAACACCGGGGCACCGTTGATTGCCGACAAAAGATTGAGATGCCTAGTTTTTAAATTCTAGTAAATCCAAAACTCGTGTGAAATTCATGAAACTTGGCATGCTATCATGGAGTGACATCAATATGACATGGTAAATTTTTTGTCCTATTTGGGGTAGGTTTGGGTATATGCTTCTCACAAAGCAGAGCTTCTCACAACAAACATGATGGTTTCCGTAGGGAACGTCCCACCTTTGGGGAAGAAACGATATCCATTGCCTCTTATTGCTTTCAAATTTTTTCTCCTGTCAACATAAAACAACAAGAGTGTTGTGTCATTTTTGTGATTTTTCGGGGTTTGTTTGGACATTTTTATGCATTAACTGAGTTTTCAATGCATTTATGTGTATAATTCAAATTTGAACTACATGTACATGCTCCAGTGCATATAAATTGCTTGAAAAATGAAATATGTGTCCTTATGTGCATGCTTAGGTCCCGTGCAAGAAATGGGAATGGATTTCAAACACCAGGGCGCCGTTGATTGCCGGCAAAACATTGAGATACCTAGTTTTTAAATTCTAGTAAATCCAAAACTCGTCTGAAATTCATGAAACTTGGCATGTTATCATGGAGCGACATCATTATGTCTTTGGAAATTTTTTTGTCCCATTTGGGGCAGGTTTGGGTATATGCTTCTCACAAACCAGAGCTTCTCACAACAAGCATGATGGTTTTCGGTAGGGAACGTCCCACCTTCGGTGATGAGAGGATATCCATTGCCTCTTATTACTTTCAAAAAAAATTCGCGTGTCAACATAGAACAACACAAGTGTTGTGTGAATTTTTGTGATTTTTCGGGGTTCGTTTGGACATTTTTATGCATTAAGTGAGTTTTCAATGCATTTATGTGCATAATTCAAATTTGAACTACATGCACATGCTCCAGTGCATATAAATTGGTTGAAAAATCAAATATGTGTCCTTGGGTGCCACAACTGCTCTTGCTCAAGCTCGCCATAAGCGAGCACTCGAGGTGACCCGTATGTGAGTTCCATGGGGAGAACTGCTTCTGCCATGTATACCAGGGTGAAGGGTGTCTGTCCGGTGGCTCGATTTGGCGTCGTTCTGATCGACCAAGGAACCGTCGGCAGCTCATCAATCCAGCGCCTTCCACACTTGTGCAACTTGTCAAAGGTCTTGGCCCTCAGGCCTCGCAGTACTTCTACATTTGCCCTCTCTACCTGGTCGTTGCTCCGTGGGTGTGCCACTGAAGCGAAACAAACCTAGCTACTGAGGTCCTGGATATATTGCATGAAGGTGCGGCTTGTGAACTGTGTGCCGTTGTCGGTGATGACCCTGTTTGGCACACCAAAACAGCAAACTAGCCCCTTGAAGAACTTGACGGCTGACTATGCCGTCACCTTCCTCACTGCCTCCACTTCGGGCCACTTTGTGAACTTGTCGATTGCGACGTACAAGTACTCAAAGCCCCCGACAGCATGGGTGAAGGGGCCCGGTATGTCGAGCCCCCAGACCGAAAATGGCCAGGAGAGAGGGACTGTTTGAAGGGCTTGAGCTGGTTGATGAAGCTTCTTTGAATGGAACTGACACGCTTCACACTTGGTTACTAGCGTAGCTGCATCGTGGAATGTGCCAAAAGAAACCTTGTCGGAATGCCTTGTCGGCAAGGGCCCTTGACCCTATGTGGGAGCCACACATACTTCCATGTATCTCTGCCAACAGCTCTAGTCCATCCTCTTTAGGAATGCACTTCAGTCTGACTCCATTTGGCCTCCTTCTGTACAGGGTATCATCCGCAAACTGATACCGACGGGCTACTTTCTCTGCTTCTTCCTGCTCCTCGGGGAGCTCTCTTGTTTGGAGGAAACGGACGTTGGGCTGCGCCCATGCTAGAGCCTGGGGCTCGACGACAAGGACTAAAGGCACATCTTCGGCCACAGGGGCAACTACCTCTACGGTCAGGGCCTGGGGCCCTGTCGGAGGTAGTTGCCCCTCGGCAAGCTTGGGGTACCCGGCAACCTCCTTGCCGGTGGCTCCTGGGAGCTCGGCGGGAAATTACTTTCCGGGGCTTGTCTTCCTTCGCTTGTTCTGCCCTGCTAATGGTTCTACGGATGGTTGTATTAGCTGAAGTACAAACGTACCTGGTTCCACAGGCAACTTGAGGGCAGCGTGTTTCGACAGGTCGTCGGCAATGCTGTTCTCCGCTCGGGGAACGTGTTCTGCCTGTAGGCCGTCGAAACGTTCTTCCAACTTCCTCACTTCATTCACGTAGGTCTCCATCAACGGGCTTTGGTAATCCTTGTTAACTTGCTTGACGACGAGCTGCGAATCACCTCTGATGATGAGTTTCTTGATTCCGAGGTCTGCCGCGATCCTGAGACCGGCAAGCAACCCCTCGTACTCCGCCGTATTGTTCATTGATTTTTTTCCATGGGAAGTGCATCTGGATTACGTACTTGAGGTGCTCTTCGGTGGGTGCGACGAGTAGCACGCTAGGACCAACACCTTGGAGTGAGAAAGCTCCATCAAAGTACATAATCCACTCACTGCTCGTCTCCTTGCCAGGAAGGGTGGTCTCTTGAATCTCCTCGTCATGCGTTGCGGTCCACTTTGCTATGAACTGTGCCAAAGCTCAGCTCTTGATCGTCGAAGTACTTTCAAACCTGAGGCCAAAGCTCGATAGCTCCAATACCCACTCCACAATCCTCCCTGTCGCATCTGGGTTGTGCAGAATCCGTTACAAAGGGAGGTGGGTGACGATGGTGATCTCGTGCGCTTGGAAATAATGGCGCAGCTTTCTCGAGGCCATGAGGAGGCCGAAAAGCAGCTTCTGCATCTAGAATATCTTGACCTAGCCCCTGCAAGAGGGAACTAACAAAATACACTGGGTGTTGCACCATCTTCTTCTTATGTCCCACTTCGCCCATCCGCTCAGAGTCTGCCTTGCCGGGACCGGGCCTTGCCGGGGGTTCCGGTTTGCCGGTGTTAGGCTCTGCCGGGGAGAACCCGGGCTCGCCATCCGATGGCTTCGCTGCAACTGCTGCTTCTCCCACAAGTTCCCTCCGCGCCACCAGAGCAGCACTGACCACTTGATTCGTTGCTTCTAAGTACAGCAGCAACGGCTCCCGTGGTCTAGGCGCGACTAGTATTGGCATGGAGGATAGGTACCTCTTCAAATCTTGTAGTGCTAACTCTCCCTCCGGAGTCCATTATACTGGACCCACCTTTTTCAAAACTTTGAAAAAAGGGGAGGGTGCACTCAGAAGATTTGGAGATGAACCTACTCAGGGCATCAACGCAGCCGGCGAGCCTACGGACGTCTTTGACCCGTTTCGGCGCCTCAATCTGTTCGATCGCCTTGATCTTGTCAGGATTTTCTTCGATCCCGCGTTGAGACACAAAGAACCCGAGAAGTTTGCCGGAGGGGGCACCGAACACGCACTTCTCTGGGTTGAGCTTGAGGTTGATCTTGCGCAGATTGGCGAATGTTCCTTCTAAATCTTGCACGAGTGTGGCCTTGTCCTTGGTTTTGACCACTATGTCATTGATATAAGCTTCCATATTTCTATGTAGCTGAGGCTCAAAACCAATCTAGACTGCTCGGACAAATGTTGAACCAGCGCTCTTCAACCTGAAAGGCATTCGTACAAAACAGTACGTACCACATGGGGTGATGAACGCGGTCTTCTCTTCATCTTCCTTCATCATGAAGATCTGGTGGTATCTTGAGTAGGCATCGAGGAATGACAGCATGTCACACCCGGCAGTGGAGTATACAATTTGGCCGATGCGTGGCAGAGGGAAAGGATCCTTTGGACAGGCTTTATTGATGTCTGTGTAGTCAATACACAGCCTCCACTTCCCATTTGCCTTGTGCACCACCACCGGATTGGCCAACCATGTGGGGTGGAGTACTCTTCTTACTAGGCCTGCCGCCTCCAACTTCCTGAGCTCTTCAATGATGAATTGTTGTCGCTCCAAAGCTTGCTTCCTGACCTTCTGCTTGATGGGCCGCGCATGAGGACAGACATCAAGATGGTGCTTAGTCACCTCCCTAGGAACGTCGGGGATGTCAGATGCTTGCCATGCAAATACATCGACATTCGCCCGTAGGAAGGCGATGAGCACACTTTCCTATTTGCTGTCGAGGGTGGAGCTTATAGTGAAAGCCCCGCCCATGACGTCCTCCTTGACGGACACCTTCTTGAAGGAAATATGCCCTAGAGGCAATAATAAAGTTATTATTTATTTCCTTATTTCATGATAAATGTTTATTATTCATGCTAGAATTGTATTAACCGGAAACATAATACATGTGTGAATACATAGACAAATGCAGTGTCACTAGTATGCCTCTACTTGACTAGCTCGTTAATCAAAGATGGTTATGTTTCCTAAACCATAGACATGAGTTGTCATTTGATTAACGGGATCACATCATTAGTTGAATGATCTGATTGACATGACCCATTCCATTAGCATAGCACCTGATCGTATAGTTTGTTGCTAGTGCTTTTTTCATGACTTATACATGTTCCTATGACTATGAGATTATGCAACTCCCGTTTGCACGAGGAACACTTTGGGTGCTACCAAACGTCACAACGTAATCGGGTGATTATAAAGGTACATTACAGGTGTCTCCGAAGGTACATGTTGGGTTGGCATATTTCGAGATTAGGATTTGTCACTCCGATTGTCGGAGAGGTATCTCTGGGCCCTCTCGGTAATGCACATCACATAAGCCTTGCAAGCATTTCAACTAATGTGTTAGTTGTGAGATGATGTATTACGAAGCGAGTAAAGAGACTTGCCGTAACGAGATTGAACTAGGTATTGGATACCGACGATCGAATCTCGGGCAAGTAACATACCGATGACAAAGGGAACAACGTATGTTGTTATGCGGTCGACCGATAAAGATCTTCGTAGAATATGTAGGAGCCAATATGGGCATCCAGGTCCCGCTATTGGTTATTGACCGGAGAGGTGTCTCGGTCATGTCTACATAGTTCTCGAACCCGTAGGGTCCGCACGCTTAACGCTTTGATGGCAGTTACTATGAGTTTTATGATGTTTACATCAAGGTTGTTCGAGTCCCGGATGAGATCACGCAGACGTGACGAGGAGTCTCGAAATGGTCGAGACATAAAAAATTCATATATTGAAGTCTATGTTTGGACATCGGAAGTGTTCGGGTGAAATTGGGAATTTTACCAGAAATCCGGAGGTTCTGGAACCCCGGAATGCTAATGGGCCAACATGGGCCTTAGTGGAAAAGGAGAAAAGGGGCCCAAGTGCTGGTCGCACCTTCCCCCTTCCCTAGTCCTATTAGGACTAGGAGAAGGCGCCCCCTCTCTCTCCCTTCCCACTTGGGGAAACCTAGTTGGACTAGGATTGGGGGAATCCTACTCCCGATGGGAGTAGGACACCCTGGCGCACCCTCCTTGGCCGGCCAGCCCCTCCCTTCCCTCCTTTATATACAAAGGCAGGGGCACCCCATGACACACAAGTTGATCCTTGAGATCGTTCCTTAGCCGTGTCGGTGCCCCCTTCCACCATATTACACCTCGAAAATACCGTGGCGGAGCTTAGGCGAAGCCTGGCCGGTGGAACATCATCATCGTCACCACGCCGTCGTCTTGTGAAACTCTCCTCAACACTCGGCTGGATCGGAGTTCGAGGGGCGCCATCGAGCTGAACGTGTGCAGAACTGGAGGTGCCGTACGTTCGGTACTTGGATCGGTTGGATCGTGAAGGAGTACGACTACTTCCTCTACGTTGCGTCAACGCTTCCGTTCTTTGGTCTCTGAGTGCGTAGACAACACTCTTATCTCGTTGCTATGCATCACCATGATCTTGCGTGATCGTAGGAAAATTTTTGAAATTACTACGTTCCCCAACAAGTGGTATCGAGCCTAGGTTTTTATGGTTTGATGATATGCACGAGTAGAACACAAGTGAGTTGTGGACGATACAAGTCATCTTGCCTACCAAAGATGTCATACTTTGGTTCAGCGGTATTGTTGGAATGACGATCCAGACCAACCTTACGCGTACTCTTCGCCGAGACCGGTTCCCTCGGCGTGCTTTGCACATAGATGGCTTGTGGAAGACTGTCTCTCCAACTTTAGTTGAACTGAGTGTGGCTACGCCCGGTCCTTGAGAAGGTTAAAGCGGAGTCTATTTGTGAAGTATCGTTGTGGTTTTGATGCGTAGGTGAGATTGGTTCTTGCTTAAGCCCGTAGCAGCCACGTAAAATTTGCAACAACAAAGTAGAGGACGTCTAACTTGTTTTTGCAGGGCATGTTGTGATGTGATATGGTCAAGACGTGATGCTATATTTTATTGTATGAGATGATCATGTTTTGTAACCGAAGTTATCGGCAATCGGCGAAGCCATATGGTTGTCGTTTTATTGTATGCAATGCAATCGCGAGGTAATGCTTTACTTTATTACTAAGCGGTAGTGATAGTCGTGGAAGCATAAGATAGGCGAGACGACAACGATTCTACGATGGAGATCATGGTGTCGCGCCGGTGACGATGGTGATCATGACGGTGCTTCGAAGATGGAGATCACAAGCACGAGATGATGATGGCCATATCATATCACTTATATTGATTGCATGTGATGTTTATCCTTTATGCATCTTATCTTGCTTTGATTGACGGTAGCATTATAAGATGATCTCTCACTAAAAATTATCAAGAAGTGTTCTCCCGAGTATGCACCGTTGCGAAAGTTCTTCGTCTTTGAGACACCACGTGATGATCGGGTGTGATAGGCTCTACGTTCAAATACAACGGGTGCAAAACAGTTGCACGCGGAATACTCAGGTTATACTTGACGAGCTATGCATATAAGATATGACCTCGGAACACGGAGACCGAAAGGTCGAGCGTGAATCATATAGTAGATATGATCAACATAGTGATGTTCACCATTGAAACTACTCCATCTCACGTGATGATCGGACATGGTTTAGTTGATTTGGATCACGTGATCACTTAGATGACTAGAGAGATGTCTGTCTAAGTGGGAGTTCTTAAGTAATATGATTAATTGAACTTTAATTTATCATGAACTTAGTCCTGGTAGTATTTTGCAAATTATGTTGTAGATCAATAGCTCGCGTTGTTGCTTCCCTATGTTTTTATATGTGTTCCTAGAGAAAATTGTATTGAAAAAGGTTAGTAGCAATGATGCGGATTGGATCCGTGATCTGAGGTTTATCCTCATTGCTGCACGTAAGAATTATGTCCTTGATGCACCGCTAGGTAGCGGACCTATTGCAGGAGCGGATGCGCACGTTATGAACGTTTGGCTAGCTCAATATGATGACTACTTGATAGTTTAGTGCACCATGCTTAACGGCTTAGAATCGGGACTTCAAAGACGTTTTGAACGTCATGGACCATATGAGATGTTCCAGGAGTTGAAGTTAATATTTCAAGCAAATACCCGAGTTGAGAGATATGAAGTCTCCAACAAGTTCTATAGCTAAAAAGATGGAGGAGAATCGCTCAACTAGTGAGCATGTTCTCAGATTGCAGGTACTTCAATCGCTTGAATCAAGTGGGAGTTCATCTTCCGGATAAGATAGTGATTGACAGAATTCTCTAGTCACCATCACTAAGTTACTAGAACTTCGTGATGAACTATAGTATGCAAGGGATGACGAAAACGATTCCCGAGCTCTTCGTGATGTTGAAATCGACGAAGGTAGAAATCGAGAAAGAACATCAAGTGTTGATGATTGACAAGACCACTAGTCTCAAGGAAAAGGGCAAAGGGAAGAAGGGAACTTCAAGAAGAACGGCAAGCAAGTTGTTGCTCGAGTGAAGAAGCCCAAGTCCGGACCTAAGCACGAGACTAAGTGCTTTTGCTGCAATGGAACTGGTCACTAGAAGTGGAACTACCCCAAGTATTTGGCGGATAAGAAGGATGGCAAAGTGAACAAAGGTATATTTGATATACAGATTATTGATGTGTATTTTACTAGTGTTCGTAGCAACCCCTCGGTATTTGATACTGGTTCAGTTGCTAAGAGTAGTAACTTGAAACAGGAGTTGCAGAATGAACAAGAAACTAGTTGAAGGGGAAGTAACGATGAGTGTTGGAAGTAGTTCCAAGATTGATATGATCATCATCGCACACTCCCTATACTTTCGGGATTAGTGTGGAACCTAAATAAGTATTATTTGGTGTTGAGCATAAATATGATTTGATCATGTTTATTGCAATACGGTTATTCATTTAAGTAAGAGACTAAATTGTTGTTACATTTACATGAATAAAACCTTATATGGTTACACACCCAATGAAAAGCGGTTCATTGGATCTCGATCATAGTGATACACATATTCATAATATTGAAACCAAAAGATGCAAAGTTAATAATGATAGTGCAACTTATTTGTGGCACTTTGCCGTTTAGGTCATATTGGTGTAAAGCGCATGAAGAAACTCCATCTTTGATGGATTTTTGGAATCACTTGATTATGAATCATTTGATGCTTGCGAACCGTGCCTTTTGGGCAAGATGACTAAAACTCCGTTCTCGGAACAATGGAACAAGCTACTGACTTATTGGAAATAATACATACCGATGTATGTAATTCAATGAGTGTTGATGCTCGTGGCAAGTATCATTATTTTCTGACCTTCACAGATGATTTGAGCAGATATGCGTATATCTTCTTGATGAAACATAAGTCTGAAATAGTTGAAAAGTTCAAAGAATTTCAGAGTGAAGTAGAAAATCATCGTAACAAGAAAATAAAGTTTACGCAATCTGATCGTGGAGATGAATATTTGAGTTACGAGTTTGGTCTTCAATTAAAACAAAGTGGAATAGTTTCACAGCTCACGCCACATGGAACACCACAACATAATGGTGTGTCCGAACGTCGTAAACGCACTTTATTGGATATGGTGCGATCTATGATGTATCTTACCAATTTACCACTATCGTTTTGGGGTTATGCATTAGAGACAGCTGCATTCACGTTTAAAAAGGGCACCATCTAAATCCGTTGAGACGACAACATATGAACTGTGGTTTAGCAAGAAACCCAAGTTGTCGCTTTCTTAAAAGTTTGGAGTTGTGATGCTTATGTGAAAAGTTTTCACCTGATAAGCTCGAACCCAAATCGGAGAAATGCGTCTTCATAGAATACCCAAAGGTAACTATTGGGTACACCTTCAATCACAGATCCGAAGGCAAGTTTTTCGTTGCTAAGATGGATCCTTTCTAGAGAAGAAGTTTCTCTCGAAAGAAGTGAGTGGGAGGAAAGTAGAACTTGATGAGGTAATTGTACCTTCTCCCTTATTGGAAAGTAGTTCATCACATAAATCAGTTCTAGTGATTTCTACACCAATTAGTGAGGAAGTTAATGATGATGATCATGAAACTTGAGATCAAGTTGCTACCAAACCTCGTGGGTCTTCCAGAGTAAGATCCGCACTGGTGTGAATGCGGTAATCATGTTCGGAAGTCATGTTACTAGACCATGATGAACCTACGAACTATGAGGAAGCGACGATGAGCCCAGATTCCGCGAAATGGCTTGAGGCCATGAAATCTGAGATAGGATCCATGTATGAGAACAAAGTATGGACTTTGATTGACTTGCTCGATGATCAGCAAGCCATGTTAAATAAATGGATCTACAAGAGGAAGACGGACAACGATAGTAGTGTTACTATCTACAAAGCTCGACTTGTCACAAAAGGTTTTCGACAAGTTCAAGGTGTTGACTACAATGAGATTTTCTCAACCGTAGCGATGCTTAAGTCTGTCCGAATCATGTTAGCAATTGCCACATTTTATGAAATCGGCAAATGGATGTCAAAACTACATTCTTTAATGGATTTATTAAAGAAGAGTTGTATATGATGCAACGAGAAGGTTTTTCAATCCTAAAGGAACTAACAAAATATGCAAGCTCCAAAGTGATCCATCTATGGACCTGCAAGCATCTCGAGTTGGAATACATGCTTTGATAAGTTGATCATAGCATATAGTTTTATCTGAGACTTGTGGAAAAGCCTGTATTTACAAGAAAGTGAGTGGGAGCACTACAGCATTTCTGATAAGTATATTGTTGATCGGAAATAATGTAGAATTATTCTGCAAAGCATAAAGGAGTATTTGAAAGGAGTTTTTTCAAAGAAGGACCTCGGTGAAGCTGCGTACAAAATTGAGCATCAAGATCTATTGAGATAGATCAAAACGCTTGATGAGTTTTTCAATAAGAACATACCTTGTCAAGATTTTGAAGTAGTTCAAAATGGAACAGTCAAAGAAAAGTTCTTGCATGTGTTGCAAAAGGTGTGAAATTGAGTAAGACTCAAATCCCGACCACAATGAGAAAAATAGAAAAGAGAATGAAAGTCATTCCCTATGCCTCGATCATAGGTTCTATAAAGTATGCTATGCTATGTACCAGACCTATTGTATACCTTGCTCTGAATTTTGCAAGGGAGTATAATAGTGATCTAGGAGTAGATCACTGGACAGCGGTCAAAATTATCCTTAGTGGAATAAGGATATGTTTCTCGATTATGGAAGTGAAAAAAAAAAGGTTAAATAAGTGAAGGGTTACGTCGATGCAAGTTTTGACACAGATCCGGATGACTCTAAGTCTCAATCTGGATACATATTGTAAGTGGGAGCAATTAGCTAGAGTAGCCCGTGCGAGCATTGTAGACATAGAATATTTGCAAAATACATACGGCTCTGAATGTAATGAGACCCGTTGACTAAGCTTCTCTCACGAGCAAAACATGATCATCCCTTAGTACTCTTTGGGTGTTAATCACATAAACGATGTGAACTAGATTATTGACTCTAGTAAACCCTTTGGGTGTTGGTCACATGACGATGTGAACTATGGGTGTTAATCACATACAGATGTGAATATTAGTGTTGAATCACATGATGATGTGAACTAGATTATTGACTCTAGTGCAAGTGGGAGACTGAAGGAAATATGCCCTAGAGGCAATAATAAAGTTATTATTTATTTCCTTATTTCATGATAAATGTTTATTATTCATGCTAGAATTGTATTAACCGGAAACATAATACATGTGTGAATACATAGACAAACAGAGTGTCACTAGTATGCCTCTACTTGACTAGCTCGTTAATCAAAGATGGTTATGTTTCCTAAACCATAGACATGAGTTGTCATTTGATTAACGGGATCACATCATTAGTTGAATGATCTGATTGACATGACCCATTCCATTAGCATAGCACCTGATCGTATAGTTTGTTGCTAGTGCTTTTCTTCATGACTTATACATGTTCCTATGACTATGAGATTATGCAACTCCCGTTTGCACGAGGAACACTTTGGGTGCTACCAAAGCGTCCTGGCAATCGGGTGATTATAAAGGTACATTACAGGTGTCTCGAAGGTACATGTTGGGTTGGCATATTTCGAGATTAGGATTTGTCACTCCGATTGTCGGAGAGGTATCTCTGGGCCCTCTCGGTAATGCACATCACATAAGCCTTGCAAGCATTTCAACTAATGTGTTAGTTGTGAGATGATGTATTCTGAAGCGAGTAAAGAGACTTGCAGTAACGAGATTGAACTAGGTATTGGATACCGACGATCGAATCTCGGGCAAGTAACATACTGATGACAAAGGGAACAACGTATGTTGTTATGCGGTCCGACCGATAAAGATCTTCGTAGAATATGTAGGAGCCAATATGGGCATCCGTGTCCCGCTATTGGTTATTGACCGAGAGGTGTCTCGGTCATGTCTACATAGTTCTCGAACCCGTAGGGTCCGCACGCTTAACGCTTCGATGACAGTTACTATGAGTTTTATGATGTTTCTGTACTGAAGGTTGTTGAGTCCGGATGAGATCACGGACGTGACGAGGAGTCTCGAAATGGTCGAGACATAAAAATTCATATATTGGAAGTCTATGTTTGGACATCGGAAGTGTTCGGGTGAAATTGGGAATTTTACCAAGCACCGGAGGTTACCTAACCCCGGAATGCTAATGGGCCAACATGGGCCTTAGTGGAAAGGAGAAAAGGGGGCCCAAGTGCTGGCGCACCTTCCCCCTTCC
The DNA here is from genome assembly GCA_021605145.1 of Aegilops bicornis. Lineage (NCBI taxonomy): Eukaryota > Viridiplantae > Streptophyta > Magnoliopsida > Poales > Poaceae > Aegilops > Aegilops bicornis. The sequence goes on along the minus strand of CM038674.1, from coordinate 282,414,008 downwards.
CTAGTCCTATTAGGACTAGGAGAAGGCGCCCCCTCTCTCTCCCTTCCCACTTGGGGAAACCTAGTTGGACTAGGATTGGGGGAATCCTACTCCCGGTGGGAGTAGGACACCTGGCGCACCCTCCTTGGCCGGCCAGCCCCTCCCTTCCCTCCTTTATATACAGGGCAGGGGCACCCCATGACACACAAGTTGATCCTTGAGATCGTTCCTTAGCCGTGTGCGGTGCCCCTTCCACCATATTACACCTCGAAAATACCGTGGCGGAGCTTAGGCGAAGCCCTGCGCCGGTGGAACATCATCATCGTCACCACGCCGTCGTCTTGTGAAACTCTCCCTCAACACTCGGCTGGATCGGAGTTCGAGGGGCGTCATCGAGCTGAGCGTGTGCGTAACTCGGAGGTGCCGTACGTTCGGTACTTGGATCGGTTGGATCGTGAAGGAGTACGACTACTTCCTCTACGTTGCGTCAACGCTTCCGTTGCTGGTCTACGAGGGTACGTAGACAACACTCTTATCTCGTTGCTATGCATCACCATGATCTTGCGTGATCGTAGGAAAATTTTTGAAATTACTACGTTCCCCAACACTTCTTGGTTTCTGGTGGTGCAGCCTTGGACTTCTTGCTCTTGCCGGTGGAGCTCTCTGGCACGTAATCAACGGGATCACAGGACTCCGAAGAGGTGCGCTTGCCGGAGTGGGTGCAAGAGGTCTTGCCGGCCTTCTTCCTTCCCGTGGCTTCAGCGGCAGGAGCAAGTGCCCTGGCGGCAGCTACTGCAACTGCCTCTCGGTAGAGTTGGTCGGCGCAGATGAGCGCGTCTTTCTTGTCAGAGGGGACGGTGATGATGGTCAGCGGCCCCGACATCTTTTGTGTGTTGTAGGCGTAGTGTGATGCCGCCATGAACTTGGCTAGCGCTGGGCGGAGAAGGATACCGTTGTACAGCAGGGGGATCTTGGCAACATAAAAAATGATCTTCTTCGTCATGTAGTTCAGCCCGGCCCCGAACGTAACGGGCAGCGTGATTTTACCCTTCGGCTGATTCCTTCCCGGGTTGACCCCTTGGTACGTGCCCATCTCCTTGAGATCTCCATCAGGAATCTACAGCTGCTTGATCACAGTGGGCGAGATCAACTTCAGACCGGCCCCATCGTCAACCAGCACTTTGGTCACCTTTAGGTTGCGTATTGTTGGTGAAACCAACAACGGCAAACACCCGACCGCAGTTGTGCGATCAGGGTGATCCTCGGTGTCAAAAACGATGGGCATGCGGGACCACTTCAGGGGCTTCTGGGCATCGAAGCCGGCTCTGCCGCAATGACCTCACGCGCCCACTGCTTCAGCTAGCGATGTGAGGTGTGCAACGAGGCGCCACCATCGACGCACATGGCCTGTGTAGCCTTCTGGAACTCGTGCTCGCCGGACTCGTTGTCCTCGTCGTGATCACCATCTTCCTCCTTCTTGTCGCGGCCCCGAGTGGGCCTCTCTTGTTGTATCTTTGCCGCGGTGACCCTCTTGGCCGCCCCGCTTCTTGTCGGATCCCTCTGCACCATCCTGGCCCTTCTCCTTGTCCCGCCTTTCATATTCAGCCTTCAGCTTTTCTGCAAGCAGCTCAACCTGTCGGCAGTTCCGGAGGTCGCGGCCCTTGGTGCGGTGGATCTTGTAGTACTGCTTGTTGGAGCCTCCTGGCTTGCCGGCAGCCGCCAAGGCCAGGCAAGCGGCACACCCAGCAACCTCCTTGCCGGGGTCGTCAGCCTTGGCCTTTTCAAAGGCGCCGGGCTTACCGGATCCCTCGACGGCAAGCATAGTCTTGCCCTTGTGCTTCATGTTGCGGCGCCGGCCCTTCTTTGTCGGTGTGGCGGTGTCTTCGTCTGTTGAGTCGGTTTCCACACCGGCGTCTTCGCCGGGGTACTTCCTCCCTTCTTCAGCTCGAGCACATCTATAGGCCAGAACATAGAGTTCGGCCACATCCTTGACCTTGTTCATCGCCAACTCTTCACGCATCTTGTGGTTGCACACATTCTGATGGAATGCGTTGATGACGGTGGTGGGATGAACATCTGGGATGTTGTACTGCACCCGACTGAACCTCTGTATGTACTTGCATAGGTTTTCACCTTCTTTATGGGGGATGATGTGCAAATCGCTTGCCTGGCCATGAGCTTGGTGGCCTCCAGTGAAGGCGCCAACAAACTCATGACACAAATCCGGCCAAGAAGAAATGGAATCCGCTGGCAAGTGCATCAACCACGACATGACGTTGGGTTTGAGTGCCAACGGGAAGTAATTGGCAAGCACCTTGTCGTCGCGAGCTCCAGCAGCTTGCATCGCTATGGTGTAGATGCTGAGGAACCCCGACGGGTGGGTCTTGCCGTTGTACTTCTTGCCAACATCGGGCTTGAACGTGCGGTGGGATGGCCACTGGAACTGCCGCAGCTCTCGGGTAAAGGCTGGACAACCCACCTTGTAAGGCAGGTCGCTGGGGCCCCCCGGCGCCGGGTGGTCCATGGTAGGTCCTGCACGCCGATCTGACTGATGGCGCGTCTCCCGTCGTCGTTCGATGGTAGTTTGAGCGTCTTCCTGGGCCTATTCCCAAAGGACTTGACGTTGGTCGCAGCGGGTTCGCGGGTCGGACGACGCTGTGGAAATGTTGTCACCGAGGTCGGGTCGACGGGCCGGTGTCTCTGGTCCCCCCACCGCCGGCATGCACCGGCTCGTCAGGACCAGTTGGGAGCGGCTCGTCTTTGTTGGCAAAGCTGACAAGGCTTCGAATGCTGCCTCTCCACTCGTTGAGCTTCTCCGCAGCGGCGGCGGGGGGGGAGTCGAGGAGCAGCTGCACGCGCGCTAGCGCTTCTGCTGGCGTAGGCGGCGGTGAGATCTGCGTAGACCATGATGTGCTCCAACTTCTAACTGGGTTAGAAGGGGCTCTATCGCGGTCCCGCGGCCGCACGCCGCCTGCACCGGCGTCTGAGTGCATACCCCGGCCTGGTTCGTCCTGCGAGTGGGGCACAGGGCTCTTTCCGCGGCAGTGCCCGGGGGCTCCGACATCGCGGTGTTGCTCATCGTCTGTGACCGGGAAGAAGGCGGCGCACGGGCGCCACTGGGTTCCATAGAGCTGCCGCGCCGCTTTGTGGGTATACGGCCCGCCCGGACCAATGACGCGTGGCTCATTGTCTCGGATTCGGACGACGCCGCTCGCCTGGCTCCGATCACTAGAATTTCGTGGATGCTCACGGGCCACGTCTCCGGCCCCATCCGTGGCCACCCGGCTGCCTGCTCGTGTTGGCGCGAACGGCCGGCCCCAAACGAGCCGATCGCTGTAATCCCTTTTTTCTTGGGGGCCATGGTGATGATGAAGTCGTTGTGCTAACCTCCAAACCGGATTTTCACAGCTTGCGCCCCCTACCTGGCGCGCCAAAGATGTCAGGGGAAACGACACCTACAGGATCACAAGGAATCCCTTTTGCTATGGTTGGCGGGAGTGGGGCTGTGGAAAGAGCCGGATTGAGAGATCAACGCAGGGGATTATCCAGGTTCGGGCCGCAAGTGATGCGTAATACCCTACTCCTGCTGGTTTCTGTTTATCTGGTGTTCTTGTACTAGCTATAAAACGTGCCGAGTCCAAAAGTCTGAATCCTTCCTCAAGATGCATGAGCCTCCTTTTGTAGTCAAAAGGGCTGCCACAACACACAAGAGGTGAAAAGATGTCTGATGGTCGAGTCTATCTCCTGGCACCGTAGGACAAACGCATTTAATGCGCTGCCGACGTGCCCTACTTGCTTTATCGGGGACGACAAGGAAGCTCGTCCCAGCTGTCGCCGCCTCGCCTGGCTTCGACGCGGGTCCGAGCTGACGAGGCGTGTAGTGCCACGCTGGCTGGCTGGCTGCTGAGTTGGCGCGGTGGCAGAGTCTTCACGAAGATCTGCGTGCCACCATGCAGGTGCTTGCTGAATTGGCCTAGAGGTCGCACGTCGCCACACAGGTGCTCACCTAGTTGGTCGGCTGGCAGCTGCATGGGAACGGCGGTGGAGTCTTGGCGGATGTGGGCCTGGCTGCGGCCCCGCAGATGTCTTTGGCAAGGGTCTAGTCGGGGCCCCGGCAAGGGTCCTGCCGCGGCGTCGTGGGTGTCCCTGGCAAGGGTCTTGCCGGGGGGTCTCGTGGGTATCCTCGGCAAAGATCTCGCCGAGGATCTCCACCTTCTGATTCTCATCTAATCTTGCATGTTCTTGGTCTTCACAAAGATCTGCATGCCACCACGGAGGCGCCTCCCGAGCTTTGGTTCCATTGTGAGGGCATTGGAATTCTTAGGCTCAAGGGTGGCAGCCCTGCTGGCGTTGGGAAAGTTGCCCAGGCAAGGTTCTTGCCGGGGCTGTGGAGGCCGCCCCGGCAAGGGCCTTGTCGGGGGAGTCCACCTCGCCCTTCTGCTCTTTGTGTTTCTGGCTTGGCCTTGCTCTGGTTGTATTGTGGCTTTCCTTCCTTCCTCTGCCCTGCTAAGTGTGGCCATAGGCGCGGCTCCAACTGCACGCGCACAAGTAAAGGGGTACAAAATAGGACTCCTCCTTTTTTGCACCGATAAATGGGAATGAATTTCAAACACCAGGGCACCGTTAATTGCTGGCAAAACATTGAGATGCCTGGTTTTTAAATTCTAGTAAATCCAAAACCGTCTGAAATTCAAGACACTTGGCATGCTACCATGGAGTGGCATCAACATGTCATGGTAAATTGTTTGTCTCATTTGGGGCAGGTTTGGGTATATGCTTCTCAGAAACCAAAGCTTCTCACAACAAGCATGATGGTTTCCGATAGGGAACGTCCCACCTTTTGGGACGAAATGATACCCATTGCCTCTTATTGCTTCCAAATTTTTTCTTGTGTCAACATAGAACAACAGGAGTGTTGTGTGAATTTTTGTGGTTTTTCGGGGTTCGTTTGGACATTTGTATGCATTAATTAAGTTTTCAATGCATTTATGTGCATAATTCAAATTTGAACTACATGCACATGCTCCAGTGGATATAAATTGGATGAAAAATCAAATCTGTGTCCTTGAATGCATGCTTAGGTCCCATGCAAGAAATGGGAATGAATTTCAAACACCAGGGCATCGCTGATTGCCGGCAAAACATTGAGATGCCTGGTTTTTAAATTCTAGTAAATCCAAAATTCGTCTGAAATTCATGAAACTTCGCATGCTATCATGGAGCGGCATCAACATGCCGTGGTAAATTTTTTGTCCCATTTGGGGCAGGTTTGGGTATATGGTTCTAACAAACCAGAGCTTCTCACAACAAGCATGATGGTTTCGGTAGGGAATGTCCCACCTTTGGGGACGAAATGATATCCATTGCCTCTTATTGCTTTCAATTTTTTTCTCATGTCAACATAGAACAACAGGAGTGTTGTGTCAATTTTTGTGATTTTTCGGGGTTCGTTTGGACATTTTCATGCATTATCTGAGTTTTCAATGCATTTATGTGCATAATTCAAATTTGAACTACATGCACATGCTCTAGTGCATATAAATTGGTTGAAAAATCAAATATGTGTCCTTATGTGCATGCTTAGGTCCCGTGCAAGAAATGGGAATAAATTTCCATCACCAGGGCACCGTTGATTGCCGGCAAAATATTGAGATGCCTGGTTTTTAAATTCTAGTAAATCCAAAACTCGTCTGAAATTCATGAAACTTGGCATGCTATCATGGAGTGGAAATATGTCGTTGTAAATTTTTTGTCCCATTTGGGGCAGGTTTGGGTATGTGCTTCTCACAAACTAGAGCTTCTCACAACAAGCATGATGGTTTTCGGTAGGGAACGTCCCACCTTTGGGGACGAAACAATATCCATTGCCTCTTATTGCTTTCAAATTTTTCTCGTGTCAACATAGAACAACAGGAGTGTTGTGTGAATTTTTGTGATTTTTCGGGGTTTGTTTGGACATTTTTATGCATTTACTGAGTTTCAATGCATTTATGTGCATAATTCAAATCTGAACTACATGCACACGCTCTAGTGCATATAAATTGGTTGAAAAAACAAATATGTGTCCTTGGGTGCATGCTTAGGTCCCATGCAAGAAATGGGAATGGATTTCAACGCTGAGAACCTTTGTTGATTGCTAGCAAAACATTGAGATGCCTGGTTTTTAAATTCTAGTAAATCCAAAACTCGTCTGAAATTCATGAAACTTGGCATGCTATCATGGAGGGGCATCAACAAGATGTGGTAAATATTTTATCCCATTTGGGGCAGGTTCGGGTATATGCTTCTCACAAACCAGAGCTTCTCACAACAAGCATGATGGTTTCCGCTCGGGAACGTCCCACCTTTGGCTACGAAATGATATCCATTGCCTCTTATTGCTTCCAAATTTTTTTCTCATGTCAACATAGAACAACACGAGTGTTGTGTGAATTTTTGTGGTTTTTCGGGGTTCGTTTGGACATTTTTATGCATTAACCGAGTTTTTAATGCATTTATGTGCATAATTCAAATTTGAACTACACGCACATGCTCCAGTGCATATAAATTGGTTGAAAATTCAAATCAGTGTCCTTGGGTGCATGCTTAGGTCCCATGCAAGAAATGGGAATGAATTTCAAACACCAGTGCACCGTTGATTGCCGGCAAAACATTAAGATGCCTGGTTTTTAAATTCTATTAAATCCAAAACTCGTCTGAAATTCATGAAACTTCGCATGCTATCATGGAGCAGCATCAACATGTCGTGGTAAAAAATTTGTCCCATTTGGGGCAGGTTTGGGTATATGCTTCTCACAAACCAGAGCTTCTCAAAACAAGCATGATGGTTTTCGGTAGGGAACATCCCACCTTTGGGGACGAAACGATATCCATTGCCTCTTATTATTTCGAAATTTTTTCTCGTGTCAACATAGAACAACTGGATTGTTGTGTGAATTTTTGTGATTTTTTGGGGTTCGTTTGGGAATTTTATGCATTAACTAAGTTTTTAATGCATTTATGTGCATAATTCATATTTGAACTACATGCACATGCTCCAGTGCATGTAAATTGGTTGAAAAATCAAATCTGTGTCCTTGGGTGCATGCTTAGGTCCCATGCAAGAAATGGGAATGAATTTCAAACACCAGGGCACCATTGATTGCCGGCAAAACATTGAGATGCCTGGTTTTTAAATTCTAGTAAATCCAAAACTCGTTTGAAATTCATGAAACTTGGCATGCTACCATGGAGTGGCATCAACATGTCGTGCTAAATTTTTTGTCTCATTTGGGGCAGGTTTGGGTATATGAAAGTGCAACTATCCCTAGGTGGTTTTGGTAATTCCTAACAACAAATAGCTCATTGAGCTAATGCTATTTCAAGATTAATATTTCAGGAAAGCTCAATGATTGGCATGGCATGGATGAGAAAAGTGGACCCCTCAACTTCTAAGGAAAAAAGGATTGGCTCAAGCTCAAAGCTCAAGACTCTACATTTTCTATTTTAGTGATCCAAGATCACATTGAGTCTATAGGAAAAGCCAATACTATCAAGGAGGGATGAGGTGTTGCTTAATGAGGCTCTTGCTCAAAATGCTTAGTGATATGCTCCAAAGCCCTCAACTACTTCCTCACATCCACATATGACCTAATCCAAAAGTCAAACTCGGCCCCACCAATTCTTTCTATCCGGCGCCACCGAGTTCAGATGTCATAGCCATTGCCACAAACAAACCCTATGCAAATCGGTTTCACCGATAGGGATCTCGGTCTCACCGAGATGGGATTGTAATCTCTCTGTTTCCCTTTGTAACATTTCGGTCCCACCGAGATGAGCGATCGGTCCCACCGAGATTGCAATGTAAACTCTCTGTTTCCTTTTCGTAACATTTTCGTCTCACCGAAATGAGCGAATCGGTCCCACCGAGTTTACCTGACCAACTCTCTGGTTAGCTTATTACTAAAATCGGTCTCACCAAGTTTGTGTAATCAGTCTCACCGAGATTACGTTATGCCCTAACCCTAACCATACCGGTCCTACCGAGTTGCATGTCGATCCCACCGAAAATCCTAACGGTCACTAGATTTGCTGAATCTGTCCGACCGAGTTTGTCAATTCGGTCCCACCGAGATTGGCAAGTTGTGTGTAACGGTTAAATTTTGTGTGGAGGCTATATATACCCCTCCACCTCCTCTTCATTCACGGAGAGAGCCATCAGAACGAACCTACACATCCAACTTACCTTTTTTGAGAGAGAACCACCTACACTTGTGTTGAGGCCAAGATATTCCATTCCTACCATATGAATCTTGATCTCTAACCTTCCCCAAGTTGCTTTCCACTCAAATCTTCTTTCCACCAAATCCATATCCTGTGAGAGAGAGTTGAGTGTTGGGGAGACTATCATTTGAAGCACAAGAGCAAGGAGTTCATCTAAAGATCATAAAAAGAGTCGCACAATCATGTTTTTAGATTTGCACATATAGGTAGCTGGTCGGCGTAGCTGCAGAAATTGCACATTGTACTGAAAGGGTTCATGTAGATTGTGACGTCGAAGTCAAATAGTTTTGTCAGGTTGGACATGATAGTAACCCAAGTTGGATACAAATTCATAGTTGGACAACAAGATGATGCTAAGTTGACTAAATGTCTCTTTCTAAGGTGATCTATTGTTTACTATTTTTTGTTGGCATCCAAAGTAGTTGTAGTTGCACACATACTAATTCTAGTTGGCACATGCATGGCCACAAAGTTGCACAATCCGGTTTGCATAATCGCATATGAATTGTAGTGGGAGGTTCTTACGCCCCGCCGTGAAGTTGCATATTTTAAATCGCCGTGATCGCACATGCATGGCAACAGAGTTGCACAATCAGGTCCGCATAGTCGCACATGAATTATCGTGGGAGGTTATCACGCTCGGCTGCGGAGTTGCACACTCTTGCTGGCATAGTCGCACACTCATGGACACAAAGTTGCACAATCTCGTCCGCATAGTCGCACATGAATTGTAGTGCGAGCTGCTCACGCATGGCCTCACACATGCATGGCCACAGAGTTGCACGATCTTGTCCACATAGTCGCACATGAATTATCGTGGGAGGTGCTCACGCCCGGCCGTGAAGTTGCACACTCTCGTCGGTATAGTCGCACATGCATGGCCACAGAGTTGCACAATCTCGTACGCATAGTCGCACATAAATTGTCGTGGGAGGTGCTCACGCATGACCGCGGGGTTGCATACTCTCATCGGCACAGCCGCACTTGCATGGACAAAAGTTGCACAATCTCGCCCGCGTAGTCGCACATGAATTGTCGTGGGAGGTGCTCATACATGGCCGCGGAGTTGCACACTCTCGTCGGCACAGTCGCATATGCATGTCCATAGAGCTGTACAATCTCGTCCACATAGTCGCACATGAGTTGTTGCGGGAGGTGCTCATGCCCGGTCGCGAAGTTGCACGCTCTCATCGGCATAATCGCACATGCATGGCCATAGAGTTACACAATCTCGTCTGGATAATCACACATGAATTGTCAGGGGAGGTGCTCACGCCCGGCCGCGGAGTTACACACTCTCGTCAGTATAGTCGCACATGTATGGCCACCGAGTTGCACAATCTCGCTCGGATAGCCGCACATAAATTGTCGTGGGAGGTTCTCACGCATGGTCGTGGAGTCGCACACTCTCGTCGGCGCAGTCGCACATGTATGACACAGAGTTGCACAATCTCGTCTGCATAGTCATACATGAATTGTCGTGGGAGGTGCTCGTGCATGGCCGCGAAGTTGCACACGCACAGTCGCACATACATGTCCGTGGAGTTGCACAATCTCGTCTACATAGTCGCACATGAGTTTTTGTGGGAGGTGCTCATGCCTGGCCGCGGAGTTGCAGACTCTCGTCGGCATAGTCTCACAGGCATGGCCACACAATTGCACAATCTCGTCTGCATAGTCGCACATGAATTGTTGTGGGAGGTGCTCACGTCCGACCACGGAGTTGCACACTCTTGTGTGCATAGTCGCACATGTGTGGCCTGGAGTTGGGACATTCTTATAGGATAGTCCCTCAAATGCGGTTGTGGGGGTTGCACTAGCGCGGCGACTACTGAGGCGATTGGCGAGCACTGGGCAATGCAGAGCAATTGCACATTTCACTGTTAGAGAGTAGTATGGGGTGGTGCCACTAGTGAAAACTGCATGGCCTGGGCAACAAACGAAGTTGCACATCTCACTGGAAGGAGGCAGTTTTGGGGTGGAGGTCCCATAGAGGAAAAATGCACGTTTTGAAGGAAATATGCCCTAGAGGCAATAATAAAGTTGTTATTTATATTTCCTTATATCATGATAAATGTTTATTATTCATGCTAGAATTGTATTAACCGGAAACTTTCTACATGTGTGAATACATAGACAAAGCAGTGTCACTAGTATGCCTCTACTTGACTAGCTCGTTAATCAAAGATGGTTAAGTTTCCTAGCCATAGACATGAGTTGTCATTTGATGAACGGGGTCACATCATTAGAGAATGATGTGATTGACAAGACCCATCCGTTAGCTTAGCATGATGATCGTTTAGTTTGTTGCTATTGCTTTCTTCATGACTTATACATGTTCCTATGACTATGAGATTATGCAACTCCTGAATACCGGAGGAACACTTAGTGTGCTATCAAATGTCACAACATAACTGGGTGATTATAAAGATGCTCTACAGGTGTCTCTGATGGTGTTTTTTGAGTTGTCATAGGTCGAGATTAGGATTTGTCACTCCGATTGTCGAAGAGGTATCTCTGGTCCCTCTCGGTAATGCACATCATTATAAGCCTTGCCAGCAATGTGACTAATGAGTTAGTTACGGGATGATGCATTACGGAACAAGTAAAGAGACTTGTCGGTAACGAGATTGAACTAGGTATGATGATACCAATGATCGAATCTCGGGCAAGTAACATACTGATACGTATCCGTTGTATCTATAATTTTTTATTATTTAATGCCAATATTCTACAACTTTTACATACTTTTGGCAAATTTTTATACTATTTTTGGGACTAACATATTGATCCAGTGCAAGTTCCTGTTTGTTGCATGTTTTTTGTTTCGCAGAAAATCCATATCAAACGGAGTCCAAACGGGATAAAAACTGAAGGAGATTTTTTGGAATATATGTGAATTTTGGGAAGTGGAATCAACGCGAGACGATGCCCGAGGGGCCCATGAGGGTGAGGGGCGTGCCCTGGGACCTCGTGGACAATCCGTAAGACAGTTGGTGCCCTTCTTTCGCCGCAAGAAAGCCAATATTCGGATAAAAAACATGTCCAAATTTCAGCCCAATCGGAGTTACGGATCTCCGGGAAATTAAGAAATGGTGAAAGGGCAGAATCAGGCAACGCAGAAACAGAGGGAGACAGAGAGACAGATCCAATCTCGAAAGGACCAGAGGGGAAACCCTTCTCCCACCTAGGTACAAGGTCAAGGAAGAAGAAGAAGAAGAAGGGGGCTCTCTCCCCCTCTCTCCCGGTGGCGCCGGAACGTCGCCGGGGCCATCATCGTGCGACGGCGATCTACACCAACACCTCCGTCATCTTCACCAACATCTCCATCACCTTTCCCCATCTAACTACAGTGGTCCACTCTCCCGCAACCCGTTGTACCCTCTACTTGAACATGGTGCTTTATGCTTCATATTATTATCCAATGATGTGTTGCCACCCTATGATGTCTGAGTAGATTTTCGTTGTCCTATCGGTAATTGGTGAATTGCTATGATTGGTTTAAATTGCTTTTGGTTATATTACTGTCCTTTGGTGCCCATCATATGAGCGCGCGCGTGGATCACACCATGGGGTTAGTTGTATGTTGATAGGACTATGTATTGGAGGGCAAGAGTGACAGAAGCTTTAACCTAGCATACAAATTTATGCATACGGGATTGAAGGGGGACCAATATATCTTAATGCTATGGTTGGGTTTTACCTTAATGAATGTTAGTAGTTGCGGATGCTTGCTAATAGTTCCAATCATAAGTGCATAGAATTCCAAGTCAGGGATGGCATGCTAGCAGTGGCCTCTCCCACATAAAACTTGCTATCGGTCTAGTAAAGTAGTCAATTGCTTAGGGACAATTTCGCAACTCCTACCACCACTTCTCCACACTCGCTATACTAACTTTATTGCTTCTTTACCAAAACAGCCCCTAGTTTTTATTTACATGCTCTTTATATTCTTGCAAACCTATCCAACAACACCTACAAAGTACTTTTAGTATCATACTTGTTTTAGGTAAAGCGAATGTTAAGCATGCGTAGAGTTGTATCTGTGGTTGATAGAACTTGAGGGAATATTTGTTATACCATTAGCTCCTCGTTGGGTTTGACACTCTTACTTATCGAAACAAGCTACAATTTATCCCCTATACTTGTGGGTTATCAAGACCTTTTTCTGGCGCCGTTGCCGAGGAGTTATAGCGTGGGGTGAATATTCTCGTGTGTGCTTGTTTGCTTTGTCACTAAGTAGTTTTTATTTTGTGCTCCTGTTTTCTATCTTTAGTTATGGGTAGGAAAGCATAAAATACCAAAAAATTAGTTGTACCTACTACACCAATGGTTGAAGAACCACTCAAAATCTATCACACTCTTGAAGCTTTTTACTTGGATCATCTTCGATCCCTATGTGCTCGTGCTGAAACCCCAACTAGCTTAGTTGAGGGAAAATCTTTAGATGAGCATGCTTGTTATGTGCGACACCGCATATCTGAAAAAGGGAAACTTTTACTGGATCAAATTCATCGTTTGCAATGCTATGCTTGGAATTTATGTGAAATATATGATGTTACTTGTTGTTCTGAAAACCCTAAGAAACACCTTCCCTACCAATGTGAGTTTAGTGATAATGGAATCGTATCTTCGTATGCTAAGGGTGTTTATAATTACTACGATGTTCAACAAATTGAAGAATTTGTTGCTTTTAGGGGTGCTTATGGAATTTCTTCTTTGATTGAAACGTATGATGCTACTCTTTACACATCTGAAAATTTTGCCATACTTAAATATTATTATGATAATTATGCTTCTAATGCCTATGTGAAACCATATATTGAGGACTCCTCCGTTGTCCAAGAAGAGATTAATATTTTGCAGGAGTCTATGGAAGAAGGAATTGATGAAACTATGGGCTCATTGGATGAAAAAGATGATCAGGAGAGCGAAGAACAAAAGGAGGAAGAGCAGATTAGCTACCCGTGCCCACCTTCTAATGAGAGGAACTCTTCAACTCATACATTGTTTAATTTCCCTTCGTGCTTACCGAAGGATGATTGTTATGATGATTGTTATGATCTCGTTGATTCTTTTGAAATATCCCTTTTTGATGACGCTTGCTATGCTTGTGGCCAAGATGCCAATATGAATTATGCTTATGGAGATGAACTTGCTATAGTTCCTTATGTTAAACATGAAATTGTTGCTATTGCACCCACGCATGATAGTCCTATTATCTTTTTGAATTCTCCCGACTACATTATATCGGAGAAGTTTGCCCTTATTAAGGATTATATTGATGGGTTGCGCTTTACTACTACACATGATGATTTTGATAGATATAATATGCATGTGCTTTCTGCTCCTACTTGCAATTATTATGAGAGAGGAACTACATCTCCGCCTCTCCATATTTCCAATATGATAAAATTGCAAGAAACCGTTTATACTATGCATTGGCCTTTACTATGTGTGCATGAATTGTTCTTTTATGACATGCCGATGCATAGGAAGAGAGTTAGACTTTGTTGTTGCATGATATATGTTACTTTGTGCTCCCTGCTAAATCACAAATCATTGTTAATTAAAATTGGCTTTGATATACCTTCGGATCCGGGTGGATCCATTACTTGAGCACTATATGCCTAGCTTAATGGCTTTAAAGAAAGCGCTGCTAGGGAGACAACCCGAAAGTTTTATAGAGTCATTTATTTCTGTTGTGTGCTTCTATAAAATTTAAAAACAAAAATAATGTGCCAAGATTTGCCTTTAGGATGTTTACATTGCTTGTTGGTTTGTGCAGTGCAAAACAGAAACTCTAGCTGTAGTGCGCGATTTTAAAATTTTTACTGAAACATCAAATGGTTATGAAATTTTTGTGCTGTCTTTCTATACAAATTGTTTATTTTTCCTAATTTTTTTAGAATTTTTGGAGTACCAGAGGTATGGTGAATGTTCAGATTATTACAGACTGTCCTGTTTAAGACAGATTCTAATTTTGATGCATAGTTTGCTTGTTTTAATGAAACTATCGATTTCTATCAGTGGATTAAGCCATGGAAAAGTTATATTACAGTAGCTACAATTAAAAAACAAAATATTAATTGGTTTGCAACAGTACTTAGAGTAGTGATTTGCTTTATTATACTAACGGATCTTACCGAACTTTCCGTTGAGTTTTGTGTGGATTAAGTGTTCGAAGATCGAGGATGTCTCGATGTGAGGAGAAGGAGGAGAGGCAAGAGCTCAAGCTTGGGGATGCCCAAGGCACCCCATGTAAATATTCAAGGAGACTCAAGCGTCTAAGCTTGGGGATGCCCCGGAAGGCATCCCATCTTTCTTCAACAAGTATCGATATGTTTTCGGATTCGTTTCGTTCATGTGATATGTGCAAATCTTGGAGCGTCTTTTGCATTTAGTTTTCACTTTTCTTTATGCACCATGCTGGTATGATATAGTCCATGGTTTATTTATATAATTCTCTTTGCACTTCACTTATATCTTTTGAGTATGGCTTTATAGAATGCTTCTTGTGCTTCACTTGTATCATTTGAAGTTTGGATTGCGTGTTTCTCTTCACATAGAAAACCGCCATTTGTAGAATGCTCTTTTGCTTCACTTATATTTGTTAGAGCGTGGGCATATCTTTTGTAGAAAGAATTAAACTCTCTTGCTTCACTTATATCTATTTAGAGAGTTGACAGGAACTGGTCATTCACATGGTTAGTCATAAAATCCTACATAAAACTTGTAGATCACTAAATATGATATGTTCGATTCCTTGCAATAGTTTTGCGATATAAAGATGGTGATATTAGAGTCATGCTAGTGGGTAGTTGTGGATTGTAGAAATACTTGTGTTGAAGTTTGTGATTCCCGTAGCATGCACGTATGGTGAACCGTTATGTAACAAAGTTGGAGCATGAGGTATTTATTGATTGTCTTCCTTATGAGTGGCGGTCGGGGACGAGCGATGGTCTTTTCCTACCAATCTATCCCCCTAGGAGCATGCGCGTAGTACTTTGTTTCAATGACTGGTAGATTTTTGCAACAAGTATGTGAGTTCTTTATGACTAATGTTGAGTACATGGATTATACGCACTCTCACCCTTCCATCATTACTAGCCTGTTCGGTACCGTGCATTGCCCTTTCTCACCTCGAGAGTTGGCGCAAACTTCGCCGGTGCATCCAAACCCCGTGATACGATACGCTCTATCACATGTAAGCCTCCATATATCTTCCTCAAAACAGCCACCATACCTACCTATCATGGCATTTCCGTAGCCATTCCAAGATATATTGTCATGCAACTTCCATCATCATCATATACATGACTTGAGCATTTATTGTCATATTGTTGTGCATGATCGTAAGATAGCTAGCATGATGTTTTCATGGCTTGTCCGTTTTTTGATGTCATCGCTACACTAGATCATTGCACATCCCGGTACACCTCCGGAGGCATTCATATAGAGTCATATCTTTGTTCTAGTATCGAGTTGTAATATTGAGTTGTAAGTAGATAAAAGTGTGATGATCATTATTATTAGAGCATTGTCCCGTGTGAGGAAATAAAAATAATAAATAGAAGAGAAAGGCCAAAAAAAGGGAAAGGCCCCAAAAAAGAGAAAGGCCAAATAAAAAAAGAGATGGCCCAAAAAAAGAAAAAAATGAGAGAAAAGAGAGAAGGGACAATGTTACTATCCTTTTACCACACTTGTGCTTCAGAGTAGCACCATGTTCTTCATATAGAGAGTCTCTTGAGTTATCACTTTCATATACTAGTGGGAATTTTCATTATAGAACTTGGCTTGTGTATTCCAACGATGAGCTTCCTCAAACGCCCTAGGTCTTCATGAGCAAGCAAGTTGGATGCACACCTACTTAGTTTCAGTTTGAGCTTTCATACACTTATAGCTCTAGTGCATCCGTTGCATGGCAATCCCTACTCCTCACATTGACATCAATTGATGGGCATCTCCATAGCCCGTTGATTAGTCGCGACAATGTGAGACTTTCTCCTTTTTGTCTTCTCCACACAACCTCCACCATCATATTCTATTCCACCTATAGTGCTATGTCCATGGCTCACGCTCATGTATTGCGTGAAAGTTGAAAAGGTTTGAGAACGTCAAAAGTATGAAACAATTGCTTGGCTTGTCATAGGGGTTGTGCATGATTTTAATATTTTTTGTGGTGAAGATGGAGCATAGCTGCACCATATGATTTTGTAGGGATAACTTTCTTTGGCCATGTTATTTTGAAAAGACATGATTGCTTTATTAGTATGCTTGAAGTATTATTGTCTTAATGTCAAATGATAGACTATTGCTTTGAATCACTCGTTTCTTAATATTCATGTCATGATTAGATTACATGATCAAGATTATGCTAGGTAGCATTCCACATCAAAAATTATCTTTTTTATCATTTACCTACTCGAGGACGAGCAGGAGTTAAGCTTGGGGATGATGATACATCTCCGTCGTATCTATAATTTTTTATTGTTCCATGCCAATATTATACAACTTTTACATACTTTTGGCAACTTTTCATACTATTTTTGGGACTAACATATTGATCCAAAGGCTCAAAGCGATTCTGTTTGTTTCATGTTTTTTGTTTCGCAGAAAATCCATATCAAACGGAGTCCAAACGGGATAAAAACTAACGGAGATTTTTTTGGAATATATGTGAATTTTAGGAAGTGGAATCAACGCGAGACAATGCCCGAGGGGCCCACGAGGGTGAGGGGCGCGCTCTGGGCCCTCGTGGCCACTCCGTAAGGCGGTTAGTGCCCTTCTTTCGCCGCAAGAAAGCCAATATCCGGATAAAAATTGTGTCCAAATTTTAGCCCAATCGGAGTTACGGATCTCCGAGAAAGCCAATATCCGGATAAAAATCGTGTCCAAATTTCAGCCCAATCGGAGTTACGGATCTCCGAGAATTTAATAAACGGTGAAAGGGCAGAATCAGGCAACGCAGAAACAGAGAGAGACAGAGAGACATATCCAATCTCGGAGGGGCTCTCCCCCCTCCCATGCCATGGAAGCCAAGGACCAGAGGGGAAACCCTTCTCCCACCTAGGGACAAGGTCAAGGAAGAAGAAGAAGAAGGGGGGCTCTCTCCCCCTCTCTCCTGGTGGCGCCAAAACGCCGGGGAATATCATCGTCTTGACGGCGATGTACACCAACACCTCCGTCATCTTCACCAACATCTCCATCACCTTCCCCCATCTACCTACAGCAGTCCAGTCTCCGACAACCCGATGTACCCTCTACTTGAACATGGTGCTTTATGCTTCATATTATTATCCAATGATGCGTTGCCATCCTATGATGTCTGAGTAGATTTTCGTTGTCCTATCGTGTCGGGGCAGGCTGATCTGGCCCACGAACACCTATGGGACCGGCGGACCGAGCCCCTTTTGGTTCGGCGGGGAGCGGAGGTTGCACGAAGAGCAGATCGAGGCGAAGCACGCGAGAGGTTTACCCAGCTTCGGAGCTCTCCAGAGAGATAATACTCCTACTGCTGCATGTCTAGGTGTATTGCGTTCTTGCTCAGGAGCGCTCGAGTGCTACAGTACAGACGAGCTGCTAACGAGACTGAGCGTGGAGGGAACTGATCGACCAACCCTTTCTACGTTGCGCATGGGCCTCCTTTTATATGCTCAAGGGGCTCCGACAGGTGGCAACGTAGACGGGGTACAAATGGAAAAATAGTGGTTGGTACACCTACTTATACAAAGGTACATTGTGCTATACCTAACCTCGACGGCGGGGGACAAAGGCATTAAATGCCCATCTAGTCGCCCTAACAAAGGCAAACAGGGACCGTCAGGGGCGCCACCGCTTGCCACGATGGCAAACTTGTCAGCGCTGCTTGCCACCTCGCACCGCTTTCTGCACCTCTCGCCACAGCGCTTTGAAAGGTCCTGTGGCGACACGTTAGTGAATGTGCCGGAGCGTGGTACAGAGAGGTGGTGCGCTGACAGCGCCTTGCATGATTGTTGTCTTGTCGCGCCGGAAGCTTGTCGCTCATCGGGCCTTCCCGCAAGCTCCTCTTGCGGGGCCTTGTCTTGTAAGTGTGCAGGGTGGCCTTCCGGCACGCTCCTCGTGCCGGGGCCGTGTCTCCTATGTGCCTTGGGTGGCCTTCCCGGCAAGCTCCTCTTGCCGGGGCCTTGTCTCCCTGACTTGAATACTTTGTTCTTGAATGGCCCCAAAGGAACCATGGAGGACCTTGGCGGTCACCCGGTAAGCCCTGCCGCGGAGGGCTGCAACTGCCCGTGCACAAGTTCGGGATACTAGGGTACCCCTACTCTAGTACACCGACAGGAGCCCCCGGGCCTGGGCCACACACGGTGCCGAGCGCTGTTGGGCCAGGCCCAAAACAAGGCACGGGCACACGCGGCCCGGGTCACACCATAACTCACCCCGGACCCACCACGCCCCCCACGAACGGCACGCATCGAACGTGGCGTCGTGTGAGAGATCGTGGGCGAGATCGTGGGGGTTTCTTTATTCGAAAATCGAACGTCCGCCCCTCCCTCTTTATAAGCGGGGAAAGCAGGGCACGTCGCCTACCTTGCCGATTGCCGTCCCATCGAAAAACCACCGCTGCTCCCCTTCTTCTCAAGGGTGAAGAGAGCAGCGCTCACTTCATCGCCACTCAAAGACACTCAACGCCGCCGATCTCCTCCACCGCCTCCGCCATGGGCCCGAAAGTCGGACAAGGGGAAGACCGTGAAGTCGGCCGAGGCGCTGCGGCTTGGCGCTATGGAAGGAGCGGGCCGTCTTCCCCCCTCAGCCGCGAGGGAGCCGAGGGAGAACTACTACCTCTTCCGTCGACGGAGACGCAGGCGCATCCAGCGCCGAAGGTACTCCCCCACGCTGCCAGAACTGGCTGACGGGGTATCCCTTCTTCGCTCTTCTTCTCTGCGGGCTCTGCCCGCCTTCTCTGAAGTTCTTTTGTGACATTATGAACACCTCACGGGTTCCGCCTCCTTGATTTCACCCCCACCGCCAGTCTGACCATGGCGGTTTTCGCACATCTTTGCGAAAACTTTGTCGGAGTCCACCCAAATGCAGCTCTTTTCCGTCACTTCTTTTTACCCCGAGCCGAGAGAGGAGAGCCCCTTGCCGGAGGAATTGCTTGGGTCTCGTGGTCGGCAAGAAGGAGGCCTATCTGGAGGAGAGCTCTGTAGCAAATGGGAGGAGTGGAGGCAGATTGGTGCTGGATTGTTGAGGAGAACCCGCAGCCTTTTACCGCCCAAATACTAAACCCCGTGAGTACGCGGCAATGATTGGAGCAATCTGGCCCCGGAGGACGCTAGGATGAAGATCGCAGTTACCCGAATCCTCCGCCTTAGACTTGCCGGACTCACTGTAGGCACTGTTGGTGTGGACTTTCTTCATCACCGCATCGCCCCCTTGCAGGAGAGAAGGAGACCTGCCTGGGAATTTCAGAACGCAGCAGACATCATGAGGCTGCGCCCAGGCCTCAACTTCAACTTCACTGTCTTGGAGCTTGACGCAATGCTCTTAGAGATGTTCAAGCCTGATCCTGATCATCCGGAGATGTTTAGGTTGCCGAGGGGCATCGTTCCGTTGTGCAACAACTCGTCGCTTGACCGCGTCCGTGCAATGATGCCGTTGTGTGACTCCCATGGAATTGTCCCCACTTGGAAAGAGCCGCAGATGACGTGGTGCGGCAGTTTTTTGACAATCTAGTGGAAATGCCGGTCCGCCCGGCGAAGCGAGAGGGGCCTCACCCGCGACACTACTGACGATGAGATGCAGCGCATCGCCACTAGGCTGGAAGAGGCGGCGGCCGCTGCTGCCGCGGGCGAGTTTGACTTCACTATGGAGGAGGCGGAGGCAGCCGAGGCGGCAAGTCTTGTCGAGCGAAAGGAGTTCGTCGGTGAGGAAGAGCTTGCCGAGCCTGAAGCCGAGTCGAGCGAGCCCGCCGAGGCGGCAAGTCTCCACCTCCAAGCAGCTTGCCGCGAGCGGAGCCACCGGCTCCACCAAGAAGGCGTCTTCGCAAGGCTGGAGACGCAGCGGGGCGGCAGACGGGCCAACAGCCAGCAGCCATGACGCTGCTCCACCGCGCAAGCACTGCTTCCGCTGGAGCTCCTCACGCCGCTGCGGCAAGCTGGGCGGGCCCTCGCAGGCCACCGGTCCCGCTCCCGCCAAGCGTCAAGGGAGCCCTCCTCCGCCTCGTCGTGCAGGAGGCGGGCAGTCGACCTCTCCGTGCTCAGCTCCGACGAGGAAGAGGAAGAGTAAGATTCCTTCTTGTACTTGTAATTCTTCGATTTGTTGCCTTGTCTTGTATCTCGATACGCTTTACTCAATCCATTCCTTTTCAGGACGCTGGCCCAGAGGATGTCGAAGAGAGCCAAGACCCCGGTGATTGTCGTCGAGGACGAACCTACTACGACGGCAGGAGGCGCGTTCGAGACAACTTTGCCGGATGAGGCAACTCTCCTTCAAAGCAGCCCCCAGCGCAGCCCCCAGCGTAAGTATATGGTCTACTTCTTGCTGTTCGGTGTGCATGGGTGCTTTTTCCTTTGCTGATATCTGACTGTTGACTTGTGTAGGAGCAGAGCAGCATCCTTCTGCTTCGACTACGCCGCCAAGGGTGGATTCCCCGGCAAGGGAGCGTTCCCCGGCAAGGGACGGCACCAGCGATCCCTTGGTGGCGGAGACCATGACCGCAGCCCCCGGCGCCGGTACCCTTCTTGCCTGAGTACTTCCCTTGTGTTTTTCTTCTTCTGATTTTGTCTTTTAATATTTGCTTGACTTTCTTCATGCGTCCACCACAGAGCCAACGGAGACCGAGGTCGCCGGCGAGGAGGACGTGCGCGGCAACACTGACGAAGCCGTCGCCGTGGAAGAAGAAGCCGGCGCTGACGAGCCTGCCCGCCAAGAGGCCGCAGAAGCTGCCGCCGCAGAAGCTGGCGAGGGGTCTGGCGATCGCACTGACGACCCTGAGGCCGCAGGAGCGCCAGGCGCTACACCGACCGCCGATCCCTCCACCGTTGCTGCAGCGTCAGGCTCCGAAGAGCCCCAGCCTAGCGCCTACTTGAAGGTCGGCGACGGCGTCTTCATCAAGCTCCCATGGGAGTCGAGCCTGTGGCGCCGGCCAAGGAGAAACCTTCGATGAAGAGCTGCTCGCCTCCGCTGGCTGGCCGACGCTTAGTTGACGCGCCAAGCAGCGGCAAGCGAGCCCGGGAGGAGCAACGATGCGAAGCTGCTGCCGCTCTACCGCGCCCGACAAGCCAAACTGGAATCCCGGGAGGCGCTTGTCGGGAAGGCGGGAGCAGACATCGAGAAACGCGCGGAGGAGCTTCGGGGCCGCAACCAGGAAGCTCTCCGGTCCTTGGAAGAGGAGCGGGAGCAACTCGCCGAGGAGCATAAGGCCTTCATCCTCGAGAAGGCTGAAGCTGAGGAGGAACAATGACTTGTCACGAGAAGTCGCTCACTGCAGGAAGGTGAGCTGGCGCGTGAAGGTTAACCTTGACAGCCATGAGGATGATCTCGCCATGCGCGAGGAAACATTTGACGGGCTCTCAAGGAAGCAAAGGATGCTGCCAGCTGCCGAGGCCGCCAAGAAGGAGCCTGGAGACGAAGGTGGCGCAGCTTGAGGCCAGCCTCAAGAAGAAGCGGCGAGGAGCTCGCTGCACTCAAGCACGAGCGCGAGAAGGACGCCTACACTCTTGGCGAGCTGCAGGGCTGCCTCGCCGAGAGGAGCAAGGAGCTCGGCGTCGCCGGGGACTCCAATGCGACCTTGAGTTGAAGCTAACTACTTTGACTCGGGGCTGGGACGGGCGCCAAGGAGAAGGAGGTGGCCTTCAAGGAGAAGATCAAGGCCGATGAGGAGCTGTTGGCGAATGTTGTTGCCGCCCAGAGTGCCTTGAGGGAGAATGTGGAGCACTGGACCGAGGGTCTCGTGGATACTGCTGCAGCCATCCACAGGGAGCTGATGGAGCTGGGGATGGTGGATCTTGGATACTCCTCCGACGAGCACCTCCAACCCAGCGCCAAGCTCAGCTTGTTCTTCAAGTGCGTGGTGACGGCTCTCCAGCGACTCCGGGAAGAGGTCCCAAAACAGCTGGCCGAGGAGTCGCGCCCGGATCTGTGAGCCCTCCAAAGGTGTTGATGAAGGTGGCCTTCCGCAACCCAGGCCTCAACCTCACCAACGTCCTCAAGTCCCTGCCACGGATGCCGATGTGGAAGCGCTCAAGACCCTTGTCGCACTCCATTGTGGACAGGGTGAGCGGAATCAAGAGGGTTGAGGGCGATCGCGTAGATTAGGCCGCCTGCTTTTCTCTTTCTCTTGCCGCTGCTGGTCATGTCATAGGAACAATCCATTAGAGCTGCGGCAAGCTATCTTGTAATATAACTTTATTTTGAGTATCAATTGCTATGTTATTTCATTTACTTGATTCCTTCCTTTGTATGTTTTTGCCTTACGCTTTTAGGGAACTTGTCGGTAGCGGGCACCGAGCCATGGCCGCCAGTCTTGAACGTCGTGACTTCTTTGGCGGTGCCGCTTCCGACAAAGCAACCTTGTCGCAACTAGTCGCAGCTCACTTAAGTTGTTGAGCGGACTCGAAACAAAAGTAAGGCGCAACTAGCTACGAAGTTGATTCCTCTGCGCACAGGTCTTCCATACAAAGTTCGGTCGTTCAAGGAAGATAACTTAAAATTTTAAAACTGATTGCTCAAACTTTGGCAACTTAGCTTTTTGTCGCTTGCTTCCCAAAGAAGGCTAGACTTCCTTGAGCGACGCTTGGTCCACACCATTATCTTCTCCTTTCCCCCCGGCAAACTTGTGTGCGAGGGAACCTTCTTTTCTTTGAGAAAGAGAAAGAAGAGAAAATAAAGATATGGAGCCTCGTGGCTCGTTATCACTTACCACGGGTAGGTGCTGCACAAAGTGTCAGATAGCGCATGCAAATAGAAGTAAAAAGCATGAAATCGACAAGGTGTGCGAAGCACGCTAGCTTTACTGATGCACGGGGTCTGCACCCGGCTTTGTACAAAGGATTACATGCATCAGCGGCAAGACTTGTACAAAAGGTGGTTGCCGGAACAGGTTCCGGCAACCGCGCCCTACGGGTAAAACTTACGAAGATGCTCAATATTCCAGGAGTTGCTCACCGGAATGCCATCTCGGTCTCAAGGCGGACAGCGCCAGGCCTAGTGACTCGTTTCACCCGATAAGGGCCTTCCCACTTTGGTGTCAACTTGTTGGAATTCTTGGCGGACAGAACGCGCCGAAGAACAAGGTCGCCTTCCTCGAGACTTGGCATTGACTTTGCGGCTATGGTAGCGGCGCAAAGCTTCTTTGGTACCGAGCAGCTCGTCTGACAGCCGAAGACGATCTTCCTCAAGGAGCAGCATCATCTTGTCGCAGCTGCTCTTGCTCAAGCTCATCATAAGCGAGCACTCGAGGCGATCCGTATCTGAGTTCCGTGGGGAGAACTGCCTCGCTCCATAGACTAGAGCGAAAGGTGTGCGGCGGTGGCTCGATTTGGCGTCGTCTGATCGACCAAAGAACCACCGGCAGCTCCTCAATCCAGCTTTCTTCCGCACTTGTGCAGCCTGTCGAAAGTTACGGTCTTGAGCCCGCCGCAGCACTTCAAAGATTTGCCCTCTTCCGCTTGACTGTTGCTTCTCGGATGAGCAAGCGAAGCGAAATGAACCTTGGCGCCAAGATCTTGGATGTCTTGCATGAAGGTGCGGCTTGTGAACTGTGTGCCGTTGTCGGTGATGATCCTGTTAGGGATTCGAAACGGCAAACAATCGACTTGAAGAACTTGATCGCGTCTTGTCTTTGTCACCTTCCTCACTGCTTCCACTTCCGGCCACTTTGTGAACTTGTCGATTGCAACGTACAAGTACTCAAAGCCCCCGACAGCTCGGGGGAAGGGGCCGAGGATGTCGAGCCCCCAGACCGAAAATGGCTGGTGTATCTGCTCGGAATGGAACTGGCACGCTTCACACTTGGTTACTTGTGCAGTTGCATCCTGGAGGGCTATCGGCCAAAAGAAACCTTGCCGGAACGCTTTGTTAGGCAAGTGCTCTGGCGCCAATGTGGTGACCACATATGCCTCCATGTATCTTCGCCAACAGCTTTTGTCCGTCTTCGGTGAATACACTTCAATTTCACACCGTTGAGCCTTCTTACATGCGGTGTCTTTGTCGACAAACTGGTACATACTTGACCGTCGGGCTACTCTTTCCGCTTTTTCTTGCTCTTCGGGAAGTTCTCCCGTCTCAAGGAAATGGACAATCTGATGCGCCCATCTTGGAGCTTGCAGCTCGACAACAAGGACTAAAGGCACATTTGCTTTGCTGCGGGAATATCAGCTTCATGGCGAGAACCTCGCGACTCAGCCGAGCTTGACGTTCCCGGCAAGCTTGCCGAGCAAAACTTGTCGGGAGCGCGTGCTTCAACGAAACAAACCACAGGGCTTGTCGGAGCACTGCCCCTCAAAGATGTTGGTGTCGATCTTGGGGACCTTCGTGGCGGCGGCTTGGAAAGCTCTGCGGAAAGTAGTCACCATAGATCAACCTCCTCTTCTTGCTCTTCTGTCCGGTTGGTGGTGTTCTGAGACGGTTGAGTCAGCTTGAGCACAAAAATCCCTGGTTCCACAGGTAACTTAAGTGCGGCGTACTTTGACAGGCCATCAGCAATGTCGTTCTGAGTTCTCGGAATATGTTCCATTTGCAGGCCGTCAAAGTGCTCTTCTAGCTTCCTCACTTCATCAACATAAGCTTCCATCAACGGACTCTGATAATTCTTGTTCACTTGGCGGATAACAAGTTGTGAGTCACCCCGACGATGAGCTTCTTGATCCCAAGGTCTACTGCGATCTTCGAGACCCGGCAAGCAAACATTCATACTCTGTCGTATTGTTTGTTGCACGGTCCTTGGGAAAGTGCATCTGGACTACGTGACTTGAGGTGCTCTCCGTGGGTGCGACAAGCGACACGCCCGGCACCGCGCCTTGCTGCAGCAGAAGGCACCATCAAAGTACATCAGCCACTCTTTGCTTGCTTCCTTGACGGGAATGCTCGTCTCGAATTTCTTCATCCGGGTGTTGGCGTCCATTCTACTATGAACTCCGCCAATGCTCGCTTTGGATAGTTGAAGTGCTCTCAAACTTGAGGCCAAAGCTTGATAGTTCCAGTGCCCACTCGACAATCACATGCATTTGCCTCTGGATTTTGCAGTATCCTCTTCAATGAAAGCGAGTGACAAGCTGTGATCTCATGTGCCCGAAAGTAATGTCGCAGCTTTCTCGAGGCCATGAGAAGGCCGAAAAGCAATTTTCGCACACCGTAGTACCTTGACCTAGCCCCCTGCAGAAGGGAACTAACAAAGTAAACTGGGCGCTGCACCATCCTTTTCTCGCATCTTGTCATGCGTCTGCAGATTCGTCCTTGTCGGGACCAGAGCTTGCCGGGCGAAGCCCCACCTTGTCGCTGGATGTGTCTCGCCATGGTTGCTAGCTCATCATCCGCCTCCCTCTCCGCTACTAACGCAGCACTAACCACTTGATTGGTTGCCGCTATATATAGCAGCAACTTCTCTTGTGGCTTAGGTGCGACAAGTGTTGGAGTGGAGGCGAATATCTCTTCAAGTCTGCGGTAGCAGCCTCCGCTTCGAGTCCATTGCATCGGACCTGCCTTTTTCAAAATTTTGAAAATGGCGAGCGCTTCAGCAGAACCTAGAGATAAACCTCTTGAGAGCGACTACGCAACCAAAGAAGCCTTCGTACATCCTTGACGCGCTTTGGTGCTTCAATCCGTTCAATGGCCTTGATCTTGTCAGATTAGCTTCAATTCCCGCCGAGACACGAAGAAGAACCCGAGAAGCTTGCGGAAGGGACTCCAAACACACACTTCTCGTGGTTGAGCTTGAGGTTGATCTTGCGCAGATTTGTAAAGGTTTCATCTAAATCTTGAACTAGGGTCGCCTTGTCCTTGCTTTTGACCACTATGTCATCCATGTATGCTTCCACATTTACATTGCATTTGCGGCTCAAAAGCATCATGAACTACTCTTGCAAACGTTGAACCAGCATTCTTTAACCCAAAGGGCATCCGTACAAAACGGTATGTGCCACATGGGGTGATGAATGCGGTCTTCTCCTCATCCTCTTCTGCCATGAAGATCTGATGAATATCCTGAATATGCATCCAGAAATGAAAGCAAGTCACATCCGGCCGTGGAGTCAACAATCTGGTCGATGCGCGGCAAGGGAAATGGGTCTTTGGGACAAGCTTTATTGACATCGATGAAAGTCGATACAAAGCCTCCATTTCCGTTAGCCTTCTTGATACAACTACAGGATTGGCCAACCACGTGGGATGGAGCACTCCTCGACAAGGCCTCGCCGCTTCCGGTTCTTGATTTCTTCCGCGATGAACTCTTGACGCTCCACCGCTTGCTTCGACTTTCTGCTTGAAGGGCCGCGCGATGAGGAAAAAGCGGCAAGATGGTGCTCAATTACTTTCACAGGAACACCGGGATGTCGGGCGATTGCCATGCAAACACGTCGACGTTCGCCCGCAGGAAAGCAACAAGCGCGCCTTCCTATTTAGGGTCGAGAGAGGCACTGATGGTGAAGGTACCACCAGTGCCGTCCTCCTTGGCGGACACCTTTTTGGTCTCTGGTGGAGCTGCCATCGTCTTCTTACACTTGCCGGTGGAGCTCGATGGTGCGTCCTCGACGGTAGCGCAGCACTCCGAAGAGGTGCGCTTGTCGGAGTGGGCATCAGAGCTCTTGCCGGACTTGGTCTTCTTCTTCCCTCCGGGAGCTTCAGCGGCAAGTGGCTTGCAATCTGTCGCGGCTGCTACTTCCCGGTAGATCTTGTCGGCAGATAAGAGCATCCTTCTTGTCGCCAGGACGGAGATGACACTTATCGGGCCCGGCATCTTGAGGAGGTTGTAGGCATAGTGAGAGGCCGCCATGAATTTAAGCGAAGTCTTTGGGCGGCCAAGTATTCCATTGTAAGGCAATGGAAAGTCAGCAACATCAAAGGTGACCCTCTCGATCCACGAAGTTTAACTTCGCTGCCAAATGTTACCGCAAACAGCGTGATCTTTCCCTTCGCTTGCTCCTTCCGGATTAATTCCTTGAAAAGTGCCGGTCTCTTCGAGCTCGCCATCGTGGATCCGGAGTTTCGAGCACCGCGGAGGAGATCAGATTCAAGCGGCCCGCCGTCAACTAGCATCTTGGTGACCTTCAGGTTGCGGATAGTTGGTGAAACCAACATCGGCAAGCACCCGGCTATGATTACGATCGGTGGTCCTCAATATTGAAGATGATAGGCGTCTTTGGACCATTTCGAGAGAGGCCTGCGTGACTCGATGGATGGTTCTGCTGCATTGACTTCCCGCATCCATCGCTTGAGTTGGCGGTGTGAAGTATGCAAAGAAGCACCGCCACAACGCCGCAGGACCTCTGTGGCTTTCTGGAACTCCTGCTCATCGGCCTCGTCATCATCCATGTCCTCGTCGTAAATGCGTAAATGCGTCCTCCTTATCGCGGCCACGGGAGGTTTGTCTCCTTGCCGCTGCTTGGCCTTGCCGCGGCGCCCTCCCCGGCCGGGACGTTTCTTGCTAGCTCCTCCAGCACCTTCCTGGGCCTTCTCCTTGTCGCGTCGTTCGTATTCAGCCTTCTGCTCCTCGACAAGCTGCTCCACCTTCTTGCAGCTCTGGAGGTCATGGCCCTTGGTGCGGTGGATCTTGCAGTACTACTTGCCGGAGCCGTCCTGCTTGTCGGCGGCCGCCACAGATCGGCGATTGGTGCCAGCGGCAACCTCCTTGCCGGAGCTACCAGCCTTGGCTTTCTTGTCGCCACCTCCGTTCTTGGACTGCTCAACAACTAGCACATCTCTGCCTTTCTTTTTCATGTTGCCCGCCGCCACGGCTCTTCTTTCTTGGCGGTCTCTTCACTATCGAGATCCTCCTGCTTCGGTATTCTCTCCGGGAGTCTCCTCCTTCCTCAAAGACGCGTGCACACTTGTCGGCCAGGGCGTATAGCTCACTAACGTCTCTGATTTTGCACATCGCCATCTCCTCCCGCATCCTACGGTTTCGCACGTTCTGATGGAACGCGCTGATTACCACGGCAGGGTGGACGTCTGGGATGTTGTGCTGTACACGGCTGAATCTTTGAATATACTTGCGCAGGGGCTCTCCTTCCCTCTGGGCGAGCAGGTGAAGGTCGCTTTCTTGGCCATGGGGCTTGTGGCCGCCTGTAAAGGCGCCGACAAACTGATGGCATAGATCTACCCAAGAAGATATGGAGTTGTCCGGCAAGTGCATGAGCCAGGATCTGACATTGGGCTTGAGCACCAGCGGGAAGTAGTTGGCAAGGATCTTGTCGTCTCGCCCCCCGGCAGCCTGCACCGCGATGGTGTAGATGCTGAGGAACTCCAACGGATGCGCCATGCCGTCGTACTTCTCTGCATGCGTCTGGCTTGAAGTTTTTCTTCTTTGGGCCCTTTGGACTTGCCACAGCTCACGAGTGAACGCAGGGCAACCTACCGCGTACGGCAAGTCGCTTGGTTCCTCTGGCGCGCGCGTGTCAACAGAGGGCCCAGCGCGCTTGTCGGATTGACGCCGCGCTTCTCTTCGGCGCTCGATGCGAGTTCGAGCGTCCTCTTGTTGTCGTTCGTGAAGAACTTGGCGATGATCGCGATGAGCTCGTGGATCTGATGACGCAGTGGAGTCGCTGTCGAGGTGGATCCGGCGAGTCGGCGATCTTGGCCTTCGGGGCGGAGAGTGCATGGTGGTTGCACCCCCACCGGTCTCGTCACCACCGGCTCGTGTTTGGCAGTCTTGCCGCGGCAGCGATGCACTCGGTTGACGCTCTCCGATGAGACTCTGTATGGTGGCCCTCCACTCGTCGACCTTGTCGGCCGTTGGAGGGTAATCCAGGAGCAGTTGAGCTCTCGCCAGAGCTTCTGCTGGAGTAGTGGGTGGCAGTGGCGAACGGCGCGAGGCGGGATATGCTCGGACTTCTAACTATGTTAGAAGGAGCGATATCCCGTCGAGGCGGCCGTGCCTCGCTTCAGCGCCCGGCATGTTGGCGTGCATGCTGGTCTTGAACATCCCGAGATCCTCCAGCTCGATCTCGGTCCAACGAGCGTATGACATTGTGAATGCCATGACGCTGTCGGTCCCGCGCCTCCTGAGACGGGCGCGGTGCATGTACGGACGCCGAGGTCTGCGCGGCCTTGTCCTTGGACTTGGCAGCACCATGAGCTCCCCCGTCGCTGTCCATTCTTCCGCCGGCGTCTACCCCACCACCTGTTTGCTCCGGTGGTGGAGGGTTCGACGCGGACGGGGCTTCTGCCGCCGAAGCCTTCTTCTTCGGTGGCATGTTGATGAAGATGATGGTGGAGCTTGCGTGGACGCGGATCGGGTTCACACAACCTCGACGCCCTACAGCGCGCCAAAGATGTCGGGGCAGGCTGATCTGGCCCATGAACACCTATGGGACCGGTGAACCGAGCCCGTTTCGGTTCGGCGGGGAGCGGAGGTTGCACGAAGAGCAGATCGAGGCGAAGCATGCGAGAGGTTTACCCAGCTTCGGAGCTCTCCGGAGAGATAATACTCCTACTGCTGCATGTCTAGGCGTATTGCGTTCTTGCTTAGGGCGCTCGAGTGCTCTGATGCAGACGAGCTACTAACGAGGCTGAGCGTGGAGGGAATCGATCGACCAACCCTTTCTACGTTGCGCATGGGCCTCCTTTTATATGCTCAAGGGGCTCCGGCAGTGGCAACGTAGATGGGGGTACAAATGGAAAAATAGTGGTTGGTACACCTACTTGTACGATTATGCAGTGTGCTATACCTAACCACGGCGGGGGACAAAGGCATTAAATGCCCATCTAGTCGCCCTAAAGGTGCAAGCGAGGACCGTCGGCGCCACCTCTTGCCACGATGGCAAACTTGTCGGCCTTCTTGCCACCTCGCATTGGCTGCCTGACCTCTCGCCACGCCGCTGGAAAGGTCCTGTAGGCGACACGTTAGTGAATGTGCTGGAGCATAGGTACAGAGAGGTGGTCTGCCGCGGTTGTTGTCTTGTCGCGCCCGGAAGCTTGTCGCTCACCGGGCCTTCCTGGCAAGCTCCTCTTGCCGGGGCCTTGTCTTGTAAGTGTCTGGGGTGGCCTTCCCGGCAAGCTCCTCTTGCCGGGGCCTTGTCTCCTATGTGCCTTGGGTGGCCTTCCCGGCAAGCTCCTCTTCTTGGGGCCTTGTCTCCCTGACTTGAATACTTTGTTCTTGAATGGCCCCAAAGGAACCATGGAGGACCTTGGCGGTCACCCGGTAAGCCCTGCCGCGGAGGGCTGCAACTGCCCGTGCACAAGTTCGGGATACTAGGGTAGCCCTACTCTAGTACACCGACATATCGGTAATTGGTGAATTGCTATGATTAGTTTAAATTGCTTGTTTTTATGTTGCTGTCCTTTGGTGCCCATCATATGAGCGTGTGCGTGGATCACACCATAGGGTTAGTTGTATGTTGATAGGACTATGTATTGGAGGGCAAGAGTGACAGAAGCTTCAACCTAGCATAGAAATTGATGCATACGGGATTGAAGGGGGCCCAATATATCTTAATGCTATGGTTGGGTTTTACCTTAATGAACGTTAGTAGTTGCGGATGCTTGCTAATAGTTACAATCATAAGTGCATAGAATTCCAAGTTAGGGATGACATGCTAGCAGTGGCCTCTCCCACATAAAACTTGCTATCGGTCTAGTAAAGTAGTCAATTGCTTAGGGACAATTTCACAACTCCAACCACCACTTTTCCACACTCGCTATACTAACTTTATTGCTTCTTTACCTAAACAGCCCTAGTTTTTATTTACATGCTCTTTTTATTCTTGCAAACCTACCCAACAACACCTACAAAGTACTTTTAGTTTCATACTTGTTTTACGTAAAGCGAACGTTAAGCCTGCGTAGAGTTGTATCGATGGTCGATAGAACTTGAGGGAATATTTGTTCTACCTTTAGCTCCTCGTTGGGTTCGACACTCTTACTTATCAAAAGAGGCTACAATTGATCCCCTATACTTGTGGGTTATCACATACCGATGACAAAGGGAACAACATATGTTGTTATGCGGTTTGACCGATAAAGATCTTCGTGGAATATGTAGGAACCAATATGATCATCCAGGTTCCGCTATTGGTTATTGACCGGAGATGAGTCTCGGTCATGTATACATAGTTCTCGAACCCGTAGGGTCCGCACGCTTAACATTCGATGACGATCGGTATTATGAGTTTATGTGTTTTGATGTACCGAAGGTAGTTCGAAGTCCCGGATGTTATCACGGACATGACGAGGAGTCTCGAAATGGTCGAGACATGAAGATTGATATATTGGAAGGTTATGTTTGGACACTGGAAATGTTCCGGATAGGTTCGGGCATTTTCTGGAGTACCGGGGGGTTACTGGAACCCCCCGGGGGTTTAATAGGCCTTCATGGGCCATAGTAGAAGAGAGGAGGAGGCGGCCAAGTGGAGGGGCGCCCCCCCCCCCCCAAGCCCAATCCGAATTGGGGAGGGGGGCGACCCCCCTTTCCTTCTCTCCCTCTTCCCCTTCCTTCCCCCTCCTAGTTGGACTAGGAAATGGGGGAACCTACTCCTGGTAGGAGTAGGATTCCCCCCCCCCTTGGGTGCGCCCCATGAGGCCGGCCGGCCCCCTCCTCCACTCCTTTATATACGGGGGAGGGGGGCACCCCATAGACACACAAGTTGATAGTTGTCTTAGCCGTGTGCGGTGCCCCCCTCCACAGATTCCACCTCGGTCATATCGTTGTAGTGCTTAGGCGAAGCCCTACGTCGGTAACTTCATCATCACCATCATCACGCCGTATTTCTAACGAAGCTCTCCCTCGACACTCAGCTGGATCGAGAGTTCGTGGGACGTCACCGAGCCGAACGTGTGCAGATCGCGGTGGTGTCGTACTTTCGGTACTAGGATCGGTCGGATCGTGAAGACGTATGACTACATCAATCTCGTTGTCAAAACGCTTCCGCTTACAGTCTACGAGGGTACGTGGACTACACTCTCCCCTCTCGTTGCTATGCATCACCATGATAGATCTTGCGTGTGCGTAGGATTTTTTTTGAAATTACTGCATTATCCAACAGTGGCATCCGAGACAGGTCTATGCTTAGATGTTATATGCATGAGTAGAACACAAAGAGTTGTGGGCGATAGTAGCATACTGCTTACCAGCATGTCATACTTTGATTCGGCGGTATTGTTGGATAAGCGGCTCAGACCGACATTATGCGTACACTTATGCGAGACTGGTTCTACCGACGTGCTTCGCACACAGGTGGCTAGTGGGTGTCAGTTTCTCCACATTTAGTTGAATCGAGTGTGACTACGCTCGGTGTTGGGGATATTACTGTTGGGCGTAAACCGGCCAGGAGAGGCCGGGTTATCCCCATAATGAGTTATTCTATTTGAAGCCCATGAAGACAAAGACGATGGCGCTTTATGAAGGCCCAGGGCCCAAAGGCGGATTAAAGCCTGTAGACATAAACTGACATTGATATGTAAGCTTGTGTTGTAAGATAGAAATAGTAGAGACTGGGCCGGACACGTTTATGAGCCGGCCTCGGATCCTGTAAACCGACGGACGTCCACCATGTATATAAGGGGATGACCCAGCAGCGGTTTAGGGACAACAAACAACAACTCGAGAGCCAGGTATAGCGGATTCGCTCCCTGGTCATCGAAACCCTAGCAATTCCTCAACAATTGGATTAGGCTTTTACCTTCACCGCAAGGGGCCGAACCAGTATAAACTCTCTGCATCCTTTGTCCGCTTTAACCCCTTTAAGCTAACCCGTCGCGATGGCTCCACGACTAAGTCCTTTCACTAGGACATCTGCCGTGACAAAACCACGACAGTTGGCGCCCACCGTGGGGCTATCGCACGATGGTTTCGAGTTCTTAGAGGGCTGCTTCAAAGGGCTCAAGGGATATGCTGTGGGCCGGATGACCAAGAGTCGTCGCGGCAAGTTCTATATCAACGACGCAGGCTGGGGACACGAGGCCGGCTCAATCGAGTATGGGTACCGGGTCCCCTTTGGCGGCATCCACGTTTCCATTGGCAAGATCGGCGAACCGGGCCCTGAGTCGGACATCTGCACCGACATCGTCGAGACGGCTCAGCGTGCGAGACCCGCCCGGGTTCAGCCTGCCATGAAGCGTGCCTTCGAGGGAGTCATCCAAGGAGCGAAATCTGAGGATAGATCGGCATCTTATGGTGAGACCATCGTTTATTCTGATGATGAGTCATCGACCGGAGAGACCGAGTCATCGTACCAGTTGCAAGATGGCTAGATTGGGGGTTGTTCCGATGGCGACAGTATTCCGGACCCCTTTGATCCGCCAAACCGGGTTGCGATCTTCATGGCCGGTACACAGCCAGCGCCCCACTCTTCGACCACAGCGGCGATGGTTTCCGGATCAGTAGCGGCGACAGCAGCCAGTGCAGGAGGCCCTGTGCGACCGTCGGCTCAGGTTTTATCTGATTTATTTGACGCTTTGGCAACGCTGATGGGGGAAGTTAACCGGCAAACCAAGAGGACCATAATGCGGAAGTCGCGAAGGTGAAAGATCAGATAACTCAAGCCAAGGCAGACCTGGCGGCTGAGGATACTAGGATGGCTGCGGAACGAGCCAAGTTAGATGCACAGGCTTACCGGCTTATGTTAGATCACAGCGCATCAAATGATGTCATGAGGAGAAGGTACCGATCTCACCTACATCCGGTTTATGAAGCCAGGAATCTCTTTGACACCCCAGGAGCAGGCACCAGTAATCCGCCAGTAGTAAACCGGGTGGAGGCACCTGGAACGGGGGCGCCGGTTCAGCCGCGCCTGACGGATCTGCCTCGTCAGAACAATGTCCTACCGCAGCATGTCCCAACACCACCGGGTCATTACGCTAACCCGTTGGATTACATTGTTGCCGTCGCTTCACGATTGGCAGCTCTCCCGATTGAAGGCGAGTCCCCAATAGCGCTCGAGACACGACGGGCTAGAGAGCTCCTTCAGACAGCCTCGACTCAGCAGCAGGCTTATTCATACAGCCGCGAAAGGATTCATTCTACTCCCGGCCCGAGCCGGAGTTACAGCAGGCATATGAATGAACTGGCCGTGTCAAGCAGTGCGCGAAATCGTAATCCGCCCCATGGCCATAACCCGGCGGGTGGCGGTGGAGATGCTCAGGATGTGGTGGATCGTGCTAGGGCACGTCGAGAGGCCGAGTTAGCAGCGCAGCATGAAGCCCGCCAACTTACTTCGGTTCGTCCAACAACTTCGGTGGCAGCAGGGGTTACCTCCAGTTCTTTGGGGGTGCCGTGTCTCGTCCCAGCACTGCACAACGTGCGCCTGCCCAAGGATTTCAAGGGCCCACGTAAAGTGCCGAATTACACTGCCAATTTATCCCCCGAGTCATGGGTTGAAAGATATGAGATGGCGATGGAGATGCTAGATGTGGATGATGCGGCGTGTGCTAAATACTTCACCATGATGTTGGAAGGAACAACTCGCACATGGTTGAAAAACCTGCCAGCTAACTCCATTGGGTCATGGGCCGAGTTAAGGGCCCGGTTTATCCAGAATTTCAAGGATACATGCAAGCAGCCCATGTTGATTGTGGACTTAGCTGCATGTGTCTAGGAGGAAGGAGAGTCAACAACCCGTTGGGCGCGTCGGGTTTCGGAGATTTTGCATTCATTAGACCGCATCAATGCTGATACAACAGTTTTAACGTTGGAAGGCAATTGTCGGTTTGCACCTCTGAAGTTGAAGTTGGGACGGCTCAAACGACATTGCAATGACATGGGAACACTTATGGCAGCTCTGACGAAGTATGCCGAGTCTGATAGTACCAAGGACCCCGAGTCTGACGATGAAAAGACAGGGAAGGGAAAGAAGAGCGGCAGCACCAAAGGGTAGCAGCATAACCCGGCAAGTCATGGAAACAGCGGTAAGCGTAAGGCGGATAACAGTTTAGATTTCGTGGCCAACACCAACGCGCAGGACAAAGGCCAACGTCGTAAGGGTAAACCACCCCCGCGTGGTGGAGGACCAAGTCCCAATAAGGAGCGCCTGTCTTACCTGTTAAACCAGCCTTGCCCAAAGCACGGGTCGCCGGATAAGCCGGCCACGCACCTCTAGAAGGATTGTTATATTATGCAGGAGTTAAAAAATTCAGATTTTTTTCGGGATGATCATGGACTGGGCGGCGGTTCAGGCCCCGGATCTCATAGGCCGGGTTACGGTGGAGGCAATTCCGGTTCAGGTTTTCACGGTAATCAGAGCGGACGTGGCAATCAAGGCAATCAGGGAAACCAAGGTGGTTATAATAATCAGGGCAATCAGCAGCAACAGCAGCAGTCGGGTTACCAGAGCAACCTGAAGCAGTTGAATAGTGTGCAGTATCATGTCTTCACCACTAGCCTGTACAAGCGCGATCAGAAGCTTCATAAAAGGGCATTGAATTCCGTTGAACTGGCGGTGCCCCGTTACTTACGCTGGTCTGAGCAGCCGATCGTGTGGAGTAGAGAGGATCATCCACCTCGGGTTGATAATCCGGGTCTGGCATTGGTGGTGGCACCTCAGTTTGGAGGTTATAAGTTCACCAAGGTACTCATGGATGGAGGGAGTAGTATCAATATCCTTTATTATGAAACCTTCCGTCGCATGGGGTTAACAGATAAAAATCTTAAATCGTCCAACACCGTTTTCCATGGTGTGGTGCCTGGTAAATCCGCATATCTAGTTGGTAAGATAGCTCTAGAGGTTGCTTTTGGAGATGAGCATGATTCAAGATCAGATACATTGACTTTTCAAGTGGTGAAAATCAAGAGCCCGTATCATGCCCTGTTTGGACGGCCGGCTTATGCTAAGTTCATGGCAAGGCCCTGTTATGTCTATCTGCAGCTCAAGATGCCGGGTCATAAGGGTACCATCACAGTTCATGGAAGCCGTATGGTCGCTTTGGAATGTGAAGAAGGTGATGCGGCATATGCTGAGTCGGTTTGTGCAACAGAGGAGTTGAAGTTCTACAAGGACAATGTTGATCCGGCGGATATGACTTCTTTGAAAAAGCCAACTACAGAGCATGATCCGGCCTTGAAGTTTAAATCGGCTGATGAGACTAAGATCGTTGATTTTGTTCCAGGCGATTCATCCAAGCAGTTTAGCATCAGCGCTAACTTGGATCCGAAATAGGAAAGCACACTCATCAAGGTCATACGTGAGAATCGGGACATTTTTGCGTGGAAGCCTTCTGACATGCCAGGTGTACCGAGAGAACTCGCTGAGCACACTCTTAATGTCGATCCCAAGTATAAAACGGTCAAGCAGTTTCTTCGCCAGTTCAATGAAGAAAGACGCGAGGCAATTGGTGAGGAGGTAGCCAGGCTCTTGGCGGCTGGTTTTATCGTTGAAGTATTTCATCCTGAATGGTTGGCTAATCCGGTGATGGTGCTTAAGAAGAACGGCACTTGGCGTATGTGTGCTCTCCCTCATATTTATCAAATCATTGATACTACGGCGGGTTGTGAGCGTTTGAGATTTTTGGATGCATACTCTGGTGACCATCAGATCAAAATGGCAGTTAAGGACCAGGAGAAGACAGCTTTTATAACTCCTTTTGGATCCTTCTGCTATGTATCTATGCCTTTCGGGTTCAAGAGTGCCCGTGCGACTTATCAGCGCTGTGTGCAGAATTGTCTTCATAATCAGATCTGTCGTAATGTTCATGCTTATGTGGATGATATTGTGGTGAAATCCAGAAAGGAGGAGACATTGATAGATGACTTGAAGGAGACCTTTGATAACCTCCGGGTTTATAAAATTATGATTAATCCGGCCAAGTGTGTCTTTGGTGTACCAGTAGGTAAGCTCTTGGGCTTTCTGGTGTCTAACAGGGGCATTGAAGCTAATCCAGAGAAAATCAAGGCCATAACTTGTTTGGCTAAACCGAAGTGTATCAATGATGTTCAACGCTGGCGAGGCGGATTGCAGCCTTGAGCCGGTTTATCAGTCGCCTTGGGGAGAACGCCATCCCTTTGTATCAAATGTTGAAGAAGACAGATAACTTCGTCTGGAGTGATGCCGCCAATGAAGCGTTTGAGGACTTAAAGTCGCAGCTGGCTGAACCACCTATCCTTGCTGCTCCTGTTGATAAGGAGCCCTTGTTGTTATATGTGGCTGCTAATGCCTGGGTTGTCAGCGTGGCTATTGTGGTGGAGCGCAAGGAGGCTGGAAAGGAGTATCCGGTTCAACGGCCTGTTTATTATATCAATGAAGTACTTATTGAGTCCAAGCAGAGGTACCCGCATTGGCAGAAGCTGGTGTATGGAGTTTTCATGGAAAGCCGGAAGCTTAAGCAATATTTCCAGGGTCATCCCATCATTGTGGTCAGTTCTGCTCCTTTGGGGGATATAATCCAGAACACGGAAGCAACTGGCCGAGTTACCAAGCGGGCTATTGAGCTTGGGCCTCACGGGCTGAAATATGTGCCTCGGACGGCGATCAAATCTCAAGCACTTGTGGACTTCATCAAT
This sequence comes from Aegilops bicornis, assembly GCA_021605145.1. NCBI lineage: Eukaryota > Viridiplantae > Streptophyta > Magnoliopsida > Poales > Poaceae > Aegilops > Aegilops bicornis. The sequence goes on along the minus strand of CM038674.1, from coordinate 282,376,144 downwards.
GACTGGACAGAGTTACAGGCGCCAGAAGAGAAGACGGATCATACTTATTGGACTATTCATTTTGATGGGTCCAGGCAATTGGAGGGCTCGGGGGCTGGAGTCGTATTAACTTCCCCACGAGGTGATAAGTTTTGTTATGTTCTTCGTTTAATGTTCCCTTGCACTAACAATGCAGCTGAATATGAGGCTTTACTCCATGGTCTCCGGATGGCTAAGGAGATGAATTTAAGCCGGGTTAAGTGCTTCGGTGACTCGGACCTGGTGGCTCAACAAGTGTCTGGTACTTGGGATTCCAAGGACCCACTCATGGTAGCATATCATCAAGAGGTGGATATTGTTGCAGGTCACTTCAAAGGTTATCAGGTCGATCATGTGGACCGGCGGAAGAACGAAGCGGTGGACGCCTTAAGCCGTTTGGGCTCCCAACGTAAACCGGTTCCACCCAATGTCTTCCTGGATGTGCTGCATAATCCGTCCGTCAAGCTCCCTACAAAGGAGGATTTGGCTGTTCCTGATCCGGAGGCTCAGTTGGTGGCGGCTCTTCATGTTATCCCGGATTGGACGGTTCCATATTTTGCGTATATGAACCGGGGCGAGTTACCGAAGGATGAAACTTCGGCCAGACAGATAATCTGGCGGTCCAAGTCCATGACTATTATCAATGGAGAGCTACATCATTGCAGTGTGACGGGGGCGTTTCGGCAATGTGTATCTCCTGAAGAAGGCTGCGAAATTTTGCATGAGATCCACGAAGGAGATTGTGGTCACCACACCGGTTCAAAGTCTCTGGTAGCTAAAGCTTTTTGTCACGGTCTCTATTGGCTGACGGCTCATGTTGATGCCGAGGACTTGGTCAAAAGGTGTGATGGATGTCAAAAATTCTCACGACGCGCTCATGTACCGGCTCAAGAATTGAGGATGATTCCAATAACTTGGCCGTTTGCGACTTGGGGCTGGATATGGTTGGGCCCTTTAAGAGATCCAAGGATAAGAAGACCCACCTGTTGGTGGCAGTTGACAAGTTCACTAAGTGGGTGGAAGCAGAGCTAGTTAGTAAGTGTGATGTAGCCACGGCGGTTCAATTCATCAAGAAGGTGTTTTTCCGGTTTGGTTTTCCACACAGCATCATAACTGATAATGGCACTAATCTGTCCAAGGGTGCTATGAAAGAATTTTGTCAACGTGAGCACATTCGTCTTGACGTACCATCAGTGGCTCACCCCCAATCTAATGGTCAAGCGGAGAGAGCTAATCAAGAGATCTTGAGAGGCATCAAACCCCGGCTCATGGTTCCTTTGCAACGGACGTCGGTTTGTTGGGTGGAGGAGTTACCTTCTATGTTATGGAGCATCAATACTACACCCAACAGATCTACGGGTTACACGCCTTTTTTCATGGTTTATGGAGCAGAGGCTGTTGGAGATATGCCCTAGAGGCAATCATGTATGATGATATTTCCTATGTGTTTATGAATAAAGATAGTCCTTGGACATTATCAATGATGTGTATCAGCAAGTACGTGACTTGTTTGTGGGACTATGCATTGTATGATGGCTGTCCTAAAGGTCCCTAGTCGAAAGGGCTGTGTGGACGCGCAGCTGACTAGACTAGCATATGACACTGTCGATGGCTTGTTCTCACTAGCCATGGAGCATTGGATGCTAACCGAATAATATGGGCTTGGAAAGGTCTGGTCGGATTCGACGTAGTTGGATCCGAGTCGAGATAAGGTCCGATTCGGACAGACCTAACTATGAGACGCAGCGATATGTCATCTGTGAGTCTCTAGTACAACATATGTTCTATGTCCTAAGACCTGAGCTGACGCATGTACTCAGGATGGTGACAGACTTGCTTTGGGCCGACCAAACGCTACTCCGTAACTGGATAGCTACAAAGGTAGGTTTCAGGTTTGTCTAGACCCGTGTTGCGAGACATGGTCGAGCAAGATGGGATTTGCCCCTCCGATCAGAGAGATATACTCTGGGCCCCTCGTGTGATCCGACCAGGATAAGCATGGCCATGCGACAAGGATTATGAGATAATCCGGATAGTGGTCGGCATCACTAGAACGACAAAGAGGTCAGGCTAGCACAAGGATGACAGACTCGCCTTGAGCCTGACAACATATATCGTGTGGTAAAAGGAATGGAAGTGTGATTTACATGTTCGCCTAACCAGCTTCATAGTCTGCTTGGTGTTCGGCATGCCTTCCTAGAGGCCGCTACCAACTGTGCAGTTCGGAGGTGATCCGAACTGCAACCAACCCGGCTTGAACCTAAGGGGTCGCGCTCTTAAGGGAAGGAACCTACGAGGTCCTATCCGGGAACACTGGTCGGATGTGATCCGAGCTATATCCGGATTGTGGCTGAGTAGACTTATGGGCTTTTAGGGTCCGTGCGAGGCCCGAGTGTTGAGCCCGCGACGGACGCCTATACAAAGTGGGGTGCGGCACACTCATGCGATTGATCGCTTCGGCACTGTCACTAGGGTTTGCATGTGTTGCGAATAGACAGCTCCACTCGCCACCGACTATGTGATCGGACCTAGCAGTCCGCCGCACAGTGTTCCTCCATCACGCGCGGATACCGTTAGAGGCGGTGCACTTGGGCCGCTCCGGCGAACTTGTACGCGGGATCGGACTATCAGCTGTTCGAGGGAGATCGGACGAGGAGGAGACGATCCACGCGGACGCGCTGCCCCAACTCTTCTTCTGCTGCACGGCACTGTGCGTCTAGTGGTCCATCTCCCGTAGCATGTTCTTTCTTGGCTGTTCTGCGTGTAGGAAATTTTAATTTGCAGTCAACGCACCCTACCGTAGAACCAAACAGTGGTATCAGAACCTCTGCTATAGGATTTGGTTTCAAATCATATGCATATTAGATATGGAGGCGACAGATGAGATCTGTTGACGTTGATAAGATCGGCTATGTGCACGGTTGATGAGATCAACTGCACATGGGGAATGATGTGGCTATGTTTTTCTGATAATCGGGACCGATGAGGTCGTGACACGATCTACCCCTACCGGTCGGTCATCCGCCATCGGGGTTAACAGTGAAACGTAAATCCGAATCGAATTCGCGATGATCAATGAGATCGGTCAGATCAGATAATTCGGCGTGATCGGAGTTCAGATGTGATCTGTGATTTCCGACCGCCGTGTGTGTAGCGCCTTGTATTTCGTACCCGACACACAAACCAGTAAAATGTGATTCTATGCATAACTTTGTTTTGCAGGTTTGATGTGAATAGTATGGCTCATGTGTATGTGATGCATGTGTGTAATTTATACATGGCTGCAAGGCCATGTTTGTCGGCCAAATAGGAGCCAAAGTGTTGTCATTATATTGTATAACGACTTGCGTGTCGACTTGTGACTCTATATAAAATTCATTACTAGTTGTAGTAGTTGGATAACAGAGATCAGGTTGGTGACTTGGCGTCCGGGCCTGACAAACAAGATGGAGTTCCTAGATGGTCATCGGAGTCGGAGCCGACCTGGAAGAACGTCCATGAAGGAGCCATACTATTTCACAATATATGTTTATTTGTGATTGTTATGCTTCTTGTTTTCTATGCATGTTAGAATGGTAGAAAGATCCCTCATGTATATCAAGCGAATTGCCATCCCCGATGTTGCACCTTCGCATCTCAAGTACGTCTAGTTGTGGGCTCATAAAATTGAGGTGCTGTTGGATGTCCTTGAACTGAAGGGTTTGTGTCGGACACGGACATGCACTGCATCAGGTTAACTTGAAAAGGCTATCAAAACGGTTTTGGGCCTTGTGGCAAAGAAGGTTGGGGGCCGGGGTATGAGATACCTTCCCAACCGATAGGAGTCGTATAGAGATACGATTAGCAAGGAGTTGCTTACCGATTAGGCATGTTGTCTAGCAGTGATGCTAAAGCTCACTGGTCGAATGTGCTAGTCGGATCCTGAATCACTGAAAGTTTGCGGAGGGATGCCAACTTCAGTGGGAGTATTTTCGTTTAAGGCTAGAATTACTCTACATAAACACATTGCTTAGTGATTGCATATTTTCTGTTGTAGATCAATGGCACCACCTGCTCAACCCAACTTTGCATTGAAATCAATTCTGGAAAAGGATAAACTGAATGGAACAAACTTTACCACCTGGTATAGAAATCTAAGAATTGTTCTCAAGCATGATAGAAAGGAACATGTTCTAGAGGATCCACTTCCAGAGGAACCTGCTGATGATGCTAGTGCCACAGCTAAGAATGCCTACCAGAAACTCGTTGATGAATCAACGGAGATCACCGTCGATGTCTTTGGCTTGTATGGAGCCTGATTTGCAACAGCATTTAGAAAATGTTGAGGCTTACGATATGATCGAGAGTCTCAAGAGCATGTTTCGGACACAGGCTAGGACCGAAAGGTTCAACGTCTGGCGATCCTTGATGGATTGCAAGCTGAAGGAAGGTGATCCACTGTGCCCAGGTGTGATCAAGATGATCGGATATGTGCAAGCCTTAGATAGGTTGGGCTTCCCACTCTTGGATGAGCTGGCTACAGATGCAGTTCTGGGTTCTCTTCCACCTAGCTATGGGACGTTCATCTCGAACTATCATATGCACGGCATGGATAAGAAGCTCACTGAATTGCATGGGATTCTCAAAGTGGCAGAGCAGGATATAAGAAAGGCACGCATCAAGTGTTGATGGTGCGAAATAAATCTAAGTTCAAGAAGAGTTGGTCTAAGAAGAAAGCTAAGGCAAAGGGCAATCGATATGGTAACCTCCGCCGCTGCGCCAAAATCTGGACCGGACTCAAAGACCATTTGCTACCATTGCAAGGAAACTGGTCATTGGAAGAGGAATTGTAGCAAGTGGCTTGCAGAGCATGGCAAGAAGGCCGGAAATGCTTCTTCAGGCAAAGGTACACTTGTTGCATATGTTATAGACATTTACCTTGCTGACATACCTAGTAGCTCTTGGGTATTTGATACCGGATCGGTTGTTCATATTTGCAACTCGATGCAGGGGCTGGTAAGAACTAGGCATGTGGCACAAGGGGAGATTGACATCAGGGTCGGCAACAAAGCAAGAGTTGCTGCGTTGGAGGTCGGCACGATGCAGCTCCAGCTTCCTTCTGGATTTATTTCGGAATTGAATAATTGTGATTACATTCCTGCACTTAGTCGAAACATTATTTCTGCCTCATGTTTGATGAGTCAGGGTTATGAATTCAATTTAAAGGACAATGGTTGTTCATTTTATTTGAATGGTATGTTCCACTACTATGCACCCATTGTAGATGGGCTATTTATATTGAATCTGGAACAGGAACCAGTCTATAATGTGAATGTCAAGAGGCAAAAGCCTAATGAGATAAATCTGACATACTTCTGGCATTGCCGGCTTGGACACATTAGTCTGAAACGCATGAAGAAGCTCCATGATGATGGGCTCCTAACTTCGTCTGACTTCGGGTCGTTCGAGACATGTGAATCATGCTTGCTCGGCAAGATGACTAAGTCCCCTTTCGCAAAGAGTTGCGAGAGGGCGTCCGAGCTGTTGGAGCTTATACACAGCGATGTGTGTGGTCCAATGAGCACAACTGCCAGAGGCGGCTATCAGTACTTCGTGACTTTTATCAACGACTTGAGTAGATATGGATATATCTATTTGATGAGGCACAAGTCGGAAACTTTTGAAAAGTTCAAAGAGTTTCAGAACGAAGTTGAGAATCAGCTCGGCAAGACTATAAAGCTTCTACGATCTGATCGTGGAGGTGAGTATATGAGCCAGGAGTTTGATGATCATCTGAAAAGCCAAGGTATAGTACCTCAGCACACACCTCCGGCACGCATACGGAGAAAGCGGCGTGTCGAATGGAGGAATAGGACCTTGTTGGACATGGTCCGGTCTATGATGAGCAAATCGGATTTACCCTTGTCATTCTGGGATACGCTCTAGAAACTGCAGCTTTCACACTTAACAGGGTACCATCAAAATCCGTAGACAAGACACCACATGAGATGTGGACCGAGAAGAGTCCCAGTTTGTCTTTTCTAAAGATTTGGGGCTGTGAAGCATTTGTCAAGCTACTTATGTCAGACAAGCTTACACCCAAGTCAGATAAATGCATATCCGTGGGATATCCGAGGGAAACCTTGGGATACAACTTCTACAACCGGGAAGAGAACAAAGTGTTTGTTGCTTGGAACGGGGTTTTCCTTGAGAAAGAGTTTCTCAGTCGGGAGGCCAGTGGGAGCACGGTCCGACTCGAAGAAATTCGAGGACAACTCGGGGACGGCTCGGCTGGTGATGAGATCATACCGGAGTCAGTCAAGGAACCCGTAGTGGAAGCGGCACCGGAACCACGAAGGTCGAGGAGACTGCGCAGAGTGCGCGATGTATTGTTGCTCGAAAGCGACGAGCCGGCCACATATGCAGAAGCGATGGTGAGCCCAAATTCCAAGGCATGGCTGGAGGCCATGAGATCCGAGTTAAAGTCCATGGATGAGAATCAAGTCTGGGACTTGGTTGATCCGCCGCCTGGCTTAACGGCCATTGGTTGCAAATGGGTCTTTAAGAAGAAAACCGATGTGGATGGAAATGTTCAGATCCATAAAGCTCGGCTTGTCGCTAAGGGTTATGGACAAGTTCAAGGAATTTACTACGGCGAGACTTACTCACCGGTAGTGATGCTGAAATCGGTGAGGATCGTACTAGCTATAGCTGCATATTTCGATTACGAGATATGGCAGATGGATGTCAAGATGGCCTTCCTTCACGGAAATTTAACCGAGGACGTGTATATGATACAGCCCGAGGGTTTTGTCGATCCGACTAGCACTAGTAAGGTATGCAAGCTCCAGAGATCCATTTATGGGTTGAGGCAAGCATCTCGGAGCTGGAATATTCGTTTTGATGAGGTAAATCCTTTGGTCTCGGTTTCATGAAAAGCAAAGAGGACTCTTGTTTATACAAGAAGTTAAGTGGGAGCTCGATAGTGTTTTTGATCTTGTATGTGGATGACATACTACTGATCGGAAATGATGTTTCGATGCTGAACTCGGTCAAGGAGTCATTGAATGGCAAGTTTTTGATGAAGGACCTTGCTGAGGCAATGTACATTTTAGGCATTAAGATCTATAGAGATAGATCGAGGAGGCTGCTCGGCTTAAGCCAGAGCACGTACATAGATAAAGTGTTGAATCGGTTCAACATGAGTGAGGTGAAGAAAGGGTTCTTACCACTCTCACATGGTATAAGGCTAAGCGAGACTCAGAGTCCTTCGACATCTGATGAGCGAAGCAGGATGAGTAGGATTCCGTATGCCTCGGCAATCGGATCCATCATGTATGACATGATATGTACAAGGCCAGATGTTGCTTTTGCAATTAGCCTAACAAGCAGATACCAAGCCAACCCAGGTGAGAGTCACTGGGCAGCGGTAAAGACTATTTTGAAGTACCTGAAAAGGACTAAAGAGATGTTCCTAGTTTATGGAGGTGAGAAAGAGCTCGTCGTAAGAGGTTACACCGATGCTAGTTTCCAAACCGACAGAGATGATTGTCGATCACAGTCCGGATTCGTGTACGTCATGAACGAAGGAGCAGTGAGCTGAATGAGTTCCAAACAAGATACGGTGGCTGATTCTACCACAGAAGCCGAATACATTGCGGCTTGTGAAGCTGCAAAGGAAGGTGTTTGGATCCGAAACTTTCTGGATGATCTTGGTATTTTCCCAGCCTCGGTAAAACCGTTGGACCTTTATTGTGATAATTCTGGTGCCATCGCACAAGCCAAGGAGCCGAGGAATCACCACAAGACCAGACACATAGATCGGAAATATCACCGACACGAAGATCGTGAAGAACGGTGATGTAGAGTTATGCAAGATTCAGACGGATGCAAATGTTGCGGATCCGCTGACTAAGCCGCTTCCACAACCCAAGCATGAGGGGCACGTTAGAGCTATGGGCATTCGATGTCTATTTGATTGACTCTAGTGCAAGTGGGAGACTGTTGGAGATATGCCCTAGAGGCAATCATGTATGATGATATTTCCTATGTGTTTATGAATAAATATAGTCCTTGGACATTATCAATGATGTGTATCAGCAAGTACGTGACTTGTTTGTGGGACTATGCATTGTATGATGGCTGTCCTAAAAGGTCCCTATTCGAAAGGGCTGTGTGGACGCGCAGCCGACTAGACTAGCATATGACACTGTCGATGGCTTGGTCTCACTAGCCATGGAGCATTGGATGCTAACCAGATAATATGGGCTTGGAAAGGTCTGGTCAGATTCTACGTAGTCGGATCCGAGTCGAGATAAGGTCCGAGTCGGACAGGCCCAACTATGAGACACAGCGATATGTCATCTGTGAGTCTCTAGTACAACATACGTTCTATGTCCTAAGACCTAAGCTGACGCATGTACTCGGGATGGTAACAGATTTGCTTTGGGCCGACCAAACGCTACTCCGTAACTGGGTAGTTACAAAGGTAGGTTTCAGGTTTGTCTAGACCCATGCTGCGAGACATGGTCGAGCAAGATGGGATTTGCCCCTCCGATGAGGAGAGATATACTCTGGGCCCCTCGTGTGATCCGACCATGATAAGCATGGCCATGCGACAAGGATTATGAGATAATCCGGATAGTGGTCGGCATCACTAGAATGAGAAAGAGGTCAGGCTAGCACAAGGATGACAGACTCGCCTTGAGCCTGACAACATATAACGTGTGGTAAAAGGAATGCAAGTGTGATTTACAGGTTCGCCTAACTAGCTTCATAGTCTGCTTGGTATTCGGCATACCTTGCTAGAGGCCGCTACCAACTATGCAGTTCGGAGGTGATCCGAACTGCAACCAAACCGGCTTGAACCTAAGGGGTCGCGCGCTTAAGGGAAGGAACCTACGAGGTCTGATCCGGGAACACTGGTCGAATGTGATCCGAGCTGTATCCGGATTGTGGCTGAGTAGACTTATGGGCTTTTAGGGTCCGTGCGAGGCCCAAGTGTTGAGCCCGCGATGGACGCCTATATAAAGTGGGGTGCGGCACACTCATGCGATTGATCGCTTCGGCACTGTCACTAGGGTTTGCATGTGTTGCAAATAGACAGCTCCACTCGCCACCGACTGTGTGATCGGACCTAGCAGTCCGCCGCACGGTGTTCCTCCTGCACGCGCGGATACCGTTAGAGGCGGTGCACTTGCGCTGCTCCGGCGAACTTGTACGCGAGATCTGACTATCAGCTGTTCGAGGGAGATCGGACGAGGAGGAGACGATCCACGCGGACGCGCTGCCCCAACTCTTCTTCCGCCTGACCAAAGATCAAGGCGTCTAGTGGTAACGAACTGTGATCCATCTCCCGTAGCATGTTCTTGGCTGTTCTGCGTGTAGGAAATTTTAATTTGCTGTCAACGCACCCTACCGTAGAACCCAACAGAGGCGGTTCTCCCTGGTGACATACGTCATGACTCGCCGTGTGTGGCAGCTTATGTTGAAGCTGATAACGAGAAGGCATGACAGGAAGCACTTGACCTGTTAGATGAGGGGCGTGACATTGCAGCGGCTCGTTCGGCGATTTACTAGCAAGATCTGCGCCACTATCACAGCCTCCGGGTTAGAACCAGAACTTTTCAAGAAGGCGATCTGGTGCACCGACTCATCCAGGATCAGACTGATATACACAAGTTATCCCCGCCTTGGGAAGGGCCTTTTGTGGTCAGCAAGAATCTGCATAACGGGTCATACTACCTTATAGATGTTTGAGAGCACAAAGACTCACATAAATTGGAGGAGGAGACCCACCGCCCGTGGAATATCGCTCATCTTCGGCCTTACTATACTTGAGCCATAGGCTCTGCTTATGTACATAGTTATGACAATGTACATATTATGATCAATATAATAAACCGGAGCCTCAGCTAAAGCGGGGTATTTGTTGTTTTTATTACATCATGTATGGTTACATGGGGGCTTCTGTTCATAAAGCGGCGTCTGGTTTAACCCTTGATTCAGCTTGTAAAACCTTATATAAATATCACTTGGGGCTTGGTCGTATTCGAACAATAGCTACACCTCTTGATCAGCACAAGGCCACCAGAAAAATCACTTGGGGGCTTGGTCGTATTCGAACCATAGCTACACCTCTTGATTGGTTAAAAGCCAAAACAAAATCACTTAGGGGCCAAAGAGAGTGTTGCAAAAGCACAATTCAAACATAGGCACCCACTGAGCATAGCTCAAAATATTGCTTGGGGATTCCTTGCTTCGCAATGAGCAAAGAATCTACACTTGTAATAGGCTATCAAGCCACGGCTTGGAAGCCTGGTGTATACACCTAAAACCCTGGGTTAGCCTGCCTTTTAAGTAAGATACTCCGTCCGAGTAAACTGGTATGACCCATAGAACTTTTGACAAGTCAATCTCATAGACCCTGAACTTGTCAAAGTTAAAACGACGATTGGTTAAGGATTGAGGTCCATCTTAAAAGGCTTTGTAAAATGGTTTAACTCAGCGGCCTGGCAGCCCATGAAAAGCCTCGAATTTCGGGCCTGGCAGCCCATGAAAAGCCTCGACTAGAAGTTTTCATATGCTTTTATTTGCCAAGTTTTTTCTCTTTTCATGAGACTTATAATGTTTTTGATAAACCGGCGTTCATTAACCCGGCTCGTCTTTCAACTACAAGTTGTCAGTACATGATCACTTATAATCCGGTGTTTCTTAACCCGGTCTGGTTTTGACTACAAGTCGCCAGTATTATGTCTGGTTAATCCGGTGTTTATCATAACCCGGTACGGTTTTATCATAAACCGGCAAATATGAAAGAAGTTACTATTACTTAAGATTAGGATTATCACCCTCACTACAAAAGTTGGTCAGCCAACATTGTGATTCCAGGTCACAGGTATCAATTATTTTCATCTTTGATTTCTTTTTACAGCCTTGGTTATAAACCCTGGCCATGTATCCGCATTATGACCCATCCGGCGATAAACTGCCAGGACACTTTCAAAACTTTTTGTATGCAGGACCAGCTACGGATTATGAACGTCATCTATCTTAAAGCATGGCGAATTAACAAGTATCGGGCAAAATAAATATGCACAAAGGCATAACAGACCAAGTGTTTGAACTAGCCTATTACAAGGCGTTTCAGTGCCCAAAAGAATAATTGTTTTTTGGCAAGTATTGTAGCACGCGGAAGGTTAAACCAGCCTCCGGATCATGATTCGTGACCAGGTTGACTTGACGGCTGTGGATCATCTTGCACCGGTTCATCATTCTCCTCTCTACCCAGTGGCTGGAAGTCAATGGTTGCCCAGTCGATCCCAGCTAGGGCTTGGAATACAGCTTCATCGCTTATAAGGGTGGACGGTTCAATGTCAGGGGCATAGGTGTGCTTACGGATTGGCGAGATAAGATTTTGAGCCTCAGGAGTTGGTGCAGCGACCCGTTTGTTGTTGACGTCATAACTCGCCTGGTAATATGAAAGATCAACTTCTTCAGCCAATTGACAAGCCAGTGGACGTACTTCCCGGTTTATGGCTCAGAGATCATCATTGCCAAATTCTGATCCATCTTCTTTTAAGCTCGGATAGCCTTTACCCACATCCACCGGATCAAGATTAGGCACCCATGCTTTTGCCCGGGTTAAGGCGGTTAGAGCACCAGCCCTTGCAGCAGATCTCTTTAGCTCTTCTACCCGGGCAGGCAGCATTGACAACCTCTCTAAGGTCTCTTTGATTAAAGTTGGGGGCGGCTTGTTGTGAGAAGCGGTGCAGATGATCCAGTGCGCGCCGGTATATAACTGCTCTATAAGAGTATAGGCAGCCTTCAGCTTCTTCTGTACGTCAAAGCCCAGATGGCTAATGCGAGTTCCTGCATCATTACAAATATCAGTAAACCGGCGATGTATGGGATGGTATGTTGAAAACTTAAAGCCAGGATATTTACCAAACACAGCAGCAGTCATGGCATGTATTTGCCACTTTACACCAGTCAGCTCGTCTACCACCGGTTTAAGAGTTGCTTCTGCGTCTTCGGCTCTTTTTTGCAATGCGGATTTTTCTATCTCCCAATCTGCCCGCTCCTTGTTGAAACTCTCCTTCGGCTTTTCCATAGCGGCTAAGGCACTGGTCAGCTCATCTTTGGCTTTGGAGGTTTCTGCTTGCTGGGACTTGATATTTTCTTGTAGATCAGCGGTTTGCATTTCCTTTTTGCTCAGCTCAGCCTATAGAAGACGGACATATCATGAGTTGGCAGTTCATATTTGAAGTACCAAGCACATAACAAATTATGCACCTGATACTTGGGGGCTAATGCATATTTGCTCATTATAAGAAATTTCTACAAGTCCCAAGCGCAATACAAGTATTATTCTTGGCACTTGGGGGCTAATGTATGTTTGATCAAAGTAACGTTATGGGTATTCTTCTAAAGTCTCGGTTCATCTTCATAAGTTAAACCAGCCCTTGGGGACTCACCGGCGAAAGTTACAATGTTGCAATTCTAAAAGTACTGGTTCATCTTAAAAAGATAACCCAGCCCTTGGAGGCTAATCATGCAAAGTTGAGGTATTACAAAGTCCCAGTTTAGATGAGTATCATAAACCAGCACTTGGGAGCTACTGGAGTTGATATTTGGATTTGGACATAAGAGAGAAGTAGTTATGCAGTTACCTCATATCGCTCCTTCATCAGATTCACTAAACCGGCTTCAAAGTCACGGCTTGTGTACAGACGGTTTACAAAACCAGAATGGATGTCTTGGGCATTGAGGTGGGCATAGGTTGACAAATCTGTGCTCCATTTGCCTTTGCTCATAGCAGAAAGCTCGTCCTTGGCGCTATGCTTCGATAAAGCAACAGGGTTGCCAGGAGTGGTGTGGACGACGCCAGTAATCATCATGTCATCATCTTTATCACCAGCAGCCTTCACCGGAGACGACGGTTTATCAGTAGCCTTAGCTGGACTTGCCGGCTTATCATCAGTTCAGGTCGGGCTTGTCAGTTTATCAGTGTGGCCTGTGGTGTCTACTTCTACTTGTTCAACAATGAAGTCATAATCTTGAGGTGGCGGGTCATCATGTATAACATCATTATTTGTTCCTTCCAGTTCTGGAGTCTTCTCCGGTTCAATAACCACATTATCATCAACCAGTTTATTTAACCGAGCCTTCTTGCTGGGTCTAGGCTTGGCACTGAGAAGAACAAATATAAAGGTCAATACATCAGGTAAATATAAGGTATTAAGAGTAAATTTGAGGCATAACTCACCCAGGAACTGTCTAGAGGGTTGGAAGTTGTGTGGCTGTTGACTCGCCAGAGGATGAGTGAGGTGTTCCCTGATAATTTGAATCATACGGATTAAGAGGCTGTCGGAAACAACCCGCCTTGGGGCAAGAAGTGTCAAGAGTATAAGAGACCTCTGATCGACATTTCCGAACCGGAGTGTTCGATAAATCGGCGGAGGTAACTACCTGGCCGTTGTGCCGGGTTGTGCGGTGAGCTTCGTGTTGCTGCTTCTTCAAAAGAAAGTTTGGGTCCAAGTGAGCTAGGGGATGAGAAAATTTTACTTTCCAGTTTGTTTGACGGATTTTCTAGGTTGGCAGAGGATCTGAACCGGAGGAAAGGATAATTACCTCTACGTCGTCAGCTTGGCTGCCTTCAGCGTCATCCTGATAATAGTCATTATCAATGAGGTGTATGAGAAATGAGCCAAGAGAGTCAAGTTCTACCTCTAAGTCCGGATTAGCCAAGTCAGCATCAGCGTTTGGTTCAGAAGATTCAGTGGTCCTCTTCCTGGCAGGTTTCTTAATAACCTTTGTTTTGGGGCGAGGTGTCTTCGCCAGTTTATCTTGTGGTTTCTTCTTCCAGAACGGATCATCACCCTGGCAAAGATGGACAAAATTTTGAGAGAGTATTTTAAAAGGAGCAGGTTAGAGCAAAAAAGTTATGTGAACCTTACAGTTGGCGGTTTGTTGGAGATGCAGAAAGGATCCGGTCTGGCTACAGACATCCTCCGATTCATTCAGTATTTTCTTCACAGCCTCAGTAACTTCAGCCTCTTTTAGCTGAATATCAACATGTCGTTGAGGGTGTTTCAAACTCCCGGTGTATTCACATATTAAATCGGGGCGTCGGCTTAAGGGCAAAATGCTCCAAGTTATCCAACAGCGAGCAAAATCAACACCTGTTAAACCGTTCGCCATAAAGGCTCTGAGCTTTGACAGTTGTGGAGCATAGTTGGACCTTTCCTTTGCAGTTAATCTCTGAGGAAAGGGATGTGTATTGCTAAGACGGTGAGGGCGGTAACCCGGCAAAGGATTTTCATCAGTTGGAGATGTGTCTTTGCAATAAAACCAAGTCTGGTTCCACTCCTTGGGGTGACTGTGAAGCTTGGCGTGAGGGAAGCTGACATCCTTCCTATTTTGAATCGCCATTCCGCCAAGCTCAGTATTGGGTCCGTCTGTGAACTCTGTGCGACGGTTTAAATAGAAGAAATCCCTAAACAGTTCAACTGTGGGCTCCTCTTGAAGATAAGCCTCGCAAAATACTTGGAAATGGCAGACATTGGACACAGAGTTTGGGCCAATGTCCTGAGGTGGAGTTGAAAGCTGGCAAGCACGTCTCGGAAATTTTTTGAACCGGGAGGACTAAAGCCTCGACCCAGATGGTCAACGAACACGACTACCTCTTCGTCCTTGGGTTCAGGAGGATTTTTCGGACCAGGGGCCCTCCAGTGGATGACTTCTTTCTTTGCTCAAGCGTCGGTTGCAACACATCTGTTTAGTTGTTCTTCAGTAACCCGGGAAGGAACCCAGTTGCACTCGTAAACTTGTTTGGCCATTTCAATGGAAAGCTGAAACATGGTTATTGCGAGTTTAAGATTCATAATGGACAAGTATAAAGCGGCGCAAGATAAGCAGAAGCAAAGGTATATGCATGTTGTTAAAACGGAGTTTGATATTGCTAAACCGGAGTTTGACAATGCAGGAGGAGCAAGGATAAATGTATCGGCGGTTTAAAGGGGACTAATGGTACCTACCGGATTATCATTTCTCTAAAAAGTTAAACCGAAATATCAGAAAGGTACAGACCTAAAATAGTTAAGTGAGGGAAAAACAGATTTCACAGACTGGTATGATAAATTCAGATCTGCGGCGTATCAGAAAACCGAAATATATTTAGACCTAAAATATAGGTGCTTCAACAGTTTATCAGATTCAGATGAGTTTTTCTATACGAAGGGGATGCTATAATAAGGAAAAAGGGACTATGGCTACGGCCGCACAAGGAATATCAGATCCAAACTAGTCATTTATGCTACTAAGAAGAACAAGGAAGAACAGCCTTGGAGCTTCAATGACCTCCGATGAACGCCAAAACCCTAATGGTGGATCTAGGGTGGAAGGAGAGAAGACTTACCAAGGCTGAGGAATAGCGGAGGCGCCCACGATTTTACGGTTCGATCGAGGTGATGCAATGCCGTTGTTGAAGCAGACGCCAAGGTCGATCAAGGGCGGCAGAGCTCGAACGCTCGGTAGCGAGGAAGAGGACGATGTGAAGGGGCACGAAGGGGAAAAGAGAAAATGACCCTTGGCCTTATTTATAAGGTGAATGTATAAGTGACAGGAGCGAGAATCGAGGAGCCCAAAAGTTGGATATGTGACAAAGTTGTCGCCTCGATTGTCGGAGGCTCATTAATGAAGGTGAGATATGTACAATTTTTAATAACAAATGATGTCATGGAGGTTTATCATGATCCTAGAAGATGACGTCATGGCGGTTTACAAGATTTATGCAAAGACGCTGAAGGAAGATTTTTTTCTCAAATGTTCAAGATTGACATGAACCTGTTCAAATCAATGTGGGGCCTAATGTTGGGGATATTACTGTTGGGCGTAAACCGGCCAGGAGAGGCCGAGTTATTCCCATAATGAGTTATTTTATTTGAAGCCCGTGAAGACAAAGATGATGGCGCTTTATGAAGGCCCAGGGCCCAAAGGTGGATTAAAGCCTGTAGACATAAACCGACATTGATATGCAAGCTTGTGTTGTAAGATAGAAATAGTAGAGACCGGGTCGGACACGTTTATGAGCCGGCCTCAGATCCTATAAACCGACGGGTGTCCACCCATGTATATAAGGGGATGACCCGGCGGCGGTTTAGGGACAACAAAAAACAACTCGAGAGCCAGTTATAGCGGATTCGCTCCCCGGTCATCGAAACCCTAGCAATTCCACAACAACTGGATTAGGCTTTTACCTTCACCGCAAGGGGCCGAACCAGTATAAACTCTCTGTGTCATTTGTCCGCTTTAACCCCTTTAAGCTAACCCGTCGCGATGGCTCCACGACTAAGTCCTTTCACTAGGACATCTGCCGTGACAAAACCACGACACCCTTGTTGAAGGTTAAAACAACACACTTGACGAAAAATCATTGTGGTTTTTGATGTGTGGGTAAGAACGGTTCTTGCTCAGCCCGTAGCAGCCACGTAAAACTTGCAACAACAAAGTAGAGGACGTCTAACTTGTTTTTGTAGGGCATGTTGTGATGTGATATGGTCAAGGCATGATGCTAAATTTTATTGTATGAGATGATCATATTTTGTAACACAGTTATCGGCAACTGGCGAGAGCCATATGGTTGTTGCTTTATTGTATGAAATGCAATCGCCATGTAATTTCTTTACTTTATCACTAAGTGGTAGCGATAGTCATAGAAGCAATAGTTGGCGAGACGACAACGATGCTTCGATGGAGATCAAGGTGTCAAGCTGGTGACGATGGTGATCATGACGGTGCTTTGGAGATGGAGATCAAAGGCACAAGATGATGATGGCCATATCATATCACTTATATTGATTACATGTGATGTTTATCCTTTATGCATGTTATTTTGCTTAGTTCGGCGGTAGCATTATAAGATGATCTCTCACTAAATTTCAAGGTATAAGTGTTCCCCCTGAGTATGCACCGTTGCTACAGTTCGTCGTGCCGAGACACCACGCGATGATCGGGTGTGATAAGCTCTACGTTCACATACGACGGGTGCAAGCCAGTTTTGCACATGCAGAATACTCGGGTTAAACTTGACGAGCCTAGCATATGTAGATATGGCCTCGAACACCGGAGACCGAAAGGTCGGCGTGAATCATATAGTAGATATGATCAACATAGTGATGTTCACCATTGAAAACTACTCCATCTCACGTGATGATCGGACATGGTTTAGTTGATATGGATAACGTGATCACTTAGATGATTAGAGGGGTGTCTATCTAAGTGGGAGTTGTTAAGTAATATGATTAATTTAACTTTAATTTATCATGAACTTAGTACCTGATAGTGTTTTGCATGTCTATGTTGTTGTAGATAGATGGCCTGTGCTGTTGTTCCGTTGAATTTTAATGTGTTCCTAAAGAAAGCTAAATTGAAAGATGATGGTAGCAATTACATGGACTGGCTCCGTAACTTGAGGATTATCCTCATTGCTGCACAGAAGAATTATGTCCTGGAAGCACCGCTAGGTGCCAAACCCGCTGCAGGAGCAACGCCAAATGTTATGAACGTCTGGCAGAGCAAAGCTGATGACTACTCGATAGTTCAGTGTGCCATGCTTTACGGCTTAGAACCGGGACTTCAACGACGTTTTGAACGTCATGGAGCATATGAGATGTTCCAGGAGTTGAAGTTAATATTTCAAGCAAATGCCCGGATTGAGAGATATGAAGTCTCCAATAAGTTCTACAGCTGCAAAATGGAGGAGAATGGTTCTTTCAGTGAACATATACTCAGAATGTCTGGGTACCACAACCACTTGACTCAACTGGGAGTTAATCTTCCTGATGATAGTGTCATTGACAGATTTCTTCAATCACTACCACCAAGCTGCAAGAGCTTCGTGATGAACTATAATATGCAAGGGATGGAGAAGACGACTCCCGAGCTCTTCGCAATGCTAAAGGCTGTGGAGATAGAAATCAAGAAGGAGCATCAAGTGTTGATGGTCAATAAGACCACTAGTTTCAAGAAAAAGGGTAAAGGGAAGAATGGGAACTTCAAGAAGAACAACAAGGAAGTTGTTGCTCAAGTGAAGAAGCCCAAGTCTGGACCTAAGCCTGAGACTGAGTGCTTCTACTGCAAAGGGACTGGTCACTGGAAGCGGAACTGCCCCAAGTATTTGGCGTAGAAGATGGTTGTAAAAGTGAAATGTATTTTTGATTTACTTGTTATTGATGTGTACTTAACTAATGCTCGCAGTAGCGTCTGGGTATTTGATACTAGTTCTGTTGCTAATATTTGCAACTCGAAACAGGGGCTACGGATTAAGCGAAGATTGGCTAAGGACGAGGTGACGATGAGCGTGGGAAATGGTTCCAAAGTCGATGTGATCGCCGTCGGCACGCTACCTCTACATCTACCTTCGGGATTAGTTTTAGACCTAAATAATTGTTATTTGGTGCTAGCGTTGAGCATGAACATTATATCTAGATCTTGTATGATGCGAGATGGTTATTCATTTAAATCTGAGAATAATGGTTGTTCTATTTATATGAGTAATATCTTTTATGGTCATGCACCCTTGATGAGTGGTCTATTTTTTCTAAATCATGATAGTAGTAATACACATGTTCATAGTATTGAAGCCAAAAGATATAAGTTTAATAATGATAGTGCAACTTATTTGTGGCTGCCGTTTAGGTCATGTTGGTGTAAAGCGCATGAAGAAACTCCATGCTGATGGGCTTTTGAAATCACTTAATTATGAATCACTTGATGCTTGCAAACCATGCCTCATGGGCAAGATGACTAAGACTCCGTTCTCCGGAACAATGGAGCGAGCAACAGACTTGTTGGAAATAATACATACTGATGTATGCGGTCCGATGAGTGTTGATGCTCACGGCGGGTATCGTTATTTTCTTACATTCATAGATGATTTGAGCAGATATGGGTATATCTACTTGATGAAACATAAGTCTAAAACATTTGAAAAGTTCAAAGAATTTCAGAGTGAAGTGGAAAATCATCATAATAAGAAAATAAAGTTTCTACGATCTGATCGTGGAGGAGAATATTGGACTTACAAGTCTGGTCTTCATTTGAAATAATGCGGAATAGTTTCGCAACTCACGCCACCCGGAACACCACAGCGTAATGGTGTGTCCGAACGTCGTAATCGTACTTTATTAGATATGGTGCGATCTATGATGTTTCTCACTGATTTACCGCTATCGTTTTGGGGTTATGCTTTAGAGACGGCTGCATTCACGTTAAATAGGGCACCATCTAAATCCGTTGAGACGACACCTTATGAACTGTGGTTTGGCAAGAAACCCAAGTTGTCATTTCTTAAAGTTTGGGGCTGCGACGCTTATGTGAAAAAGCTTCAACCTGATAAGCTCGAACCCAAATCGGAGAAATGTGTCTTCATAGGATACCCAAAGGAGACAGTTGGGTACACCTTCTATCACAGATCTGAAGGCAAGATATTCATTGCTAAGAATGGATCCTTTCTAGAAAAGGAGTTTCTCTCGAAAGAAGTGAGTGAGAGGAAAGTAGAAATTGATGAGGTAACAGTACCTGCTCCCTTATTGGAAAGTAGTTCATCATAGAAATCAGTTCCAGTGATTCCTACACCAGTAAGTGAGGAAGCTAATGATGATGATCATGAAACTTCTGACCAAGTTACTACCAAACCTCGTAGGTCAACTGAGTAAGATCCGCACTGTAGTGGTACGGTAATCCTGTTCTGGAAGTCATGTTACTTGACCATGACGAACCTATGAACTATGAGGAAGCGATGATGAGCCCAGATTCCGCAAAATGGCTTGAGGCCATGAAATCTGAGATGGGATCCATGTATGAGAACAAAGTATGAACTTTGGTTGACTTGCCCATTGATCGGCAAGCCATAGAGAATAAATGGACCTTCAAGAAGAAGACTGACGCTGACGGTAATGTTACTTTCTACAAAGCTCGACTTGTTGTGAAAGGTTTTCGACAAGTACAAGGAGTTGACTATGATGAGACCTTCTCACCCGTAAAGATGCTTAAGTCCGTCCGAATCAAGTTAGCAATTGCCGCATTTTATGATTATGAAATTTGGCAAATGGATGTCAAAACTGCATTCCTTAATGGATATCTTAAAGAAGAGTTGTATATGATGCAACCAGAAGGTTTTGTCGATCCAAAAGGTGCTAACAAAGTGTGCAAGATCCAGCGATCCATTTATGGACTGGTGCAAGCCTCTCAGGGTTGGAATATACGCTTTGATAGTGTGATTAAAGCATATGGATTAAGACAGACTTTTGGAGAAGTCTGTATTTACAAGAAAGTGAGTGGGAGCTCTGTAGCATTTCTGATATTATATGTGGATGACATATTGTTTATCGGAAATGATACTAAATTTCTGAACAACATAAAAGGATACTTGAATAAGAATTTTTCAATGAAAGACCTCGGTGAAGCTGCTTATATATTGGGCATCAATATCTATAGAGATATATCAAGACGCTTAATTGGACTTTCACAAAGCACATACCTTGACAAAGTTTTGAAGAAGTCCAAAATAGATCAAGCAAACAAAGGATTCTTGCCTGTGCTACAAGGTGTGAAGTTGAGTCAGACTCAATGACCGACCACTGCAGAAGATAGAGAGAAAATGAAAGTCATTCCCTATGCTTCAGCCATAGGTTCTATCATGTATGCAATGCTGTGTACTAGACCTGATGTGTGCCTTTGTATTAGTTTAGCAGGGAGGTACCAAAGTAATCCAGGAGTGGATCACCGGACATCGGTCAAGAACATCCTGAAAAGGACTAAGGATGTGTTTCTCATTTATGGAGGTGACAAAGAGCTCGTCGTAAATGGTTACGTCAATGCAAGCTTTGACACTGATCCGGATGACTCTAAGTCACAAACCGGATACGTGTTTATATTGAACGGTGGAGCTGTCAGTTGGTGCAGTTCTAAGTAAAGCGTCGTGGAGGGATCTACGTGTGAAGTGGAGTACATAGCTGCTTCGGAAGCAGCAAACGAAGGAGTCTGGATGAAGGAGTTCATATCCGATCTAGGTGTCATACCTAGTGCATAGGGTCCAATGAAAATATTTTGTGATAATACTGGTGCAATTGCCTTGGCAAAGGAAGCCAGATTTCACAAGAGAACCAAAGAGATGCTTCAATTCCATCAGCGCTCAAGTCGTGGAAGGAGACATAGAGATTTGCAAGATACATACGGATCTGAATGTTGCAGACCCGTTGACTAAGCCTCTCTCATGAGCAAAACATGATCAGCACCAAGACTCCATGGGTGTTAGAATCATTACTATGTAATCTAGATTATTGAATCTAGTGTAAGTGGGAGACCGGAGGAAATATGCCCTAGAGGCGATAATAAAGTTGTTATTTATATTTCCTTATATATAATGATAAATGTTTATTATTCATGCTAGAATTGTATTAACCGGAAACTTAGTACATGTGTGAATACATAGACAAACAGAGTGTCACTAGTATGCCTCTACTTGACTAGCTCGTCAATCAAAGATGGTTAAGTTTCCTAGCCATAGACATGAGTTGTCATTTGATGAACGGGGTCACATCATTAGAGAATGATGTGATTGACAAGACCCATCCGTTAGCTGAGCACGATGATCGTTTAGTTTGTTGCTATTGCTTTCTTCATGACTTATACATGTTCCTATGACTATGAGATTATGCAACTCCTGAATACCATAGGAACACTTACTGTGCTATCAAACGTCACAACGTAACTGGGTGATTATAAAGATGCTCTACAGGTGTCTCCGATGGTGTTTGTTGAGTTGGCATAGATCGAGATTAGGATTTGTCACTCCGATTGTCGGAGAGGTATCTCTGGGCCCTCTCGGTAATGCACATCATTATAATCCTGGCAAGCAATGTGACTAATGAGTTAGTTACGGGATGATGCATTACGGAACGAGTAAAGAGACTTGTCGGTAACAAGATTGAACTAGGTATGATGATACCGACGATCGAATCTCGGGCAAGTAACATACCGATGACAAAGAAAACAATGTATGTTGTTATGCGGTTTGACCGATAAAGATCTTCATAGAATATGTCAGAACCAATATGAGCATCCAGGTTCCGCTGTTGATTATTGACCGGAGATGATTCTCGGTCATGTCTACATCATTCTCAAACCCGTAGGGTCCGCACGCTTAACGTTCGATGACGATCGGTATTATGAGTTTATGTGTTTTGATGTATCGATGGTAGTTCGGAGTCCCGGATGTGATCACGGACATGACGAGGAGTCTCAAAATGGTCGGGACATGAAGATTGATATATTGGAAGGTTATGTTTGGACACCGGAAAAGGTTTCGGATAGGTTCGGGCATTTTCCGGAGTACTGGGGGGTTACCGAAACCCCCCGGGGGTTTAACGGGCCTTCATGGGCCATAGTGGAAGAGAGGAGGAGGCGGCCAAGTGGAGGGGCGCCCCCCCCCCAAGCCCAATCCAAATTAGGGAGGGGGTCGGGCCCCCTTTCCTTCTCTCCCTCTTCCCCTTCCTTCCCACTCCTAGTTGGACTAGGAAAGGGGGGAACCTACTCCTAGTAGGAGTAGGATTCCCCCCCTTGGGCGCGCCCCATGAGGCTGGCTGGCCCCCTCCTCCACTCATTTATATACGGGGGAGGGGGCACCCCATAGACACACAAGTTGACAGTTGTCTTAGCCGTGTGCGGTGCCCCCCTCCATAGATTCCACCTCGGTCATATCGTTGTAGTGCTTAGGCGAAGCCCTGCGTCGGTAACTTCATCATCACCGTCATCTCGCCGTTGTGTTGACGAAGGTCTCCCTCGACACTCAGCTGGATCGAGACTTCGTGGGACGTCACCGAGCCGAACATGTGTAGATCGCGGAGGTGCCGTACTTTCGGTACTAGGATCCGTCGGATCGTGAAAACATACGACTACATCAACCGCATTGTCATAACGCTTCCGCTTATGGTCTACGAGGGTACGTGGACTACACTCTCCCCTCTCGTTGCTATGCATCACCATGATAGATCTTGCGTGTGCGTAGGATTTTTTTTGAAATTACTGCGTTACCCAACACGTTTACGGTGCACGAGAAAAGTTGCACATCCCTGTCAGGTAGTTGCACGTCGACGGCTAGTCAGTTGCACAAACGGGGAACAAATTGCACAAATTTTTTTGTCACAACATACTCATGTGGGTTCTAGTTTCGAAGAGCACTCCGCGAGGGTTCCAACGGTGAAAACGGATCTTAATTTCGATGTTCCGTTCAAAAGTTATGTCTTTTAAAAAAAGTTTAACTAAAAAATAAATGTTTTCACACCTGTCGGATGGGTGTTTCGTTGCATGTTGCTTTTTTGTACTCCCTCTGTCCCATAATATAAACGTTCTTATATTATGGGACGGAGGAAGTAGCAAATAAAACATATTTTTTTTCTAATTTATTGGATGGAGACAAAAACTTAACTAAAGGGGAAGGATGCCATGGAGCGCTAGCGGGCAGCTGGACGCTCGCACGCGTCCAACTAACTGACCCCCCTGGTTTTCAGACGTGGTGGGCCTCACCCTCCCTCTAATCCAATCCAACATTCCCACGTCAGATCAGCACGTAACATTACGTAAAAATCATTACGTGGATGTAACATTGCTCGACATTCTACTAGTGCTAGTAGAACCAATGCAACCTTTTTATGTTTTGCAGGGAAAGACAAAAACGATGCAAGGGTGCCCACCTCGTGGCCACGGGCAGCACAAACCGCCACTTCCTCCTCCTCACCTTCCCTCCACAGCCACTCCTCCCGGCAAGATGCCCACCATCATCTCCTCCTCCTAGACCTCAGCTGCGCCAGCCATGGCCGCCACCGCCGCCGCTTCCCTTTCTCTCCACCTCCACCTCCGCCCTCCTCCCTATGCCCACCGCAGCCCCCTTCGACATGCCCCATTCCTCCTATCCCCTTCTTCGTCCACCCCTTGGCCTCCTCACCATCTTCACGTTGCTAACGGTCGGCTCCCTCCCCCTTGCCGCCCCTCTGTGAAGGCGCAGGCAGGTACCATCGAGTCTCTGAGCCTCGCGTGCCTTGGGGGCGCCGTGAGAGACCGCCTCCCTCACGACGTGCATGACCGCGCCATGGACGTCGTCGAATACTTGGGCGGTCACGTCTGTCGGGCGTCGCCTCCCGCGATGGCCTGCAGATTGACCAGCAGAGTGCGACCTGTGCTCTCATGGCAGACACCGGGGCTTCTGGAGGTGCCCCCGCCCGTGGCTGCGCTACTTTGTGGCTAGCCTTCTTTCCGGCTGCGATCTAAGCATGGAATTGTTGTGAATTGTGTAGGTTTCGGGGGAAGGGGAGGTGTTGTACGTCTTCCCCGAAGTCTGAGAATCTTTTTCTAACTTGCAATCTTGTCTTGATGAATGCCATTGATATAGAGGTTATATGGAGATGCTTAGTAATAATGTTTTGCCATGTTTAACCTGTAATTTAATGCCATGCTTTTGTTTGCCAAGTTCTTGCACTGTAGCATGCTTGTTTCATGCCTCCAATAGGTCAACATGTTATTCCTGCTCACATGTATGTCTTGTTTTTCACTAAGTTCTAATCTATGTTATAAAGTTGTTTTATGCATTGATCATCTTGGATTAATCTTGATGCCTATGAACCTGAACCTTAATGTTATTTGAAGCATGTTCTCTATACTTGAAGTGCATATCAAGTTTGTGTCCATATGTTCAGGGCCGGTCCTGGGATTTTGGGGGCCTGGGGCGAAACTAAAACCCGGGGCCCTTTATTTAGACACCATAACAATAGTATGAATATGCGTATATTTGAAATACTAGCAAAAGAGCCCTTGCATTGCAACGGGAGAAAAAACACAACACACACTCTTAACTGAACAACCATCACTCAAGACCACAATAGGTACATCTCCTTTATTTTAGCGACGCATCATATTTGTGTTGCCGCTTATCCTTCTTCTCACCCTTGCCGGCGATGGCCTTAGTGTTCACACAAACCAAAACATGTTTGAATGTGGTTAATCCTAAGACGTCTCTTTCTCCCTCTCTCCTCCCTCTCCCTCTCTCTCTCTCACTTTCTCTCACACTTGCGATGAGAAATTTGCACGAAAGAAAAATGGAGCATGCGCTATAGTTATAAGTTTGCTTCCAAAACAATATCTAAAAAATATTTAACTGGTAGAATTAACATATTATTCAGATTTCACACATTTTTCTAATCAAATTTTATATATAACATGTTAAAATCGGAGTTACGGTTTAAAAGATACGTATAATTTAGAAAACCATTTGTTTGACTTAAATATCTTCCAAAATAATATTTATAAATACTTAACAGGTTAAAATAATCTTATATTCATATTCTACATATTTTTTTAATCAAATTTCATATATAACATGTTTAAATCGGAGTTACGGTTTAAAAGATATGGATGATTTAGAAAAGCATTTGTTAGACTTAAATATGATCCGCGGATGGAATACCTAAAATGTCAGGGTTGTTTTCGAAAAACTGTAAAATAACGGTTCGGTGGGACTTAAATCCGGACTGCGGGTTGATTTCATAAAAACGCAAGGGGCTTTTTTGTAAAACGGTGTGACATACGGGCAGAAACCCTACGTGCTTTATTATTAGGTAGAGATTATCTATAACACTTGAGTGCATCTAAAATCGGTATTCATATCAAATAATTAATGTATATTCCCTAAAAAAAATCTTCAAACATTGCTCGATGCAAAGTCACTTATGATGGGGTCAATGTCAATGTCATTCAATAATTCTTCTTGATGCTTAATTAGCTAAAACCATTTAAGATCTCTTTAGTCATTGTTGACCTCAAATAATTGATCAGTAAATTCAACTTTGAAAAGCTTCCTTTGGCTGATGCGACCGTCACAGGCACAGTAAATAAGAAGCTATAAGCAATGGAGATATTAGGATAACAATCAACTTTTCTAACATGCTTGAAAATCTCCACGGCAGACAGTACACTACCTGGTAAAGTGTATCTCAAAATCTTGAATTCAGAAAAAAGATCAAATACCTTTATATCTGATGAACCATCGAGAGAGGAAGTTTCTGCAAAAAAATTGCAACAGTCTTCAAGTTCAAATTTTCTTCTTGTTGTTGCTGATCCGATTCCAAATTTCCATTAGTTGGTTGCTCTTCCTTTTCCTCTATGGCAATCATGGCCAACTCATCATCTTATCGAAGCAGTGGAGTATTACTCTTGAAAAAAATTGTGAATATCTCCGCATTGTGATTGTACCAATTTTTCCAGAACTTCCTTTCTTTTCTTTTTTTCGCTGCCTGATGGATATTTCATGTTTCTGGGCACTGCTTAAAAAATAAATGGTTGCATCAATTGTTGAATGGTGCCGGCTATGCATCAAGGGACGACAATATGATTATGAATTTATGATATACCTGATGGTCCTGAATTCTGACGAGCGTCAGTGCATGTGCACACAGGGCCTAGAGGTTAGAGTCCGAGAGCAAGAGCAATTCAATTTAGTAAAGCCGCTGATGATGGAGCCCCTGTGAATTGTAATCAGCGTTGCCGGTTAACGTGATTAGGAAGTAAGGAGCCCGGGCAGGAGGCTGTATGGCGTCGGCGGCCTAGGGCTGGGACAGGGAATCGCTTGCTTTGGATAGAAAAATCATGGAATAGCGGATCGTGATCGCTCTTTTCTTAGGTGAAAACCGATTGTTGGGTGGGGTCGGGCTATCGGCCTTGCTGCATTGCGTGAAAGCCCAGCACGGCAGCTCCCTAGCCCTTTTGAATTTTTGTCTGACATACGCTGTAGCCTGCCGTACATATACGTGGGTGGGGGCCCCTGCACTTTGGGGGCCCGGGGCGGCCGCCCCCCTGCCCCTCCCCAGGGCCGGCCCTGCATATGTTTCCTCTAGCATGTTGTTTCTTTGATTGCAAAGTGACTAGTTGCTGTTTTGGACAGATTGTGTTTGAAACTTGTATGGAGTGTATGTGTTGGACCGTTACTCCGTTTTGAGCATGCTCTATATGAAAGTTGCTTGGTGTTGCATGTAGTTTCATCATGCCATGTTGCATCCATGTTTTGGAGTGTTTGTGATGTTGTTGTTCTTGCATTGGCATCAATGCCATGTTTAACTTGTTTTGCTCATATCTTTTAGGCCGTAGCTCCGAATTAAATGAAATTTATATGTAACTTGACTAGAAAGACGCGTAGATATTCATGGTGCACTTTAACTTGCTGTTTAACCACTTCAACATAATGTGTTATTCATATCTGGTCCAATTTCGAAATTTGCATATGGGGAGTTACCGGAATTGTTATATGTTGTTTCCGGCCTCATTTAAACTTGCTTTGGTGTGTTGTTCTTGTATGCATCATATCTTGCCATGAGTAGCATCATATAGCCTTGTCATGCATCATACTTGGTCGAGCATCATATCATGTTCATGTGTTGTGTGTTCACCATGTTGTTTGCTTCTTTCCGGTTGTGCTCCTTCTCGATAGTTCCTGTTTCGTTGCGATTGTGAGGATTCGTTCGTCGGCGTGGGATCGTCTTTTTCATGGACTCGTTCTTCTTCCTAGCGGGATTTCAGGCAAGATGACCGTCACCTTGGATCTCACTACTATCATTGCTATGCTAGTTGTCTTGATGATATCGCTATGTCGCGCTACCTACCACTTGTTTATCAAGCCACCCAAATTGTCATGATAGCCTCTAACCTTTTTACCCTTCCTAGCAAACCGTTGTTTGGCTATGTTACTGCTTTGCTCAGCCCCTCTTATAGCGTTGCAAGTTGAAGGTGCAGTTGCAGGTTGTTCCATGTTGGGACATGGATATCATGGGATATCACAATGTCTTATTTAATTAATGCATCTATATACTTGGTAAAGGGTGGAAGGCTCGGCCTTATGCCCGGTGTTTTTTTCCACTCTTGCCACCCTAGTTTCTGTCATACCGGTGTTATGTTCCTTGATATTGCATCCCTAACACGGTGAGGGTTTATGGGCCCCTATTGACAGTTCGCTTTGAATAAAACTCTTCCAGCAAGGCCCAACATTGGTTTTAGCATTTGCCATAATAATATTGAACTAAATAATTAATTGGCATAGGGCGTCATGAACCCGAGGATTCTTTCTACATAGCAGGGGGGCCAGCGCTGATGGTGTTGGTCCCAAACGGGCAGACTGCAGGGTGATAACCCACAAGTGTAGGGGATCACAACAGCTTTCGAGGGTAAAGTATTCAACCCAAATTTATTGATTCGACACAAGGGGAGCCAAAGAATATTCTCAAGTATTAGCAACTGAGTTGTCAATTCAGCCACACCGGATAACTTAATATCTACAAAGAAAGTATTTAGTAGCAAAGTAGTATGATAGTAGTGGTAACGATAACAAAAGAGTAACGGAAGCAAAAGTAATATTTTTGGTATTTTGTAGTGATTGTAACAATAGCAACGGAAAGTAAATCTGGCGTAAACCAAGAGATGGAAAGCTCATAGGCATTGGATCGGTGATGGATAATTATGCGGATGCGGTTCATCATGTAACAAATCATAACATAGGGTGACACGTAACTAGCTCCAATTCATCAATGTAATGTAGGCATGTATTAGAATATAGTCATACGTGCTTATGGAAAAGAACTTGCATGACATCTTTTGTCCTACCCTCCCGTGGCAGCGGGTCCTAATGGAAACTAAGGGATATTAAGGCCTCCTTTTAATAGAGAACCGGAACAAAGCATTAGCACATAGTGAATACATGAACTCCTCAAACTATGGTCATCACCGAGAAGTATCCCGATTATTGTCACTTCGGAGTTGTCGGATCATAACACATAATAGGTGACTATAGACTTGCAAGATAGGATCTAGAACTCACATATATTCATGAAAACATAATAGGTTCAGATCTGAAATCATGGCACTCAGGCCCTAGTGAAAAGCATTAAGCATAACAAAGTCATCGCAACATCAGTCTCAGAACATAATGGATACTAGGGATCAAACCCTAACAAAACTAACTCGATTACATGATAGATCTCATCCAACCCATCACCGTCCAGCAAGCCTACGATGGAATTATTCACGCACGGCGGTAAGCATTATGAAATTGGTGATGGAGGATGGTTGATGATGACGACGGCGACGAATCCCCCTCTCCGGAGCCCCGAACGGACTCCATATCAGCCCTCCCGAGAGGTTTTAGGGCTTGGCGGCGGCTCCATATCGTAAAACGCGATGATTTCTTCTCTCTGATTTTTTTCTCTCCAAAGCAAATATATAGAGTTGGAGTTGGCGTCGGAGGAGCTCAGGGG
Source organism: Aegilops bicornis (assembly GCA_021605145.1). Lineage (NCBI taxonomy): Eukaryota > Viridiplantae > Streptophyta > Magnoliopsida > Poales > Poaceae > Aegilops > Aegilops bicornis. Next base: position 282,346,793 of record CM038674.1, on the reverse strand, counting down.
CCACGAGGTAGGGGCATGCCCGAGGAGGCGCCCCACCCTCGTGGACAGGGTGTGGGCCCCCTGGTCTTCAACTTTGGCGAGGATTTATTATTATTATTTCTAAGATGTTCCGTGGAGTTTCAGGTCATTCCGAGAACTTATGTTTTCTGCACATAAAACAACATCATGGCAATTCTACTGAAAACAGCGTCAGTCCGGGTTAGTTCCATTCAAATCAAACAAGTTAGAGTCCAAAACAAGGGCAAAAGTGTTTGGAAAAGTAGAATCTGACGGAGACGTATCAACTCCCCAAGCTTAAACCCTTGTTTGTCCTCAAGCAATTCAGTTGACAAACCGAAAGAGAAAAAGAAAAACTTTTACAAACTCGCTTGCTCTTGTTGTTGTAAATATGTCAAGTCAAGATTCAAGTTTTCAAAGAAAGATTATAATTAACCACATTTGCAATAATTCTCAGGTCTCATGATTACTCATATCAATGGCCTAATCAACTAGCGAGCCATAATAATAAATCTCGGATGACAAGACTTTCTCAAAACAATCATAATATGATATAACAAGATGGTATCTTGCTAGCCCTTTCTGAGACCGCAAAACATAAATGCAGAGCACCTTTAAAGATCAAGGACTGAATAGACATTGTAATTCATGGTAAAATAGATCCAATCATAGTCATACCCAATATAAATTAACAGTAATGGATGCAAATGACAGCAGCGCTCTCCAGCTAGTGCTTTTAATAAGAGGGTGATGACTCAACATAAAAGTAAATAGATAGGCCCTTCGCAGAGGGAAGCGAGGATTTGTAGAGGTGCGAGCTCGGTTTTGAAATAGAGATAAATAATATTTTAGCAACATACTTTCATTGTCAACATAACAACTAAGAGATGGCGATATCTTCCATGCTACACACATTATAGGCGGTTCCCAAATGTAATGGTAAAGTTTATACTCCCCCTCCACCAACAAGCATCAATCCATGGCTTTCTCGAAACAACGAGTGCCTCCAACAATCAATAGGTCCCAGGGGGAGTTTTGTTTGTATTTATTTTGATTTAGTTTGCATAAAGCATGGGACTGGGCATCCCGGTGACCACCCATTTTCTCGTGAGTGAGGAGCGGAGTCCACTCCTCTTGAGAATAACCCGCCTAACATGGAAGATAAGGGCAGCCCTAGTTGATACATGAGTTATTCGAGCATACAAAACAAAATGTTTATTTGAAGGTTTAGAGTTTGGCACATACAAATTTACTTGGAACGGCACGTAGATACCGCATATAGGAAGGTATAGTGGACTCATATGGAATAACTTTGGGGTTTAAGGGATTGGATGCACAAGCAGTATTCCCGCTTAGTACAAGTGAATGCTAGCAAAAGACTGGGAAGCGACCAACTAGAGAGCGACAACAGTCATGAACATGCACTAAAATTAATAAACATTGGATGCAAGCATGAGTAGGATATAATCCACCATGAACATAAATATCGTGAAGGCTATATGTTGATTTGTTTCAACTACATGTGTGAACATGTGCCAAGTCAAGTCACTTAATTCATTCAAAGGAGGATACCACCCCATCATACCACATCACAACCATTTTAATAGCATGTTGGCACGCAAGGTAAACCATTATAACTCATAGCTAATCAAGCATGGCATAAGCAACTATGATCTCTAATTGTCATTCCAAACATGTTTATTCATAATAAGGTGAATCAAGAACGATGAACTCATCATATTTACATAAACAAGAGAGGTCGAGTTCATACCAGCTTTTCCCATCTCAGTCAGTCCATCATATATCATCATAATTGCCTTTCATTTGCACGACCGAACGATGTGAATAATAATAAGAGTGCACGTGCATTGGACTAAAATTTGGAATCTGCGAGCATTCAATAAGCAGGAGAAGAGAAGGCAATATGGGCTCTTGGTTAAATCAACAATAAAGCATATAAGAGCCACTTCAACAATTTAATCATGGTATTCTCCTATCGACCCCCAAAGAAAAGAAAACAGATAAAACTATTTACACGGGAAAGCTCCCAACAAGCAAAAGAAGAACAGAAATCTTTTGGGTTTTCTTTTAATTATTACTACTACAGCAAGAAACTAAACTAACTAGAAGCTATTACTATTTTTTTGTTTTTCTTAAAGTTTAACAAACACACAAGAAGAAAGTAGGAAAAAGAAAATAAACTAACATGGATATTACAATGAAAGAGTATGAGCACCGACATCTAGCAATGAGTGTGTGTGAACATAAATGTAATGTCGGTGGGAAATACGTACTCCCCCAAGCTTAGTCTTTTGGCCTAAGTTGGTTCATTGCCAGTGATAGCCTGGCGGATACCGTATGTTTAGCTGGGGTCGTCTTGTGATGCAGCGGCTATCGCCTCTGAGGCTGCAGCGTGGCGTCGAGCCGCCTCCGCTCTCCTCTCGTACTCATTTGCCCCCTCTCTGGTAATAACATATCTTCCTTTTGTCTGAGAATCAAAGAAGGCAGGAGCAGGAAGAGTAATACGGACAACATGTTGTTTGTTAAAGATTAGTCGATACTGGAGAGGTGATTCAGTCCTCTCGACAAACTGGTGGGAAACCATAGAATCAAAATCTAAATAAGTAAGGGGCAACTCCATATCACCCTCACGAATATCTTTCTCAAGAAAATTAGCTAAGCGGGTTGCATAAATTCCTCCAAAGAAATCTCTGTTATATCTATTATGATGCAACCTACGAGCTACAATGGCTCCCATATGATAAGATTGGTCTCCTAACACAAAGACTCCACGAGAATGCCGAGATCGAGGACACACATGTGACATGCTTCATCCTTAGCATTTATGCACCCTACCGATGAAGAGAGCAAAATAATGTATAGCAGGAAAGTGAATGCTCCCTATAGTGGCTTGCGTTATATCTCTAGATTCCCCATAGTTATACTAGCAAGAAAGTCTCTAAATTCAGATTTACGGGGATCAATAGTACTACCCCATTGTGGGAGTTTGCAAGCAAAAGTAAAATCCTCTAAGTCCATGGCATAAGATTTATCATAAAGATCAAACATGACAGAAGGAGAATTACGCGAAGATGAAAACTCAAACCTCCTCACAAATGAACTAGTGAGATCATGATACTGTGAGCATTTGTCTGCCTCAAAGTCCACAAGACCGGCGTTACACAAATATGCGTTAAATTCTTCTTTGATTCCCGCTCGATCCATAAAATTTTCCGAAGGCCATTCACAGGGCCTCACGGGAGCGTCTCTGGGTGGTTCCTCGTCAGCATCACGCATAGCAAGCCTGGGACCTTGCTTCCTTGAAGAACCACCTTGGAACATCTTCCTAAACATATCACTACAAAAAAAGACACATCCGTGACATTTTGGGCCGAACAAAAAAAAATTATGTCATACATATGACACTTCTATGATGATAATTGTGACAAAACCCGGTATCATCATAGATGTGGTGGGCTCCTACTTCTATGACAAAAAGTCAAGACAGAAAATGGGCTTTTCGTCACAGGCGGGCGGAGACGTAGCTGCATGACATTCTTTGGGCCGTCCATGAAGGAAAAACCGTGGTAGAAGCGAGGGGAGGAAAATTCGGGAGTTGCTGATTCACGGTGGGAGGTCGGGTCGAGCGATGCGCGTTTCTCTCATACGTCTGCAGCGTGTGTAGGCGTTGGCTCTAATCAAGCCGAGCGAGGCGTTGGGCTCTAATCGAACCCGGCGATTGCAGACCGCAGTTACGCATTATCGAACCCGAGCGATCGATCGATGGCTGTTAACTGAACCCGATGGAGCGATTCCTTCGCTACTGCTGCTAACTGAAGCCGATCGATGCTGCCTCTGGGATGAATAGTGAGCGTTGCGGGGGGCTTTGGATGAACAGTGAGCGGTGGCGTTGCCTCTGGATGAACACGACGACGACGTTGTTTCACTGTTCCGACCCAGCCATGTACGTATGCGCGATAGGCGTTAGAGACCCTGCCCGTATGTACGTACATGGCCGTATTTTCTTTCTTGCACCCTCGCTGTCATGCGTGCGTGTACATGCTACGTGCGGCGCCTCTACTACGACACGCGGCGCGCCTCTACATCCACCAAGATATATGTACGCACATCGTTCGCGACCAGAATGACAACGCTACGTACGCTTCGACCAGGTGGGTCCCGACTGTCAGGCACTTCCTTGCGTGCGAAGATGTAGCTGGTGGGTCCCAGCAGTCAGGGGGCGAATCGTTTTGGTTTTTTTGCCCGGACGCACTTCCTTGCGTGCGAAGATGTAGCTGGTGGGTCCCAGCAGTCAGGGGGGCGAATCGTTTTTTTTGCCCGGACGCACTTCCTTGCGTGCGAAGGTGTAGCTGGTGGGTCCCAGTAGTCAGGGGGGAAACGTTTTTTTCGCGAAATATGGTGGCCCGTCCGGTGGGTCCTCGCTGTAAGGTGGAGGAATAATTATTTTGCGCGTAATAAGGAGGCACTTCCTTGATGCGGTCGTGGACCCAGCTGTCAGCCTCTCCATGTACAGTCCACGTCCGACGGAAGCCGTTCCTTGACCACGTTGACCACGCCGCGCCGAGAGCACCAGGGTGGTGGACGACGGTGAGGCCTAGGAAGGGGATGACGCGGAGCCGGGGAAGACGCGATAGTGGATGCCCACGCGTAGAGGAGTACGAGGGTTCACTGGTTCGCTGCGTGTGAGGCTGCCATCGCCGCAGAATAACAGGGGGTGTGGGTGAGTAGAGGGATGGCCCGCCAGCGGTGGGAGTAGTAGGGGCGGTGAGGCCTCCGCCGCATCGCAGCCGGCCACGGGAGGCAGGAGCACGAGGCACGACCGGCGCTGGTTTGGGCGGCTGGAGCAAGAAGACCAGATGTTGAAGAAGCACTACGGCCGTTGGATGGACATCGTACGGTCACTGGAGCTAGAATCGTGCATATTGACTAAGTTTACAAAGCCTTCCGTCCCCGTCAACTAAGTAGGCCCACAAGTCAGCCTGCCACTATACTGGGTCCCAGCTAACAGGGGGAGTATTCATTTTTTTGTGCGTAATAAGGAGGCACTTCCTTGAGTGCGAAGATATAGCTGGTGGGTCCGAGCTGTCGGGCGGTAACGCTTTTTTCACAAAATACCGAGGCCCTTTCGGTGGGTCCTCGATGTCGGTGGAGGAATCATTATTTTGCGCGTAATAAGGAGGCATTTCCTTGCGTGCGGCCGTGGACCCAGCTGTCGGCCTCTCCATGTACAGTCCACTTAAGATGCATGTCGGTCATTGACCATGTTGACCAGGCCGCGCCGAGAGCACCAGGGCGGTGGACGACGGCGAGGCCTAGGAAAGGAACGACACGGAGGCAGGGAAGACTCAGCAGTTGTTTCCCACGCGGAGGGGAGTACGACTGAACGAGGGTTTACTGGTTCGTCTGCCGTCACCGGAGAATAACGGCATGTGTGGGTGAGTAGAGGGATGGCTAGGCCAGCGATGGGAGTAAGGTGGGCGGTGAGGCCTGCACAAGGCAAAGACCGGCGGCGGGAGGAGGGAGCAGGCAGTCCCGCCGACGCTTGTTTGAGCGGCCGGAGCAGAAGAGCAGAGATTGAAGAAGCACGACGGCCGTTGGATGGACATCCAACCGCCATCGCCAGGCGTCAACCTTTTTAGGAAAGCCTCAAATCTGTGGAAAACAAAGATACAGCCCATCTGCCATTATTTCTAATAATTTACAGCCCATTTGCTAATTCTTAAGGTTTTTCTTGGAACCCATATTCTTTTTGTTAGCATTACAGCCCATATTGTGGCCACGGTTAAAAAATTATACGAAATTTTGCATATTTCAGTGCGGTCCGAACTGTTTTTAATCCCGAAATTTCGACTCACATTCAAACTGAATTTAAAAATAAATGTATATCAATATAAACTCCAACAAATTCTCCACGCATAAAAATTAATGTAATTTAAAATCTTGAAATGAAAAAAAAATATTTGAAACTAATTGCCGGTTTGATGTGTTTTAAAAATGTACAGCCCATTTCTCATTACTGATGGGCCATTTTCTCGGCCAGCGAATGAAAAGCTCTCCTCGTCTTGAAAGATTTGCAGCCCAACAGGCCTGACAAAGCGACTTAATTGGCAAATCACAAAAAAAACTGGGCTGTGGCCGTGGACCCAGCTGTCAGCCTCTCCACGTACAGTACTCTTCCGATGGAAGTCGTTCCTTGACCACGTTGACCACGCTTGTGAGAGCACCACGGCGGTGGACGGCAGCGAGGCCTAGGAAGGGGACGACGCGAGCCGGGCCATGGGAGGCAGGAGCAAGCGAGCACAGCCGGCCACGAGAGGCGAGGCAGGCGGTAACACGGCCGCTGCTTTGGGCAGTGGAGCAAGAAGACCAGAGGTTGAAGAAGTTGTATGGCCATTGGATGGACATCATACGGTCATCGAGTATTAACTAAGTTGACAAAGCCCTCCGTCCCGTCAACTTAGTAGGCCCACAAGTCAGCCCAACAATATGGTGGGTCCCAGCTAGCGAGGGTATTCATTTTTTGGGCGTAATAAGGAGGCACTTCCTTGCGTGCGAAGATATAGCTGGTGGGTCCGACGTCGGGGAAGTACGTTTTTTCGCGAAATACTGAGGCCCTTCCTGTGGGTCCTAGTTGTCGTGTGGAGGAATCATTATTTTGCAGCGTAATAAGGAGGCATTTCCTTGCGTGCGGCCGTGGACCGAATCGTCGGCCCCTCCACGCACAATCCACTTCCGATGGATGTCGTTCATTGACCACGTTGACCAGGTCACGCCGAGAGCACCAGGCGGTGGACGGCAATGAGGCCTAGGAAGGAACGACACGGAGCCGTGGAATACTCGCGCTTGTTTCCCACGCGAGGAGTACGAGGGTTTATCGTTCGTCTGCCGTCGCCGGAGAATAACACATGTGTGGGTGAGTAGAGGGATGGCTAGGCCAGCGATGGGAGTATGGTGGGGCCGTGAGGCTCTTGGCAGCAAAGATAGTCGGCCCTTGGAGGAGGAGAAGCGAGCAGTCCACTTGGCGCTTGTTTGAGCGGTGGAGCATGAAGAGAAGAGATTGAAGAAGCACGACAGCCATTGGATGGATATCCAACGATCCTTTGCTCTCGTCGTTGACTAAGTTGGGATGTATGCGTTGCGTGCCAACCTTTTTTATGAAAGCATACGCGTCAACCTGTAGTAGGCGCACAAGTCAGCCTCAAATCTGTGGAAAACAAAGATACATCCCATCTGCCATTATTTCCAATAATGTACAGCCCATTTGCTAATTCTTAAGATTTTTTTTGGAGCCCATCTTCTTTTTGTTAGCATTACACCCCATATTGTGGCCACGGTTAAAAAGTATATTAAATTTTGCATATTTCGGTGCGGTCAACTATTTTTAATCCAGAAATATCGATTCACATTCAAACTATTTTGAAAAATAATTTATATAAATATAAAATCAAAATAATTGTCCACACATAAAAATCTATGGAATTTAAGATCTTGTAATGAAAACAAATGAAACTAATTCCCGGTTTGATGTATTTTAAAAATGTACAGGCCATTTCTGGGCAAACCGAATGAAACTCTCCTCGTCTTAAAACATTTGCAGCCCAATGAGCCGATAAAACAAGTAGGCCTTGTTTGGGTATTTCTTTTAAAAAATAGAATGGGCTAGCCATTTTCAAAGAAGAAAAAACATAACTGGGCTCATGATGTAGTAAACGTAAATAAAACCACAGCTAGACGGGCCTGACCCGTTGTTACCTCGATCCGTCGCTAAAACTAGTATAAATAACAACCGCTTGTTCCTCATTGTCTCAAAAAACTGCTTGTTCCTCAAAAAACTGCGCGACTTCTTTGGGTCCCCGTGTCACCGGCTCGTAGTGTAATTCTCTCGTTTATTGACTACGTTGACGATGGCGTGAGCCCCAGATGTCCAACCATTAGGAGGAACCATATTTTTGGGCTTGTACTATAGAGGCACTTGCTTGCATACTGCCTTGACGCTGGTGGGTCCCTATTGTCATCCTCTCCGTGTACAGTCATCTCCTTGTTCCTCTCGGTTGTTGACGACGTTGACAACGCAAGAAGGCGGCGCACCGTGCACGGCGAGCGAACCAAGGCCGCAAGGCGGAGGACGACGGTGAGGCCTCGGACCGGAACAAGCAGAGGCCGTTGAAGATGCGCCGGTCGATCGCGGCGGAGAATCTGAGGTTGGCTAGCTGGGGGTGGTGGGGCTAGTCACTTGGCTTCACAATGCACAGTGAGCTCAAGCAGCAGGCGTAAGTGATGTTATTTCCCTTGGTTGTGATTTGTTACAATATTTCACTCTAAATTAAAGCGAATGGCAAGCCATTTGCCTTGTTTCAAAGAAAATATAGCGATCCTGACCCGAGTTGAAAAAGGGCAGGAACATCTAACTCCAGCTTACAAACCGTACAAAAGCACGAGGGTTGATTGTTCATCGGGTTTACAAAAAACCCAGATTGAAAAGGGCAACAACATCTAACTCCAAAGACTGCTTTTGGCAGTCACAGTCAAATGGATCGGTCAGTCCATAGAATGAACATCCCGGATCGTAAAATTCTTTGGATTATGACCACAATATGTTGTAAATAGAAGCCCGCACGTTCGTAAGCTCTTTTGCCCACTGAAACTCCTTTTTTGCTCTTCGACATACCCATTCGTCATAACCATGCTTTGATAAACTTAAGCACGATGGACAATAAGTAACCTCGCATTCAGGGGAAGAATGTGACAAATCTTGTGTTTGCATGGTTGGCTACATATCGTTCTAGCGTTATTGTCTTCAATCGAATCTCATGAGAAGTGAGAAAATCCCGATGCTTACGAATCCACCGATTGGTTATAACTTTCTTACCCCGTCTGTTGCCTAAATAGACATGAAAATTGAAAACAGTTAAGGTCTAAAAGAAGAGTGTCGAGAAAGAGCAACAACTGAACGGTTAATTCTAGTACACTATATGCGGGCTTCCAATGTGCGTGAAATTATCACCTTTATATACAACTTCTCCAGACATGGAAAGCATTGCAGCAAGGCAATAATCTTGTTCAGATCAAAACTATTCATTTGGATATATAAGATCTTGATAGAATCCAGCACCATTGATAGGCCATCCATGGAGAAACTCTTCATTGAGCATAGAACATAATATTAGTACAAAATGTGTACTCCAAGATGATATATAAATTATGCGCAAAAATTTAAAATGCATCATATGGTTACAAGTGTAGATGATAATATAAAGTACCTGAAGAACTGTGGAGCCAAACACCATATTGAAATGAGCATAGAGATCATGTATTACACCCAAGGTCTCCAGTTTAGGCGCAGAGAGGACGGTTATTTGCAACGGTGAATAACTAGAATCAAGGATCAACCTTTGAAGTGAAGGGCATCTTGGATGATGAGCTGCCTTCCGTCAAAAGAAATTCCAATTCTTACAAGGTTAGGCGACTTTATTTGGAGACAACCGATTCTAATCTGTGAAAACAAGCACCAAGCACTCCAGTAGCAGGCAACTGGAGTGGATGATCTTTGTGCAATGAGGCCTCCGATATCTGAACCCGCACAAGTGAAAGTTTCTTGAGAAATGGGAGTCGAAGGTTTAGTACCAGATTATGCGGAAGGTAGCCTGCAGCGCAAAGGTGGCGGTGTGGAGAGAGGAGGAAAACCATGAGATGGACATCGGTGCTTTGAGGGCACAAGTTCATGGCGTTACGTATGTGGTATGTGATTTCGGGGAATAGTAGAACTCAAGCGAGATGTAGTTACGTGAATTGAGGATTTCAGCCTGGCGTCCACCGTGCAGGCATGGTATGCTTGCTCGAGTAGCATGACGGGATGCAGAGGCTTTGAATGGAGCCACAGTGGGAGGAGATGATGGCTCTGGGGATTTCAAAATCATTGAAGAGAGAGATAGCTGACGATCGAGATTAAGGGGCACGGCACGCCATAGAGGGCGCCACCGAATTGAGAGGACTTGGGTACGGCAGCAATCCTTGGTGGGGAGAAGCGAGATGATCTCCCCAAGGACGGCGTCCGGGAGATCGTTGATGCGGTCCACTCGAGATTCTACGGGTTCCTGGGATCCGGTGGGGCGGTCGCCGCTTCTCCCGTCTTTGCCGGGTGCAGGATCTAGCAGTGTCGCCACGTGGCGGAGCCTCATCTTCTTGGCTGGGCCAGCCGACTCCATTTTCCTCGAGGCGTCGGCGTCGCTCACGGTTGTGAGCTGAGTAATGAATGACGAGCCTAGGTGTAGTGCGAGCGACGAAGCAGGGGATCGGGGGGTTTTCTGTAGGAGTGGGGACGAAGGGGGGCTGGGGTTTTCTGTAGGAGTGAGGTGAGGAATGTGGGGGTACGAGTGGAGCGAGCTGACATGAGGTGGGTGAGAGCGAGGAGGAAGAAGAGCACCCAGGTTTTTTTTGTGGGGGAGGGGGCGGTGTGCTGGGTGTGGGTAGTGCCTTTTGAATTGATTTTACTATTTACTAGTGTGGATTGGCTGTTTTGTCTTGGGCCCAGAGAAACAATTACTACTAGTACTGTGGAGACACTCTCTGACTACCCGGAAAAACAATTACTACTAGTACAAGTGGAGACACTCTACCGCTTGGCTCCTCCTAGGTCATTGAAATGTCTCCCTCTCTTGAATGCCGTTATACTTTTGTTCACCGACATGCGGGCCATGCAGCGCCATGGGCCCAAATGCCATCCACCAAATTAGCGGCGGTGTGCGGTGAGAGTCACCCAGTCAGTGGCCTTGGCGATAATGAGCCGTCGTATCACAAAACCCCACCTCCCCGCAGTCTAAGTTTGACGGATGAAGCAACCATCATTTCACTCCTCGCTGAATCCCCTTCTCCCTCACCATCTTCAAGAAAGGCAACACTCGCATCTGCCACTATTCTTCTCTCCCAACGAAGGGAAGGTAATTGGATCCGTGATGTTTGTATATTTTCGTTCAGAGAAAAAAAAGAACTTTTGCAAAGCAGTAACCGATCCTCACTCTCTTTTTTGTTTCATTGTCATTGCGATTGTGTTTTCCTTTTAGTGGTCTCCTAGTATTAAATCGGTTTCATGATGGACCAAGGAGAACCACGCAAAGATCTGCCGGTATTGGAGCGGACACGGGAGGCTGATCCCCACGAGACGTAGAGCTCCAAGAAGATGGAGGCAGCCACCAAGCCGACCCAGATACGCTCACGGCCACTACTGAGATGGTCAACGCCCCGTTTGAGGTTACAGCCCCCGTGGCACTGCAGGAGCAGTTTTCCCCCTTCGAGGATGTGTCCCCCCCCCCTCCCTGCTGAGCTGCCCAAGGTGATTTCCTTCTTTGTCGATCTCGATTGTGGTTTTTCATCTAAGTATGTGGTGATTAATAATGCAAAATTTTACTAGCTTCGATGCCATGCTATACATAGTGGTTTAAATAACTTGCGGTTCTTATGCTGAAAAGTAATTCTGAATTTGTTTCTGTTTCAATTAGAGTCCTGATGCAGACAAGGATTGTGTGATTGTGCATGTCACTCGCTATGAGGCGGACGACCTGAATATACGCACTGGGAAAACAGAGTTCTTAGGCTGTTGGATCATGGAAGCCATTTGCGGTTATACCAATGAAGAGTTGTATTCCAGCCTCACTGTTGTCAGGCGTGTTGTCCAGGGTGTATTGAAGCACAAGAAGTTCAAAGCTACTCCTTCGTTTGTGAGGCATACTGTTCTTGTCAAGCTTACACAGGAAGATGACGTGGCATGCCTCCACAAACAAGTTTATCAGTGGCAAGGCCACAAGGTTGTCTTCATGAAGGTTCACAGGATTGAGCTGCTGCGGGACATCCTCGATGATGTTCATGGCAAGGTCCGTCTTGTGTCCATCCCAAATTAGATCGAGGCATGAAATAGTTGCCCCAGCTAGTGTTTAATAGTAGTTTGGATTGTGTCTAATTATCTGAACCTTGCCTGTTATCGACCCCTCTGGGGCTAGTGCTCTATTTGAATCCGTCTATGGGAACTGCTGCTACTTTTGTGTGCACATGAATCACGTTAAAACCATCGTAATTGTTGCCGAAACAGATGCGTCCTCACTAGTTTTTTCATGAATATGGCATGGTAAGACATAAGTTGTCACGGTTTATCATACAATTAGTGTGTGTTTTGATGAAATAGGGCACTCGTTCGAGAACCGTGCGCCGACGTATACATAAGTACTTGTAAACACTGTTGGTGCTACCCCACTTGTAAGCAGTCGTGCAAAACACGGCACATTGGCTCAGCTCGCTTCAACACTAGGCTATCGACCAGCTAACAATCAACAATCTGTCATTCGACATATAAGCAACTACCATGTATCTTGTTACGATGGTTCATGCGATTAATTGAGGCCACAATGTAATAAATTCCAAACGTTCACACGCTTACTCCAAAGGTTTCATGTGGAACACTCACAATTAAACTTGTCTTCATAAAAATCTTGAAAAGCATAAGTTAAGAAATTTTATACATCTCAATGATTCATAGAACATAACAAACATATACTAGTTCACAAAGAAAAGACAAAGTTGTGAGAAGGTTTACAAATCAGGAAAAAACAAGCAAGGCTTCTCTAAGCAAAGGCCTCCGAGTGACTTAAATTTCTGGAGTTCACTCTGGTTTTTCTTGTTGCCACCATTCGTGGTTAGGTTCTCTCATTCCGAATAACCAGTTATAATTGTGGTCTCAATTTGGAATGCTTTGAATCGAACCATGCGATTATCTTGACCAATTGAAATGCTGGTGCATTCCACTAAATTTAAGCACCGCTATTTGCAGAAATAAGCAGACCACAATGCCTCTTGTCTGCGCACCTGTCCAAAAAACCGCCATGCAGCCGTGCCAGCTAGTCCTCGGTCCATGGATGAACTGGTAGAAAGTGCATTCCGGACTAGGATGCAGTTGTTTTCGCTCGTCCCTGCACTGCAATCAGGAAGTAAAACGTATGAATCAGCTTCTTTTAGATTGTGTTGGTTATTCTACCTTAGTTACTACCAATGTAGGGATACCTTGAAGACGGGAGGTTAAACGACGGCAACAAGGGATAGCCATCTCATTTTGCGCAGTTGTACTAAAACTGAGGTGTGTGCTTTTGATTACTTGTGAGATAGAAAGCGATACATAGACGGACATCCCGAAAGCGATATGGAGATGTACATCCCTATTTGCGCAAATACGTAAATACGGTTATTTAAACAAGTGACACATATTACTACTTTCCCTTGTTTCCTCTTAGAACCAAGTCCTAGATTCATGCTACAGCTTTCCCACTTTCTTCCTGTTTGAACCAACGCTTTGAGTTCATCAGATGAACTAGCTTTACTTCTAATAATAGTAGAAGTCTAGGTGGGTTTGTAACAATGACGGAAGTAGAAAAGGATCCACACGAAGGGGAAGAGCTGGGGCGATGAGCAAGGCAGGTTTGAAGGAATATATACTGAGGGTTAAATCGGCATGTGGCAAAGATTGGCGTCGGGAGGCCGCATCTTGGCCACAATACATGAGGAGGAAGAAGGGGTCGGAGGCCCTCCCGAGCCGGGCTCTCGGAGAGAACGGCACGGCCACCGATCAGACGCAGCTGGTAGCCGTTGGTCTCCTCCTCGCCACGACGATGTGGTGAACGATGCACCTACACCCCCAGCCCCGGTCGAGGTTGTCCGGCCGGATTTGTGACCAGCCGTGAGCTGAGAGAGAGAGAGTGTGGCCACCTATGTCTTGCTTAGATCTGGAGAGCATGAGGGAGTGCACGAGAGGAACCCTAGTAAAGCAAGCGCTAAGGCTCCTGCTTTTATACATAGTGGAGTGATTTTGTTGTACCGGCTTCAAAAAAATGCGCTCCTCTGCATTACCCATGAGTGGGTGTGAGAGAACTAGTGCGTCGTGCACCGCTTCTCTTCGTGAGAGTACAATATATACTATGCCCAAAGAACGTTCGCCGCAAGAGTAATAGTATAAGTGTGTGATGTGTGAGCTAAAATAAAATGTGCGCTACTGCCTTTTGTTTTTTAGAAGTTCTGAGGGTAGGGTGTGAAGAGCACATATGTGTGTGACGTCTACCTGCAGATAGAGGATGGGTGCGACGTGCGAGTCTGCGAGAGGACTCGGGAGAGTCGTGACTCGTGAGGGTGCGTGTGCGTGAGAGAGAGGGGGGCACGTATCAATGCAATGCATGTGTCCGTAAATCATTATTCGACAAACGTTCGCCACAAGCCTTTTCCTGACGAACGCCGTAAGAACCGTTAGATCGGCATCCGACGGTGTCAGTTTTGCCATGTCATTTAACAGAATAGCCACTCCTCCTACACACAAATCTTCCACGTGAATGTTAGCAACTGTCGTATGCTCCCTCCATTCCGAAATGCAGTGCATATAGCTTTATTGAAAATTAGAACCTCGCAAACTTTTACCGAGTTTTCATGTACCAAATTGCACATGTAGAATACCCTGTATATATCATTTCATTCATCTTCGATAGGTAACTATAAAGATGGGTGAGGAGTCTACAAAGAAAGACCATCGTATCACCCGCAGCAATTTCAACCATCCTTTAGTGTCGAGGAATATCATAGGAACTCTATATGATATGATTTTTATAGGATTTTTTCCTTTAGAGCCAATTGGTTCATAGGAATAGATTCATATACTCTACATTCCAAAGGAAATAAACATGATATCATTTCTATAGCTTTAGAGCCACTTGGTTCATATGCATGGATTCCTATACTCCCTTAATTTCAAAGGAAAATAAACATTAGCGTATATTCAATAGAAAAGTTCCTATGATATGAACCAAATTACATCTCTTTACTAATCCCTCCTCATAGGAATTGAGATACATGTCATCTCTAGATTCAATAGAAAAGTTCCTATGATGTGAACCAAATGACATCTCTTTTCCAATCCCTACTCATAGGAATTGAGATGCTCCATGTCATCTCTTTCCCTACAACTTCCACGTATGCATCTTCTATTCCTAAATAGATAGTACAACCCACTAGTAGCTTTTTTTTCCAAAACATGCAACTATGGCACAAGAACTATATAGTGTGCCAGTAACTTTGAAAGATGGTCATTTGGATGAAGCTAACCCGACAAAGGTCAGAGATGGGCAAATCCAACCACTCTTGGCCGTTGGATATCATCAACATTCCACTAGATCTCGCCACATGTACAATTTAGAAGACTCCATGGTTGAACTTAAGCATAATGCACAAACCTCAAAACACAAGCACTTCTCCTTTGTTCCGTAATCTTACGTATCATAATTGATTGTTTTTTCTAAATGAATTGCCATTATTTGTTTTTACTTTATGATTTACAATGCACAACCCCATGAATCTTAACATTTTTATAAAACTAATTGATTTTGAATGAGATGAACTATAAGAACTAAGCGAACATCTACATCATGCATATATGACTCAAAGCTTTACATGCTATAGTGTGTATTTATTCATATTTTGGTTTCGAAATCTCATGCATTCAATACATGTGTACCTTACTAGTTTTGAGTAGAGTAGCAAATTTCACACGGCCCCGGGTATATCAAAATGCAGGGCTCATGCATCGTTGCCTTTCGGTCGAACCTACGTCCACAATTTTTTGTACGTGTTATATCTCCACTGGTCCCCGAACCCAAAATGCTGCCTCGTTCTCGTAAAACCAAGCGGCCCACACATATTTAAGACGTCGACTCGAACCCGTTTACTATGACGTGGCCCCGCACGCCGTAGTACTCCTACAAACCCTACCGCCGCACTCATCATCGGTTTTCTTCAAGAGGACAAGGGAGAAGCCGATTTGTAGTGGATGCGCTTTCAAAAAAAAGGATCTGTAGTGGAGACCCCTACCCTAGGGTGCCCTAGGTAGCTGCCGCACGCATCATTGTTTTCTCTTTTCTTTATGCTCTTGCGCGCTAGAGTGAAATGATGGTTGCTTCGTCCGTCCAGCTTAATGCGAGAAAGGTGGGGCTTTGTGATTTGACCCCTCATCGCTCATTTTCTACTACTGCGGCGCTACGACCGGGGTGCCTCCAATTCCAACCGCTGCTCCGAACTGTAATTTGGTGCATCGCACGTGGAACAAGACGGTGGATGAGCCACATGTCTCGCCAAAGGGGTCTGTTAAGTGTGTCGCCATTTCATGTGCGGACCGACCTCGCTTGAGTTGCTACGCCAACATGACAGAGCAGCCTACCACTTGGTTTTGCTCCTTGGTGAATCCCGACTATATTGATCTAAAAAGATACGTCTTTGAACTACCCTCTCCGTCTCGGTTTTTTATTTGTAGGCGTCTCGGTTTATAAGGCCTGCACGTAGTTCTAGGTCATCCATTTGACTAACTAAATATGAGTTACTACGTCACAAAAAGTATATCATTGGATTCTTATTGGTTGATATGTGAAGAAACAAGAAACGAGGTAGAAGTAATGCACCGCGCCTTAGTATTATGGGATTATTTGGTTTTCGTAAGATGACGTGCGTTTGGTTGCAAGGGTGGTCATGAATGGGTTGGGATCGTTCAGAAAATAGACATGTTTGGTTATAAAGCACATGAATGGTTCGAGTCAAAAAAGAGAATATGCCTTGAAGATGTTGAACCATTCCACCCAACCAAATCGGTCGAATCAAATGGCCACCCTTTGCATGCATGACTATGTGAGCATGACTGGTGGTCCCGTCTTAAATAATTAGCTCATCTCTTATATTCAGCCAAACACATGAAGTGAATGGTTCAATCCCAAAAAAAATGAATGGTCCCAATCCATTCATACGATACCTTCAACCAAACGCATCCGACGGAGGGAGTAGTTATATTTAAAAGTCGAGGGCGGGGCTTTTCCTGCGTGGTAGGCGGGGCAGTTCCGCCTAGTCGGTTCGACAGAGACGCGAGAAGACGAGGGAGTAGGCTGCTGCAAACGTAGGGCTGTGTGATTTGACAGCGAGGTACTGCTGGACAGGTGGGGCCCCATGATTTGACTTGCCATTATCATTTTAACTGCGGTGCTACGACCGGCGTGAGTCTCCCGATTCCTGACCACCTCCATACAGGTGCCTCTCCCAATGCTCCACCATGTAGTACTAGAGGCTGGCTCTTGCATGAGAGCCCAATTCTCCACTTTTTCCTTGCCTCTCTTTCCTCCACATATGCAAAAATGCCATGTAAAGCGCACTATTGTACTTACTTGCTCCTACAGGTGCTTAAGCTTGCCACATAGGCATAAAGTCCGATGTGGCAAGTTAATCAAGAAGAGAGAGACTAGTTTGGTGATCCAAGGAAGAAAGCGGTGCTAAGCTGCGTGTACCTAGGTGAAGAGACAATTTTGAGTCTATAGTTAATTAAATGAAGCAAACTTAGCAACACCATTTCATTGGAAGAGGTCACTCCTTGGCAAATGCAATAAATACTAGTACTCCCTATGTCCCATTATATAAGAACGTTTTTTACACTACACTAGCTAGTGTCAAAAACGTTCTTATATTATGGGACGGAGGGAGTACGAAGAAAGAGATAGAGAGGAGTAAAAAATTACACTTATAGCCAACCTTGTTGTAGTATGAGTGACTAAGTGATGACTATGTATGACATGCCAACATCAGATAGCCTAACGCACCGTGTTAAATCTCCAAGGGCGCGACCGCGCGAGCGACGCAACGGTCGTGGTAGGCGCGACCATGATACAGGCTGCTGGCAGCCCTTGGATCTGAGATCAAACGGTCGCATGCTAAGTTGCTGAAAATTTAAAGAATAACCCTCCATGATAGGATATTCACCCATAGGTCTAGAATCACGCCATGCAACCATTCGATCTCAGATCCAAGGGCTCTCGGAAGCCCGTATCATGGGAGAATGGAAAGACACTACCACTGCTCGTGACGCCGGCAGTTCGCTCCTACTCTTTCCCCGCACGTCCTTTAATACTACGGCGGTTCGCTCCTAGTCGTCCCGTCCATTCACATTACGGCAGTTCCACTAATCCTAACCCTCCTCCCAAATCCATGGCATCCCAAATCTCCCTGATCGGCGGTGAGTACAAGGTTAGAACCATGAGTTTGACGTCATCTACACCCGTACTTCCGCGACGGTGAAAGGATGCCTTTCTCACTTTAGACGCATGTTCGAAAACTCACATGATGAGTGGGTCGCTGGGCTAGATGTTGAGTACAACACAGTCGTGGGACAAGAGAAGGATCTAAAGGACGAAGAGAGGAAGAAGCCCGCCGTGATCCAGGTTTGCGTACATAACGTTGGCTTGGTCTACCACATATGCCATGCCGACGTTGAGTGCCAGGATTTTAAGAACTTCCTCGAGGACAAAACAGTCAAATTCGCTACTGTAGACTTTAAGAACGACAAAGAAGTCCTGCGTCATATAGGCCTCGTTGTAGGCAACCCTTCGACCTCCGTAAGAATCGGCCGGTGCCCTCTCGTCACCCTCAATCTTGACTCGGCAAGAGCCATGGTTCATCCTTCGCATAAGAACCGGAGAAACCTCATTACACGTTTCATCGTCATGCATGGCAGCGGAATGTACTAGATATAGACCACATCCACTACGCTGCAATGGATGGCTACCTTTGTTTCAATATCTACAAGGGTTGGATGAAGAGCAACACCAATTTGGCGGTTCAAGCAAAGAAGTATCGACCAAGAGGAAGAGGGACAAGGACAAAGTCGAGGGCGTGGACGAGGACTCCGAGTAAGGTGGCGATGTCGTTGCTCATGGCGGTTCTAAACTTCTAATGCAAGGTGTCTACCGGATTAGTTGCATAGTTTAATCTCAAGTGTGCTTAGTTTAATTTGAGGGTGCGTTGTCTTTGAGCCCCCAGCAGAACTATGTTATGTTTCTTCTCGTTACTTTAACTCTTCAGTATGTACATACTAGTACTAGTATTTCTTTAATAGAATTTAGCACCCCAATTAAGCACATACTAGACTTTTTAATAGTACTATATGCATAATTTGGCGTGGCGCTCTCTATATGTACCACCTTTTTTTAAAATTTCAATTTTTGCTCCATGGCGCAATCCATCGATAGTGGAGTACTACTGTACAAAAGTACACATTTTTTAAAAGGCTAGCATACTGTTCATCACATATATATATAGCCAGTTAAATTCTCAACCTAGAACGACGTGCATTCCATGTAGTAAACTGATCCGGAGGAAGTATAGTAAAATGAGGTGATTTTACCCAGCGATCGGCGGGGGAGCATGGCCTGTCATGCGGTCCCACGTGTCATGATGTACCAAGGCGATGCGCGTGTCCCTCTTGAGGCGAAGCAATACTAGTACGTGGTTTGAGATGATGTCGAACCGAAGTGTGAAATAATGGTTGCTTCGTCCGTGCAGGAAGGTGCGGCATTGTGATTTGACGTCTCATTGCTCATTACTAACACTGGGCGGTGCAGGTGGGGTACGTCCCCCGCTGTTCTACACTGTTATTTGGTGCTTGACACGTCGACCCGGTTGCTATATGTCCCACATGTCGGTGACAGGAAGTACAGAATTCATGAAAGGGAGTGTCGACGGAGGAGTACACTACAGAATTCATGAAAGGGAGCGACTTAGTTTTGGAAAAATCTGTTTTTACGGAGTACGTACCCACTAGGGTTTATAGGGCTCATCGAAAAAACATTCGTTTTTCCGTTTGATAAGTCTCAATTCGAGTACTATACTAGTAGTAGTACCATTACATGTTGGATTTCGAGGTGCGTTAGATCACCCGATGCAAGCAGTGTCAAGAGGAAACTAACCAATGCATGTACAAGTTCATGGAAATTTAGTGGTCATTCATGCATTCGTTCTAATTAATGCCTCGGTAAACATAACTTCTTGAGAAAAACGAGTCTTGTGCAAACTACAAAATTAATTCAACCACTCACCGTCTACCTTGGTTGGAGAGATTTTGAAATTGAGCCATAAACTGGAAAGGAGGGAGTAGTAACTTTTGTCTCGATTACTATTTGTGGCCTTGTATAGATGCAAAATGTATTTTTTATAGTGGCCTTTCATAAGTAAATAGAGGGAGTACTAACCAAAGTACGTAGTAGGGACGAGGAGTAAGCGGAGGGTGTAGTAAAATTTTCTCCTCGTCTTGAAAGCCACCCTGCAGCGATGGGCGAGGAGCGGGCGAAAGGCGTCTGAGTACTCGGCTTCACCTCATCCTGCGAGCCACCGCGCCCGTGGGCGGGGGAGACGGCGTACTAAGCAAGTTTCTCCTTGTTCTGCGAGTTGGCGGGACACATCAAAAGTACTCCAGTGTATAGAGCCTTGCCTCTAAGGTAGGCCCCACATGGTTTGCCTCTTTCTTTAAGTTAACATAACGCGTCAAGTCGCAATTTGTTTGTTCACCCGTGGTAGACGATCCTCCCTCCACCAAGTGGACAACCAGTACACGTGCCAAATTACCACGTGGGCTGCCTTTTTCGTACAGAAATGAGCTTCACCGTGTACCCGCGCGGGTGTGGTTGGGAAAGAGACGTGAGTATGTGCGCCGTGCGTGCACCTCTTCTCTTTGTGCACGTCCCCCACCTACGTGGGTGTGTGTGAGAGAGATACAAACCTAGACATAATGCACCGCCCATCCCCATGCCTCCGCCCAGTCCGACCACCAGTCACCACCATGGCACCACGCCCCACTCCTCCTCACCTTATCTCTCATATTTCTCCTCCATTTTTATATACAAGGGGCCACTATCAAAATTACAATTTGCAGATATACAAGGCCACTAACACTAATCGATGCAAATTAATGGTGTTTGCCTCGTGGTACTAGCAAAGGAGGACATTAATTATCCCTTGCATGCATGCGGAGTTTGTAAAAAATGCATCTTGATGTTCCGTGCAATGCACGGGCATCTTGCTAGTCCATGAAAACAACACATGGCAAAATTCCACGGTGAACGAGGGATTTGAATCTGTTGGGAGGGGCTATTTGGATCTTGCCCGGGGTAGCCAAAATATTGGCGACCCTTTTGCCCACCGGTGCCTTTGCCACCGATGAACGAGGAACGACTCAGGTGCTCATGCTGCCATGCATCCTCCAGCGCGCACATTGGAGACGAGCTCGCACGAGCTGTGTTTTTTTGTCCCACAACACCGCCCGAGCCGCCCGCAGACCGACTGATGACCCGCAAATTACGCCATCCAACCGTAGCCGCACACATTATGACAGCAACTCAACCAAGCGGACGAAATTCACGCAAACACGTAGACAAACTGATGCTCATTCACGCAACCACCGGAGTATTTCATATAAACAACGACGGAAATCATATAAAATACCGGATTTTCACACAAACATGACGGATTTCATTACATTCAAATGAACTACGTGGTGCTAGTTCTCGACAAGACGGTATATAATACATGGCCTAAATGGTCGCCCGCCGATCGATTTGTGTTCCTCATGTCCGGGAGCATGATCACCGGACTGCCGGGAGCCTCGGAGGTATATGCTTCAGCGCAAAGGACGGCTCGCTTCCCCACTGCCCAACTGATATCATTGGCTGGTGCCGAAGATGATGGTGGCCGGCACCGGTTCGAGTTCATCACCGGCCACTACTTCGCCATGGCCGCACCAGCTCGAGTTCATCCTAACATTGACCTCTTCCGTGGATCCCATGCGGGGTCGACGAAGGTCCTCGCAACAAAAGGATCTGGCAACACACCTGCTGTGTATGCCAGCGTCGCCTCCGCGGTGGCCTTCATGGGACCCAAGCAGCGGCGGCCTCCCGTGTTCTACTTCTCCTCGATGATGGCGGCGGACGCGGAGGCGCTGGCCATCGACTCGTCGCTCTCCGCACACCCGGCCTCTGTCGCTGCTTGCATGGCGCGGCCGCCGACATGGGAGTCTCGGCCACAGAAACAGGAGACGCGGTACGAGGCGGCGGCGTGGACGGCAGCAACGACGTCCGTGTACCGCTCCTCGTCGAGTTGGCCTGGAGCGGCGAGTTGCTGAACCGCGCGCCGGCTTGGGGCGGCAACTGGCTCCGTCGGGCGAGGGGAGGGAGGTGGATCAGCGAGCTGCATAGCTCGTATCCGGCGGGCTACCCAACCGGCTTGGATGCGGAATAACTACTCTTCGTAAGCCATTGTAAGAGTGGACAAAATGGTGGAGGAGATAGGGGAGCGGCGGAGGTGTGCGATTCTTGGCCGGCGTTTGGCCTCGTTTAAATAGGAGATTAAATAGACGGCGGACGGAGGAGCTCGGCGGCGTTATGCTTAACGCCGCCCGGTCATGAACGGACGTGTGTCCGAGTGGGTTTCGGCTTCCACATGGGCGGGTTTCATGGAGGCGTTTGAATGCGGCACGCAGGCGTGTTCAGCCGGGCGTGCCACGAGTGGCGCCCTCGACTCGACCTAGGACACCGCGCCATTCTTCCAGCGACGCAGGCTCTTTGGGTGCATGGCCTGCATGTCGGTGACCCAATGCAACAGCGCCTGCAGAGGAACCTTTGGTGGGCGAGGCGGTCGAAGCGGGCATTTCATAAACCAATGATTGTTCATTGAGTGTGACGTCATCTTTTCATGTAGTTAAGCGTGTGTCTTGCGTCGTGTCTTGTGTGCATGCAGGCGTGCAAGTGTTGCGTCTTGCGTGCAAAGTGCGTTTGATGTTGCATGCATGGGTGCGTACGTGCAAGGGTGCGTTTCAGTGTTGCATGCATGGGTGCGTACGTGTGTGTGTTCGTGAGTGCATGTGTACGTGTCAGTGTTGCACGCCAGCATGCGTGCGTGTGTACGTTATGTGTACGTGTCAGTGTTGCACGCCTACATGTGTGCGTGTCTTGCGTGCGTGCATGTGTACGTGCGGGGTGAGGCTACATGTCAGTCGACTGACTTTTTCATCTCTGGTCATTAGATTTTCCAGCCGTTGGATACGAAATCAAGGGCCTCCAGTTTATCATCAAACTCCACCCCGAGCCGCCAACCACCACCGGCGAACCGCCCGCCCCGCCGCCAGCCGCCCGCCCTCCCGAAACCACTCCCCACCACGGTCCGCCGCACCTTCGAGAGTGGGCCAGCATATATGATCTTGAGATTTTACGAAGTCACCATAGGTGCCTCGTGGTCGAGTGGAACGTCTCCTCCCACCGAGCGTATATCGCCGAAAATACTGAAATTAACACAAGATAAATCACGAGCACCGGACTTTAACCTTGGTGGGCTCGAGAAACCATTGTCCTCTAACCATCCAACCACATGTTGGTTAGGGCGACAAAATGTATGTGGTGACCGTGATGAGCTTATTCTCAAGTCCAAAGTGACCATATCGTGCTTTCGCTTCAAATACAATGACCGTAAGTGTCGTCAACAAAATACGGAGCACGCATCAAATGCAAAGTCCGTCAGTGTCATCAACAAAATATGGAGACGTATCGTGAGCTAGATACCGTTGTACTATTGTATATGCTTATTTTCTTAGTGGCCGGTTTCATGTGTGGTGTGGTGGGCACATCATTTCTAGTTGTGGTGGGTCAACATGAAGACTCATGGGTCGGTTCCATCCTGCACCACATATAGGTTGGACCGAGACGTGTTATACGGAGACCCATGTGGAGGACTCGGCGTACAACACGAAGCTACCAGAGTCGCGGAGGACTCTATCCCCACTGGTGATAAGCCGACTATATATGATTTGTAACCCTAGGCCCTTAGTATGTTATACAAGCTTGGGGGCTAGTTCGTCGATAGTATACACACACGCACAATGCACAGTATTCACGTGTACTTTGTACACACCCCTAACACTAATATACGCATTGCAGGAGTAGGCTCTTTCTTCAACTGCAAGGGTCCGATCCGAACTAGGGTAAAACTTTGCCTCGTATTACCATCCAGCCTAACGGCCGAGGATATCCTATCCAATGATATGATGAAACCATATCTCGCCAACTACTATTAGAGAGGTGTGTCGGGGGGCAATGTGTGCGAGAGGCCTAAAGATAATGTGCGTCTGGGAGACACGTAGGCACATATATGCGTATAGAGGACTAGTAGAGACCGTGCATGTGTATATATGCATGTGAGAGAAATAGTGTTTTCCAACTGAGATTAGTGAAAAGAGTGGTACATAGTAGTCGAGAAGAGAGATAGAGAACAGAGAGAGCATGTGCGTGAGACACCCCGACACCACGAGAGAGATTGTGAGCATGTGTGAAAGAGAAATGCCGATGCATATAAAGTGTGTGCACTTATGCGTTAGATAGAGAGATATCTACAGCGTAAAAAGGCGGTTCTACGCATTAAATTAAAATATAAATGGCATTATTATTTTTGGATGAGATCATGAATTCTGCAAAATTGCGTATGGATCGAAAATCGGTCTATCAGACACCCATACTCTATCGAATTCTAGCATGTGCATGTGTTTATTTCATATTATCGATCCATAGAGTGAGAGCGGTTTGAAATACAGGCAATGGATGCTTTTGCAATTCATATATAAACATTAATTAGTACACTCCATGTTGTTAGTGTGAAGCACTTTATACATTTGTCACTTGCATGGATACATTCCAAATTGCTAGCTACGAAATAAAATACATGTCGAATTCAACATAAAGGGGGTTTCGAAGATTCGAATTCATAGGAAGTGCATTCATCTATTTGAACCCGAGATAATGGCATTTGTAAATCAGAGGTAAAAGGGGGCATCAATCTTTGTTGTGAGTTTGAACATGGTATATATATTCATACGCATATCTAACTTTTTTTTGCAACCAAGGAGATTATACCTGGAACCATGCATGAACTGAGGTAAGTTGCATATTTTTTAATATATACCCATGTACAATGTATATTAAAATGTACCCCCTCCATTCCAAAATAATCGTAGCTTTAGGATTTTCAAGAGTAAAGATTTGTGAAGTTTGACAAATCCTGAAAGTTCAATTCAAGAGAACCAAAACGTTAATGCTTCGCTCCCAAATATTGAGCAAGCGCCAAATAGGCCTCTGGTCACCCAAACCGCTACGAGACTAATGTTTGGTGGTAGGAAATTACTGTCCTGACTCTAGCACGTGTAGCCTATCAGCCCGATGTCCAAAGGTCTAAACCGGGGTAGGTTTGTAGCTTCACCAAGACGCCAGTCTCAACCGCCTCTAAGAATCATTTATAAACCGTGGGTGCCTAAACACCCATGCGCTCGGCCAAAATCTATCCCGCCCACATTTGGGACACTGACATGACTGTCCTACCCCAACCCATAATATGTCCGAAATTTTAGATGGGGGCAAAGTTTGTAACTTTCCCCAAATTTCAAACAAGCGCGTCTCAAACCAAAACATTGTTCCCCTTAGTTCCCGCCTCCCTCCGTTTCCCCATTCATACTCCGTGGGCGCGAAAACGCCCTCTCCACCAGTCGCGAAACCCCAACCTCCTCCGTCCTCCACCCCATAGTGGCCAATCCACCGCCGCCATCCTCCATCAAGCCGGAGTCGGTACCCCGACGTCGTTGTCCAAAGCAACCGCAACTGCAACGCCCTCAAGGAATTAGCAGCTGAAGCCGAGGCAGAGCTGCCTCCACGATGCCGACGCCGACGTGCGCCGTACCAGAACCACTCCGACCACGCTGTCTTGCGCCTCACTACTGCGGCTCCACTGTCGCAACCGTCCACCGCACAGGAGCTATTCCCGCTACGCCGTCATTCGCCGCCTCGGATCTGCTTCCCGCCGGCTGTGACGGCCACCGCACCACACTCAACAACTTGGCCATGGGTTCGTCCAAGGCTGCACCATCCTCCACAACTTCTGGTTTTCGGCGAACAACAAGATCGTCGGAAAAATGTAGGAGGACACAACATCTTGCCAGCAGAAGAGGTACTCCTCTTCCCTTATTCGTGCAAATCTTACGTCTCCGCTCACCGTATTCATCCCACGAAAGAAACTAGTTGAGCGCTTCTTCGCATCTTCTTCGTGATACTAAATGCACAAGGTTTCCTCCATTTTACTATTTCACCTTTGCTAGAGGTCAAGAGCCGCCTGGATTTCAATTCGAGTCGGTCGAACCGCAATTAAAAGAAGCAGCACCCGCTTAGGCGTGCGGAGCACCTAGTACGCCTGTTCCCCGGGGAAGCGGCGCATTGGTGTCTATCATAGGGGTGTGGGGTGCAGGAGCTGCTTGCGCCTGATCTGGAGGTCGGCGGGGCTTGAATGGATGGTCGGGGGGCGGGGCCAAGAACGGCGGTGCGGTGAGGTCGAGGGGAGGGCGCAAGCAGGGGAGGAATACTGGGCCGGTGGTCGATGGCGTTTCGAGGAAGATCGTCAACACTGACTGGCTGGAGGTAGATGAAGGCGATCTCCTCGTTCTTTGTACATCGGACGGTGCAGAAAAAATGGACTGACCTATTTGCTTTCAGTCCACTGTTATTTTCATGGAATCCTGTAGTAAGAGTGTGCCATGCATGTTGTAGAGCTATCATATGTCTCCCGTCATTTATTTCTCACTGACCTGCTATCTGCTACCTTTACACTGTACTAATTGTGCACACACTTCACCCATACTCACACTATTGTTTTTTATGCATGGGTATTTCAGACTACGCAGTGTTGATGAATGCGTAAAAGAAAAGACAAAAAGTCGCTCGATGTAATTCAAGATAAGCGATAAGTGTTTCAACGCTCTAATGGGTGCGATGTCGTGATTGGAGACAAGAAAAGTAGCTCTGCGATTGATGATCTCAATTGCCACACACAACCATCCAGTGCTTTCTTTAACTTCGCTGTCAAATGTGGTTGCATGTTGCATATGGTGTCTAGCTTGTATTGCTTCCAATTTGGTTAAATTGCATCTGCTTACTTTACACATTATACCTTTGATAATGACATGCCTTCCTGTTTTTGATACATACTACATATGTCTATTAACCGTGTTCGTACATCAAACTAATGCTCTTTTGTATCCCTCGTCAATCACTTATGATGAGATAGTCACCCGGGTGGGTTACTATAAGACGCCCTACTCGTTTAAAGAGTGCAGTGTCATCCTCCCCACATGATTCTCAAGAAACATCAAGGCTAAATGAAGATAGTCAACATAGCTCTCTAGTTGATCACCGCAATTCCCCCACACCACCATCGCAGGTGCTTGCTCTTACTTGGCAGTGTGATATGTGGTTGCATGTTGCATATGGTGTCTACCTTGTAATGCTTCTAATTAGGGTAAATTGCATCCGCTTAGTTAACACATTATACACTGTGAATATGACATGCCTTCCTGTTTTTGGTACATACTACGTCTTTCTATTAACCATGTTCTTACATCAAACTACTTCTCTTGTGTATCCCTCATCAATGCTCCTAATTTGTTAAATTGCATCTCCTTAGCTTACACATTATACATGTGAATATGACACGCCTTCCCTGTTTTTTGGTACATACTACATCCGCCTATCACACCATGTTCTTACATCAAACTCATCGTTCTTGTGTATCCTGCGTCTATCGCTTATGATGAGACAGTCACGCATTGGGTTAATATGAGACGCAATACTCTTATAAAGAATGCAATTTCATCCTCTCCACATGATTCTCAAGAAACAACAAGCCTAAATGAAGATATTGAACGTTGCTCTGTACCTGAAGACAGCACTTCCCCTACACCACCATCACAGGTGCTTGCTCCAACTTCGCAGTGTGATATGTGGTTGCATGTTGCATACGGTGTCTAGCTTGTAATGCTTCTAATTAGGGTAAATTGCATCTGCTTAGTTTACACACTATACCTGTGAATATGACATGCCTTCCTATTTTTGGTACACACTACATCTATGTGTTAACCTTGTTCTTACATAAAACTACCTCTCTTATGTATCCTGCATCAATTACTTACGATGAGTCACCTTTATTCGTTGCATATTGCATATTATTTCTAGCCTGTTGCCATGTATTGCTTCTAATTTGGTCAAATACATTTGTTAGGGCACCATTTTAATTTGGCGAGTGATATTGGTTTCATCTTTCATATGGTTTCTAGCTTGCATCGATTCTAACAAGTTCAAGCACCTTGTGCTTAGTTTACACTTTATACATCATACATGTCAATATGTCACGCCGTCTGTTTTTCATACATATTCCATCCTCCTATCATGCGGTTGCCTTACATGAAAGTAGTGTTCACAAGATCATGCATCAATAAGTTACGAAGAGCAAATTTTATTCCTTTTTCTTGTGGGTGCGACTTGACAAGGCAAAATCAAGAAAGAGGAAGGAAAAGAGTAAGGAAGGCGATGATGGTGGTCCTCTGCAAGAACGTAAACGGAGCATCTGTATTGATTCTCCTTGTCTTGATAGTGCATTACATGGTCCAAGTCTCCGCCTCCCTACTCCACCATCCAAGGTGCTTGCTCTAACTTGGCGGTGTGATATCTGGTTGCATGTTGCATATGGTGTCTAGCTCGTATTGCTCCTAATTAGTGTAAAGCGCATCTGCTTAGCTTACACATGATACATGTGAATATGACACGCTTTCCTGTTTTGGTACATACTATATCATCTATCACACCATGTTTTTACATGAAACTACTCTTCTTGTGTATCCTGCATTAGTCACTTATGATGGGACACCTTTAAGTTGGCGATGTGATATTGGTTTTGCGTCTTGAATATGATTTCTAGCATGTATTGCTTCTAGTTTGATGAACGCCACCTATGACGAGACAGTTTTAACTTGGCGAGTGATATTGATTGCACCTTCCATATGGTGTCTTGCGGTGTTTCTAATTTGTTGAAGTGCCTTCCGCTTAGTTACCACATCATAGGTGCGAATATGTCAAGCCGTCCATTTTTTTGTACATATTCCATCCTCGTATCATGACTTTGCCTTTCATCGAGTAGTGTTAAATGGGTATCATGCATGAATGAGTTCTAAAGAGCGAATGATATTCCTTTTTCTTGTCGGTATGACCTCACAATGCAAAATCAATAAAAATGAAGGAAATTGGCAAGGCATTGGATGATGGTGGTCCTTCCGAGCAACTGAAACGGAGGTTCTCTACAGATTCTACTCCGCCATCCTCCCAACAAGATTCGCAAGACAATGCAAGGCTAGACAGTCAACGTAGTTGTGTAGATGATGATCACATCTCCCCTACTCCACCATCACAGGTGCTTGCTCTAACTTGGCACAATTATATGTGGTTCCATGTTGCGTATGATGTCTAGCTTGTATTGCATCTGCGTAGCTTACAACTTATACCTGCAAAGATCACTTACCCATAAGACACATTTAACTTGGGACTGTGATGTAGGTTGCATCTTGCATTGTCTTCTAGCTTGTACTGATTCTAATTTCTTGAAATGGCACTTACGACGAGACACTTTTTACCTGATAGAGTGATATTGGTTGCATGTTCATATGGTGCCTAGCTTTCATTTCTTCTAATTTTGTTGAAATGCCTTCCGCTTCTTGTTTTTCATACATATTCCATCCTCATATCGTGCGTGTGAATATGAAACGTTGTCTTTTTTATATATTCCATCCTCCTGCGCTTGCCTTACATCAAAGTAGTGTTAAATACATATCATGCATCAACCAGTTATGCAGAGCTAATTTTATTCATCTTCTTGTGGTTTTGACTTCATAAGGCAATATCAGAAAATAGGAAGGAAAAGAGTAAGTTAGGGGATGTTGGTGGTACTCCGCACCGACGCAAATAGAGACTCTCTAGATTTTCCACTTTGCTACGCTAATGAAGTTGAAGTCCCAAGTCTACATGATGAGTTCATCTCCGCACTCCACCATCGCAGTGCTTGCTCTAAGTTGACAAAGGTGATAATTGGTTTCATGTTGCATATGTTGTCTAGCCTGTATTTCTTCTATTTTGATTAAATTGCACCTCTTTGAGTTTATACGTTATACATGTGCATATGACATGGCTTTCTCGTGTCTAGAATACATCGCATCTATCTATCATACCATGTTCTTACATCAAAATCGTTGTTGTGTATCCCGCATCGGTAACTCATGATTGGGCGCTTTTAACATGGCAGTTTGATAGTGGTTGCATCTTGCATTGATTTCTACGTTGTAATCGCTTCTAATTTTTCGAATTGCCACTTACGACAAGACACTTTTAACTTGGCGAGTAATATTGGTTGCATCTTTCATATGGTGTCTAGCTTGCATTACTTCTATTTTCTTGAAAATCCTTCCTTAGTTTGCACATCGTAGCTGTGAATATGTCATGTCGTCTGTTTTTCTTACATATTCCATGCTCATACGGTTGTCTTACATCAAAGTATTGCTTGCACGTATCATGCATCAATGAGTTACGAAGAGTGATTTTATTCTTTTGTGTTGTGGGTACAGCTTGACATGGCAAAGTCAAAAAGAGCAAGGAAAATAATATAGTAGGGAGTCTTTGTTACTCGTCGGGTGAAACGGAAAAGGCACCGCCGTCGAGATTCTCTTGGTACTTATAGTGCATAGAAGGTCCAAGTCCACCGCTAAATCTACAAACACAGTATCACCGCTCCACCATTGCAGATCCGCTTCAACTGCATACAAAGATCTCAACCCGATTACTCGTTCGTTTGCTCCGAACTAGCCGTTCCCAAGCTGCCTTCACACCTAACACTACTTAGAAAGCCTTGTTGACACAACAGGACTTGGCAAGATCAGATGAACCTCATGAGCATCAACACCAAGGCGGTACTGACCGAGTCAAGTTGCGATTGCATGCTCCTTTATATGTACTCTCACGGTTTGATGTACACTAACACTTTCCATATTCATTGTTGAACTAGCACCACGGCATAGCGAAAGCAGACATCGGGGATAATGCTTGACAGATTAACAAAATCTAAAGGAGGAAGAATGGAGATCCATTTTGAGGCAGGTTTAAAAGGCCACGTGATGCTACACGGTCGCCAAGTTAGTATCGAGGCAGCCGTTGCCGTTAGGTGTCATGCGGCGTATCCTCCCAACATGGATCCGATGAGGAATGAGAAAGACAATACCCAGTTTAACACCTTCCTTGACCATTTATCTGTAAGTAATGTTATTCATCGCAATTAGTAATATTTTCTTGCTCATCCCATACTTTCTAGCTTCCTCCTAATAAGACTCACATTCTTTTTCAGCAGATGAGGTTCAAGTTGGATCCGAAAGATGATGCAACTAAACAAGCATGCACTCATGTTTTTCACCGCTCTGCGACGATGTCGGTACCACCTTAGAAAATCTCACTTTGAAGGCAAGGCTAACAATGAAATCGCCCAAACATCTCCAAAGTGGAATATATTACAGATGAAGACCGGACAGCCCTCGTTAAGCTGATGCGATCCAAAGTATCGTAGGCTATATGTATTTGATCGCACCACATATTGAACTTGTATTTATGTATGTGCCTTACAAGTGTATCTTCTTCTAGGCTAACTGTTTGAAGAACAAAACCAACCGTTCTAAAGTGAAATCCCAACGAGACAACAGGATCTCATAGCTATATTGCACCTTCGCGAGGCTCTTGTAAATAGCTGCTACTTCCTTCTTTTTTTGTGCCATATTATCGTATCTATATTGACTTGTTCCAAATATAGCAGAAAGCCCGTGCGGACCAAAAAGAACCCGAACCGAATGCAGTGCAAATCTTCAAGGATTGCCACACCAGCAAGAAGAAGGGCATGAGCACACCAGTTCAAGCCGCTGTTGTAAGTCCTTACTCCTCCTGCCTTGAACTGATTGGTACTGTGATGTGTTCATTTAACTACTTGGTTTGCAGCCAATGTCAGTTACTCTGTTCACTTTTATACACAGTTGTCTTAACGTATCATTTCACCTTACATGGTTTAAAAGAGATGAAGGATATTCTTTTGGTCTTGATCTATAATCTAGTTGTTATGTTCACGTGCGCACACAATCATAAAATAGCATGTTTGTTTTATATCTGTTTGCCCATGATATGAATGATGTCATACTATGTTCATCCTACTTTAAACCATGTCTCATTATCCTTAGATGTCAACGAATGTGAGGAAATAGACAATACAGTAGGCATGCTACATGGACATATGTTCCGAAAGTGATTTTATTATGTAGTTGGCACTACAATACATGCTAATGTATTACAGTAGTTCACCAAAATAAGTTATGTATAAACGTTTAACCTACTTTGTTTGTTTTTGTCTCATTAGTAACTCACGGGTACACTAATCTACAAGTTCAAACTTTCGTGAAGCTATGGAACAAATGATTGAACAACCACAACCACACGAAGGTGGCCGAGGCAACTACGGGCACAATGTCACCTCTTAACTGCGGTCGTCGGTGTCTCTCCACTAACGATTGCAAAAAGCACCTTCTGCGTAATTACGGGTTGGTTGTCAAGGTAACCTCGTCCAAATTGCCCTCTTGAACAAAATCTTCCTGCTAGACAGTAGTGATATATCGTGCTCCGGACACAAGTCCAATCCCTAATGGACGTTGTTTCGGAAACAAGAATAGTGGTTGAGAAATGCCGTCAAGATATGAATGGTTTTGAAACCGGACTATCGGACATTAAACCGTTGTTGAAGAGCAATGGCGGAAAAAAGGTGGAGATCGTCTTTGCTCCATCAGTTCTGACTGAAACATTAGCACTCGTGTCAAATGATCTGCGTGCTTCTATACATCGATGGTGCTTTTATCTGGAAGGATCAGTAAACTTTATGCCAAAGAGGCCTTTTGTTGTATGATTGGAATTTATTTTGTTGTGATACAACATTTATGATCTTTGCCACAATTGCGATAATTATGACGCTATTTTTGTATAGTGTAGGTTTATCTTAGTAATGTATTGGACGAAAGCTTCGTAGGAGCCCAACATGCCAACATTCGTCGGGCCCAATCCAATTGGGCTAAAAGCGATTCTGGGCGAAATTGGCATGTAGCCCACTAAAAATATCCGGGTTTAAATTAGCATAAGCTTTCAAATTTTTACGGTAGGCTGTGCCCATAGTGGGCCTTTAATGAGCCTAAACATAATTTGGGCCCTCGGTAAAAGTAGGTCGCTTACGTGTGTAAATATGTCGAGCCCATAAAAAACATGGGCCTTTAATAGACCGAAAGTGAGATTGGGCCTGATTGTGCCAAATAACCCTTTGGACTTAGCAGGCGAAATGGTGGCCCATTTACCATGCGGATATTTGACATGCCGAAATTGGACGGGCCGTAAATGCGCCGACCTAATACATGGGCCTTTAACGGTAGGAACTTGATCGAGCTAGATTATCGTCATTTTTATATGGGTCGTTAATGGGCCCGATATGACGTTGGGCCACATATGGCCCATGGTTTACGTTCGGCGTTAACGGGCCGAAAATGACAATAGGCCGAAAGTGAGCCAAATCTATAGTGGGCCTCTAACAGGCCGAATGACAGACATGGCCGAATATGACCCAAATCCTCCATGGTCGTTTATGGGCTGAAAGTTTTGATGGCCTGTAAATGGGCCCAAATGAAGCCGGACCTTTAACGGTAGGAAATACACCGGCCGTAATTCGCCCAATTACTTAGCGGGGTTAACGGGCCGAAGTGACCATGGGCGCATTGATGACAAGTTTATACCAGTCGTTGACGGGCCGATTTGACAGAGAATGTTGGGCCTTTAGTCGGGTCGGCCCATTATGGTCTGCGAGAATCTTGTGGGCCTTTTAGCTGGTCGGCCCATTATGGTCCATAAAATCTTGTGGGCCTTTAGTCGGGCCGACCCATTATGGTCCGCTAAATTTTGTGGGCCTTTAGTCGGGCCGCCCATTATGTTCCGCTTAATCTTATGGGCCTTCGGTTGGGCCAGCCCATTTAAACTTTGTGGGCCACTTTTGGGCCGGTCCACGTGTCAAGATATCATAGGCCCATATCTACCGTTGGATGAGTGACACCTGTGCCAACGCGGAGCTGACACGTGGATCCGTCAGCCAATGAGAATTTTACACGTGGAAAATCGGCATTGGTCGTGGCTATTAACGGGTTATCGGATCCAAAATCCGACCCAATAGCTTAACGGCGTTCCGTTACGGTGGATGCCACATGTTGGTCACCCTTGACGAAAGCACTTCTGTGACGCGGGATTTATCGTCATGGAAGTGGACACTTCGTGATGATAAATTTGGTAATGTCATGGAACACTTCTCTGACAAAGACAGTATGACTATCTTGATTACATCATAAATTTGTCATGGATGTACATGCATGACAAAAAACGCGACCTACTGTGACAAACACGTATCATCACGGAAGTGTATTTTTTTTGTAGTGTATTGTTTTCTCTGAAAAATTTCTGAAATTTTTAGTAACTTCAAACAAAAGTGAACCAACTTTGATAAAATTGATAGCAACTACTCCTACAAGTGCCTAGAGCCATTATCATGCATTAGAACTACTTGGAACCATATAAAATTGACATGCAAGCTCAAGAACATGGTCAGCTATGCAGCACAAATTTGCAATGAATAAAGCACTAGAACAAAAACTAATTGGACCAATGGAGGAGTCACATACCAAGGAACAATCTCCCCAAGCAGTTTTGTGAGAGGTGCTTTGAGCAAGGAGATCGAAGATCAAAGCAACGGGGGTTGGAACTCGTGTTTGAGCCAGATATTCGTGTTTGTGGGAGGAAGAAGAAGAGGATGGGTACAGGAATAAGTGGAGGAAGGCCACCATGGGCCCACGAGGCAGGGGGGCGCCCTCCACCCTCGTGGCAGTGGCGGCTCCGCATGTAATTTTGCACCAAAATCCTCAAATATTCCCGAAAAAATCATATTAAATTGGCATGGCATTCTGAGGATTTTTATTTTTGGGGTATTTTTATATTGCACGGATAAATCAGGAAACAGACAGAAAAATACTATTTTTACTTTATTTCAACTAAATAACAGAAAGTATAAAGAGGATACAGAAGGTTGTGCCTTCTAGTTTCATCCGTCTCATGCTCATCAAAAGGAATCCACTAACAAGGTTGATTAGGTCTTGTTAACAAACTCATTCCGACTAACACGGAACCGGAGAAATTTCGAATAACACTATGTTACCTCAACGGGGATATGCACATCCCCTATAATAAGTATATCATATTCCTTCTTGACAGTAGGAAGAGGAAATTCAAAACCTCCAAAAATAATCGATGGAACTTTTCCAATAGAGTTGATGCTATAAACTTGAGGTTGTTTCCTCGGAAAGTGTACCGTATGCTCATTGCCATTAACATGAAAAGTGGCATTGCCTTTGTTGCAATCAATAACATCCCTGCAGATTCGTAAAAGGTCTTCCAAGAATAATAGACATACTATCGTCCTTGGGAATATCAAGAATAACAAAGTCCGTTAAAATAGTAACGTTTGCAACCACAACAGGCACATCCTCACAAATACCGACAAGTATAGCAGTTGATTTATCAGCCATTTGCAAAGATATTTCAGTAGGTGTCAACTTATTTAAATCAAGTCTACGATATAAAGAGAGAGGCATAAAACTAACACCGGCTCCAAGATCACATAAAGCAGTTTTAACATAATTTCTTTTAATGGAGCATGGTATAGTGGGTACTCCTGGATCTCCAAGTTTTTTTGGTATTCCATCCTTAAAAGTATAATTAGCAAGCATGGTGGAAATTTCAGCTTCCGGTATCTTTCTCTTGTTGGTAATGATATCCTTCATATACTTAGCATAAGGATTTGTTTTGAGCACATCAGTTAATCGCATACGCAAAAAGATAGGTCTAATCATTTCAAAGAAAGCGCTCAAAATCCTCATCATCCTTTTTCTTGGATGGTTTGGGAGGAAAAGGCATGGGTTTACGAACCCATGGTTCTCTTTCTTTACCATGTTTCCTAGCAACAAAGTCTCTCTTATCATAATGTTGATTCTTTGATTGTGGGTTATCAAGATCAACAGCAGTTCAACTTCTACATCATTATCATTACTAGGTTGAGCATCATCATGAACATCATCATTAACATTTTCACTAGGTTCATGTTCATTACAGATTGTATTTCAGCATCGTAAATAGATATATCATTTGGATTATCGGTGGTTCAGCAATAGGTTCACTAGAAGTTTGCAAAGTCCTATCATTTTTCTTTTTCTTCCTTTTAGAAGAACTAGGCACATCAGTATTATTTCTCTGAGAATCTTGCTCAATTCTCTTAGGGTGGCCTTCAGGATACAAAGGTTCCTGAGTCATTCTACCAGTTCTAGTAGCCAATCTAAAAGTATAATCATTTTTCTTACTATTCATTTCATTGAGCAAATCATTTTGAGCCTTAAGTACTTGTTCTACTTGAGTGGTAAACATAGAAGCATGTTTGCTAATGAGTTTAAGTTCACCTCTAACATTAGCCATATAATCACTCAAGTATTTAATCATATAGGTATTTTGTTTTAATTGTCTACCAAAATAAGCATTAAAATTTTCTTGTTTGACAATAAAATTATCAAACTTATCCAAGCATTGTCTAGCAGACTTATAGTGAGGAATATCACCTTCATCAAATCTATAGAGATAATTAACCGTTACTACCGTGTCGGGTTATCGGGATCGGGAGGTTCTTCAATAGGTGATGGATCAAGATCATATGTTTCTTCAACAGCGGTAGATTAAGACCATGTATTTCTTCAATAGGAGGTAAATTCTTAACATCTTGACTTTAATACCTTTTTCTTTCATAGATTTCTTTGCCTCTTGCATATCTTGAGGTAGAAATAGAACACCTCTTCTTCTTGAGTTGGTTTAGGAATATGCTCAGTAATTGGCTCTAGAGCTGGCTCGGGAAGTGCCCAATTATTTTCATTTGTCAACATATTATTCAATAGAATTTCAGCTTCATCCGGTGTTCTTTCCCTGAAAACAGAACCAGCACAACTATCCAGGTAATCTCTGGAAGCATCGGTTAGTCCATTATAAAAGATATCAAGTATTTCATTTTTCTTAAGAGGATGATCAGCAAAGCATTAAGTAACTTGAGAAGCCTCCCCAAGCTTGTGGGAGACTCTCTTCCTCAATTTGCACAAAGTTGTATATTTCCTTTAAAGCAGCTTGTTTCTTATGAGCAGGGAAATATTTAGCAGAGAAGTAATAAATCATATCCTGGGGACTATGCACACAACCAGGATCTAGAGAATTAATCCACATCTTAGCATCACCCTTTAACGAGAACGGAAATATTTTAAGGATATAAAAATAGCGAGATCTCTCATCATTAGTGAACAGGGTAGCTATATCATTTAATTTAGTAAGATGTGCCACAACAGTTTCAGATTCATAACCATGAAAAGGATCAGATTCAGTCAAAGTAATTATATCAGGATCAACAGAGAATTCATAATCCTTATCGGGAACACAAATAGGTGAAGTAGCAAAAGCGGGGCGGGCTTCATTCTATCTCTAAGAGATTCTTTACTCCATTTAACTAATAGCCTCTTAAGTTCGTTTCTATCTTTGCGAGGCAAAAATAGATGCGTAAGATTCCATATCAAAAACATAACCCTCGGGAATAACAGGCATATCTTCATCATCAATTTCATCAACATTATCGGTTTCAATAATTTCTTTCTCTCTAGCCCTAGAAATTTGTTCATCAAGAAATTCACCAAGGGGCGCAGTAGTATCAAGCATAGAAGTAGTTTCATCATAAGTATCATGCATAGCAGAAGTGGCATCATCAATAACATGCGACATATCGAGCGAATAGCGTAAGCGAGGTTTAGGTGTCGCAAGCTTACTCATAACGTAAGGTGAATCAAGTGCGAGCTAGATGGCGCTTCCTTACCTCCCCTCGTAGTTGAGGGATAAATGTTTGTCTTAAGCGTCTTCCAAATTCTTCATAGTGTCCAATGATACAAATCCCAAGTAACTCAAAGAATAGAGCTATGCTCCCCAAGAACGGCGCCAGAAATTAGTCTTGATAACCCACAAATGTAGGGGATCGCATAGCGACTTTTCGAGGGTAAAGTATTCAACCCAAATTTATTGATTCGACACAAGGGAGCCAAAGAATATTCTCAAGTATTAGCAACTGAGTTGTCAATTCAGCCACACCTGGATTACTTAATATCTGCAGCAAAGTATTTAGTAGCAAAGTAGTATGATAGTAGTGATAGCGGTAACAAAAGAGTAATGAAAGCAAAAATAATATTTTTGGTATTTTGTAGTGATTGTAACAATAGCAACAGGAAAGTAAATAAGCGTAAACCAGTAGATGGAAAGCTCGTAGGCATTGGATCGGTGATGGATAATTATGCTTGGGATGCGGTTCATCATGTATGATCATAACATAGGGTGACACAGAACTAGCTCCAATTCATCAATGTAATGTAGGCATGTATTCCGAATATAGTCATACGTGCTTATGGAAAAGAACTTGCATGACATCTTTTGTCCTACCCTCCCGTGGCGTGAGGTCCTAATGGAAACTAAGGGATATTAAGGCCTCCTTTTAATAAAGAACCGAACAAAGCATTAGCACATAGTGAATACATGAACTCCTCAAACTATGGTCATCACCGAGAAGTATCTCGATTATTGTCACTTGGGTTGTCGGATCATAACACATAATAGGTGACTATAGACTTGCAAGATAGGATCTAGAACTCACATATATTCATGAAAACATAATAGGTTCAGATCTAAAATCATGGCACTCGGGCCCTAGTGACAAGCATTAAGCATAGCAA
Source organism: Aegilops bicornis (assembly GCA_021605145.1). NCBI lineage: Eukaryota > Viridiplantae > Streptophyta > Magnoliopsida > Poales > Poaceae > Aegilops > Aegilops bicornis. The sequence goes on along the minus strand of CM038674.1, from coordinate 282,308,089 downwards.
AGTCATAGCAACATCAGTCTCAGAACATAATGGATATTAGGGATCAAACCCTAACAAAACTAACTCGATTACATGATAGATCTCATCCAAGACATCACCGTCCAGCAAGCCTACGTTGGAATTACTCACGCACGGCGGTGAGCATCATGAAATTGGTGATGGAGGATGGTTGATGATGACGACGGCGTCGAATCCCCCTCTCTGGAGCCCCGAACAGACTCCAGATCAGCCCTCCCAAGAGGTTTTAGGGCTTGGCGGCGGCTCCGTGTCGTAAAAGCAGCGATGATTTTTTCTCTCGATTTTTTCTCTCCAAAAGAAAATATATAGAGTTGTAGTTGGCGTCGGAGGAGCTCGGGGGCCCACGAGGTAGAGGCGCGCCCACCGCCTCGTGGACGGTGTGGGCCCCTGGTCTTCATCTTTAGCGAGATTTTTATTATTTTTTCTAAGATGTTCCGTGGAGTTTCACGTCACTCCAAGAACTTTTGTTTTACGCACATAAAACAACATCATGGCAATTCTGCTTTGAAAAGCTTGGATCTGTGTTAGTTCCATTCAAATCATACAAGTTAGAGTCCAAAACAAGGGCAAAAGTGTTTGGAAAAGTAGATACGACGGAGACGTATCACGGGGCCGCCTTGGGGAAACCCGACGTATTTGGTATATACCTTTAGGCTGACCTATCCGGACGTGGCACGAGGGCGAGATCTGTGCGGCTACTATCGAGGTGTCGACACGCGGGAGGCTTTCTTTGGATTAGTTTTACCATTGTCGAAATGTCTTGTGCAAGAGATTGAGTCGATCGGAGGGTCCCGCGATGGAGGATTGTCTCCGCGGATCGTGAGCTTGTCATGGGCTAAGTTGGGACACCCCTGCAAGGTTTAAACTTTTGAGAGCCGTGCCCGCGATTATATGTCAGATGGGAATTTGTTAATATCCGGTTGTAGAGGACTTGAAATGAACTCAATTAAAATACATCACCCGCGTGCGTAACCGTGATTATCTCTTTTTGGGGAAGTTCGAGAGGAGAACACGATTGGGTTATGTTTGAAAGTAGTTCAGGATCACTTATTGATCATTGCTAGTTTGCAACTGTTTTGCGTAGTTTCTTATCTTACTCTTGTACTCGAAAGTTAGCCACCATACAATGCTTAGTCGCTGCTGCAACCTCATCACTTACCCTTTCCTACCCATTAAGCTTTGCTAGTCTTGATACCCACGGTAATGGGATTGCTGAGTCCTCGTGGCTCACAGATTACTACAACCATAATTACGGGTACAGATAATGCGATGATCATGACGTGAGAGTGATGTTTGATTGTTTTGGAGTTCTTGCTCCGCCTCTTCTTCGATCGAGGGATAGTTCCTGGTCGGCAACCTGGGCTAGCAGGGTGGATGTCGTTTGAGTTTTTGTTTGTGTTTCATCCATAGTCGGATGTTGTTCTCTTGTATGATGTTGATGTATTCTTGTGGCATTTGTATGCCTTTATATGTATCCCCAACTTTTATGTAATGGTACAATATAATAATATCCACCTTGCAAAAGCGTCTCTAATATATGCTTCTATCCTTGATGGGGCGGCCCGAGTTCGCTTTAGGATAGAAAGTATATATAGGCGTGACATTAGCAGCAGCCCCTAAGGATAGCATATCTAACGGCCAGAAATGGTCAAATTGAAAAAAGCGAACGGCCTAAGACGCAAATCGCTGTGAGTACAGGGATTAGATGCGGTTATACTGTCCTTAATAATTCAATAAAATATTTTAAAATAATTCAGTAAAATATTTTAAATGCATGTGACAAAGCACGGGCATTCTAATCCTAAACATACGAAAGGCTATGTGCCTGTTACGTAAAGTTCCATCGCTAACTAGCTGCCTCAAAACTTAAAAGTGCACACGCACTATCTGGAGGAAACGAGCGGCTGATTCCTGGCCGCATGATCACGCCCCATCGCTCTGTGCGTGTGTCTGAGCCATCATATCCGCGTCGTCGTCCTCCACTTCCCGACCCCACCCGCTGGGATTTCGCCTCTCCGCTGTCGCGCCCACCCCCGCGTCATGCTCTTGCTGCTCTTCCTACCCCAAATCCAGGCGGCGATATGGGGTCCCTTCTCACGCTCTGCCTCGGCCTCCCTGGATCGGCCCCCGACCATGACCGCTCTGTGGACACGGCCCCGGCGCTCACCGTCGGCCCCGTCTCCCACAAGGCTACCTCCAAGCGCACCTTCCCTGACGCCACACCCCCGTCACAGTTGATTCGCTGCCGCAGCTGTCGCCAGGGGTGAGGAGAAGGCGCCTGCATAGCTGCTGCTGCAGTTGAAGGAGAGCACAGACCTCACCTGCATCCTCCGCTTCCCGCGGTCCACGAGAGCCCGCGTCTTACCCGAAGTGCGCGTCACGTGAAGACCGCCTCGTCCAGAGTCAACACGCTCATGCCATCCTCTCGTCTAGCAGCGCACGACATGGATGGATTTGCTTTGCTGTGGCATGTGGGTTTCACCATTTCAGTTATGAAGAAACTGTGTGCCGCCGTGCCTGCAGGCTGTTCAGCAGCAACATCAAGCAACATCATCGGCATGGATGGATTTGGTTTCCCTTAGTGCATGATGAGCGAAGTAATAAAGTCAACAATTTAGGGTACGTGCTAGCCTATCTTGATCTGATCTAAAGGCGACAGTGCAACTAACCGAATCGATGCAGTGAATCCAGCGACAGCTTCAGAAATAAGCATGGTGATCGAAAATGATGATGGGCATTAGGTTTTTGGACGGCTGACACTGGTTTTTCTATAAATCATCATCTCATATATTTTTCTGAAGATCATAAGAAGAGTGGCACAATCATATTTCAGATTTGCACAAATAGGTTTTCTAAAGATCATAAAAGGAGTCGCACAATCATGTTTTTAGATTTGCACATATAGGTAGCTGGTCGGCGTAGCTGCAGAAATTGCACGTTTTACTGAAAGGATTCATGTAGATTGTGACGTCAAAGTCAAAGACTTTTGTCAGGTTGGACATGATAGTAACCCAAGTTAGATACAAATTCACAGTTGGACAACAAGATGATGCTAAGTTGACTAAATGTCTCTTTGTAAGGTGATCTATTGTTTATTATTTTTTGTTGGGATCCACAATAGTTGTAGTTGCCCACATAGTAATTCTAGTTGGCACATGCATGGCCATAAAGTTGCACAATCTGGTTCACATAATCGCATATGAATTGTCGTGGGAGGTTCTTACGCCCCGCCGCGAAGTTGCACACTTTCGTCGGCGTAGTCGCACATGCATGGCAACAGAGTTGCACAATCAGGTCCGCATAGTCGCACATGAATTATCGTGGGAGGTTATCACGCCCGGCTGCGGAGTTGCACACTCTTGCCGGCATAGTTGCACACGCATGGACACAGAGTTGCACAATCTCATCCGCATAGTCGCACATGAATTGTCGTGGGAGTTGCTCACGCATGGCCTCACACATGCATGGCCACAGAGTTGCACGACCTTGTCCACATAGTCGCACATGAATTGTCGTGGGAGGTGCTCACGCCCGGCCGCGAAGTTGCACACTCTCGTCGGTATAGTCGTACATGCATGGCCACAGAGTTGCACAATCTCGTACGCATAGTCGCACATAAATTATCATGGGAGGTGCTCATGCATGACCGCGGGGTTGCTCTTGTCGGCATAGTCGCACATGCATGGACACAAAGTTGCATAATCTCGCTCACGTAGTCGCACATGAACTGTCGTGGGAGGTGCTCATACATGGCCGCGGAGTTGCACACTCTCGTCGGCATAGTCGCATATGCATGGCCATAGAGCTGCACAATCTCGTCCGCATAGTCGCACATGAGTCGTTGTGGGGGGTGCTCATGCCCGGCCGCGGAGTTGCACGCTCTCATCGACATAGTCGCACATGCATGGCCATAGAGTTGCACAATCTCGTCCGGATAATCACACATGAATTGTCAGGGGAGGTGCTCACGCCCGGCCGGTGTTACACACTCTCGTCAGTATAGTGCACATGTATGGTCACAGAGTTGCACAATCTCGTTAGCATAGCCGCACATAAATTATCGTGAGAGGTGCTCACGCATGGTCGTGGAGTCGCACACTCTCGTCGGCGCAGTCGCACATGTATGGACACAGAGTTGCACAATCTCGTCTGCATAGTCATGCATGAATTGTCGTGTGCTCTCTCATGGCCGCGGAGTTGCACACGCACAGTCGCACATACATGGCCATGGAGTTGCACAATCTCGCCTGCATAGTCGCACACGAGTTTTTGTGGGAGGTGCTCATGCCCGGCCGCGGAGTTGCAGACTCTCATCGGCATAGTCGCACAGGCATGGCCACACAATTGCACAATCTCGTCTGCATAGTCACACATGAATTGCTGTGGGAGGTGCTCACGTCCGACCACGGAGTTGCACACTCTTGTGTGCATAGTCGCACATGTGTGGCCTGGAGTTGGGACATTCTTATAGGATAGTCCCTTAAATGCGGTTGTGGGGGCTGCACACGCGCGGCGACTACCAGTCAGTTGGCCAGGGCACCGGGGCAACAAAAGAAATTGCACATTTCATTGTTAGAGAGTAGTATGGGGTGGTGCCACTAGTGAAAACTGCATGGCCTGGGCAACAAACGAAGTTGCACATCTCACTAGAAGGAGGCAGTTTGGGGGTGGAGGTCCCATAGAGAAAAAAAATGCACGTTTACGGTGCACGAGAAAAGTTGCACAACCCTGTCAGGTAATTGCACATCGATGGCTAGTCAGTTGCACAAAACAGGGACAAAATTACACAAAAAAATTTCGTCAAAACATAATCGTGTGGGATCTAGTTTCGAAAAGCACGCCGCAAGGGCTCCAAAGGTGAAAGCGTATCTTAATTTCGATGTTCCGTTCAAAAGTTATGTCTTTAAAAAAAATTGAACTAAAAAATAAATGTTTTCACACCTATCAGATGGGTGTTTTGTTGCATGCTGCTTTTTTGTACTCCCTCTGTCCCATAATATAAACATTCTAAAAGTTCTTATATTATGGAACGGGGGAAGTAGCAAATAAAACAGATTCTTTTTTTATAATTTATTGGATGGAGATAAAAACTTAGGAAAGAATGCCACGGAGCGGGCAGCTGGACGCTCGCACGCGTCCACTGACCCCTGGTTTTCAAGCGGGGTGGGCCTCATCCTCCCTCTAATCCAATCCAACATTCCCACATCAGATCATTTCAGATCATTACGTGGATGTAACATTGCTCGGCGTTCTACTAGTGCTAATACTAAGTTCCAACGTACGACCTCGAGGCTGTTTTCCTCTTGTACGTGGCGGCTGCAACCCTAGCCGCCGCCGGGGGCCGATCTTCCAATGCCGTTCTTCGGCGGCTCCCCTCCACCGGCGACTTGATGCGTCGGTGGTGAAAATCGCCGGATCCACGCGTGTGGATCATTTTACTCATCCGCATGCCTAGGTTTTTAGGTTGTTCATCGTTTTGTTTTGGTGGCGATGACGACGCTGAATAAATATTCTTCGGATCCTTTCCTGACGAGGCCATCAGTCCTATGGTTGTGGATGGATCTAGAAATCAGTCTATTCAAGCAAGGATGGCGTGGCGGCGGCGACATCCTCGTGGTGGACCTGTGTCCTCGGGCTCCGTCGTTGCGACGACGTTTGCTCCAGCGTCGGCGTGGAGCTGGGGAGGTAGTCCAGGAGCGGATGCAGATTGTAGTCTGCATCGACGACATCTGGAAGACTAACGTGTCTTTGGGTTTGTGGTTCGTGGATGGCGGTATGGTTTCCTCCTTCGGTGTCTTAGTCGTGGTGGGGTGCGGATCCGAGTTCGATGGCGTGTCCGGTGTTGCCCCGGTATGATTCGTTCAACGGCAATGGCTTCACTTTTGGTGAGCCACCTTGGAGGTCATAAAGTCAATATCGGCGATGGAGTCGCGTCGAGCTTAGGTGATGAGGTGATCCGTCATTCTTTTTTCGGATCGGCTTCTTTGTGGTGGTGCCGGAGGCAGGTGACGGGCGTTAGTGTCAAGCTCAGAGATGTTCTGCTATCTTTTCAGTTTTGTCATGTCGGTTCTTATGTGTTATGATATGAATGAGACACGTATTACCATGGAAAAATAATAGAACCGATGCAACCTTTTTATGCAAGGGTGCCCATCTCCACTACTATTAAACAATCAAACAAGAATTTTTTAAATGCACCTTGCAAAACGTCTACAGACACATCACCACCACAGGATGAAGCCCACACGACCCAATCTAACAGCCGTGATTAATTTATTTGAGATCTGGTGTGCGCTTAGCAGTTTATATAGACTCACCGTAATCCACCGGATGAACCATCCCACCTCCGCAGCCCCACAAATCACGCTAATCTAACCATGCAATCAATTCGAAAAAAGGGAAATGAATCTAATCGTGTCCCTCGCCCCTCTCCCTGCCTTTCCTCGCCACCGCTCGAGACGAATCTCAGCAGCCCCGTCGCCTCCTTGCACGGCGGCCTCAATCCGTGCATCGCATCGTCGCCTCCCTGGATGGTTCCCTCGCGGCCCTGCACCGCATCGACGCCTCCCTGCCGGGCTCCCTCACGGCCCTGCACCGCATCGACGCCTCCCTGCCGGGCTCCCTCGCCGCCCTGCAGCGCACCCTCGAGTGAGCTGCTGCTCCTCTTCACCTACAATCAAATATTCACAGATCGGTCAGGCTACAACAAGATTATTATGCAGGAATCTGCCTTAGTTTTGAAGCAGGAGGCATCCCCATCAGATCGGTCAGGTATGATTAATTTCCATGGCCAATGGAAACCCACCCGGTCGCCCAATCAGATTTGCCTGAGTCGCGGGTGCCATGCGCGATGACGACAACTTTGTGTTGTTCCGCGCTGACAACACAGTCGTATGGCGGACGTCGAGTACCCGACGGATACCTGGTCGCTGGGAAGGACTTCGTGCCCGTGGCGCAACTCTTCTCCAGCGTTTCCGATTCCAACAAGGCTGACGGGAAGTACCTGCTCACCAACCAACAACAGGTCGACAAACCTGGTGGCGCGAGGGCGGAACCTGTTCCGGCTGCTCCTAGGGGCGTTCAAGGGCGTCGAGCAGATCGGTGTCATCGGATATGGTCTCCAGGTTCAGTCCCAGCTTCGCTTTGCTCCCTCACTGCACAATTTCTCTCCTCTTTGTCGAGATTTACCATGCCTCTCTACTCTACTGCTATTCTACTGAATACTATCCTTGGATAAACACATCAATCGGTGTGGTTAGATGGAGTGACCGATTTCACAAAAATAGTCATGTTCTGCTACTTGGGTTCACAGTCTACATGTGTGCTGGCTCTAACAGAGTTATCTCATGGTGTTTTGTTTTCTCATGGTGTTTTTGTACAGTCCGGTGGCCCAGAACCTGAGAGACTTTTCGGTTAACCCTACTGTGTGGAGCAGTGAACTGGGCGCTGCCGCAGACGGGGTGGCCTGATGTCTCAAAGCTACAGCTCTGCAGATACTCAGTTGTGTGATGTGGGCAACCTGGTATGTCAGCTCAACTATGAGAAAATATGTCAGGTGTTTTCTTCTTCTGGTTGCTTGGATAGTTGGACCAAACTAAGCACTACAACTACCTGGACTATTTTGATTATATTTATATTTGCACTCTTTGATGATTGAAGTGTATCCTGATTGATGAGTAGTTCTTATGCCCATGCCCAGAATTTATTGCTTTCATTTTCATCTTCCATTTGCACATATATTTAAGAAGAAAGATGACTGTGACCATAAGATGAAGAGAGCTTGTGAAATTTTATTTACTGCTTCTGATTAGCCCTAATCGTACCCATAGGACATCCATTTCTGATTTTTCTTTGTAAGGGTTCAGCTTTTTATTGTAGTTGTGGGTTTAATGTTATTGTTGCGCAGGACTAATATTCTTGTGTGTTCTTGACTAGCATCTATTCAGTTTTATGTACTTCTGCTCCTAGAAGACACATCTGAATGATGATAAAGTGGCCAGTAGTAACTTCGAAAGCTGAGTTGGGTAAATTTTTTGCTTACATCGGGCTTGCTTGATTTCTATGGAGATACATGGTTAATGCTCTGCCGAAGTGCACACAAGGTACTGTTTTGGATTGATTGGCATTTTGTGGCAACCTTCAGATGTTGATGCAAAAGACAAGCGACATGTTACTGTTTTTATATGGTCTATTTAATTAGCTTTTGTCCGATGTGGTCATGGTACAGGGCATAATTCTGCCAAATGTATTGCTTGATACAGGTATGGAACACAAACACATCTACATGAGCTATTTCATGCTTTGCTTTCCTATTTTAATGCTTTGCTTTGCTAACTATTGCTATATTAGTAACTTCCAATAGCATATGACATGAAATATTCATTGCATTTTATTTTGCACCCTGATCCACTCACCCAAAAAGGGGCAACTATCCGTGAGTAGAATCTTGGATTAACTTGTATCATTCTTGTTTTTGTAAGGATCGCAATGAAGCAAAGTAGAATCGCAAGAAGACACAAAAAAAGTTGTGTTTTAGTAAAACGTGCCATAGTCTCTTCTTCGATAGTAATATGCAATACATTTTTTCTATGTTTAATATTAGTAGCACTTTCCTTGTAATTGATCTACAGTGATGGCGGCAACACTAAACTAGAACCTAGGATTGACTCATTCGGCGTGGGCATGCTGCTAGATATGCATGCATGTCCATGCTTGTTTTATATGGAGCTTCATGATGTACATTGACCATGATGATCCTTTCCAACTATCTAAATCAAATCTTAAGGATTCACTGACTAATGCTTGTGGCTTTCGATTTTCTCACTGAAACTACAAGGCTTCACTGAAGGGATGACACGACTTAAGTCAAGTAATTGAGAGAGTGATAATTCTTATGTGGGTTTCAAAAATATGAAAGTCCGATAATAAACAAAAGGGCTCGTCGTTCAACTTATTTGTATATTTTTATGAACTATATTATTGGTGATACTTCTGTGGTGAAAGATATAAATTTGTCTTATGTGGATGAATTGAGTTATGAAATTTCATTCCAGGCTTGAGCTTGACAATGATATTTACTTTTATTGAGGTTTGTAATGGGCTTTCATTGAATTATATGAGTAGAGAAGCACAATGTGTGTACAAGATTGCTACACTATTATCTTAGCCCTGTTTTGCATAGGTACAGTTTTGTATACCATGTTGAAGGCTACTTCCAGTTCTCCTATTTTATTATCATATTATTTTTGTTAATGTATCTTTTTCCTACCTTGCTAGGACTTGTGATGATTCGTGGGTTGTAGGGCATGGGGAGCTTCATGATTTTTTTTCTATGCTGAATGTATCAAAAGATTGTTGTGGTTACACAAAGCCATGGTAGCACAAGTTGTATCTATAGATTGTGATGCATCTTTGTGAGGTTAATTGTGTGCCCCATTTATAGATGCTTCTACGGTTTCTGATTTAATGGTTTACACTGAAGGTGCATAGCATCAATATGATTAGACTTAAGATATAAGGAGAAATAATGGCTAAATACGGAAGTTAAATACACACGGTTTGTCGTTTCCGTAAAGGATGTAGTTATTTTTTTCGAAATGGAGGCAAAAATATTTGCCTCATCGATTAATTAAGAAGAAGAGAATTGCCCAGTTAATTTACGGAAAACCGGGCGAAAACCGATACAGACTCCCCAATGCGGACTACTCGCAAAGTAGGAAACACCAAAACCGCTTAAGCGGCCCTCTAAACAAACAACAATCGCAACCCTCAACACTTGAAGAACACAATGAAACTCCTAACAAGCACACTAACGAAAACTGACCACCCTCCATCATGAAACCACAGACGCCTTTCGGATGGCGCCACACTTCTTGTTTTTCTTCTTCTTTGGTTTCTCCTTACTTGCATCTTCTTTGCAAGGTCACTTGTCTTGCCAGATGTCGGCTGTTGAGCCACCCATTTGTCAAGAAAATCATAAAACTCATTGAATTTCTTCGTGTCATTGTTGTCAACCAAGGGGCTCGTAGGGCGAGCACCAACCAACCGGCATCAACATCATCGACCCGAGGAACCACCGACAGAACATCCTCCACCGCAGAACCAAATGACACAATCGACTTCGACACCTTTAGTTGCTCACATGCTAGAGATGAAACATGTTCCTTACACAACGTCGTCGACGAGTCCATCTCCAATCGCTCCAAGGACAAAGGCAAAGCAAGGTTTGAACATATATCCCGAAGCTCGGGCATGAGTTGCAACACCGGAGCCGCAAGCCCGACGATGGACTCGCCACGCCGGGAGGCAACACAACGGAAGAAGCGGACACCGATGGTGAATTGTCCCGAACACGAGGAGAGAAACAACCATAGGGCTCTGTCCCCGGTCCTCCGTGGAGTCAACAAGCGCCACACCAAGAGGTTGTAGCGTGGCACGCAACATAAGCCGGCACAAGGGAGAGCCTACTCAGCGACCTCTGCCCGCTCCAGAAGCTCTCAATTAGTACTGCCCGGCCTTGAAGCAATTCGGTCGATCGGCAAGGCGATGCGGAGCACCATAGAAGATGGGGTTGTCGGGCTGTGAAGCGAAACCACAGATGCCCAAGACCCACGGCTGCCAGGCCCTCTCTTGAAGGAGGAGGTGGGCGGCGTTGGGTGCCAAAGGCGAGGCAGGCGGGGCGACACGACATGCCAAAGAAGCGAGAGGACGCCATGGGTTGCGGCGATTCTTGCGACGATGACCGTTCTCCAAGCAACGAGAGCATCGGAAGGGATCTCGCAAACCGCAACACGGTGACCATGGATGAGGCATCTGCGGCGGCCAAGTGAAGCCAAGCGGGGATTGGCCGGGGAGCCAGAGCCAAGGCCGGCGACGCCGACCGACGCCGGCCCTCCACTTTCACCCATCCTAGCTTTGAAGATACCTCGAGGCGAAGCAACAAGAAGAACCTTATCGCTCACCCCGCCGGAGTATCTGGCAGCCAATGGCGTCAGCGGGGCGAGCACCTCGTCGTCGTCAATGCTGCAGACTTCACCAGCGAGGGAAGCCCACGACACGGCCCCAAAGGCCGCGAGGCGTCGGGAGCGAGCACCTCCTTGAGCTTTGAGAGCCGCCACGAGCAAGCTGGCGAAGGGCTCCTCCCCGACAAAGAATGGCCATGACGACCGAAAGGGGCTCGCCACAGCAATGGCGCCCCTTCCAGCCAGAGCTGGAGGGCTACGAGACCTTGAAAGCGTGCGGTGGAGGAGTCCACGATATCAAGATCCAGGGGCGGGCGCCGCCAGAGCGAGGAGGTGGTGGTGGTGGTGGTGGTGGTGGCGGCTCCACCGAAGAAGACGGCCGGTGCGAGGGAGGCGTCCGAGCTCGCAGTGGCCGAGGATGCGGCGGCGGCGAGGGTCGCCGGCCGTGAAAAGCGCCGAGCAGCTGAGATCTCATGCCCTCGTCATGCACACCGGGTGCGGGGACAGCAGGAAGAGCTGGAGGAGGCTCGATCCGGAGCTGCGGCCTCGGGAGGCTGGATCCGGCAGCGGTCGCGGAGGTGGACGGAGTGGCCGATCCGAGGCGGCAGCGATGCTCACTGTGGCGTCAGCTGATCATGATCATGCTCTGGTAAACTTAAAGGATGTAGTTATGATAATAGATGAAATATGCTCAAAGTCTAACTTTCAATTTTGTTGTATATGGATCCAGATTTGATGACCAAGATGTTGTCTATGTGTCTTACTTAAGTGTCAATCTCTAGGACAAAATTGACTAACATACCATTGTATGTAACATGTTCTTGTTAAGTGTGTATGGTTGAGAAGTCCATTTACAAAACTATATTTGCAGAAGCATAATTTCATACAAATTAAGATTGAAAATAATTGTTTCTTAACTAAGATAATTTGAGAAATTTTTTTCTATGATTATACATGCGTTGTACGTGCACGCTTACTAGTCTCGTGAAAAGACAAAAACGATGGGTGCCCATCTCGTGGCCACGGGCAGCACACACCGCCGCTTCCTCCTCCTCACCTTCCCTCCACAGCCACTCCTCCCGGCAAGATGCCCACCATCATCTCCTCCTCCTAGACCTCAGCCGCGCCAGCCATGGCCGCCACCGCCGCCGCTTCCCTTTCCCTCCACCTCCGCCTCCGCCCTCCTCCCTATGCCCACCGCAGCCCCCTTCGCCATGCCCCGTTCCTCCTATCCCCTTCTCCGTCCACCCCTTGGCCTCCTCACCATCTTCACGTCGCTAACGGTCGGCTCCCTCCCCCTTGCCGCCCCTCTGTGAAGGCGCAGGCAGGTACCATCGAGGCTCTGAGCCTCGCGTGCCTTGGGGGCGCCGTAGAGACCGACCGCCTCCCCGCCGACGTGCATGACCGCGCCATGGACGTCGTCGAATACTTGGGCGGCCGCGTCACAATCGGCGACGTCGCCTCCCGCGCCGGCCTGCAGATTGACCAGGCAGAGCGCGCGCTCCAGGCTCTCGCGGCAGACACCGGGGGCTTCCTGGAGGTGCCCCCTGCCCCCGCGACGCGCGCTACTTCGTGGCTAGCCTTCTTTTCGGCTGCGATCTGAGTGTGGAACTGTTGTGATTTGTGTAGGTTTGGGGGGAAGGGGAGGTGATGTACGTCTTCCCCGAAGAGTACTGGGCGAAGCTTGCTGGCAAGTCATTCAGAATGCGGGTTGAGCCACTGGTCGATAAAGCCAAGGTATTCCGTAGAGGCAACCGACTGTCTTAATTCATCTGAGCAGGTGCTGATTTTAGTTATGTTCTGCTTCTTTGCAGGAAGCGGGTGCGTATCTGGCGCGGGTGTCTTTTGGGACAGCACTAGTTGCTTCCATTGTGCTTGTATATGCTACCATCATTGCCATTCTCTCAAGCTCGAGGTATGTATGCTATTGCAAGGTAGAGTTTGTGTGCACAGATTACTATATGTGCTATACCTCCCAAGATAAGATACACAGTAGATGCCATTATGCCCTTAAGTTTTGAAGATTTTGTCAGCGTTTTTTTGCGCATTATTATTGTATAATTTTCTGTGTTTAGGTAATCATGATAGACTCTTGGATCACTAGGGTAGATCAGATCCGGTAGTCCTACCTTCTCCTTGTGGTTCGAGGAGCCCCCGGTGCCGGCCATGGTGCCGGTGATGGCAGAGAGTAGTGGTGGCGGTGCTTCCCGTCAGCACTGCACTAACCCTAGATCGGTAGGGGATGTAGGTGGGGTGTACGGCGTCGCGACGAACCTCGTGGTGCGAGCCGCCGGCCCCCACCTCTTTATATAGTGCAGGTGACAGGGGCCCGTCAACCAAGTGGGTTGAGCGCCCCCGATCAAGGCGTGGATCTAAGGGCCCGGTGGGCTGTTGGGCCCACACGGTGGAGATCATCCTAACAAATCATTTATCCCCCATCCCCCTTCCAGTGATAGCACTTCCTCTTGTTATAGCAGTGATGAAGATAATCGTGGAAGGCGGCGCAGATCCTATGGCTCTACGATGTTCCTCCCAACAGATTTATTTTGGTAAGTATCCTGTTTTAGTTGGGGATCTGGTAAAATATATAACTTCCCATGTGAATGTAAATCAGTTATGTACAGATTCTTATCATTTTCGATACAATCTCATGTGTTCTCCACCAGGTACTTGGATGCAGGTTCCTCCAGGAGGAGGCGGGTAGAAAAGATAAGGGGATGAGCTTTATTGAATCTGTAATTTAAACTGGCTTGACATGATTGTTCATTTTGTTTGTGTAATTCTGAGATGCACAGGTGGGATTAAATTGTATATTGTCTAATCAATGTTGTGCAGGTCTTCTCGTTTGTATTTGGGAATGGTGATCCTAATGACGGGCTTGAAGAGAGAAGGTGGAAGATGGTAAAGACTTTCTCAGCACGTAGCTGCTTCTATTTGACGTTCTCCGAACCAGTTACTACTATTTATTAGTTTTTCCAGTAGCAAATTTCAAGTGTCTCGTTCAATAAATTCACAGATTGGGCAGTATATTTCATCGAATGGTGGAGTTGTTACGGCAGAAGAACTGGCACCGTATCTTGATGTGCCGGCACCTGCAGAGCAAACCAACTCCAAGGCATATAACTTCTGTTCCAAAGCACTAATAAGTATTGCTTGTTTCTGTTAGACCTGATTAAGTTTTCCACTCGTTCATTGAATAGTAAATAAATTAAATGTATAAATAGGTAATCTCCATCCCATTTGTAACCCAAGTCCTTTATGCTATTGTCACAGTCTACAAGGTGAAACTAGAGCCGGCAATTCCTATGCGAATATGTTGACGAACATAATAATAATTATTCATTATGAAACTACGTTTCATGACGAGATCTAGTAATATTAGTGATGTTATTGGTGTTAATAGTTATTTCTCTATAGATGTTCGAACCTAGAAATGTTTGTCTGGTGCATATTCTGAAAGGACATGTGTTGTGAGCAAGCGGTAGTAATTGATTATCATGATACTGCTATTGTGAGGTATTTCCCCATTTATGGATGGAGTTGAATCTCATCTTATTCGTTCTATCTCTTGAATACAGGATGATGAATCATTTATTCTTCCAGTTCTTTTACGCTTCCAGGGACATCCTTTAGTTGATGATCAGGTCCACCTCTTCCCTCTCGTATATTTCAGGCTTTGATTAAAGAAAAATCATTAACCACATGTCCCTGTATCGCTCTTCTCATTTTGACACCTTCAACCTCGTTATTTATTGGACATGACATGCTCGACATAACTGCCGATGAACTTAAGCCAATGTTTTTAAGGCGAGGCAAGGTTCTGTAGCACCACCTCATCTTTTAAGGGCGTTTTTGATGGTGTAGCTATACCATGTAGGATAATTGGTGACGTGGAAGAGAGAGAGAGAGAGAGAGAGAGAGAGAGAAAAGAGAGTCTTGCCTTCTCTTAGCTAAGAGATCTCTTATGAAGAAAGATTTGTTCCGAATTATAAGACGTTTTGGATATTTCAATACGGACTACATACGGACTGAAATGAGTGAACGAACACACTAAACGCATCTATATACATTCGATTTAGAAAAAGTCAGAACATCTTATTATAATTCTGAACGGAGGGAGTACAACACTTGTCCCCATTGCATGTGATATCTTATCTTATTCACACGTTCACTAGTTTTAATTATGACCGTTCCATAATTTTAGGATCTCATAACATTAAATGCTACAAATAACACTAAGAGATAATCCATTGTATAAACATGCTTTTTTTGCTTCTCTAAATGACGTGGAATACATAAGAAAAGACCGCCTTATCATCCTTTGTACATGTCCTAAGCGCTTAAAGCGTAAGCGAGGTGGCACCTTACACACATAAATATATAATATATGGCAGCCAACAGGAGATCTAACAACTAATATTAACATAAAGTGCACCACAACTCTCAAAAGTTACATAACATGATACGGAGTAGTCAATTAGCAAAGCATAGGCCTGAAATCATCTTGTGTAGATGAGGAAATGGTGCCTTTGAAGTTTGGCCTCATCCTACTCGTCTATATATCACTCCATAGCTTTAAACTTTCTTGTGTATAAGAAATTGCGCATCTCTTTGCTAATTTAGACGGATGCCTTGGCACACTTATCCACATCGGCGATACCCATGAAAAGGTCTTTGCTTGACCTTCTCCTTTGGCATGAACTATCTTTCACTGACAACATACACGAGTGCAAATATTTCCTCTCTAAATTTTGCCAGACATACTTCAAGTGGATCTTAGGATGTAGCTCTTCTACTAGGATCATTTGACATATCATAAGCATTACCAACGCGAGGATACATCGAGCGAGGGACACTTGGCTATTGCAGCAACACTAAGAGAGGGCCAATCAGCCGTCAAAGAAAAAGAAAAGAGCCAATTACTAGAGCAACCAGATCAAGCATGAAGGAGAGAAGCGGTGGTGGAGCTATGACCATGTGGGTGGAGTCGTGTTGAAGAGGATGTTGGGAGGAAGCAAATGCGGATGGATATGGAGCTAGCGGTCTGAGATGATAAAAAGTAGAGGCGGAGAAAAAAGGAGCAAGCGGAGGGTTGGCGAGAAGAGAGGAGGAAGAAGAGAACGGAAGAGAAGCCATATCTTGCAACCGCTGGGAAGATGGAAGAGAAGCCATACCTTGTAGTCACGTCGAAGTGTTTCACATCCGCCCGGAGGACGGAGAAGCGGCGACAAAGCGGGATGTCTTTGGATTTGCGCCAGAGGAGCTGAGATCAGAGAGAAACAATGATACAAGGCGAATAGGGAGGCTGGCTCGATCTTCACGAAGTGGAGGTTGATGAGGAAGAACACAACAAAAACACGAAGGTCAAAGGAAAAACTCGTGGATAACTAGTAATGCCAAGGCAACACCCTCTTGTATCGTGGATCCACACCACATGGTTAATGTGACTTCTTACAAATCCAAGGGAAAGCAAGAACGAGGTGGGAGTTTATTCCCGCAAGTCCTAGGGTAGGGAGGACTTGAATTACACATGAGGACTCTTCTCCATGGAAGGTCTTGTGCTCGTAGTAGCCTTCAACCGTAAGTGGCATTGTACTCCTTGGAGTCTTTACCCATAACTGGCCTTGTACTCCAATGGAGTATTCTCTTTCCCTTGAGAGTTCTTGATCCCACTAGGGGAGGTCCTAGGATAAGGAGGACTTGGATTACACATGGGGACTCTTCTCCATGGAAGGAGGTCTTGTGCTTGTAAGAGCATTCACCGTAAGTGGCCTTGTACTCCTTGAGTATTTACCCATAAGTGGTCTTGTACTCCAATGGATTACTCTCCCTTGAGAGTTCTTGATCCCACTAGGTGAGGATCCTATAAGGGGAGGAAGATGAGCTAAGCTCTATCAATGAGATCTATTCTTACCTAACCACAAATCTAGGAGGGGAGGAGTATATATAGTCTAGCCAACAAAGGGGTAAGTGCGGAAGGGATACATGGGCCTTTGGCCCAGAACTGCATGCAGGCAGGCGACCAGACAATCCGGTTGGGTATGGCCTATCCTGTTCAGTATGGCCTGGACAATCCCGGCCTGGAGCTTTAGCCGACGCAAGCATTGACATCGGATAGTCCATGGACTTGTTCGGGTGATGTAGAGTGGAACCCTAAGTTAATGATCTTTTCACACTAGGAGCGGGGAAAGAAAGCAAATCAAGAGAAGAATACAAGATTAGCACTCAAATAGACAAGATCCAATCACACATATGCTAAATCCGCATACACATAGAGGGATACAAAGGTCCAAATCCAACACACGAGGATAAGAGGAACTAGTTCATCCCAATCCTTGAAGGAGAGAGGTCATGAATCCAAAAGGATCTTCCCTAAGAATGGGTCTTGAGTCCACTCATGGGATCATCTTGTTGGAGATATGCCCTAGCGGCAATCATGTATGATGATATTTCCTATGTGTTTATGAATAAAGATTGTCCTTGGACATCATCAATGATGTGTATCAGCAAGTACGTGACTTGTTTGTGGAACTATGCATTGTATGACGACCGTCCTAAAAGGTCCCTAGTCGAAAGGGGCATGTGGACGCACAACCAACTAGACTAGCATATGACACGGTGGATGGCTCGGTCTCACTAGCCATGGAGCATTGGATGCTAGCCGGATAATATGGACTTGGAATCATCAGATAAGGTCCGAGTCGGACAGACCCAACTATGAGACGCAGCGATAGGTCATCTATGAGTCTCTAGTACAACATACGTTCTATGTCCTAAGACTTGAGCTGCCGCATGGGATGGTCACAAACCTGCTTTGGGCCCACCAAACGCTAGTTCGTGACCGGGTAGTTATAAAGGTAGGTTTTGGGTTTGTCTAGACCCATGCTGCGAGACATGGTCGAGCAAGATGGGATTTGCTCCTCCGATCAGGAGAGATATACTCTGGGTCCCTCGTGTGATCCGACCAAGATAAGCATGGCCATGCGACAAGGATTATGAGATAATCCGGTTTGTGGTTGGCATCACTGGAATGACAAAGAGGCCAGGCTAGCACAAGGATGGCAGACTTGCCTTGAGCCCGACAACATATATCGTGTGGCAAAGGGAACAGAAGTGTGACATGTTGCACAGGTTCGCCAATCGGCTTCATTGTCTACTTGGTGGCTCGCACGCCTTGCTAGAGGCTGCTACCAGTCGAGCAGGTCGGAGGTGATCCGACTTGTGACCAAGCCGACTTGAACCTAAGGGGTCACGCGCTTAAGGGAAGGAACCCGTGAGGCCGGAGCAGACTCCATGAGTCAGATGTGATCCTACTCTGACTCGGATCCAGGCCGAACAGACTTTGGGCTTTAGGATCCGTGCGAGGCCCAAGTGATGAGCCCGCGACGGATGCCTATATATAGTGGGGGTGCGGCACACTCATTCGGTTGATCGCTTTGGCGCCGTCATTAGGGCTTTGCAAGTGCTGCAACTAGCCACCTTCACTCGCCGCCGGTTGTGTGATCAGACCTAGTAGTCCGCCGCATGACGTTTCTCTTGCACGCGCGGATACTGTTAGAGGCGGTGCACTTGCGCTGCTCCGGTGAACCTGTTTGTGGGATCCGATCGACTATGTGGGAGATCGACGAGGAGGAGACGACTCCGTAGATGCGCTGTCCCAACTTTACTTCTGCTGCACGGCATTGCGCATCTAGTGGTAACGATCCGTGATCCATCTCCCATAGCATGTTCTTGGTTTATGTTGCAGCCGGTGCCCTTACCGTAGAACCCAACACATCTCACACAGAGGCCTTGAACTCCATGGGAGTGGTAAGTGGATGAGCAAAACTCAATCCCAAATGAGCTAAACCTTTGCTAACCATAGCTAGGAGGAGAGTGTCCATATACAGTGTTCCACGAGATGAGAGGGGGAAAGAGGGGATACATGGGCCTTTGGCCCGGTTAAGCACTGGCAGGTGCCGGATGTCCGGGCTGGGGGTCGGATGTCTGCGGTTCGCGTCGCGTCGGATGTCCGGGTTGGAGCTCGCCAAACTTCTGTCGCTCTCGGGTGTGCTCGGGCCAGATTTTCGGGGAAATTTGGATGTCCGGCGATCGGGCGGATGTCCGAAGTCCTGGCACTTTGCTTTCTGATGGTTGCATTTGGGCCAGGCCGGATATCCGGGCCAGGGGCCGGATATCCGACAGCCATAGACTTCAACGGTCTCCTTCATTGTGCTTTATCATCCGTGTACTTGGGACTTGGTCTTAATTCCGAGCATCTTCGGGGTGGTCTTCCTCGTACCTAAGCACACATAGCATTCCGACTTGGGATAGTAGCCATGTCTCACGTGGGTCATATGGAAGCTCATCAAGGAGAGATGTCACCTCGTTCTCGATAACTATTGCACGTGCTTGTGTCATCGGTCCATTTTGCACTTGGGGAGACGAAGGTAGGTCCATGGGGATGACCGCAGGATGCTCCGCATCACCCCCTCCTCCCCCCGTCCTCAGGAAGATTCGTCCTCGGATCGAAATCCTCATCGCCATGGAAAGGAGATAGATCCTTGATGCTGAAGATGTCGCTCATGTTGTACTTGTCGCGTGCAATGTCGATCTTGTAGGCATTGTTGTTGTAGTGTGCGAGCACCTCGAATGGTCCATCAATTCGAGGTAGTAGCTTGGACTTTCGCTCGTTGGGGAAACGGTCTTTGCGTAGGTGTAGCCACATAACATCTTCGGGGGTGAACACCATGGGGTGCTTGTTGATGTTGAGCTTGGTAGCGAGGCGGTGTACTTGGTTCTCGATTGTGCGTCGTGTATCTTCATCCACCTTCTTGAGGTAACTTGCTTGTGCACGCGGGTTCATGTTGATGCGCTCTTATAGCATCTCTAGCAGACCCCGTAAAACGCCAACCTGCAGAACTCGTTTACAGTTCGCGAAAATATGGGTTTGCGGGCCAACGCGGGATGCGGCTGAGCAGACCCCTCGTAGCCGACCCGTAAAACAGAACCGAAAACCCCAGATTAGGCAATTTGACAGCGATTCCGACGATTGAGTTTAAATGCGAAGAATAAAACATAGTTCGCGCGCAAATGAAAGTATAGTTTTCTACGACAAACGCAGAAGGACTTATGCAAAAGCAATGACCACGTCCATCATCATCTTGCTCGCTTTTCACCCGTCGTCATGATCTTCACTCCGCACCACCGCCATCGATGCCATCGCCGCCTCCGAGTCCATCATCGGCACTTGTTCCAACTCTGGCACCGAAAGCATCGCCGGGCGCCGAAAGCATCGGTAACCTTTGGTTCCAACTCCCGATGGGAAAACATCACCGCACCAAACATCCACCTGCCGCCGCTAGCATCCTCCTCTTCAAGATGTCTCTCCTTGCCATATCATGCCATTCTTTGGTGATGTCGTCCATGTCATCGCGGTTCAATGTCATGATTCCTTGACAAGAAGCTTGGCCATGGCTTTGGTCTCATCGGCAAATACTCTTCTCTCCTCAAGGGCCGCCTTGTGCAACCCCTCATCCTTGAGCAATTGCCACTTCTCTTGCTTCTCTCGTGCCTTCTTCTCGGCCAACTCTTTCTTTGCCTCCAATGTCTTCGCCAACATCAACTCATTTGATTGCACCATGGTATCTATCTTGTCCCGCAAGCTCGTTGCCTCGTGTTCCCTTTTGATCTTCTCCCTTGTCTTCTTGGCTCCATCGGGCTTGTTCAAGTTTCGTGGGCCATCATCATCCATGTTCGTAAGTGAACCTCTCTTCGGTGGGGATTCTTTCTCAATCAACTTCCACTTCTCACACTCTTTTAGCAATTCCCAACAATGCTCTAGTTTAAATAATTTGCCTTCGGAAGCTTCCATGTCTTTGCATCTTTGTTGGGCAATTTTGTCCTACACAATTTAAACAATGTCAAATGATGCAATCACTTCAAATGCACAAATTATTGCACAACTTGGGACGTGAAAATGAACTCACATAGTCGGATTTCACGATTCCACTTGGAGGTGCATTGCGAATTTGTTCCAAGCAAGCAGCCCAATGGCTACAAATCGGCTTGATCACGTCTCAACGACGTTGGAGTGATCGAAAGGTGCGTGGAGTCCTATTGGGATACCTTGCCATCATTCGGAAGTATTGATCTTCGATCCTTTGCCAATACCTCTTGGCGGGTTGAGATGTGCCGGTGCACGCATCAAGAGACACCGCACTCCAAGCCTTGATCAAGATTTGGTCTTCGAATAGCGTGTAGTTCTTCGATCTCGCGCCTTTTTTTGCTTGCGCTTGGTCATACACCCCCTCGTCTATCTCCTCCACCTCATCTTCACCACCGTGACCATCCACGCCACCATCCATTTCATTGTAATCGAAATCAGCGATCGGGGCTTGATCGATGTCGACGGTGTTTGTGTCCAACAATTTGACGAACTCGGCAGTGGCATCGTTCGAACCGGCGCCATAGTGAGTGTCATCAAGTCACGAGCTACCGCAATGGCGAAAAGCGAAGCAAGTAGAAGAAATCAAAGAAGCATACCTTCCAGCCATTTCGTCGAACACCTCGCTTGCAGTGGAAGCAACGCCGTTGAAGGGCATCATCGTGGTACCTCTTGCCGGGGCGGAGGGAGAGGATGAAGTCGCCGGCCTTTTTGTAGGAGCCTTCTTGCGCTTCACGGCCGAAACCTTGCCCTTCTTCTCTTGCGGCGGTGGGGCAAATTACGCAGTGGCGGCGGAGCCGGGCGCGCGTGCCTTCCCGGCGGGGCCAGCCGGATTTCCGCCCCGCACGATGACGTTGCCCTGCCGCTTGCGGACAGGCGCGGTGGTGCCTTGAGCGACGGCGGGGGCGACATGGACGGCGACGAGATCTGCTGGAGGGGATTGCGCGTGCTCCACGGTGACGGGGGACGGCTGGGAGGCTTCCATGGCGGCGAAGAATGGCCGGGGAAGATGGACTGGAGCGGGCGGAGGCGGGGCAATGGCGGCGAAGGGGTGGGAAGCGGGAACGGCCGCGCGGAAATTTCCTTTGCGCCAAATCTCGTTGCGGATAGGGGGCGAGCTCGGGTCGGCCTCCCACCCTGTGAATCTAAAGGTTGAGGGCGAACTTTTGCCGCGCCCCGCAAATTTTTTTACAGGTCGCGGCCTGATACGGGGTCTGACCGGGCAGCTTTTTTTGCGCGGACCCGTATTTTGGCGGTTATTTTGCGAATAGCGGCATTATACGGGGTCTGCTAGAGATGCTCTTATAGTGGTAGCGGTAGAATGTCCAATGGATACAACGGGTTGAAGTTGTAGACGACCTCGAAGGGGATTTGCCGGTAATAGAATCTCTTGCTCAATTGTAGGCGTACTCGGCGATGGGCAAGCATTCTTCCCACTCCTTGATGTTCTTCTTGATCAACACGCGGAGGAGAGTAGATAGCGTTCGGTTGGTGACCTCCGTTTGGCCGTCGGTTTGTGGATGATATGACAATGACAATAGTAGCTTGATTTTGAGCTTGGCGCAAAGCGTCTTCCAAAAGTAGCTGAGGAACTTAACGTCGCGGTCCCATACAAGTCTTAGGCACTCCATGTAATCGCAAGATTTCCCTACAAAAGAGGTCTGCAACATGTGAAACATCGTCTATCTTGTTGCATGGAATGAAATGCGCCATCTAAAAAAAATGGTCCATAACGACAAATACCAAATCCTTGCCGTTTTGAGTTTGTGGCAAACCAAGCACAAAATCCATACTAATGTCTTCCATGATTGGTACGGAATAGGAAGTGGCATATAAAGACCATGGGATTGAGCTTTAGACTTAGCTTTGCGGCATGTAGAGCATCGGTTGGTGTAGCGTGAGACGCCGCAAAACATCTTTGGCCAAAAGTAGTTCTTGGTGAGCATGGCGAAGGTCTTGTCATGGCCGAAGTGTCCCATAAGTTCTCCACCGCGAGCCTCTTGCAAAAGCAACAAACGAAGAGAAGAATCAGGTATACATAGTTTGTTAGTCCGCATAAGATAGCCATTTGGCATAAGGAATTGCAAATGAAACATCATGTGCATGCAAGTCTTTAATGTGCTCAAATCCAATAACTTCCAATTCAAGTTGAGTTACTAGCAAGCATTTGCGGGAAAGAGCATCCGCCACTACATTTTCCTTACCTTTAATATACTTGATAACATAAGGAGAAGACTCGATGAACTCACTCCATTTGGCATATGCCGCTTATTGAATTTTGTTTGACCCTTAAGGTATTTAAGCGTCTCATGATCCCTATGGATGACAAATTCACGAGAGCGAAGATAATGTTCCCACACATGCAAGACTCTCACTAAAGCATAGAACTCCTTGTCATAAATGGGGTAATTAAGTTGTGCTCCGGGAAGTTTCTTGCTAAAGTATGCGATAGGGCGCTTCTCTTGCATTAACACGCCACCTATGCCATTACCACTAGCGTTGCAATGCACTTCAAAAGTTCTATCAAAATTTGATAATGCAAGTAATGGAGCATGTGTAAGCAAGTTTTTAAGCTCATGAAATGTGGTGTCTTGAGAAGGTCCCCAAACAAATGGTACATTTTTCTTACCCAATGCGTGCAATGGTAATAGTGCCAAAATCCTTAACAAATTGATGATAGAATCCGGCTAGGCCAAGAAAACTACACACTTGTTGCAAAATTGGTTGGTTGTGGCCAAGTTTTAGTAGTGTCAATTTTAGATTCATCAACTTGAACACCCTTAGAGGACACAACAAAGCCCAAGAAAATAAGCTTATCAACGCCAAAAGTACATTTTTCCTTGTTAGCATAAAGTCGTTCGTTTCTAAGAACTTGCAAGACGTCCCTAAGATGTTTGACATGATCTTAAGAGATTGACTAAACACAAGTATGTCATCAAAGTATACCACAACACAAATTCCAATATATTTGCTAAGAACATAGTGCATCACACACATAAAAGTGCTAGGTGCTTGAGATAAGCCCATAGGCATGACTAACCATTCATACAAGCCAAATTTGGTATTAAAAGCCATTTTCCATTCTTCACCCTCTTGCATGCGAATTTGATAGTAGTCACTTTTAAGGTCAATTTTTAAGAAATTGGTTGGAATGGGGTGTCTATACCGAACGGTGATAGTATTGATGAGACGACAATCGGAACACATCTGAAAACTACCATCTTTTTTAGGCACAAGAATAACCGAAACGACACATGGACTTAAGCTCTCGCGTACATACCCCTTTTCCATGACATGTTGTACTTGCCTTTGTATCTCTTTGGTCTCGTCGGGCTTGACGCGGTACGGTGCTTCGGTAAAGGTGCGCCGGGGATGAGGTCGATGTGGTGTTTGATTCTGCGAAGTGGAGGAAGTCTTGGAGGTAGCTCATCGAGGTAGACGTCCGCGAATTCCTGTAATAGATGAGACAAAACCAAAGGAAGATGTTGTGAAGTATTAGTCCGCATCACTTCATCTTTGCACACAAGTACAAAGTGAAGAACACTCGATGGGCTCTCACTCACATCTACCCTAACCTAGCCAAAACATAACACTACTGTGCATCCCCCTTCGCATCGCCCATGAGAAGGATCCCCAAGGCATGCACACGGCGGGCAAGTTTTATCGATTATTAGTTAAAGTTGTTTTACGATCAAGTAAAAAATCTCCAAGTCGTCCATAACCATGGATACGACTATTCAAATGGATTAAACCTTGCATGGGAAATACATGGCTCACACGCACTAGTAATAGGAAGGGAGACATATGGGCACAATCACAAACACTAATACAGGGCTCATACTCAATATCCACCCACACTTAAAGAAACTATTAAATAAAGAAACTATTAAACAGCTGATGGCACCTCACAAGGCATTAAAGGTGTTGGCACAGTACAATGCACACCATTAATTGAACTTTCATCCGTTATGCATGTTCCTACTTTTCCAGTCAATCTTGTGTCAATGAGTCATTTGATTGATGATTTAGGTTGTCGGGTAACCGTTGACCGAAAAATACGTCTAATTCAGGAGAGACATACAATGAGGAAGCTTGGGACTGGGACCAAGCATAATGGGCTATGATACATGGATCGTGAGGTGCCGAACCATGCAGTGTGTATGGTGTTAGAGTAATGATGTGATGCTTCTGCATTGTAGAATGAGGCACGTAACTTCTGATAAAACGAGCAAGTCTTTCCTGATGTAATGTATGGGGTGAATAAGAACAAACTTTTGTGATCATCACTATTCTCTTACTCAGCTGCTATACATATAAATGATGCAGGTATGGTCCCTTTGGGCCATAGCGCGCGCGCACACACACACACACACTGTTAGAGTATTATATATATAGCCTTGTAACCTTTCGTATTTACCCTATTGTATAAGGGGTTTCCTGCATATATTCCTGTTAGACTAAGTATATAGTAGATATACGTGTTGTAACATAACCGGTATTTGTACGGTTACCTCTTATAAATATATGACAGCCGTGCCCACCAAGGGCATCGAGCATTGTTCCAAACCCTAGTTTGTCTAACATGGTATCAGACGACACGTTCGATTCGCTAGCGCTTCCGCTTCCTTCCGCTTGCCGCCGTCGCTTCACGCTGCGTCAGCCTCCGTTAACTCCTAGCAATGAACTTCGCCGTTCATGGCTTGCACCCTTCGCTGGGCCGTCCGGCGCTTCGCCCGCCCGCGCCCGTCGCGGCGCCTCGATCGCTGCTTTCGCGCCCCGATCGCCGTGACGCCCTACCGTTGGTACTTCCTTCGATCGCGATCGTCGGTATTGCCAATGCTTCCTTCGATCGCATGCAGATGCCCCGATCGCCCACGATGCATCTGGCGGGGCTCGCGATGCGTCGAGCGTACTACGGTGGGACTTCGCGATCCGTCCACAGCACACTGCATGGACTAAGCATCTTTGCGCCGTCGGTCTCCGGTCCCCCTGGTGCTCCTGTCCGAGCGCCTCTGGCCGGGCCCTATCTCTGCCGCCGTCGTCAGCGCGCCGTCGTCGCCGCTGGCTGCGCCAGCGGTGCCGTATGCCTCGTCCTCCATCAGGCCCTACGAGCGTCGTCAGACGACGCGCCTTTGCCCACATGCCGTCGCGTCGCGCTGCAATTTCTGGCGTCCCGCCTCCGCGCCACGGTCATCACCAACACTACTGCGTCCCTCACCATTGGGTGATCTGACTCCAGATAACGCTCCTCCGACGTGGGACTCGCGGCTCTCCGCACGGTGGCTGAACGGGACCGTTCCACTTCGTTCATCCGGTGACGGTGAAGCTCTCTGCGATAACTACCTCCGTGGCGCCGGTGTTGCACCGATGTAGTCACTACCTTGAGGGGTATGTCGACGATGCGCTACCGTGTCCCCGACCCGCAGTTCCGGTGCCCTCGACCCTGGTGGCTCCATCATGGTGACCAACCCCGCTCATCTTGATTGGATTGCTCAGATCGAGGCTATTCAGGTGCTATTCGGTCCTCGCTCACTCCTTCCATGGTCGGGCATGGTGGTCTTTGCCACGACGTCGAGAGATGCATGGGCTACCCTCGATTCCGGCTTCTCTCGCAGTCACCGGCCCGTTCATCTGCCATTCAGTAACCGGTGGGTGAGGTCAAGAAACATGATCTCTCATCACGGCCTTCTTCAACAAGGTCAAAAGTCTGGCTGATACACTGTCGTCTATTGGGAAGCCTCTCCGTGATGAGGAGTTTACTTCGTTCATTCTTAATGGGCTTGATGAGGACTATGATTCTCTTGTTGAAAATATCAATGGACGTGACACGTCGATGCCGCCTCGCGACCTCTACGCGCGCCTCCTCAACACCGAACAACGGCTTGCTGCCCGCCGCTCCGTTGGCGTCTATACAGACGGCCCGTCTGCCAACGCTGCTCTCCGCGAAGTGCCTGTGGTGCCAATGAGCGCCGTCCACGGGTAACCAGCCCGAATCCACCCGCCCTCCTCGCCACGGCGGCATAGCGGCTACAACTGCGAACTGTGGTGGTGGAGTTGAGTGTCAACTTTGCGGCATTGAGGGGCACTTGGCGTCTCGCTGTCATCGTCGCTTTAAACGTGATTTCCTTGGCATTGGGAACAATGGGTAAGGTAACGAGAAGCAGGCTGCCCTTGCTACATAGGAGCCTGGGTTCACTCCTTCGTATTCGGTGGACCCTGCATGGTACATGGACACAGGTGCCACGGACCACTTGACGAGCCAGCTTGACAAGCTGGCCACTCGCCAGCCTACACCGGTCATGATCAGTCCATCGCCAACGGATCGGTATGCCCATCTCACATGTTGGTCGGGCATCTCTTCTTTCGCGTACCACTAAAACCTTGCGTCTTCTTGATGTCCTTCGTGTTCCTTCACCACACGTAGTTTACTCTCGGTTCCTAAATTAACTCGTGACAACAATGTGTTTGTTGAGTTTCACCCTTTCCATTTTTTGTTAAGGATCGGGACACGAGGGACGTTCTACTTAGTGGTCGAGCTCGCGATGGATCATATGCACTTGATGTGCCCCGAGCCCATGCACGAGTTCCTCAAGTTTTCAGTGGTGTTCGGGTGTCATCGTCACAGTGGCACTCTCGCCTTGGTCATCCTGCCACTCCCATTGTGCGCCATGTGCTTCATCGTCATAGTCTTCTGTTGAGTCGAGTAATAAGGAGTTTTTAGTGTGTGATGCACATCGACAAGGCAAAAGTCACCAGTTGCCTTTTTCTGTATCGAATCGTGTTGTCAAGGCTCCTCTCAAACTTGTGTTTTCAGATGTGTGGGGCTATGCCCAAACCTCTGTCAGTGGTCACAACTATTATGTCAGTTTATAGATGCTTTCAGTCGCTTTACTTGGATTTATCTTATTAAGCGCAAATCTGATGTGTTTCATGTTTTTCTGCAATTTCAAGCACATGTTGAGCGCTTACTTAAGCACAAAATTATCAATGTCCAACTCACCGTGGGGGGTGAATACCGTAATCTCAACACCTTCTTCGGAAGCTTGGCATCTCACACCATGTGTCTTGTCCTCATACACATCGTGAGCAGTGCGGTGGCGCAAGCACCGTCACATCGTTGAAACTGGTCTAACCTTCTTGCACATGCCTTTGTTCCTTTTCGGTTCTGGAGCGATGCTTTTGTCACTGCTTGTTTTTTGATAAACAGGACTCCCACACGACTTCTTCACATGAAGTCTCCCCTCGAGGTGTTGCTTCATGAAACTCCAGATTACTCCTTCCTCAAAGTGTTCGGTTGTGCGTGTTGGCCACATCTTTGTCCATACAACAAGCATAAACTTGAGTATCGATCAAAAAAGTGTGTATTCCTTGGGTACAGTCCTCTCCACAAAGGTTACAAGTGTCTCCACATTAAAAGCGAATCGCGTTTACATTTCCCGTGACGTTGTGTTCGATGAGACCGTCTTCCTTTTTCCACGTTCACATCATCCATCGATAATCCCGTCACCGAAGTTGCACTCTTTTCCGATTTTGCACGCTCAATTTGTGGATCTTGCATATTCTCCTCTCGTTGTTGCCTAACCATGGTGCAGGGACTGGACAAGGTGCGCGACTTGAGCTTCTTGAGGATGATCATGAGGCCTCACCTGAGCCAGCCGCCACTACATCGGCTGCGCCTGCTGCCACGCAGGCTGTTCACGACGTCGACCACGAGTGCATGGGGCATGCAAGTGGACTTGACAAGGCACCCACGTCGCCTGTGTTCGTGGCCTCGTTGCCACCTGGGCCGGCCGATTCGCCGGCGCTGTCGCCTGGGTCACCTGGGGACGTGCCCTCGTTCTTTGCTGGGCGGTGACCCGCAACGTTGGCGCTGGGCTGGCCGACCAGCAGTGCCGCTTTGGTGGCGATCAGCAGCGTTGCCCATGGGCCAAGAAGCGCGCAATGTCGCTGGCGGCAACTCGCTAAGCGTTGCATCGCTGGTCGTCATCTTCTGGCTCATTCTCGCCGATCACGCCCGGCTTGTCTTCGCCGACCACCCCAGGCGCGTCTTCTTCACCGCTGATGGACAGTGGTTCCTCTATGGTGGCTGCTCCACCGCCGCTCCGCCTTTGCCGTCTGCGTCCTCATACTCAGAAGAAGAGTGGCATCTTCCAACCGAAGAAGCGACCGATGGCAGCATTGCGTGGCTTGCGGCTGTATGGCGCATCGAGGTCAACCTACGATCGAACCACGACATTTTCAGCAGCACTTGGTATTCCACCTTTGGCGTCTTTGCAATGGAGGAGGAGATTCATGCACTTCAGCGAAATAACACTTGGCGCTTGGTTCCACCTCCATCGGTGTCAATGTCATTGACTCTAAATGGGTCTTCAAGGTGAAGAAACATGCCGATGGTTCCATTGAGAGATACAAAGGCACGTCTGGTTGCCAAGGGTTTCAAACAACGGTATGGCATTGATTATGCGGACACATTCGATCCTGTTATTAAACCAACCACTATTCGTGTTCTTCTCTCCTTGGTCATTACTCGAGGATGGTCACTTGACGACAGCGTTGAATGCTTTCCTCCATGGAGTTACGGAGGAAGAGGTTTATATCGTCGACCACCGGTTTTGTTGATCCCGCTCGGCCCACATCATTTGTGTCGTCTTGACAAAGCTCTATATGGACTGAAACAGGCCCCTCGTGCGTGGTATGCACGTCTTGGCACTGCTCTTCGTGCTCATGGGTTTGTGCCTTCTGCAGCGGACACGTCTTTGTTTATCTTTCAGCAACCGGAGGTGACTATGCACGATACGGTCTATGTTGATGACATCATCCTTGTTAGTTAAATCGGCTAACGCTTTCTGGACCGGCTTGTGTCCTCTCTTGGTGCCGAGTTTCTTGTTAAGGATCTTGGCGGTTGCATTATTTTACGGGTGCGGAAGTTCTTCCTTCCGATGGTGGTTTGACTCTTACTCGGAAGAAGTACTCCCGTGACCTCCTACGTCGTCTTGGTATGTTGCGGTGCAAGCACGCTCGACTCCCATGTCCGCTCCTGCATAAACCGACCGCTCTTCTTTGGTGACTTGCTATCTCCGAGGATGCCACCGAGTACCGCGGCATTGTTGGTGGGTTGCGATGCCTTATCACTCGACCCGGACATATCGTTTGCGATGAAACCGAGTGTGCGGTATCTTCATGCGCCACGTGATTCTCCTTTGGTCACCGTTAAGCGCATCTTGCGCTATGTTAAATCTGCTTGGTTCTTATGGTCTTCATCTTCGATTGGCATATACGGGTGATCTACGCATTTTCCGATGCCGACCGCTGGTAGTCCCGATGACAGGCGATCCACGGGGGACATCTTTGTGTTCTTTGGACCTAACTTGATCGCTGGCAAACTTCGCAAGCAAGCTACGGTGTCTTGGAGTAGTACCGAAGGCGAGTACAAAGGCGGTTGCTAATGCCACTGGCGAGATCATGTGGGTGCGATCGTTGCTTGGGAGTTGAAGGTCTCTCCCACTCAGCCGCTTGTCCTTTGGTGTGATAACATCGGTCTTTGCATATCTTTCATCCAATCCAATGTTTCATGCCCGAGCGAAGCACATTGAAGTTGACTATCACTTTGTGAGGGAACGTGTTGCTCGTAAGCTTCTTGAGATAAAGTTTGTTCCTTCTAAGGATCGACTTTGGTATTTTCACTAAACCCTTGCCCTTGCCTTCTTTTGAAGGATGTCGACGCAATCTTAACATTCTGAGTGTTTCAGGACATAGTTAAGATTGAGGGAGGGTGTTAGACTAAGTATATAGTAGATATACGTGTTGTAACATAACCGGTAGTTATGAGGAGGCTCTTCAGACTTATCATGAGGCTCTTTCTGCTTACACTCAGTGGCTTGATGAGGATGCCCGTGCGGCAGTTGTTCTCACTGCTAGTGTTCTGCCTCAGTTTGCCTCTGTGTTCTTGGGGCTCCCTACCGTATCTGAGATGTGGACTCGTCTCCGTCGGCCTTATCGACCCTCTGGTGATGCCTTATATCTGTCTGTGGTCCGGCAGGACCATGCACTTCAGCAGTGTGACTCCAGTGTTGACGATTTCTATGCTCAAAGTTCTGCTATCAGCCGTCAGCTTGAATCTCTCCGCCTTTGCTTGTTCTTACTTGTCGGTGTTGCCGGTGTCAGGCGGGCTGATTTGGAGTTTCATCGTGTCTCACGAAGTTCCTATCTCGGCTCCGTAAGGAGTTTGAGCCTGGCGTGCTTTCGATTGTTTGCTCGTGGTCGTATCTCCCCTCATGGAGGCGCTTTACGAGATTCGTCTTTGAGGAGACTCGCCTACGTGGTCTTTGGTCTACTTGAGGTTCCTCTGTGCTTTGCTTTCGAGTCCTGTTATGTCGCTTTGCTTCCATCGACTCCATCCCGCTCCAGTGCTCCTCCGCTCTTGCCTACTCCTGCGGGCGGCCAGGGTCGGTCTCGTCCTCATTGCGGCTACTGCAATATGGATGGTCATGTTGAGTATCAGTGCTTCCAAAAGAAGAAACACTTGCGTAAGGCACGATCATCAGCTTCAGGGACTTCTTCTACTTCGACATCTTCCGCCACCGCCTTGACTGAGCAGGATATTCTGCGACTTGTCTGCTTGCCGCTTCAGGTTCTCCTTCAATGCTGCACCGCAGCTTCAGGATCGATGCTTCCCTTGACCGAGCAACCACCCTCTACGATCGGTACATCCTCGTGGGTTCTGGACTCCGGAGCTTCTTTTCATGTCTTCTCATTCTTCAACTTTGTCCTCTCTTAAATCGCTTGATTTTCCTGTTCATGTACTCACTGGCGATGGTACTCTTTTCTTTTGCTAGTCGAGGCAATCTTACCACACCTTCTTACTCTGTTCCTGATGTTGCTCATGTTCCTCGACTTACCATGAATCTTTTTCTGGCTGGTCAACTTCTCGATTACGGTTGTCGCGTCATCCTTGACGCGTTGACTCTTGTTACATTCGGGATAAATCGACGCACACTTTGGTTGGGGCTGGCCTCGCCGCCGTGACCCTCGTGGTCTTTGGGAGCTAGATTGGCTTCATGTTCCTTCCTTTGCTACCACTATTGCCGGTCCATCCGCTTAGTCGCTTGACTCTGGCTCCTTCCAAAGATGGCATCATCGACTTGGTCATCTTTGTGGGTCTCGCTTGTCGTCATTAGTTCGTCGAGGTCTTCTGCGGTCTGTCTCAGGAGATATCTCTTTAGAGTGTCAGGGTTGTAGACTAGGAAAACAGATTCAGTTACCTTATCCTACTAGTGAGTCGGTGTCTCAGCGTCCTTTTGATTTAGTCCATTCTGATGTATGGGGTCCGGCTCCCTTCGCCTTCGAAAGGGGGCCATCGATACTATATTATTTCCATAGATGATTTCTCTCGTTACACTTGGCTTTATTTTATGATTTCTCACAGTGAGGTTCTTTCCATCTATAAGCGTTTTGCTGCCATGGTTCACACTCAGTTCTCTTCGCCTATTCGTGTGTTCTCAGGCTCGACTGGCAGTATATTTCAAGATGTTGCGTGGTGTTCTTGCCGAGCGGGGCACTCTTCCTCGATTCTCTTGTCCTGGTGCTCATGCTCAGAATAGCGTGGCTGAGCGAAAGCATCGCCACCTTCTTGAGACGGCTCGTGCGTTAATGATCGCCGCTTCTCTTCCACCTCATTTTTGGGCCGAGGCTATCTTCACCTCCACCTATCTCATTAACCTTCAGCCGTCCGCTGCTCTCCAGGGTGGTGTTCCTTTCGAGTGTCTCTTTGATCGTTCTCCTGATTATTCGACGCTTCGCTTGTTTGGTTGTGTTTGCTATGTTCTTCTTGCCCCTCGCGAACGCACCAAGCTGACTGCTCAGTCTGTTGAGTGTGTTTTCTCAGGCTATAGTGATGAGCATAAGGGCTATCGTTGTTGGGATCCTATCGGTCGTCGGATGCGTATTTCTCGGGATGTGACTTCTGATGAGTCTCGTCCCTTCTATCCGTGTCCATCTTCCTCGACCTTTTCAGTGGAGGATATCTCTTTCCTCACTTTTCCCGACACACCTATCACTCCAGTTAAGCCCTTGTCTCTCCGTCCTGCTCACTCTACTTCTCCACCGCTTGCCGATTTGCCGCCACCATCTCCCATGGTTTCCTCACCTCACATGTCACTGGATTCTGCACCTTCATCCCCGGTGATTTCTTCGTCTCCACCTCCTGATTCTACCTCGGCTATTCCTCCTCGTTTTCTTCCATCTTTTCCTCAGCATTACACTCGTCGTTCACGTATTGTGGATGCGTCTGCTGATGTGCCGTCCTCCTCGTCTCAGCCTACCTATGGCTTGCGTCCTCGTTCGCTTCCGCCTGTTGATCACCTTGGTTTTCCAACCGCTGGTGCTGCTGTTCTTGAGCCGACTTCTTATCGTGAGGCTGTTGTTCATCCTGAATGGCAGAGGAGATTGCTGCTCTTGAACGCACTGGTACATGGGATCTTGTTTCTCTTCCTCCAGGTGACCGTCCCATCACTTGTAAGTGGGTCTACAAGGTTAAGACTCGCTCCGATGGTTCTCTTGAGCGTTACAAAGCTCGTCTTGTGGCTCATGGCTTTCAACAAGAGCATGGTCGTGATTACGACGAGACTTTTGCTCCTGTGGCCCATATGACCACTATTCGTACACTTCTTGCCGTGGCCTCTGCACGCCACTGGTCTGTATCTCAGCTTGATGTTAAGAATGCCTTTCTTAACGGTGAGCTGCGTGAGGATGTATACATGCAGCCACCACCTGGGTATTTTGTTTCCGATGGCATGGTATGTCGTCTTTGTCGCTCTCTCTATGGCCTTAAGCAAGCCCCCCGCGCTTGGTTTGAGCGTTTTGCCTTTGTGGTGACTGCTGCTGGTTTTTCAGTGAGTGCTCATGATCCAGCATTGTTTGTCCACCTTTCTCCTCGTGGTCGGACTCTTCTTCTTCTCTATGTTGATGACATGATCATCACCGGCGACGACCCTGAGTATACTGCCTTTGTAAAGGCCCGTCTTAGTGAGCAGTTCCTTATGTCCGATCTTGGACCTCTTCGCTACTTTCTTGGGATTGAAGTCTCTTCTACTTCTGATGGCTTTTTTATACCCCAGGAAAAGTATATACAGGATCTTCTTGCTCGTGCTGCTCTTACTGATGAGCGCATTGTTGAGACTCCTATGGAGCTCAATGTTCACCTCCATGATACTGATGGTGACCCCTTGCCTGACCCGACGCGTTATCGTCATCTTGTTGGGAGTCTTGTCTATCTAGCTGTCACTCGTCCGGATATCTCTTATCCGGTTCATATTCTGAGTCAGTTTGTCTCCGCTCCCACTTCGGTTCACTATAGTCACCTCCTTCGTGTTCTCCGATATCTTCGGGGCACGATCTCTCACCGTCTATTCTTTCCTTGCTCTAGTTCTTTACAGCTTCAGGCCTATTCGGATGCTACGTGGGCTAGTGATCCCTTCGATCGCCGTTCACTTTACGCCTTCGTGTTTTTCTTGGTGGTTCTCTCATTGCTTGGAAGACGAAGAAACAGACTGCAGTTTCCCGTTCGAGTGCAGAGGCTGAGTTACGAGCTATGGCTCTTTTGACGACAGAGGAGACTTGGTTACAGTAGTTACTTCAGGATTTTGGTGTTTCTGTTACTACACCTGCTCAGCTCTTATCTGACAGTACATGTGCTATTAGCATTGTGCGCGATCCTGTGAAGCATGAGCTCACCAAGCATATTGGTGTTGATGCTTTCTATGTGCGCGCTGGTGTGCAGGATCAGGTTATTGCTCTTCAGTATGTGCCTTCCGAGTTACAGTTGGTGGATTTTCTGACGAAGGCCCAGACTAGAGCGCAGCATGGCTTCTATCTCTCCAAACTCAGTGTTGTTAATCCACCATGAGTTTGAGGGGGGGTGTTAGAGTATTATATACACCTTTCGTATTTACCCTATTGTATAAGGGGTTTCCTGCATATATTCCACACCTGTACATGTATATATACTGGCCTATGGCCTCCTGAAATACAAGTTGCATATTTCCTAACACACACCACAGCCCAACATATACCATCCTCGAAAGTAGCGAGTTGACACACGTAAATGAGATGATTGACCTTTGTTTTGATGGTACGAGTGTCACTTGTTAAGCTCTTGACATGGTTATGACCCTAGGATGCCCTGCAGTAAGGAAGACGACACAGATCGGAGACGTGGACGGATGATCTTCACTCGAGTCGCCGACCACTGCCAAAGGTCCGAAGAGGAGAGAGAGCTCTCCTTCTCAAGCGTGCATTATGGACCGATTCGGGTCTCTCACTCCCTCCTATTACTAGTGCGTGTGAGCTGTGTATTTCCCATGCTGGTTGGTGTCCAATTTGGTCGAAGGTGCTGCTCTACGCGCCTAGGATGCTGCAAATGCTTCAATGCCTAAGGCGAGCTTGACGATGCCAAAGGCGAGCTCGACGCTGCCAAATGCGAGCTCGACACCATGTTGTCGAGGGTGCCCTCCGACGCTTTAGGGACGCCTTAAAAACAATTACTTAAACACAAGTTGCTTGAATTGATCATACTATGAAATGCCAAATGTGTTTAAAAATATAACCATTCTTCTATGTAGGGAAACATTCTTTATCGATTCCCATCGCTGCAACGCACTGCTTCCTCGAAAGGAGGTGGGAATAGGGAATATGTTGGTACAAGATGGTCTACAATGTCGAGTGGCATTGAAAAGTTTATGGAAGAGAAACCATGGGAATTCAGGTTGCTACTCGCCATTAGTCATTTGAAGCATTATTCTCTGAATTAAATTCTTGTTATTTCACCCTGAACTTGTATAATTAGCATATTTGTGTTTCAAAGTTTATCTTGGAATGGTGTCTCACATTACACAATGAACTGCATTGGACTCCGGACCTAGAGATAACAATTGTTTGTGTTTTAGTTTGACACACTAGAGGGTATTTGTTATCACTCATGAGCTCTAAATTGTCAATCTTGAGATCTGAACTATGTCCTGTGGCCTTGCTGCTGTTTTTGTATTCTAATCTGGTTATTTTACAGTAAAGCAAATGCAATAGAGAGGGCAATGGTTGCTGGTTTGGGAGGACTCAATCTTTTTGGCGTCATAATTCTGGGAAACTTACTGAAGTACGAATTATAATTCTTCCTTCAAAGTATCATTTTGTTTAATTGAATTTTCTTCTACTAAATTAATATTAATTGTGAAGGCAAATGACAATGACACCTGGTGGGCTTATCTCATTTGCTGCGCAGTTATTTCCCTTGCTTCAGGTATAACTGAACTTATTTCTTTATAAATGGGTTGATGCCATTCCTTTTGGGTGTGTTTGGTAGGTTTTATGAGTAAGATATTCCCTCTGATACAAGAGTTCAGTTGTTTGGTAGCATGTTCGAGCTGTGCAAGCTATGCCCACCTTGTACCGCAAAGGCCTGATAGCCATGACCACCACAAAACCCAAGCAACCCACCCAGTTCCCTGCACGAGCGTGGCCCACCCCATCGGGCAACATCTCTCTCCCTCCCCCGCCGCCCCCTCCCCGCCGCCACCTCTCACTAGCTCTATCCCAAAAATGGAGCTCCTCCAGAAAGTAACCTGACTTTGTGTAGCTTACATGTTGGCCAGCTTGTGGGTCACACATGTCAGCCACCCTCAAGTCCGGTGACTTGAAGTCAGAGAATCCTATTTCAGCCACACTGCACCCGCCCAGCAAAAACGAGATCCTCTCACATAGAAAAAGCTATGTTAGAGGGATGTCCGACGCATAGGACCTTTCATGCGCCATTCGATGGCACGGAGCAAATGCTTGCAGAAATAGAGCCCTGCGGTCAGACAGTGATGCGACACTCGTTTGTGCCTTCGGCGGCGGCACGATCTCGACGGCATGGTGCAGCCTAGAAATAGAGAGCCCTGCTGTGAGACAATGCAACGCGGCGGCGCATGGTGCAGCCATGGCAGCGGCGCCACACGCCTCCTTCACCGGAGCTGGCATTGCCCCATATCAGGTCATTCTAGTGGTCCTTGTCGCAGAACACTCGCTTGGGTGTAGGATGCCGATGTGGGTTGTGGACCTTGCTGCCCTCCCTGTGCAGGAACACGATGGAGTTGCCCGGCGAGGAGCTTCTTCTGGTTCACGAAGTTTCTCCTCCCCGAGTTGAGCATGCACCAGCGCGGGGTAACTTGGTAGGTGTGATGGAACATGAAGTCGTCCGCCTGGATGTCCTTGAGATGTTCTGCACATGAGGCTCCTCATCGTGGTCCATTGCCGGGAAGATAGTCTCTGCGCAGAACCGCAACATCGAAGCACCCACGTC
Source organism: Aegilops bicornis (assembly GCA_021605145.1). Lineage (NCBI taxonomy): Eukaryota > Viridiplantae > Streptophyta > Magnoliopsida > Poales > Poaceae > Aegilops > Aegilops bicornis. The sequence continues at coordinate 282,270,852 of CM038674.1, read as the reverse complement.
CACCACCGAGGCTAGGGCTGGTTGACTGCAGCCGAGCTTCGTTGGCGGTGTCACCCACGTCCACCACCGGGCTGCAAGGGACAAGCACCGCACCCACACCGCGACGGGTTGGCGGCGTCGCCGCTTGCTCCACGTGGTAGACGGCGGCGCTCGTAGGCGGGACGGGGTACATCCTACCTGAACAGGCGGCTGGCCAACCACAATTGATCCATGGTTCCAGCCAGCTGCTCACTGCTCGCCGGGCATGACAGCTCTATGGACGTGAGCATCTCTTTCCTTCCCTTGCAACCCTAGACTCGTGTGAACGTGCGTATACGTTGCAGAGCTCGCCTGGTCGCAGAACCCCATGGCTGCACCACGCCGTCGTGCGAGGCACCAAGCGAGCACCACGTCCTTGTCTAGGCCGATTGTTGGACTCCATTTCTGCGGCCGTTTGCTCCCTGCCGTTGGATGACGACATGGACGGTCCTATGCGTCGGACATCCCTTTGACGTAGTTTCCTCTATGTTAGAGGATCTCGTTCCGCCCCACCGGCCGTCTGCCTCTAGCTCCTTGGCTGTTGACCCCTGCTCATGCTCCTCCGGATGCCATCATGTGCTCCAACTCCTCCGAATGCAACCTCCTCTAGCCGTCCCTTGGTCAAGCTCCTCCGTCTGCCGTTCCCTGCTCAAGCTCCTCCGGCTGCCATTCCCTGCTCAAGCTCCTCCTGCTGCCGTTCTCTGCTTCATCTCCTCCGACACTAGCTCCTCTAGCAGTCGTGCTCCTCCCTCGTCTACCTCACCTGTACGACGCTGTTGGTTGTTCTCCAGCACCGACAAGAAGGGAGCATGAAGTCTACCTGCCTGTGGGTTCTGCGCTCTGCCTCTCCTTTTCCGTCCTTGGTCACGATCTCTATGTGGGAGCGGGCTCACCACAATCCATGGGTATTCAAATGAATACCCAAATCTTGTGGAAAACATTAATATGTACTTCTCTATATAATTAGAAAACAAAGAGAAATAACAACATGATCTAGTTTTAGCTTAGCTGGTTCTGACTCATAAGGTGACGAAATAAGCGATCAGGAGTTCAACACTTTTTTGCTTGTATTTTTTTTGAGGTGATTTATTTTGATCAGCATTTCCCCCTTATGTTCTATAGTCGTAGCAATTGTTCCTATGTTTCTTAAGCGGAGTGCCTTCTAATACTAGCACTTTTTTGCTTGTATTTATTTTCCTGGTAAATATATCAATGAGCATTTTACCATTATCTATACCAATATAAAAAGAGCGAGTTGTGGAGATCCAACAAATCTCGCCCGTTCAACTACATCTATCCAACGTTCTATGTTGCTCCGGTGTTTAGCACCTTCCACTAATTAATATGAGGCCTAATATCAACATCAACATTAATCAAGTAGTTATATCCTACCTACTATTAATATGTAATTAATATCTTGCCTAATATTAATGTATAATCTAATTAATATTTTGCCTAATATTAACACGCATTGTACATACACAATTACTAGTATTTTATATATATCTTAGCAATTGTTTCTATGTTTCTTGAGCATAAGATCATTTGTCTTATAAAGTGTGCGCTACCTGGCCAAAAATCCAATTGCACCTATATGGCTAATTTTTCTTGACAAGAAATTATTTTCACAGTAAAAAAATGTTTGAGGTATATTCTTTATAGATTTTGCAAAAGTAAAGTTTTTAGACAAAACTATCATTTTGGTGCCAAAATCCGCTTTTTGATTAATTTTCTTTTAAAAACACTATTTGAATACCGATATCCAAAATCTTGGGCCCGCCCCTTTCTCTATACAGGCAGCAAGAAACTTCCAGATCTCTACCTCTCCCTCTGTTCTTGATTGTTGGGTGAATCCGTATCTTTGGCGAATCTGTATCTTTTTTTTGTTCTCCTTCGTGTGTTATGATCGAAGAGCAACAACATATAACTTTAGTTAATTGGGGAGGACTGAGGAGTGAGGACAATATATAGGCATTGCTTTGGAGAAAAGGTGTTCAATGTTCAATGAATATTTACAGAAATAGCTGGCAATCTATAATTTAGTTGCATTCTAAATGAATCGCATCCTGCGGAGAGTCACTATGTTCAGTTCAGCAGTATATTACAGACATTCAGGTGATAGTGCTTAGATCGTACTGTATTACTGTACATCCAGATGACACTATATTTTATTATCCAGAAACAGTGACAGTGTTTGTATGCTGCTTATTTGATACTTGTGTTGAGGGATGATGATCTCCTCCTAGTGAGGGTTTAGTCTAATGGTTTTGGTACTTCTGAAATTTGAATCTATACCTCCCAGACTTTTGATGTGAATTTTACACTTTGCAAGAATTTGCAGAGCAATGTTGACGAATCTGAATCCAAGTTTGTGCAACATAGATTGTTCTGCAATATGTTTTTCTTGTTAAGATCTTGTCTTTGTTCAAATATTTCTGATATATTTGTTTCGCGCTAAATACTACTAGAATTGTGTACCAAGTCCAAGAGATACACCCTACCAAACAAACTCTTGTCTCAGCATGCCTCAACAAATAACATCTTATCTCAGCATGTCTCAGTGCATACCGGCTACCAAACACATCAGGTTGTATACTCTCAGCATGTCTCATCAGAGAATGGCCATGTCAGGGTGATACCAGCTACCAAACACACCCCTTCATTACTCATTGTACAAGGCATATGGCTGAAAGAAATCACGAACCCTTTCTCTTTTCTGAATGGCATTTCTGACTTCTGTATGTGTACGTAGCAAACTGTTGATTTCTAAATTATGTGTTAAACGTATGATGAATATTATTGATGACATACTGATGAATATTACTCCCTCCTTTCCGGTTTATAGGGCTCATCTCAAAAAATTTGTTTTTCCATTTTATAAGTCTTAGTTCTACTACTCATCATCACATGTTCAGATTTCAAGATGCATTAAATCACTGCATGCAAGGATCAAGAAAAAACTAACCAATGCATGTTGAAGTTTTTGGTCGTTTAATGGTCATGCATGCATGCATTGTAATTAAAAGTGTAGTAATTATTTAAAAAAAACTACGAAATTTATTCCACCACTCACCATCTACCTTGGTTGGAGAGATTTACAAATTGAGCTCTATAAACCGGAAAGGAGGTAGTATTAATGATTACTGATCATTCATTCATTCTTAAAACATGTGACTATTTGTAGATATATGCTGGCTCCTTTTTGCAATACCATTATTTAGATGGTTGCTGCTACGCAAGACCAACAATGACATTGCAAGGAGGAACAAGGCTAGAGAAGAGAGAGCCCAGGAACTTTTGTCGCCAGAACCTTCTCTCAGAAGAAAGGTAAGAACGATTAGGCTGCGTTTGGCATTGCGGTGGGTTCTCACAATCCCGTTTGCCCCACCCTTGTTTGACCATTTTTGCCTACTTTCGTGCCTAAATTTATGCAGCAGATTATAATATAAGCATAACACAGCACAGTTCAGCAACCGCAGATTGAGCCTTAAAAGTGTATAGCTTTCTGTTTTACTTAACTGAAAATTTCTAAAGTCCAGCAAACTTTAGCTCAACAGAAGTTATGTGGTTGCTGTTTACACACAAATGACATGTTTGGATTTCTAAAGTCCAGCAAACTTTAGCTCAACAGAAGTTATGTGGTTGCTGTTTACACACAAATGACATGTTTGGAGAAAGCCGGGTATATTCCAGAGCATTTCGCTTTGAACCTGATAGGCCGAAATTTGAATGACGTCGATTGTTTACTCCCAGGTTCCATGCATCATAAAGTTCTAAAAGAGTGCCACTTTTGACGGGATAAACTAACAACAGCAAATAGAATTATTATGCAACTTGATCATCTCTTTCAACAGCTACAGGCTCCAGCAATGAGTGGCTATTGTTGGTATAAAGTGAAAATACATTGCAATCATGATAGTATTGCGTATATATATATATATATATATATATATATATATATATATATTCTTGTAGCATGCTTCATTATTAGTGAGTATTATCAATCGGAGTTGTTTGTCATCTTGTCATCAAATTGCCTTGCTAGGTTGCCTTATTGATTTCTAGCAACTTACACACTTGTTTTTTGTTGATTGGCATAAATTTAGCTAGTGATTTCTGGCTTTTCAGTTGCTCAGTGCACGCGACATGGCTCAGCGGAAGGTGATTACACCAGGGGAGATTGTCTACACAACCGAAAAGGATCTATTGGATCAGGAATATGAAGTTAGGGAGTGGGAAAGGCGATTTAAGAAACTTGAGTCAGACTGATGGTAATGATGGATAATACTTGAGATTCATTTTTTTGAAAAATAATACTTGAGATTCATATTATATATGGATGGTCCTTTGGTCGTCTGGCATCATTCTTGGATGGAGGATAGATCTGACCGAACCATTCAACCAAGTGGGCAGAATGCCTAGATGAGAGACTGGATGGTTCTTAGGCCCACTGATGTGCTGTGAAGTTTTTGCCGAAGCAGTCTTTAATACTACCATTCATCAAAGTAATTGCTGCTGCTGTACATATCTGTAACATTCAGTCTATACACATGTATATATAGTTGTAGATCAATGCACAGAAGCAGGGAATTGTAATTCAGAGCTAGGGAATTGAAATTCAGAACTGAACACCGGAATCGTAGGACATGTAAAGGATAATGCCCGTTAAACTGTTAGTCTCAGATTGGGTATTCTGGATCTAGATTGATGACACTGGTGTTAATGTCTAATTCCATGATATATGCATGAGAGAATTCCGCTCCTCAACTCTAAACCTACTACATGGTTTAAGATTCAACCCTGAACGGAAAACCGGTTATGGCACACCTTCAACTCTTGATACTGGTTATTAAATTACAGCCCCATGATGATTGGTAATTGGTTTTTGCTCACATGGCATCATGTTGACAAGTGGAAGATGATATGGCATATAAATCGGCAAAAAAATCTAAAAGAAGTTGGTGGTGCCATGTGCCATACACAAACCACCTTCCTAGTATTTTTTGTCCTAAATGACCCTTCGTGATTTTTTTGAACAATTGAAGTCGCTCAATGCAAGTATACACCCTACCCCTATGAAAGCATTCATACATACCCTGTCGTGGAATTGGAGCCATTGCAACAGGCTTAGCTTAAAGGGGTTTTTTTAAACGGGACAAAGGATACAAAGAGTTTATACTGGTTCGGCCTCTTGCGGTGAAGGTAAAGGCCTAATCCAGTTTGAGGTGGTATTGTGTATGTCTCCATAACAAGGGAGCGAATACGCTTGACCTAGCTTTCGATCTGTTGTCTCTTGCTCTAACTCGTCGCCGGGTCGTCTCTTTATATACACAGGTCGACGCCCAGCGGCTTACGGAGTCCCAGCCGGCTCATAAACAACGTGTCCGGCTTGGTGACTAACTGTACATGCCTTATAATACAAGTCATACATATATGGTATACAATAACAGAATGCATCCACAGCAATTGAACATTGCATTGCAGAATTGAACCAAGCAGTTAACTAAACATCACAACAAATGAACCAAGGTTAACTGAGTATCACATTGCACAATATAACATACTCCTAATAGAAGATCAGACAGTTAACCAAACCAAGCATGCTTAACAACTTGGAAATATAGCAATTGTATTTGTTTCTCATGTATTTGGTACAACCAAATTCGATTTATTCCTCACATGGTATACAATAACAGAATGCAGCCACAACAATTGAACATCGCATTGCAGAATTGAACCAAGCAGTTAACTAAATACCACAACAAATGAACCAAACGTTAACTGAGCACCACATTGTACAATATAACATACTCATAATAGAAGATTAGACAGTTAACCAAATCAATCATGCTTAACGACTTGGAAATATAACAATTATATTTGTTTCTCATGTATTTAGTACAGCCAAATTCGATTTATTCCTCACATGGTATACAATAACAGAAAGCAGCCACAACAAATGAACCAAGCAGTTAACTAAACACCAATTAAACAATATAACATACTCCTAATAGAAGATCAGACAGTTAATCAAACCAAGCATGCTTAACAATTTGGAAATATTGCACCCTAAAGAATTGAACATCACATTTGCAGAATTGAACCAAGCAGTTAATTGAACACCACATTGCACGACATATAGAACATATACACTATACCAGAAGATTGCATGGTAAAAATAGATAGCACAATTCACTAGAATTTGTTAAGGAAAGACAGTAGCTAGCAAACTGAACATGGGTCCTTATAGTGAGCTAATAAGACAAGCTACTCCTCATTTTCAGAGATATCGATGATGATTGGCTCCTTGGACATGGAAGAGGGCGAGGCCTCCGCATCGTGGGTGCCATCGTTGTAGTGGTGAGTTGCCTGAGCCGCTCCGGGCACCAACCTGCTGGCTCTCGAGATGAGGTAAGCATGTGCACGCTGAGAAAACACCTCGTACACTTTGTCGAAGGCACCGACGGTGGCCTCGAGAAATGGGAATGAATTTCAAACATCAAGGCGCCGTTGATTGCCGACAAAACATTGAGATGACTGGTTTTTAAATTCTAGTAAATCCAAAACTCGTCAGAAATTCATGAAACTTGGCATGCTATCATGGAGCGGCACCAACATGCCGTGGTAAATTTTTTGTCCCATTCGGGGCAGGTTTGGGTATATGCTTCTCACAAAACGGAGCTTCTCACAACAAGCATGATAGTTTTCGGTAGGGAACGTCCCACCTTTGGGGACGAAACAATATCCATTGCCTCTTATTGCTTTCATTTTTTTTCTCGTGAGTGTTGTGTGAATTCTTGTGATTTTTCGGGGTTCGTTTGGACATTTTTATGCATTAGCTGAGTTTTCAATGCATTTATGTGCACAATTCAAATTTGAACTACATACACATGCTCCAGTGCATATAAATTGGTTAAAAAAATCAAATATGTGTCCTTGGGTGCATGCTTAGGTCCCATGCAAGAAATGGGAATGAATTTCAAACACCAGGGCACTGTTGATTGCCGGTAAAACATTGAGACGCATGGTTTTTAAATTCTAGTAAATCCTTGTCTGAAATTCATGAAACTTGGCATGCTATCATGGAGCGGCATCAACATGCCGTGGTAAATTTTTTGTCCCATTTGGGGAAGGTTTGGGTATATGCTTCTCATAAACCGGAGCTTCTCACAACAAGCATGATGATTTTCGGTAAGGAACGTCCCACCTTTGGGGACGAAACGATATCCATTGCCTCTTATTGCTTTCAATTTTTTTCTCGTGTCAACATAGACCAACAGGAGTGTTATGTGAATTTTTGTGATTTTTCGGGGTTCGTTTGGACATTTTTATGCATTAACTGAGTTTTCAATGCATTTATGTGCACAATTCAAATTTGAACTACATGCACATGCTCCAGTGCATATAAATTGGTTGAAAAATCAAATCTGTGTCCTTGGGTGCATGCTTAGGTCCCATGCAAGAAATGAGAATAAATTTCAAACACCAGGGCTTCGTAGATTGCCGGCAAAACATTGAGATGCTTGGTTTTTAAATTCTAGTAAATCCAAAACTCGTCTGAAATTCATGAAACTTGGCATGCTATCATGGAGCGGCATCAACATGCCATGGTAAATTTTTTGTCCCATTTGGGGCAGGTTTGGGTATATGCTTCTCACAAACCGGAGCTTCTCACAACAAGCATGATGGTTTTCGGTAGGAAATGTCCCACCTTTGGGGACGAAACGATATCCATTGCCTCTTATTGCTTTCAAATTTTTTTCTCGTGTCAACGTAGAACAACAGGAGTGTTGCGTGAGTCTTTGTGATTTTTCGGGGTTCGTTTGGACATTTTTATGCATTAGCTGAGTTTTCAATGCATTTATGTGCATAATTCAAATTTGAACTACATGCACATGCTCCAGTGCATATAAATTGGTTGAAAAATCAAATCTGTGTCCTTGGGGTGCATGCTTAGGTCCCATGCAAGAAATGGAAATGAATTTCAAACACCAGGGCACCATTGATTGCCGGCAAAACATTGAGATGCTTGGTTTTTAAATTCTAGTAAATCCAAAATTAAATCTGAAATTCATGAAACTTGGCATGCTATCATGGAGCGGCATCAACATGCCATGGTAAATTTTTTGTCCCATTTGGGGCAGGTTTGGGTATATGCTTCTCACAAACCGAAGCTTCTCACAACAAGCATGATGGTTTTCGGTAGGGAACGTCCCACCTTTGGGGACATTTTTATGCATTATCTGAGTTTTCAATGCATTTACGTGGACAATTCAAATTTGAACTACATGCACATGCTACAGTGCATATAAATTGGTTGAAAAATCAAATCTATGTCCTTGGGTGCATGCAAGAAATGAATGAATTTCAAGCACCAGTGCACCGTTGATTGTCGGCAAAACGTTGAGATACTTTGTTTTTAAATTATAGTAAATCTAAAACTCGTTTGAAATTCATGAAACTTGGCATGCTATCATGGAAGGGCACCCGACATGCTGTGGTATTTTTCGTGTCCATTTTGAGAGAAGACACACTCGAATAATGACAGCCAACAAAGGCATTTTGAAAAAAAAATCTGCCACTTTAATATCTCAAACGTTTGTATAATTCAAACCGTGTGTGTTCGGTTAACCATTCACGTGACACTACATGTCTTGGTTTTAATGGCTATAGGAGGTGTCGTGTGGACAACTGCTTGACTGAACAGGAGACGTGCGAGCGCAGTCCGGTGCGCAGGCTCACCGGGAAGCATACGAGCTGTTCAACACAGGATCTGTGCATCTCTTCAACGCAAACGGTCCAGATTACGGTATGCAAATTAAAGCCAGACTTCGGCGCTAAGCCAAGAGACACTGCGATTTGTCAAAATATCCAGCTAAAAATCAATATCACTATCTATTTTTTGCAACTAAAATTCTGTAATTAAGCATATATTTCATTCATACTAGAGATTAAGCAGTCGTTCTCACCGGGAAGCGAGACAGCCTTGGACCGCCGCCTCGCCTCGCTCCCATCGGGTCTATATTAATGGCGCCGCCGAGCGGCCGCACCCCCCCATCCTCGCCACACACACAATTCCTCTCTCTCCTCCCGCATCCTCGACGCCGCTCTGAGTCCTCAAAGCCGTCAGTGTATGAGGATGCTGTCGAAGCGCCCCATCGGAGGGAGTGGCGACGCCGGGGCTGCTGAAGCACCGGAGCACGACGTGAATATGGAGACAGAGGTTTCCATCCCCGCTGACGAGGTGGAGAACGAGGCTGTCAACAATCGAAGGCAGGTCGAGAAAGAACCGCAAGCGACTCCAGCAGGCCTAGATTTCATCAACAACCTCCCCGATGATATGTTGATAGTCATCATATCCCTCCTCCCAATCAAATATCGGGCGAGGACAGGCGCTCTTTGCCGGCTGTGGCGCACCGTATGGCTCCGCACCCCTGCCGACCTCCTCCATGCCCACAAGCTCTGCCATGGCTATCGCCAAAGCTTGGATGTGTTCTCCTAGATCCTCGGCAGTCACCATGGCCCAATCAAAGGCCTTACCGCGGGCAAGTTCCGTTCCAATGGCAAGGAGCGAGCCAAGCTTAACGAGTGGTTTCGATCCCGCGGCATAGATCAGCTCGAGAAGCTAAGTTATAATGATGGGCATATGGGCTTGCTACCAACGTCCGCGCTCCGCTTCACGCCCACGCTGCGCCTCGCCAAGTTCATGAACTGCCATATCCCCCCTTAATGACATGCCCGCTCTTTTTCTACCACGACTGAAGCACTTCGAGCTCGGCGCCGTCCACATCCCAAAGGATGACATGGAGCGCCTGCTCCACGGCTGTACTGCACTCGAGTTCTTTGTCTTTAAGCGATGAATTGGTCGAGTACCTTGCACATCACCTCCAGGACTCTCCGAACTATTTATGCGTGTTGCTGGTGCTGCAACGAGAGATCACAAAAGGTGGACCACAATATGGTCATCCAGGACACACCTTCACTTGAGAGATTACTTGTAGTTGATCAACAAGGTCCAACAAGAATCAATGTCATTTATGCACCGAAATTGAAAGTGGTGAGCTACTCGTCTGTCAAATACTACAACTTTCAGGTACAACAGTCGCCTTATATACCTCTTCTTCTTGATATCAACGTTATTTCTAGTTTTGAAGATGTATGTTAAATGCATCATCCAGTGACTTCACCTGCACTGGCATAGTGAAGGTCTTGGCACTAGAATCATCGTCCCCAACCTGGACCAAGTTTTCGGTTGCACGAGATGCTTTCCATGCCCCAAGAAGTCAGTATATCGAGGTGATGTTCCTTTCCTTAAATGTTAACCATAAGGGAGTTCAATTTTTTGCACCTTTTCCCAAGTTTACAATGACAATGTACTACGATTTCTGAAGGAATTTTGGAGGATTTTAGGACATACACCCCCACCCCATATTGGTTGCTTCATTCATATGGTTACAATCGTCCATAAGCATTTCTCCTTTGGATTCATCTATACTAGTTTTCTTAGGGAATTTTTCATCCAATCCAACCTCTTGTGAAGAAGGCTACATGTTTCTAGATTGTAATCAAATGCCCATGTTAATCATGCCAGATCAAAGATGGCACGTTGGTGCATTTTACAAATTCTGCAAACCAAATGGGAGTGTAGCAGTGTTCAAAGCTGCATGTAGGCACTAACAAGTTCTCTTCTTTTGCAGTGCATATTAGGCCCGGTGGATGATGTTTATAACGACAATCACATCGAATGTCTGGATCTATATCTCTCAAATATTACTTTGAACTCCTACCGAGGGACCCCATCGGAGATTACACTCGCCAGGTTGTTTCTTGCCAGAGCAAAGGTGCCGAGTGTACTGAGGTTGAACACACATTTAATTAGGAAATATCAATGGTATGATTATCAGAGCCGGCTGGTACTGTTGAATGGAAGTGCCTCCAAAAATGCCAAACTTCATATGGGAAGAGCATATGGCAAAGCAATTGGAAGTCATTGTGTCAAACCCATACATGACTTGTCAGCAGCTAATCCCTTTTCAGAAATGACGCAGCTTGCAATGTTTGAATTTGGGCATTGTAATCTTTGAATTTGAACCTTGCAATATTTATGGTACTTGTTATATCGAACCGTTTCTGTTCTCTTGTCTCAACGCAAACAGTTCATCCGGGTGAACCGCATGTCGTACATCGCATACACCTTGATCTGGCCGACCGTTTCTTTTGTGTTGCCTAATCACAAATAGTTCATGCGAGTGAACTGTATGTTATACATCGCACACATCTTGATCTGGCTAACCGTTTCTTTTGTGTTGCCTAATCACAAACAGTTCATCCGAGTGAACGGTATGCTGTACATCACACACACCTTCATCTGGCTGCCCGTTTCTTTTGTTCCTACTCATCGAAAACGGTTAATTGAACTGAACCGTATGCCCTGAATCGTACACGCAACTAAAATCTGAACCGTGTTTGATGCATCCGTCATCGCAAACGTTTTGCACCTTTTTTGACGGGTTTTTACACCAACGTTTGCGATTATTGCATTGCACACAGTTTCGTCGAAGGGTCTCTGATCGTAGTGTCGCGTTAGCAGCATCCTGCAGTAGTGATGGTAACCCGCCGTGACGTCACCTGTCACTTATTGCACAAAGCTCAAATCTTAATAAATCTTCTCTTTTAATGAATCTCCGAAAATCTTGGCATCTGCGCCGTCATATCCATTTTTTGGCCTCCTCAATTCCCGTGCATGTCACTTATCCTTTTATCTTATAAATAGGGCCGGGGTCCCTTTCACTTTTCCCCCTTGCCTCTTCGTCTCTTCCCTCCACCTCGCGACACTCTAGCACTCGAGCTTTGCCGCACCGTTGACATTCGCCTCTGCTCCAACAACGGTCGCTGCATCGACCTGATCCGACCAGATTTCGTCCGCGCACCTCCGCTGTTCAACAACCCTAGTTAGTTCTCCTTCTTCCTCTTCCCATAGATCCGTTAGGGTTTCGACGAGTTCGTCAGATTTCATCCTCGCTTTCCACTGCAGCTTGCGATTTTTGATTCAAACCTGGTACTCCTCCTATGCCGTGGTAATCGTAGCACTCCTTTTTACTATTTAGAATATCTCCTCCGCATAAGAAAACCAATCTAGACCCATGAACTGCTCAGGCACTGATATTTTAGGTCTAAATATTTTTTTCATTAACTGAAGTGCCGTAGATCCAAAATCATAGCATCAATCTGTGAAACCTGTTTTTCTCAACACTTAGCGATCTTTTCATCCTCAGATCTGTTCTTTCAATATCTGTATGGGCGGCTTAACTCAGAAATAGTAACCCGCCAGGTATCATTAGTCCCCTCTTAAGCCGCCAATGGTTCCTTGTAACTTGTAATGCCAATCTCCGGCTTAACACCTATGCATGCTTCATTATTGTTTGCCTTTTAACCATAAGCCGGCTTAATGATACATCCATTTTGCATCATGCTTTTATATCGATATTTATTGCATTATGGGCTGTTATTACACATTATGTCACAATACTTATGCCTATTCTCTCTTATTTTATAAGGTTTACACGAAGAGGGAGAATGCCAGAAGCTGGAATTTTGGGTTGGAAAAGGGGAAAATATTAGAGACCTATTCTGCACAACTCTAAAAGTCCTGAAACTCCACGAAAGTCAGTTTTGGAATATATTAAAAATATTGGGCGAAGAAAGAACCAGAGGGGGGCCACACCCTATCCACGAGGGTGGGGGGCGCGCCCCCTGCCTCGTGGGCCCCTTGGCAGGCCTCCAAGTCCCATCTTTTGCTATATGAAGTCTTTCGCCCTGGAAAAAATAAGGAAGAAACTTTCAGGATGAAGCGCCGCTGTCTCGAGGCGGAACCAATCTAGGGCTCCGGCGGAGCTGTTCTGCCGGGGAAACATCCTACCGGGAGGGGGAAATCATCACCATCGTCATCACCATCGATCCTCTCATCGAGAAGGGGTCAATCTCCATCAACATCTTCACCAGAACTATCTCCTCTCAAACCCTAGTTCATCTCTTGTATCCAATCTTTGTCTCAAAACATCAGATTGGTACCTGTGGGTTGCTAGTAGTGTTGATTACTCCTTGTAGTTGATGCTAGTTGGTTTATTCGGTGGAAGATCATATGTTCAGATCCTTTATGCATATTAATACCCTTCTGATTATGAACATGAATATGATTTGTGAGTAGTTACGTTTGTTCCTGAGGACATGGGAGAAGTCTTGCTATAAGTAGTCATGTGAATTTGGTATTAGATTCGATATTTTGATGAGATGTATGTTGTCTTTCCTCTAGTGGTGTTATGTGAACGTCGACTACATGACACTTCACCATTCTTTGGGCCTAGGGGAAGGCATTGGGAAGTAATAAGTAGACGATGGGTTGCTAGAGTGACAGAAGCTTAAACCCTAGTTTATGCATTGCTTCATAAGGGGCTGATTTGGATCCACATGTTTCATGCTATGGTTAGGTTTACCTTAATTCATATTTCGTAGTTGCGGATGCTTGCGAGAGGGGTTAATCATAAGTGGGATGCTTGTCCAAGGAAGGGCAGCACCCAAGCACCAGTCCACCCACATATCAAATTATCAAAGTAAGGAACGTGAATCATATGAGCATGATGAAAACTAGCTTGACGATAATTCCCATGTGTCCTCGGGAGCGCTTTCCTTTATATAAGAGTTTGTCCAGACTTGTCCTTTGCTACAAAAAGGATTGGGCCACCTTGCAGCACCTTGTTTACTTTTGTTACTTGTTACCTGTTATGAATTACCTTATCATAAAACTATCTGTTACCGATAATTTTAGTGCTTGCAGAGAATACCTTACTGAAAACCGCTTGTCATTTCCTTCTGCTCCTCGTTGAGTTCGACACTCTTACTTATCGAAATGACTACGATGGATCCCCTATACTCGTGGGTCATTAAGACTCTTTTCTGGCGCCGTTGCCTGGGAGTAAAGCGCCTTTGGCAAGTGGAATTTGCTAATGAAAAATTTATATAGTGTGCTGAAATTTACTGTCACTAGTTACTATGGAAAGTAATCCTTTGAGGGGCTTGTTCGAGGTATCTTCACCCCGACCAGTAGAGCAAAGAGGTGCTCCTCAACCTCATCGAACCCTCTTGAAAAATGTTCACTTTGAAATTCCTTCGGGTATGATAGAGAAACTGCTAGCTAATCCTTTTACATGAGATGGAACATTGCATCCCGATTTGCACCTAATCTATGTGGATGGAGTTTGTGGATTATTTAAGCTTGCAGGAATGCCAGAGGATGTTATCAAGAAGAAGGTCTTCCCTTTATCTTTGAAGGGAAAGGCATTGACATGGTTTAGGCTATGCGATGATATTGGATCATGGAACTACAACTGATTGAAATTGGAATTTCGTCAGAAGTTTTATCCTATGCATCTGGTTCATCATGATCGGAATTATATACATAATTTTTGGCCTCATGAAGGAGAAAGTATCGCTCAAGCTTGGGGGAGGCTTAAGTCAATGTTATATTCATGCCCCAATCATGAGCTCTCAAGAGAAATTATTATTCAAAATTTTTATGCTCGACTTTCTCTCAATAATCGCTCCATGCTCAATACTTCTTGTACTAGTTCTTTTATGATGAAGACTATTGAATCGAAATGGGATTTATTTGAAAGAATCAAACACAACTCTGAATGGGAACTCGACAAAGGTAAGGAGTCAAGTATAACACCTAAGTTTTATTGTGTTAAATCTTTTATGGATACCGATGTTTTTCGTGAATTTATCACTAAATATGGACTTGACTCTTAGATAGTAGCTTCTTTCTGTGAATCATTTGCTACTCATGTTGATCTCCCTAAGGAGAAGTGGTTTAAATATCATCCTCCCATTGAAGTAAAAGTAGTTGAACCTATTACAGTTGAAGAAAAGACTATCACTTATAATGTTGATCCTATTGTTCCTATCGCTTATATTGAGAAACCACCTTTCCCTGCTAGAATAAAGGATCATGCTAAAGCTTCAACTATGGTTCGTAAGAGTAATACTAGAACACCTACACCCCCTAAGCAAATTAAAGTTGAACCTAGTATTGCTATGGTTAAAGATCTCTTGGTCGATAATATTGATGGGCATGTTATTTACTTCTGTGATGAAGCTGCTAGAATTGCTAAACCCGATACTAAAAATAAACATAGACCTGTTGTAGGCATGCCTGTTATTTCTGTTAAAATAGGATATCATTTTTATCATGGCTTATGTGATATGGGTGCTAGTGCGAGTGCAATACCTCATTCTT
The DNA here is from genome assembly GCA_021605145.1 of Aegilops bicornis. Classification (NCBI taxonomy): domain Eukaryota; kingdom Viridiplantae; phylum Streptophyta; class Magnoliopsida; order Poales; family Poaceae; genus Aegilops; species Aegilops bicornis. Next base: position 282,255,539 of record CM038674.1, on the reverse strand, counting down.
TATACGAAGAAATTATGCATGATATTGCACCTGCTGAGTTAGAAGGTATTGATGTTACAATTAAGCTTGCCAATAGAGATACTATTTCACCGGTTGGGATTGTTAGAGATGTTGAAGTCTTGTGTGGGAAAGTTAAATATCCTACTGACTTTCTTGTTCTTGGTTCCCCACAAGATGACTTTTGTCCCATTATATTTGGTAGACCCTTCTTGAATACTGTTAATGCTAAGATAGATTGCCAAAAGGATGTTATTACTATTGGTTTAGGGGATATGTCTCATGATTTTAATTTTGCTAAATTTCGTAGACAACCCCATGATAAAGAATTTCCTAGTAAAGATCAAATTATTGGTCTTGCTTCTATTGTCGTGCCTCCTAATGATCCTTTAGAACAATATTTGCTAGACCATGAAAATGATATGTTTATGAATGAAAGAAGGGAAATAGATGAAGTATTCTTTAACCAGGGGCCTATTTTGAAACAAAACTTGCCTGTTGAAATTCTAGGGGATCCTCCTCCACCCAAGGGTGATCCCGTTTATTGAGCTTAAACCATTACCTGATACTCTTAAATATGCTTATCTTGATGAAAATAAGATATATCCTATTATTATTAGTGCTAACCTTTCAGAGCAGGAAGAAGAGGAATTATTGAAAACTCTGAAGAAGCACCGTGCTGCTATTGGATATACTCTTGATGATCTTAAGGGCATTAGTTCCACTCTATGCCAGCACAAAATAAAATTGGAGAAAGACGCTAAACTGGTTGTTGATCACCAACGACGATTAAATCCTAAGATGAAAGAAGTGGTAAGAAAAGAAATACTAAAGCTTCTAGAGGCAGGTATAATTTATCCTGCTGTCGATAGTCGATTGGGTAAGTCCTGTCCATTGTGTCCCGAAGAAGGGAGGTATTACTGTTGTTCCTAATGATAAAGATGAATTGACCCCACAAAGAATTGTTACAGGTTATAGAATGGTAATTGATTTCCACAAATTAAATAAAGCTACTAGAAAAGACCATTACCCTTTACCTTTTATTGATCAAATGCTAGAAAGATTATCCAAACATACACATTTTTGCTTTCTAGATGGCTATTCTGGTTTCTCTCAAGTACCTGTGTCAAAAGAGGATCAGGAAAAGACCACTTTTACTTGACCTTTCGTTACCTTTGCTATAGACGTATGCCTTTTGGTTTATGTAATGCACCTGCTACCTTTCAAAGATGTATGATTGCTATATTCTCTGACTTTTGTGAAAAGATTGTTGAGGTTTTCATGGATGATTTTTCCGTGTACGGAACTTCTTTTGATGATTGCTCAAGCAACCTTGATCGAGTCTTGCAGAGATGTGAAGAAACTAATCTTGTCTTAAATTGGGAGAAGTGCCACTTTATGGTTAATGAAGGTATTGTCTTGGGGCATAAAATTTCTGAAAGAGGTATTGAAGTTGATAAAGCCAAAGTTGATGCTATTGAAAAGATGTCGTGTCCTAAGGACATCAAAGGTATAAGAAGTTTCCTTGGTCATGCCGGTTTTTATAGGAGGTTCATTAAAGACTTCTCAAAAATTTCTAGGCCTCTAACTAATCTCTTACAAAAACATGTTCCTTTTGTCTTTGATGATGACTGTGTAGAAGCATTTGAAATACTTAAGAAAGCCTTGCTTTCTGCACCTATTGTTCAGCCACCTGATTGGAATTTACCCTTTGAAATTATGTGTGATGCCAGTGATTATGCTGTAGGTGCTGTTCTAGGACAAAGAGTTGATAAGAAATTAAATGTTATCCAATATGCTAGTAAAACTCTAAACAGTGCCCAGATAAATTATGCTACTACTGAAAAAGAATTTTTAGCAATTGTATTTGCTTGTGATAAGTTCAGAACTTATATTGTTGATTCTAAAGTAACTGTTCACACTGATCATGCTGCTATTAAATATCTTATGGAAAAGAAAGATGCTAAACCTAGACTTATTAGATGGGTTCTCCTACTACAAGAATTTGATTTGCATATTATTGATAGAAAGGGAGCTGAGAACCCCGTTGCAGATAACTTATCTAGGTTAGAGAATGCACTTGATGACCCACTACCTATTGATGATAGCTTTCCTGATGAACAATTAGCTGTCATAGATGCTTCTCGTACTGCTCCATGGTATGCTGGTTATGCTAATTACATTGTTGCTAAATTTATACCACCTAGTTTCACATACCCGCAAAAAAAGTTTTTCTATGATTTAAGACATTACTTCTGGGATGACCCACACCTTTATAAAGAAGGAGTAGATGGTGTTTTTAGACGTTATGTACCTAAGCATGAACAGGAACAGATCCTACACAAGTGTCACTCTGAGGCTTATGGAGGACACCACGCTGGAGATAGAACTGCACATAAGGTATTGCAATCCGGTTTTTATTAGCCTACTCTCTTCAAAGATGCCCGTAAGTTTGTCTTGTCTTGTGATGAATGCCAAATAATTGGTAATATTAGTAGACGTCAAGAAATGCCTATGAATTATTCACTTGTTGTTGAACCATTCGATGTTTGGGGCTTTGATTATATGGGACAGTTTCCTTCCTCTAATGGGTATGCACATATTTTAGTTGCTGTTGATTACGTTACTAAGTGGGTAGAAGCTATTCCAACTAGTAGTGCTGATCATAACACCTCTATTAAGATGCTTAAAGAAGTTATTTTTCCGAGGTTTGGAGTCCCTAGATATTTAACGACTGATGGTGGTTCACATTTTATTCATGGTGCCTTTTGTAAAATACTTGCTAAGTATGATGTTAATCATAGAATTGCATCTCCATACGACCCATAGTCTAGTGGTCAAGTAGAATTGAGTAATAGAGAGATTAAATTAATTTTGCAAAAGACTATTAATAGATCTAGAAAGAATTGGTCCAAGAAACTGGATGATGCATTATGGGCCTATAGAACTGCATATAAAAATCCTATGGGTATGTCTCCGTATAAAATGGTTTATGGAAAAGCATGTCACTTACCTCTTGAACTAGAACATAAGGCATATTGGGCCATTAAAGAGCTCAATTATGATTTCAAACTTTCTGGTGAGAAGAGACTATTTGACATTAGCTCACTTGATGAGTGGAGAACCCAAGCCTATGAGAATGCCAAACTGTTTAAAGAAAAAGTTAAAAGATGGCATGACAAAAGGATACAAAAGCGTGAGTTTAATGTAGGTGATTATGTTTTGCTATACAACTCTCGTTTAAGATTTTTTGCAGGAAAACTCCTATATAAATGGGATGGTCCTTATGTTATCGAGGAGGTCTATCTTTCCGGTGCCATAAAAATCAACAACTTCGAAGGCACAAATCCGAAGTAGGTGAATAGTCAAAGAATCAAACATTATATCTCAGGTAATCCCATAAATGTTGAAACTAATGTTATTGAAACCGTAACCCCGGAGGAGTACATAAGGGACACTTTACAGAACGTTTCAGACTCCGAAAAGGAATAGGTATGTGGTATGGTAAGTAAACTGACTCCAAAACAGTTCTAATGGCAATTTTTCTCCGTTTTGGAATATTTAAGAAAATAGGAAAATAATAAGTAGTCCGGGAAGGACACGAGGCATCCATGAGGGTGGAAGGCGCGCCCTACCCCCTGGGCGCGCCCCCTGCCTCGTGGGCACCTCGTGTGCTCTCCGGACTCCGTTTTCTTGCACGATACTTCTTTTGGTCGGTAAAAATTTACTATATAATCTCCCGAAGGTTTTGACCACCGTAGCACACAAATATCCTTTGTTTCTATTTCGAGCTGTTTCTATAGTAAATTTAGAGCAAGATGTCATCTCAAGACTCTGACGGAGAGAGCTATGTCTCACATCTCATTGCTGACCCAAAGACCTATGGGGACCTATCTCCTTGTGGTCGAACTACGGATGATGAGGAGGATGCTCATTTGATGAGGATCAATGATTCAAGTTCGGAGGAGGAAGATGTTCCTCTACCTCAACCTGGGGATATGCACGTGAAGTTTAAGAAGTCTAGTCTCCCTAAGATAGCTAAACGGTCTAACAACCGATCTATTCCTTCTCGTTTTCGGCAGAAAAGCAAAGGAGACTTATGTGACAAGATCTTGAAGCTGGAGTTGGAGGTCGATGATCTAAAGGAGGAAATTGCTCTCCTCAACTACAATATGAAAAAGCTGAAGGCACAAACATCATCAACAACTCCATCATCACCACCTCTGAAGAAAGAGACATAAATACATGGGTATGGGCACTCCCCTTGGCAACTTCCAAGCTTGGGGGAGGTGCCCAGGTATCGTATCACCATCACACTTCTATCTTTACCGTTTTTTCTCAGTTCGATCCTTTTGGTTATATCTTGATCTAGTAGAATAAAGTTTAGTATGATTTAGCTTTGAGTTTTTGTGTTGATCCTTATCTATGTAATCGAGTCCGTGAGCTATATATAATAAAGATTAGTTTTGAGTCGAGGGCTTGGTTATCTTGCTATGATCTTGAGGGAATTAAAGATAAGTATAAAAAGAAATAAAGAGATCATATTGATCTTATGGAGAGTAATGACTTCACACATAAAGAGTATGATGAATAAAAGTTGTTGAGAGTTGACAAACATAGTTTTAGTCATCATTGCAATTAATAGGAAGTAATAAAGAAAGAGAGGTTTTCACATATAAATATACTATCTTGGACATCTTTTATGATTGTGAGCACTCATTAAAATATGACATGCTAAAAAGTTGATGTTGGACAAGGAAGACAACATAATGGGTTATGTTTTCTTATATACTAAATAAAGAATATTGTCATTTATCATACAAAATGTTGAGATTGCATTTCCCCTCATGTTAGCTAAATTCTTCGCACCAAGTAGAGATACTACTTGTGCTTCCGAATATCCTTAAACCCAGTTTTGCCATGAGTGTCCACCATACCTACCTATGGATTGAGTAAGATCCTTCAAGTAAGTTGTCATTGTTGCACGCAATAAAAATTGCTCTCTAAATTTGTATGATCTTTTAGTGTGGAGAAAATAAGCTTTATATGATCTTTTGATATGGAAGAAATAAAAGCGACGGACTGCATAATAAAGGTCCCTATCACAAGTGGCAATGTTCTTTTGCATTAAGATTTCATGCATCCAACCATAAAAGCACATGACAACCTCTGCTTCCCTATGCGAAGGGCCTATCTTTTATTTTTGTCTGATGTCTTATGCAAGAGTCGCAGTGATCTTCACCTTTCCTTTTTACACATTATCCTTTGGCAAGCACATTGTGTTGGAAAGATCCTGCTATATATATATATATATATATCCAATTGGATGTAAGTTATCATAAACTATTATTGTTGACATTACCCTTGAGGTAAAAGGTTGGGAGGCAACACTATAAGCCCCTATCTTTCTCTCTCAAGGTCCATTAAAACTCCATACCCATAAGTATTGCATGAGTGTTAGCAATTGTGAAAGACTAAATGATAGTTGAGTATGTGGACTTGCTGAAAAGCTCTTATATTGACTCTTTCCGATGTTATGATAAATTGCAATTGCTTCAATGACTGAGATTATAGTTTGTTAGTTTTCAATGAAGTTTCTGATTTATACTTTACATTGTGATAGATTGTTACTTTAGCATAAGAAATCATATGACAATATATATATATGTTGCTGTTATAAGAATGATCATGATGCCCTCATGTCTGTATTTTATTTTATCGACACCTCTATCTCCAAACATGTGGACATATTTTTCGTTATCGGCTTCCGCTTGAGGACAAGCGAGGTCTAAGCTTGGGGGAGTTGATACGTCCATTTTGCATCATGCTTTTATATCGATATTTATTGCATTATGGGCTGTTATTACACAATATGTCACAATACTTATGCTTATTCTCTCTTATTTTATAAGGTTTACACGAAGAGGGAGAATATCGGCAGTTGGAATTCTGGGCTGGAAAAGGAGCAAATATTAGAGACCTATTCTACACAACTCCAAAAGTCCTGAAACTCCACAAAAGTCAGTTTTGGAATATATTAAAAATATCGGGCGAAGAAAGAACCAGAGGGGGGCCACACCCTATCCACGAGGGTGGGGGGCGCGCCCTACCCCCCTGGGCGTGCCCCTGCCTCGTGGGCCCCCTCGCAGGCCTCCGGTGCCCATCTTTTGCTATATGAAGTCTTTCGCCCTGGAAAAAATAAGGAAGAAGCTTTCGGGATGAAGCGCCGCCGTCTCGAGGCGGAACCAATATAGGGCTCCGGCGGAGCTGTTCTGCCGGGGAAACATCCTACCGGGAGGGGGAAATCATCACCATTGTCATCACCATCGATCCTCTCATCGGGAGGGGGTCAATCTCCATCAACATCTTCACCAGCACCATCTCCTCCCAAACCCTAGTTCATCTCTTGTATCCAATCTTTGTCTCAAAACTTCAGATTGGTACCTGTGGGTTGCTAGTAGTGTTGATTACTCCTTGTAGTTGATGCTAGTTGGTCTATTCGATGGAAGATCATATGTTCAGATCCTTTATGCATATTAATACCCCTCTGGTTATGAACATGAATATGATTTGTGAGTAGTTACGTTTGTTCCTGAGGACATGGGAGAAGTCTTGCTATAAGTAGTCATGTGGATTTGGTATTCGTTTGATATTTTGATGAGATGTATGTTATCTTTCCTCTAGTGGTGTTATGTGAATGTCGACTACATGACACTTCACCATTGTTTGGGCCTAGGGGAAGGCATTGGGAAGTAATAAATAGATGATGGGTTGCTAGAGTGACAGAAGCTTAAACCCTAGTTTATGTGTTGCTTCGTAAGGGGCTTGGATCCACATGTTTCATGCTATGGTTAGGTTTACCTTAATTCTTCTTTCGTAGTTGCGGATGCTTGCGAGAGGGGTTAATCATAAGTGAGATGATTGTCCAAGGAAGGACAATACCCAAGCACCGGCCCACCCACATATCAAATTATCAAAGTAACAAACGCGAATCATATGAGCATGATGAAAACTAGCTTGACGATAATTCCCATGTGTCCTTGGGAGCGCTTTCCTTTATATAAGAGTTTGTCCAAGCTTATACTTTGCTACAAAAAGGATTGGGCCACCTTGCTGCACCTTGTTTACTTTTGTTACTTGTTACCTGTTACGAATTACCTTATCATAAAACTATCTGTTACCGATAATTTCAGCGCTTGCAGAGAATACCTTTTTGAAAACCGCTTGTTATTTCCTTCTGCTCCTCGTTGGGTTCGACACTCTTACTTATCAAAAGGACTACGATAGATCCCCTATACTTGTGGGTCATCACTTAACCATGTAATCTTGAACCGGCATAATCTTTGTTTCATTTTTTTGCGAAAATGGCTAAGACATACACATCTTGCAATTGGGTCAAATCCCGGGTTACCGAAGAAGAATTGAACAAGTTTGTCGCGACTGGCGCTTTGGCCAAGAAAGAGATCTTCCATTGGAGAGCTCCTGGTGCAAAAATTCCTCCTCAACCAAAAGATGGAGAAGTAATTGTTTTTGCTGACCACTTGGGTCGAGGGTTCAGCCTCCCGGCTCAAAGTTTTTCCGTGATCTGCTTCATTTCTTCCAACTGCACCCTCAACACATCGGCCTAACTCCGTGTCCAACATCTGCAACTTCCAAGTATTCCGTGAAGCTTATCTTCAAGAGGAGCTCATAGTTGATTTATTCAGCGAGTTCTTTTACTTAAACTGCCATACATAGTTTGTCGACGGGCCATGCCAAGAACTTGGTGGAGTCTCAATTCAAAAAAGGAAAGAAGTCAGCTTTCCCCATGCCAAGCTCCACAGTCGCCCCAAAGACTGGAACCAAACTTGGTTCTATTGTCAAGATACATCTCCAGTCGGTGAGAATCCTCTGTCGGGTTACCGTGACCACCGACTTAGCAACAAACATCCACTCCCCCAATGGCTTGCTGCAAAGGAACGGTCCAAGTACGCACCAGCCTTTTCAAAGCTCAGAGCCTTTATGGCCAACGTCTTAACCGGTGTTGATTTTTTTCCGGCGCTGGCTGTCTTGGAGTATCTTGCCATTAAGCCGTCACCCCGGCTTAATGTGCGAATACACTGGTGACATAAAAGGTCCTCAGCGCCATTGTGACATTCAATTGTTTCATGCGAAAGTTACTGAAGCCACCAAAAAGCTGCTGAATGAACCTGTGAAGGAGTGCAGCAAAACCGGACTTAGTCCTTTCTGCACTTTCAACAAGCTGCGAGCTATAAGAATTGCACATCTTCTGCTTAATCCATATTTTCAATAATTATGCCTGTTTATGATCTTTTCAACGTCAACAGGCCGACTCTCCATTTAGGAAGAAGAAAACGCAGGATAAACCATCCAAACCGGCTCGTGTCAAAACCAAGGACACCAAGAAGTCTACCAAGAAGACTACTGAGTCCGCTGATGAGAATGAGGATAATGAGTCAGAGGTAGAACTTGACTCTCTTGGCTCCTTTTTTATACATCTCATTGACAATGATTGCTATCAGGACGACGCAGAGGCCAGCCGTGCAGGTGACGTAGAGGTAACTATTCTTCCTTCCGGCTCAGCACCTCTGCCAACACAGAAAACCCGACAAGCAAACCGGAAAGTAAGCTTTTCTCACCCTCTAGCTCACTTGGATCCCAACTTTATTTTGAAGAAACAGCAACGCGAAGCTCGCCGAGTCACCCGACATAGTGGTGGGCAGATCACTTCCTCCGGCTTACCAAACACGCCGGTTCGCAAACGCCGCCTAGAGGTCCTTCAAATTTCTGATATATTTTATCCCAAGGCAGGTCATTTCCGACAACCTCTTAACCCGTCTGATTCAAACTATCAGGAGACTTCTCATTCCTCCTCTGGCGAGTAATTAGGGACACAAATCCCGGCTTTCAAAACTGTACCTGGGTAAGGATACATTTTAACCATTCACACCTTATGGTTTGATCATTATACTAACCTCTTTGCACTTCTTATTCTCAGGGGCCAAGCCAAGCCCAGCATGAAAGCCAAGCTGACTAAGCCGGCCAACGATCTCAACCTGTCTGAGCCGGAGAAACAACCAGAGTTTCCTCATCCAACTGCAGAAACCACCATTGACAACTCACCTCCGGAAGACCATGAAGCTTCCATGGACCGTGTGGATGTTGAGCCGGCTATATCTAAGCCGCCAAGCCCAATTAAACTTGTCGAGGAGAAGATTGATGACGTTGTTGTCACCGGCTTTGGATTCACAGATCCGGGTCAACCTACTGTCTTATCTAAGCACAACGCTAAAGAAGAAATTTCTGCTGAAGATAAAGGCAAGTGGAAAGCAGACTTGGAGAGCTATACTCATTTCAGTGCTCAAGACCTCCACTCTGGTTACTTAAACCATCTGTACACCAGGCGTGACTTTGAAGCCGGCTTAGTGAACCTGACGAAGGCGCTATATGAGGTAAACACTGCAACTCCTTGTTACATGAATATTCTTCCCCTTAGCCACCAAATTTATTGGACATGATAGAATAACATGTGTTGTAAACTTCAATAACTGCATAAATCAACTCCAGTAACCCCCAAGGGCTGGTTTATACTTGCAATATAAACTGGGACTTTATAATACGAGCGCGTCAACTTTGCATCTGTAGCCCCCAAGGGCCGTCTTAATAAATATGTTAATCCGAGACTTTAACTCAGCAAGAATTAACGTTGCATCCGTAGCCCCCAAGGGTCAGCTTAACAAATATGTTAAGTCGAGACTAATCATCTTCTAGAAATCCATAATCCCATTCATAGCCTTCATAAAACGGAGCACCACCATTTATCCAGGTCAGCAAATAAAGTCATCTTTTAGAAGAGTAATATGCATTAGCCCCCAAGTGCCAAGTATAATGCTTGTATTGTACTTGGGACTTCACAATATTTTAAGAAGAAATAGACATTAGCCTCCAAGTGCCAAGTATAATACTTGTATTGTGCTTGGGACTTGAAATAAATTCATTGCCATCTCATTTATTGTTTTACTTTTTGTAGACTGAGCTTAGCAGTAAAGAATCCCAACTCACCGACCTTCAAGAAAACATCAAATCTCAACAAGCAGAAACCTCCAAGGCCAAGGATGAATTGACTAGTGCCTTAGCAACAATGGAGAAATTGAAGGAAGGCTTCAAAGCTAAACACAACCCTGCTGAAGAGGGCTGAGGATGCTGAAGCGGCCCTTGAGCCGGTATCTGTAGAGCTTGCTGGCTTAAAACAACAAATTAATGCCATGACTGCTACCGTTTTGGTAAAATAACTTCCTCTTAATCTTTTGACCATATATTATCCAATGTACTGCTGACTTACAAACGTCCTTGATGATACAGGATCCCGAGTTATCCATCTTGGCTCAGACATGCGGAAAAAACTGAAAGCTGCTTATACGCTCATAGAACAACTATATACTGGCGCACAATAGGTCATCTGCACAACTGCTCACAACAAACCGGCTCCAACCCTTATCAAGGATACGTTGGATAAACTATCTATGCTGCCCGCACGGATCGAAGAGTTGAAGAAATCAGCTGCAAGAGCCGGTGCACTTACCACGCTAACCCGGGCCAAAGCGTGGCTAGTTGATCTTGACCCGACAGAGTTGGCAAACGGCTGTGCAAGCATAAAAGAAGATGGGTCTCCCTTCAGTGCAGACGACTTCGCCACCCTTACGAGGGAATTGCGTTCTTTGGCTAGTAAACTGGCTGAAGATACTGATCTTACCAATTACCAACCGGTTTATGATGCCAACAATAAGAAGGTAAAAGCGCCGACTCATGATGCTCCGGACCTGACTCCTCCGATCCGTAAGCACACTTATGCCCCTGATGTTGATCCATCCACACTTATAAGTGATGAAGCTGTATTCAGAGCTTTAACTGGGATCGACTGGTCGACCACTGACTTCCAGCCATTGCGTGAAGAAGACGCAGATGAACCGGTACTGGATGAGCCGCAACCTTCAACTCAGCAAGGCCAAGAATCATAAGCCGGTGGTCGGCTTAGCATCTGCTTTCTGCGAAACTGCTAAGACAATTATTCCTGTGGGGCATCAGATGCCTTTGCAATCGGCTAGTTAAACTCATGATCTGCCATGCCATCGTGCATGTTTTATTTTGTCTGATACTGCTGATCCATCAGTTGAAGATATGCAATTGTTTTCATGATATCCTTTATAGAGCAGCTGTGCATATCTTGTTCTGCATAAAAAACAGATCACAAAATTGCTCTGGCGGTTTCCGCCAGGCGGGTCATAATGCCCAACATAAACCTACTGGTGACTAAAAGTCCATAACCAGAGCCGGTTTAACTATAACCATATATAACAAAAATTTCATACCTGTGATATTTGACCACACTGCCGGCTTATCATACCAACGTAGTAAGGGTGATAACCCAAAAGATTGAGCACATAATGCCCTGTCTGTCATATAATGCCGACTTACAACACTGTGTGCAGCAAGGGGTAATATCCCGAAACTTAGAATACAATGCTTCCAGCATCATATACTGGCAAATTATTGTCTGCCATCATGGCGGGTTAATATACTCTGGATATGCTCAAATATGAGCCATAGAGATGAAGGCTACATAGCCTGAATTGTCTCAAGCCATATGTTAATATGGCGTAAATATATGAATCCCAAAAAATGCTCAAAAAAAGATAATGAATCAAATTCGAGAGAACGAGGCTTTCATAGGCCGCCAAGCCTAAAGCTCCAAGGCTTTCATGGGCCGCCAAGCCACTGAGTTAACCTTTTACACTTTGTGAATCCGGCCTCACATGACCGCCGGTTTAACATTGACAAGTTCAGGGTTTATGTAAGATTGACTGTCAAGAGTTCGGCTTGTCATTCCGGGATTACCCGGGCGGAGTGGCAGATTCTACAAAGAAGGATAACCCGGAAGGTTTTGGTGAATACACCTGGTGTTCCAAGCTAGTTCACGAGGGTAGTAACGCTATGTTCTCTTTGGTGAATACACCTATGTTTGAACAGGAAGCCCCCAAGTGCTTTGTATACATGGCGTATAAGCCAGACCAAGAGGGATATTCATAGCTATGCTCAAATGAGCAGGAAGCCCCCAAGTGGTTTGTGGAGTTTTAGCTGAATCAAGAGGGATATTCACAGCTATGCTCAATGAGAAGGAAGCCCCCAAGTGATTCGTAAGTGGCGTATTGGCCGGATCAAGAGGGATATTCACAGCTATGCTCAATGAGCAGGAAGCCCCCAAGTGACCATCTGGAAGAGTGGCGTATAAGCCGGATCAAAAGGGATATTCACAGCTATGCTCAATGAGCAGGAAGCCCCCAAGTGACCATCTATAGTGATAAAGACTTCATTATTCTTAGAAATGAAACAACAGAGGCTCTGATTTATCAGGGATGCCGGCTTTATTATATTTATTATAATATATACATTGTCAAAATATGTACATCAGGAGAGCCGGTGGCTCAGGTATAGTAAGGCCGAAGATGAGTAATATTCCACGGCCGACGGGTCTCCTCCTCCAACGTGCGTGAGTCCTTGCGGTTTCAAACATCGATAAGGTAGTATGACCCATTGTTCAGATTTTTGCTGACCACAAAGGGCCCTTCCCAAGGTGGGGATAGCTTGTGCATATCAGATTGATCCTGGATAAGCCGGAGCACCAAGTCACCTTCTTGAAAGGTTCTGGTTTTAACCCGGCAGCTGTGATAACGGTGCAGATCTTGTTGGTAAATCACCGAATGAGCCGCCGCAAGGTCACGCTACTCATCTAACAGGTCAAGTGCATCCTGACGTGCTTTTTCATTGTCAGCTTCAACATAAGCCGCCACCCGGGGTGAGTCATGACGGATGTCAGTAGGGAGAACCTCCTCAGCTCCGTAAACCATGAAGAAAGGCGTGTAACCCATAGATCTATTGGGGGTAGTATTGATACTCCATATCACTGAGCGCAACTCCTCCACCCAACAACCCGGCGTCCTCTACAAAGGAACCATAAGCCGGGGCTTGATGCCTCTCAGGATCTCTTGATTGGACCGCTCCGCTTGACCATTAGACTGGGAGTGAGCCACCGATGAGACATCGAGCCGGATTTGCTCACGTTGACAAAATTCTTTCATAGCACCCTTGGATAGATTAGTGCCATTATCAGTTATAATACTCTGGGGAAAACCAAAACGGAAAATCACCTTTTTGATGAATTGAACCGCGGTCGCCGCGTCACATTTACTGACTGGCTCTGCCTCAACCCACTTTGTAAACTTGTCGACCGCCACCAGGAGGTGTGTATTTTTATACTTGGACCTTTTGAAAGGCCCAACCATATCAAGCCCCCAGACTGCAAACGGCCAAGTAATTGGAATCATCCTCAATTCTTGAGCCGGCACATGAGCTCATCGTGAGAATTTCTGACAACCATCACATTTACTGACTAGATCCTTAGCATCAACATGAGCCGTCAGCCAATAAAACCCATGACGGAAAGCCTTAGCTACAAGAGATTTAGAACCGACATGATGACCATAATCTCCTTCATGAATCTCTCGTAAAATCTCAGAGGCTTCTTCAGGAGAGACACAATGTTGAAACGCCCCTGTGACACTACGATGATGCAACTCTCCATGAACAATAGTCATTGACTCAGACCGCCGGGTTATCTGCCTGGCCAAAGTTTCATCCTCAGGTAACTCGCCCCGGGTCATATAAGCCAAATATGGAACTGTCTAATCAGGAATAGCATGAAGAGCCACCATCAATTGTGCTTCCGGGTCAGGAATAGCAAGATCCTCCTCTGTAGGCAATTTGACAGAAGGGTTATGCAGAATATCCAGGAAAGTGTTAGGTGGCACCGGCTTACGTTGAGACCCTAACCGGCTTAGAGCATCAGCCGCCTCATTTTTCCTGCGATCAACATGTTCAAATTGATAACCCTTGAAGTGACCCGCAATAGTATCAACCTCTCAACGATAAGCCGCGGTGAGTGGATCCTTAGAATCCCAAGTGCCAAAAACTTGCTGAGCTACCAGATCCGAGTCACCGAAGCACCTCACCCGGCTTAATTTCATCTCCTTAGCCATCTGAAGACCATGGAGCAAGTCCTCATACTCAGCTACATTGTTAGTATAAGGGAACATCAGCCTGAGGACATAAGAAAATTTATCACCTCGTGAGGAAGTTAAGACAACTCCAGCCTCTGAGCCTTCCAACTGTCTGGATCCATCAAAGTGAATAGTCCAATATGTGTTATCCAGCGTCTCCTCAGGCATCTGTAAGTCTGTCCAATCATTGATAAAATCCACAAGTGCTTGAGACTTGATGGCTGTACGAGGCACATACTTTAAACCATGAGGTCCAAGCTCAATGGCCCATTTGGCTACCCGACCTGTGGCTTCTTTGTTTTGAATGATATCCCTAAAAGCAGAACTAACCACAGTGATAGGATGACCCAGAAAATACTGCTTAAGCTTCCGGCTAGCCATGAAAACCCCATACACAAGCTTCTGCCAATGTGGATACCTCTGTTTGGATTCAATAAGCACCTCACTGATGTAGTAAACCGGCTGTTGAACTGGATGCTCTTTCCCTGACTCCTTCCTTTCCACCACAATGGCTACGCTGACAGCTCGATGAAAGCACAAGTGCTCCCTAGGTGGTTTTGGTAATTAATGACAACATATCTCTTGTTGGACTAACACTTTTATCTAGTATGTTTCAGATAAGTTCAACAATGGAGTGGCATGGACTAAAGGATGTGGGAACTCCTTCAAGATGCTAAGGACACAGGATTGGCAAAAGCTTCAAGCTCAAGACTCTTCATTTTACAATTTAGTGATCCAAGATCACATTGAGTCTATAGGAAAAGCCAATACTATCAAGGAGGGATGAGGTGTTGCTTAATGAGCCTCTTGCTTCAAAGTGCTTAGTGATATGCTCCAAATACCCTCAATTACTTTCCCACATCCACACATATGTCCTAAACCTAAAGTCAAGCTCATGCCCCACCGATTCTTTCTATCCTCGCCACCGAAGTTTGAATGTCTTAGCCATCGCCACAAACCCTAGGCAAATCGGTCTCACCGATACGGATCTCGGTCTCACCGAGATGGGATTGTAATCTCTCTCAGTATGTCCATTATCAAAATCGGTCTCACCGAGTTTGAGCAATCGGTACTACCGAGATTACAATGCAAACTCTCTGGTTAACTTATTATCAAAATCGGTCCCACCGTGTTTGATAATCGGTCAAACCGAGTTTGCCTGACCAACTCTCTGGAAAGCTTATTACCAAAATCGGTCCCACCGAAGTTTGTGTAATCGGTCTTACCGAGATTACGTTATGCCCTAACCCTAACCGAATCGGTCCCACCGAGTTGCATTCCGGTTCCACCGAAAACCCTAACGGTCACATTATTTGCTAAATCGGTCTGACCGAGTTTAACGATTCGGTCCCACCGAGTTTGGTAGATTGTGTGTAATGGTTAGATTTTGTGTGGAGGCTATATATACCCCTCCACCTCCTCTTCGTTCGTGGAGAGCCATCGACTAAACCTACACTTCCAAAGATCCTATTTACGAGAGAGAACTACCTACTCATGTGTTGAGGCCAAGATATTCCATTCCTACCATATGAATCTTGATCTCTAGCCTTCCCCAAGTTGCTTTCCACTCAAATCTTCTTTCCACCAGATCCAAAACCTATGAGAGAGAGTTGAGTGTTGGGGAGACTATCATTTGAAGCACAAGAGCAAGGAGTTCATCATTAACGCACCATTTGTTACTTCTTGGAGAGTGGTGTCTCCTAGATTGGCTAGGTGTCACTTGGGAGCCTCCGACAAGATTGTGGAGTTGAACCAAGGAGTTTGTAAGGGCAAGGAGATCGCCTACTTCGTGAAGATCTACCGCTAGTGAGGCAAGTCCTTCGTGGGCGACGGCCATGGTGGGATAGACAAGGTTGCTTCTTCATGGACCCTTCGTGGGTGGAGCCCTCCGTGGACTCGCGCAACCGTTACCCTTCGTGGGTTGAAGTCTCCATCAACGTGGATGTATGATAGCACCACCTATCGGAACCACGCCAAAAACATCCGTGTCTCCAAATTGCGTTTGAATCCTCCAATCCTTTCCCTTTACATTATTGCAAGTTGCATGCTTTATTTTCTGCTGCTCATATACTCTTTGCATGCTTGCTTGCTATATGTTGTGAATGTTAAACTTGTGCCTAAACTCCACTCAAACTTTAAAGAAACTTAAAAACTACAACTTTGGTACTTAGTGTCTAATCACCCCCCCTCTAGACACCTCTTCTCAAGGTCCTACAAGTGGTATCAGAGCATTGGTCTCCATTGCCTTGGTTTAATTACCATTGGAGGAAGATGGATGAGTCTACTTTGGGGAGTCTTAGACATAGAGTGCCTATTCTTGATGGAGAGTATTTTCATGAGTGGAAAAATAAGATGCTTGTTATTTTCAATCAATATCATTTTAACAAGTACATTGCTAGCCCTTGTGCACCTCATGTTGATCCTATGCATCCTACCCTTGATGAGTCAACTGACATGGTTAGGAACCTTAGAACTGTTAATCTTATCACTAGAGGCTTGCCTAGAAACTTGATTAGAATCTTGCCTTCTTTTGATTGTGCCTACACTATATGGAAATTTCTTGAGGAACGCTTTCCAAATTATTCCTTGAAAAATCTAGATGAAATTCTCTATAAGTCTATTGCTTTGAGTAAGATGAATACTAGTGATCCTATGTTTGGTGATCGTCTATTTGAACTTACCGACCTTATGCGTGCCAAAAGAAATGTTGGTATTATTAGTGACATTATTTTCGAAGCTATAAGAATTCATAGACAAGATTATTGTCAAACTCATTCTAATGAATCACCCTCTCTAGGATTTGATCCACCACATGATGATGTTGAACATGGATACTATGATGAGGATGATGATATGACTTCGATCTTGATGATGCAATGAGACATTTTGGTCTTATGGCAAATCTTCGGGGATATATGTCAGGAGGAAAGGAATGGGTTCTTGATAGTGGATGTACCGATCACATGACCGGAGATAAAGACATGTTTCGTGAGCTTGTTGATAATGATAGTCCTCGAAAGTATGTCACTTTCGGTTACAACTCAAAGGGTAAGGTGGTTGGCCTCGGTAAGGTGGCCATATCACATGATAGCTCCATACAAAATGTTATGCTCGTTGAATCTCTTGGTTACAACTTACCTTCAGTATCTAGACTTGCTGATTTCGGTTTCAATGTTCTATTTATCAAGTAGATTGCCAAGTGTTTCGTCGAGATAATCATAAAATGGTCTTCTTGGTGTGCGTAGAGGTGATCTATACATTGTTGATTTCACTAAAAGGCTCAACCTAAAACTTGCTTCATTGCTAAATCCTCAAAAGGCTGGTTATGGCATAGACGATTAGGTCATGTTGGTATGCGAAACCTTGACAAGCTTATTAAGGGAATCATATCCTTGGAGTTAATGATGTCATATTTGATAAGGATAGACTTTGCGATTGCTTGTCAAGCAGGTAAACAGGTTGGAGGAAGGCATCCCGTGAAGAACATCATGACCACGAAGAGGCCACTCGAGCTACTTCACATGGCTCTCTTTGGTCCCAACTCTTACAAGAGTCTCGGTGGAAATTCTTTTGGTCTAGTTATAGTTGATGATTTTTCCAGATTTACGTGGGTGTTCTTTCTCGATGATAAATCGCAGGTCCAAAAGATCTTCAAAAACTTTGCTAGGAAGGCCCAAAACCAATTTGAAGTGAAGATCAAGAAGGTTCAGAGTTTACAACGGAACGGAGTTCAAGAACGCAAATGTGGACACCTTTCTTGACGAAGAAGGGATTTCACACGAGTTCTCGGCTACGTACACACCTCAAAAAAATGGAGTTGTTGAGAGGAAGAACCGGATGCTCATCGAAATGGCGAGAACGATGCTTGATGAGTACAAGACGTCAAGCACTTTTGGGCGAAGCGGTTGAGACAGCTTGTCATGCAACAAATCGCTTGTATCTTCACAAGCTACTCGGCAAGACTGACATCTGAGCTACTCACCGGCAACAAACCCCAAGTTGGATACTTTCGAGTATTCGCTCAAAGTGCTACATTCTTGATAAGCATCGTCGTTCTAAATTTGCTCCTAAGTCTCATGAAGGTTTCCTACTAGGTTATGGCTCAAACTCTCACACTTACCGTGTCTACAACAATTTCACCCGAAAGGTTGAAGAGGCGGTAGATGTGAAGTTTGATGAATCTAACGGCTCGCAAGTAGAGCAATTGCCAATTGATGTAGGAGACAAAGATCCTTCGGAAGCAATCCAAGACTTGTCTATTGGCAAGGTCCATCCAACGGAGGTGAAGGAGAGTACCTCGTCCGTCTAAGTGGAAGCTTCTAATTCACGACAAGGTGAACCAAGAGTTGATACGGAAGCATCCACAAGTGGGACACACCAAGGTGAAGAAAACGAGGAAGTGCATCAAGATGAACGTCAACAACCTCCTTCTCCACCACGACAAGAGAACGACAACGCCAACAATGAAGAAGGCCAAGAAGAAGAACAAGATAAAGAAGATGTTCAACGAAGACCCAAGCAAAAGCTTTCACGAGCTCGAGCAAGAATTGATAAAGACCATCCCGTCGAGCAAATCTACAATGATATTCAAACCAGGAGAATCACTCGCTCTAAAACTCGTTTAGCTAACTTTTGTGAAAACTATTCTTTCATCTCTAGCATTGAACCTATGAAGGTCGAAGAAGCATTGGAAGATCCGGATTGGATAAATGCTATGCATGAAGAGCTACACAACTTTGAGAGGAACCAAGTTTGGACATTGGTTGAGAAGCCCGACAACAACCACAACATCATCGGTACCAAATGGGTGTTTCACAACAAGCAAGATGAAGATGGACAAGTAGTTCGCAACAAAGCACGTGTCGTCGCCCAAGGCTACACACAATTCGAAGGTATGGACTATGGTGAGACTTACGCCCCCGTTGCTAGACTTGAGTCCATTCGCATCTTACTTGCCTATGCTAATCACCATGATATCACCTTGTACCAAATGGACATTAAAAGTGCTTTTCTAAATGGTGAAATAGAGGAGGAAGTTTATGTTAAACAACCTCCGGCTTTGTCAATCCTAAGAAACCCAATCATGTTTACAAACTTCACAAAGCTCTTTATGGACTTAAACAAGCTCCTAGAGCATGGTATAAATGCTTGACCAAGTTCCTTATTGAAAAGGCTTTGAAATTGGGAAAATTGATTCTACTCTTTTTACTAAAAGGGTTAATGGTGAACTCTTTGTGTGCCAAATTTATGTTGATGATATTATATTTGGTTCAACTAACCCTCATTTTAGTGAAAAGTTTGGGAAGCTAATGTCGGAGAAGTTTGAGATGTCTATGATGAGTGAACTCAAATTCTTTCTTGGTTTGCAAATTAAGCAAACTAAGGAAGGTACTTTTGTCTCGCAAACAAAGTACACCAAGGACTTATTCAAGAAGTTCAATATGCAAGAATGCAAAGGTATGACTACACCCATGCCTACTAGTGGACATCTTGACTTAACCAAAGACGGTGAACCGGTTGATCAAAAGGTTTATCGCTCTATGATTGGTTCATTGTTATATCTATGTGCTTCACGTCCCGATATTATGCTAAGTGTGTGCATGTGTGCACGATATCAAGCTGCCCCTAAAGAATGTCATCTTAAGGCCGTGAAAAGGATAGTGAGATACTTAATCCATACACCAAATTTTGGCATTTGGTATCCTAAGAGGGCCTCTTTTGATCTTGTTGGCTATTCCGACTCGGACTATGCCGGAGACAAGGTTGATAGAAAGTCCACTCCGGGTACTTGTCAATTTCTTGGTAGATCTCTTGTGTCTTGGTCCTCCAAGAAACAAAACTCGGTATCCTTATCCACCGCCGAAGCTGAATATATTGTCACCGGTTCATGTTGTGCTCAATTACTTTGGATGACCCAAACTCTTAAAGATTATGGATATATGTGAGACATGTTCCATTGCTTTGTGATAATGAAAGTGCTATCAAAAGTGGTCATAATCCTGTGCAACATTCTCGAACTAAGCATATTGAAGTTCGTCATCATTTCATTCGAGATCACGTTGCTAAGGGTGACATTGATCTTAAGCATGTTCGCACCGAAAAGCAATTAGCGGATATATTCACTAAACCTCTTGATGAGAAAGTGTTTTGCGGGTTAAGAGGAGAATTGAACATCATTGATGCTTCAAACTTGGAGTAGAAACTCCATTGGATACATGCAAGACATGAGCTTATGACTAATCCTTGATATTTCTCTTATGACGAAAAACTTATGTCTTGGATAAATTTGTATCTTTCATGTTATCTAACCCATGTAGGTACTTGGTTGAATCAAATTCCATGAAGTTGAAACCTACTCATATCTTGAGCAATCTCTACATCACCAAGTCTCTACACAAGGTGGTTGAAGACAAGGAAGCACGAAACCATTCAAACATATCCTTTGACAAATTCTATGTTGTAACATCCCAAAATTCTAAATTTTGGAATGTTATAAACAAATAGATAGTTATGATTGATTGTTTGATTGATTGTGTGAAGTTGAGTGACATTTGAATTTATTTTTGAAAGTTAAATGATAGGGAATAAAAGGACTTTCCCAAACTTTCATTTTGCATTCGTGATCTCCGTGAATTCAAATTCTTTTCACCACAAAACCCTCGAGAGAAGATGACATGACTTCTTCCATTTATTTAAATGACAAGGGGTGTTGAAAATATTTGAATTTCAGTTGGAAAACATTTCCAACCCAGGAACTTTATGCAACTCAATGATTTTCACGAGCGAAGATAAAATGACTTCTTCAAAACATATGAAATATGAGTTGGGAGTTTCAAAGAATTAAATTCAAAGTTCTTTTGAATTTATTTTTCAATTTGGAGTTACTTGAGTTTTATTCAAATTATTTTTCTCCAAAAATAAAATATCTGGAAAATAGGGTAACATGATTCCCTACATCAGAGAATTGGAGAGAAATAAATTTGAATTAATTTTGGTATTTTTAAAATGATTTTTACTGGATTTTACTACGGCAGAAGCACTCTTTGCTTTATTTGAATTTGTGTGTATTTTACTCGACTCTATAAAAATGTTCAGCTTGTAGGAATTTTTTTCTGAAAAGTTTGATATATAATATGCCTATATAAAATTTTAGTTTCATTTCCTTTTTTCAGTTTTTCGCTTTAAAAAAAACAAATAAGAAAAACTGCACGTCTTTGAAACTAATGTCAAGCGTGCGCATCCTAGTACCAATGAGCGCCCCTTCTTTTCTTTTTCTATATAATATATGGGCCAGGCCCAGCGGGCCATATTCCTTCCCCATATTTTTTTCCATAGTTTTTCTTTTTCTTTTCTATTGCTCAAAAAAATTTTTACAGTGTGCGCGGCCGGCCGAACCGCCTAAAGGCCTTTTTGGCCCATGGCGCACCTCCCATCTCTATTACGTATATTTTTGTCTATGTTTAGTCCCACATTGCCTAGCTTTTGACCCCTAAACCTCTTTTCCACCTAGAGCCTCCAAAAATTATCTGATTCGGGTTAAATCAATATTTTGGTTTGACTAGATTCATTTAAGAAAAATATATTTCTCCTCTCCGGCGCGACTTCTGGAAATTGTCTCTTCTCTCCAAAGTCGTCTTTTCTCTGCCTTATAAAGGTATCTTTTTTTGTTTTTTTTTCTTCTTATACTTCCGTAGTTTATTATTTTTAGACTAATACGATAGAATAATTAGATTATCAATTTGTCCACGTATTTATACATTAGACCTTAGTCAGTAGCTATTTTTTCTTTCAGAAAACAAATTTTGGCCTGATTTTTCAAATAGCCATAACTTTTTACTCGTTCATCCAAATTAGATGAAACCAACGCCCACTTCTTCGTTATGATCCCCTCTATCCATTAATCCAACTCAAACATGTTTTTGAAAGTTTAAAATTTGAATTAGATCAGATTTGAATTTGAACTTCGTTTGATCATAACTTGAGTTTTATAACTCCGTTTGAGTTGATTCTTTTTGCAAATCGAAGCTCTTGACCTAAACTTTCTGATAAGGCCAAATTCACATAGTTTTGGTACTGTTAGAAATTTTTTTATGCTGCAAGAGTTATTTGTTTGGTTTTAATGTTTTCCAAGTTGTTCTCTTCGTTCTTTCCGATCTTTTGAGTGATTGCTTATGTGTGGTTACTATTGTTTGCTCACGATAGATTGACCGGAGTGTGACGAGTAGAACTATCAAGAGTTTTGAGTGCGAATCATCTTCATCAACATTGCAGGCAAGTTCACTCTTTGATCATATTCCCTTTCATACCCAGTTTTTGTTGCATTAGATCAATCCTCAAACATTGCATGATTATGATCGAATTAAATTGTGGGTTTTGGGAAGTAGATGAGGTAGTACCTATTACCTGTTTTATTATCAAACCCTTGGGAGTTACTTCTACGTTTGCTTATTTTGCCATGCTATGCAAGTAGACTTGGATTGGGTGAGTGATTTTTCCATGACAGATGTGAGATTGTTAATTAATGGTTTATTTAAGGTGGCAACATTAATACACATCTGGGTGGATTGAGGTACCTGGTTATTCCAGGACTTGCCTGTTTTTTTTGGACCGCCACCTGTGCTCAAAGGGATCATGAGATTATTCAAACTAGAAACTTCCGTGTGCAGCCACAAGCCATTATGGGCTCTGGCATAGTTGATTAAGTTGTGCGAACTCTTACGGGTAGACTAGCGGACGTAGGGGAAAGTAGGTGTACCGGTCTACCCTTCGTAAGGTGCTAGCGCTTCTGAAAGACTATGTCTCGGTCATCCGTTTCTCAAACATCATGTAGTGCGAGAAATCAAACGGAGGCGATCGAGTCTTGTGGGGAAAAGTGCACAAACCTCTGCAGAGTGTATAAACTAATCATGGTTAGCCGTGCCCCCGGTTATGGACGTTTTGAGTATCTAGTACTTGGATATCATGTGAATCTCATCATGTTACTTCTAAATTAATATTGTTGGGTTTTAATGATGATTATTTTAATCGGGATTGAGGATGCTGTCAACCATTCTCAATGTTTAACAACCACCATATTAGTTAAATAAATTTATTCCTTTGTAGTAGGGAAAAATTGGCTTTTCGCAAAAACATTGTAACCATAGAGCTTTTCCACCAGCCAAATATGCATGTAGTGATAGCCATATTTCAGCATTGCTCTCTGATGTGAATTTGCCAAGACATTCAATGTAATCGACCCTTTGTGGCTGCAACGTCTCATGTTGCGTGATCTTCTGACGAGTAAGTGATACGTTAGGGTTACGATTTCTACACTCAACTTTGCCGTTGGTGTTGATGGGAATCCACAACCTTGTTACTTCATTATTTTGGATTGAGGTAATAGTATTTACGTTACTTTATACATGTGATTTACCTCTGTTATAAATCCTCGAAATCTTGTGTGTGTGAGCATACCGATCCGAGGATGACACTTAAGCACGTAGACTTGATCCATTCGGGTCGGGTCGCTACAAGATGGTATCCGAGCACATGTTGACTGTAGGACGTGACCCTAGAAACTGACAAGCCCATAGGAAAGATTTTTCTCTACAACTTCATTTTCAAAAAGATCTTTTACCTCTCTTCTCTTCTGAGCTTATTCAAATATTCCTTTCTAGTTAGACTATACCCTTTCCCCTTTTGACCACACGAAGATTCGGCTGATGAGACCACTCCAAGAAGTACAAGATATCGGACAACTAAGACTACTTTGGAATAAAGAGGATTTTACCGTGCATTACAATGACGGAAACTACAACGGTGAAGACTCTGAAGACTAGGAGAATTTGAAGGCTCTGAAGAATTCCCAGATTTTTTATGACCTAGGAAGGCACCCCTTATGGAATTCGGCAGACTATGGAAGCTGTCAATACCCCAGATCAAGGTGTATCAGAGAAAGACCGGAACATGGAGCATATAACTCAAAGTTTTGTCAAGAAACTATGGAATGATAGCTCATGGAAATGACAAGAGCAGAAACACGGCTATCCATGATGTTATCTCCCACTTATGCTATTGTCGCCGTGCTGAGTTAAGCATGCATTTCTTTGGAAGGATTGGATTACAAGAAGGCTTACGGAACACCTATGAGCAAGATGAAGTGTTAACCTTAGCTAGTGTATTCACCAAGATCTGGAGTATTACATCAAGAAGTTTAGGGTGGATCTGCAGGAAGCCGTATTTGACAAGGAAGCAGTTCGTGAAGAACCCAGGTCCCAGAAGATTAAAATAGCCAAGCAGGAGGAGCTAAACCTCGAGATACCGGAGATCTGTCAGGAACTGAAGGACAGTTGGATCATGGTTCATGTCGAGGTTGATGAAATCCAGAAGTTTGGAATGCAACTCCAGAAATATTAAAGGACGCCACGAGAGATTTTGCGTCAACAGAGATGATCTAGCAAAAGAACTTGAGAAGGTCAAGCATGATCAGAAGAAGCCATTGGAGACATGAATAAGACTTGAAGAGTTTGATGACTTTGAAGATTTATTGACCTTTAGAAGACCAAACCCCTGTTATACCCTTACGTTAGATGCGACGATTGTGAGCTGTCATTTGTTTGATGTTTTTCCGACAGCCACAATAAAATCTGTCTTTTCAAAACTTTTGTTTGTATTGTGTGCATCCCTCTCTATCTCTCTTATCTCACCCCAAAACCCCCGGACCCAATAGAGGATGAATGGAGATGAGCTTGTATTGTCTGGACCAATGAGTCAATTGGAGACAGACCGATGGATTCAGAACATGGAGGATCACATGGAGAATAACCCTATAGCCGGAAAGGATATGACCCAACATGCTCTTGAGTGCTTTGAAAGAGGTGCCACTACCTGGTAGAGGATGTACCAAACCATCAATGGATGGCAAGGAGTAACCGTTTGGGGAGAATTTAAGTTGACTCTACTAAAGTCTCGGCTTGTGTCCCAGAAGTTGAGGCCTTATGGAAAGGATATGAAGAAACCTTGTGCATACAAGCTTTGTGGAGAAATAGGACACAACCATAAAGAAAACAAGGACGAATACCCTCATAATCGGAGGATTATCAAAGGAGTTAGCCAAGGATCTCAGGGAACTTCGGTTGGAGATTGTTCCCAAAGGTTTTGTTGTAGCAATGGAAGTTCATTCTACATTGTTCGGAAAGATCCGTGAAGCTCAAAAGGATGGCAAAGAGATTGCTGAGATAAAGGAGAAAATGATGCAAAGGAAAGGCCAAAGGTTTTCGTAAGGATGAGCACGACACCTTATGGTTTGAGGATCGTGTATATGTGCCTAATAATGCAAAGATCAGGACGTTAATACTTCAGGAGGCTCATGACTCACCATACTCGATTCACCCTGGAAACACCAAGACGTATTTGGATTTGAAGGAGCGTTTCTGGTGGACTGGTATGAAGAAGGATATTGCAGAGTATGTAGTCGTATGTGATGTATGCCAGAGAGAGTAAGAGTAGAGCATCAGAAGCCAGCATGATTAATACAGCCTATGCTGATAACCGAATGGAAGTGGGATAAGCTTGGCATGGACTTCATTACCGGATTTCCCAGAACCCGAACGGGATATGATTCTATCTGGGTAGTAGTTGATTCGATTGACCAAAGTGGCTCACTTTATCCCAGTGAAAACCACCTATACAAGTGAGAAGTTGGCCAAAATATATTTGACCAGGATCGTATGTCTGCATGGAGTTCCGAGGACCATCGCATCAGATAGAGGAACATAGTTTACCTCAAAGTTTTGGAATCACCGCACTGCACTTTGGGTACTAGGCTAGAGTTCAAGATGACCTTTCATCCGCAGATGATGGATAAATCGAGAGAGTCAATCAGATTCTGGAGGACATGTTGAGAGCGTGTGCGCTAGATTATGGATCTAGTAGTGATGATAATCTACCTTACGCGGAGTTCTCATTCAACAACAGCTACCAAGTCAGTTTGAAGATGGCCCCTTTTGAAGCTTTGTATGGGAGAAGGAGCCAGACACCGTTGATGTGGGATGAAGTTGGAGACTGTCAGTTGTTTGGATCAAATGTGATCAAGGATTCAGAAGAGAATGTTAAGTTGCTTCGAGATAGACCGAAGGTAGCTCACCAGTGTAAGAGTTATGTAGACTCAAAAATGCAAGGAGGAAGTCTATGAAATTGGAGACAACATGTCTTCGTGTGTCCCCTCTGTGAGGAGTTAAACTATTTGGAGTTAAGGGAAAGTTAGCCCCGAGATTTGTAGGACCATACCGAGTTTTGGAGCGTATGGGAGTAGTGGCCAACAAGTTGGAGTCACCCGAAGGACTGTCAGGAGTTCATGAGGTGTTTCACATTTCCCAGTTGAAGAAGTGCCATGCAGAGATGGCCAATATTCCCCTGTAAGGACGCTTGACCCTGGAAAGCATAATGATGTTCCACAAAGTGGAGTATGGATTTCATAAGTACGAGTTCTATCTCGATATGTTGGATACACCAAGAATATGAAGAGATGAATTACTATTGGATATAAAGGAGGTGTGATGTTGGAAATATGGATCAATGGAAATTCCATGATGAGTCTGAGTAATCGTGTCCTAGTTTGGTGCCAATAGAAGGAAGGGAGACAATACAAATGATTGGATTTTTAGTATGCTAGGATGCTAGGGAGTTGGATGTTGGAATAATGATCAGTTGCCCCGAGGATGTGTTCAAGGTTTGCAAGTGATGAGATGGGCCATAACCCACAGGCCCCAGGTCCCGCCAAGAAGCAAGCACACTCTTGCTGAAGGAAAACCCCTGGAAGAGGATATGCCTTTATCAACCGACGATTCTATTGGAGTTTACGCAAAACCTGAGAGTTGTGAAGAAACGATAGATGTTTGTTTGGCTTGCAGAATCAATGGATTTTCTGAACTTGGTTCGTCGACAAGAGAAATTCTGCAATGCTTGTGAGGATGACCGAGTGTTAGAATGCGAGATTCACTAAACCATGTACAAGGTAATGATTTGGGTGCGGGATGGATTGATCACCATACCGACTTACTCTTATTATTCGCCTTGCTATATGGGATGGTAAATCTGAGTGACTTACCTATAGTAGAGAGACGACGATCAAAACCTTGTTTGAACCTTAGAATGGTATAGGTATTTTTTTCCGTTGTACACGACAGTTGTTGCCAACCGTAGGTTATACGGTGAGGTTCAACCCAGAACCATTTCCTGCAGGACAAACCATAAATTGATGACCACCATGAGATATCGATAGTTGTTTAGAATTGGCGCCAGACCCGTCAGCTAAGAAGACCCAGTCTCGGAATAACCGTACCAAGAGGAAAAAGGACAAAAGAATTGAGGAAAAGGTTATGCCGCTACCGGAAGAGCCCAGAGATGGAATTTCCCGAGATCTGGGAAGACCGACACTGTTCAACGATAATGATGGAGTATATGAGTTTTTGATGGAACCTTAACAATGCTTCTAAGGGTGGTAGCACCCGAGACCCCGGAGACGATCGATGGATTTTGAAGACCCCTACCCTAACATATTTCTTGCTAGCCTCTCCGAATCTCGAGGACAAGATTCATTTTAAGGGTGGTAGGTTTGTAACATCCCAAAATTCTAAATTTTGGAATGTTATAAACAAATAGATAGTTATGATTGATTGTTTGATTGATTGTGTGAAGTTGAGTGACATTTGAATTTTTTTTTGAAAGTTAAATGAGAGGGAATAAAAGGACTTTCCCAAACTTTCATTTTGCATTCGTGATCTCCGTGAATTCAAATTCTTTTCACCACAAAACCACGGAGAGAAGATGACATGACTTCTTCCATTTATTTAAATGACAAGGGTGTTGAAAATATTTGAATTTCATTTGGAAAATATTTCCAACCCAGGAACTTTATGCAACTCAATGATTTTCACGAGCGAAGATAAAATGACTTCTTCAAAACATATGAAATATGAGTTGGGAGTTTCAAAGAATTAAATTCAAAGTTCTTTTGAATTTATTTTTCAATTTGGAGTTACTTGAGTTTTATTCAAATTATTTTTCTCCAAAAATAAAATATCTGGAAAATAGGGTAACATGATTCCCTACATCAGAAAATTGGAGAGAAATAAATTTGAATTAATTTTGGTATTTTAAAATGATTTTTACTGGATTTTACTAGGGCAGAAGCACTCTTTGCTTTATTTGAATTTGTGCGTATTTTAGTCGACTCTATAAAATTTTTCAGCTTGTAGGAAACTTTTTTCTGAAAAGTTTGATATATAATATGCCTATATAAAATTTTAGTTTCATTTTCGTTTTTCAGTTTTTCGCTTTCTGTTAAAAAAAACAAATAAGAAAAACTGCACTCGCTTTGAAACTAATCGTCACGACGTGCGCATCATAGTACCAGCAGGCGCCCCATCTTTTCTTTTTCTATATAATATATGGGCCAGGCCCAGCGGGCCATATTCCTTCCCCATATTTTTTTCCATAATTTTTCTTTTTCTTTTCTATTGCTCAAAATTTTTTTTACAGTGTGCGCGGCCGGCCGAACCGCCTAAAGGCCTTTTTGGCCCATGGCGCACTTGCCATCTCTGTTTCGTATATTTTCGTCTATGTTTAGTCCCACATTGCCTAGCTTTTGACCCCTAAACCTCTTTTCCACCTATAAATATAGACTCATAGAGCCTCCAAAAATTATCTGATTCGGGTTAAATCAATATTTTGGTTTGACTAGATTCATTTAAGAAAAATATATTTCTCCTCTCCGGCGCGATTTCTGGAAATTGTCTCTTCTCTCCAAAGTCGTCTTTTCTCTGCCTTATAAAGGTATCTTTCTTTGTTTTTTTTCTTCTTATACTTTCTTAGTTTATTATTTTTAGACTAATATGATAGAATAATTAGATTATCAATTAGTCTACATATTTATACATTAGACCTTAGCCGTAGTTATTATTTCTTTCGTAAAACAGCTTGGCCCTGATTTTTCAAATAGCCATAACTTTTTACTCGTTCATCCAAATTAGATGAAACCAACGCCCACTTCTTCGTTATGATCCCCTCTATCCAGTAATAGAACTCAAACATGTTTTGGAAAGTTTAAAATTTGAATTAGATCAGATTTGAATTTGAACTTCGTTTGATCATAACTTGAGTTTTATAACTCCGTTTGAGTTGATTCTTTTTGCAAATCGAAGCTCTTGACCTAAACTTTCTGATAAGGCCAAATTCACATAGTTTTGGTACTGTTAGAAATTGTTTTATGCTGCAAGAGTTATTTGTTTGGTTTTGATGTTTTCCGAGTTGTTCTCTTCGTTCTTTCCAATCTTTTGAGTGATTGCTTATATGTGGTTACTATTGTTTGCTCACGATAGATTGACTGGAGTGTGACGTGTAGAACTATCAAGAGTTTTGAGTGCGAATCATCTTCATCAACATTGCAGGCAAGTTCACACTTTGATCATATTCCCTTTCATACCCAGTTTTTATTGCATTAGATCAATCCTCAAACATTGCATGATTAGGATCAAATAAAATTGTGGGTTTTGGGAAGTAGATGAGGTAGTACCTATTACCTATTTTATTATCAAACCCTTGGGAGTTACTTCTATGTTTGCTTATTTTGCCATGCTATGCAAGTAGACGTGGATTGGTTGAGTGATTTTTCCATGACAGATGTGAGATTGTTAATTAATGGTTTATTTAAGGTGGCAACATTAATACACATCTGGGTGGATTGAGGTACCGTTATTCCAGACTTGCCTGCTTTTTTTGGACCGCCACCCGTGCTCAAAGGGATCATGAGATTATTCAAACTAGAAACTTCCGTGTGCAGCCACAAGCCATTATGGGCTCGCATAGTTGATTAAGTTGTGCGAACTCTTACGGGTAGACTAGCAGATGTAGGGGAAAGTAGGTGTACCGGTCTACCCTTCGTAAGGTGCTAGCGCTTCTGAAAGACTATGTCTCGGTCATCCGTTTCTCAAACATCATGTAGTGCGAGAAATCAAACGGAGGCGATCGAGTCTTGTGGGGAAAAGTGCACAAACCTCCGCAGAGTGTATAAACTAATCATGGTTAGCCGTGTCCCCGGTTATGGACGTTTTGAGTATCTAGTACTTGGATATCATGTGAATCTCATCATGTTACTTCTAAATTAATATTGTTGGGTTTTAATGATGATTATTTTAATCGATTGAGGATGTCATCAACCATTCTCAATGTTTAACAACCACCATATTAGTTAAATAAATTTATTCCTTTGCAAGAGGGAAAAATTGGCTTTTCAAGAAAAACATTATAACCATAGAGCTTTTCCACCAGCCAAATATGCATGTAGTGATAGCCATATTTCAAAGCATTGCTCTCTGATTGTGAATTTGCCAAGACATTCAATGTCTTGACCCTTTGTGGCTGCAACGTCTCATGTTGCGTGATCTTCTGACGAGTAAGTGATACGTTAGGGTTACGATTTCTACAAATAACTTTGCCATTGGTGTTGATGGGAATCCACAACCTTGTTACTTCCGCTATTTTGGATTGAGGTAATAGTATTTACGTTACTTTATACATGTGATTTACCTCTGTTATAAATCCTCGAGTACTGTGTGTGTCAGCATACCGATCCAGGGATGACACTTAAGCACAGAGACTTGATCCATTCGGGTCGGGTCGCTACATATGTTGAGTTTCATGATTGTCATTTTTGGATATACAAGTGCTCTTCCTTGCAAGAACTAACGCATGTAGGTAGATGGACTCAAATTCCAAGTGGTGCTCCAAATTCTTGATGAGCTACATCAACCTTGAGCAACCCACGCAAGTTCAACTACATGGACAACACCACCAACCAAGGTATGTTATTCCATCTTAGAGAAGCTTTACTACGAGTCATGAGTTAAAGCAACTCGGTAAGATGAGAATACATCAAGATGCTTAAACGATGAGTATGGCCTATGATCAAGTGATCTCACTTGACTCCTAAGTCAATATACTCTAACATAGGTGACTTTGTCGCCGACCATCTCTAGATGAAGTTCTCTTGTGTTCTTTTCTGAGTTTTTGCATTTGTCTCATGCATTTGTGTTTTCCCTTTCAAAAAAAAACTTCATCTAGATTTCTTTCTGTTTTCTCTGCATTTTCTGCATCTGATTCCTTGCATATCTTTCAGTTAATTCCTTGCAAATCTTTGTGAGATCTTACTAGTCTAGTGAGCTGAGGTGACAAGTGTTCTCTCTACGATGTACTAGGTTACACCAATTTGTTATTTTCGGTCCAATCAATCTTTTCGCATTTAATCAAGCATACCACTCGGTGCCACCGATTTCATAACAGGAAAAACTCTTTGCCACATATTCTGTGTTTCTTCCGATCCAGCTCCACTCAATGAATCTTGTCCTCTACAAGCATCACATTTTCATCATTGCTTTGTTCGTGTCTCAAGGACCAAACCCATTCGACAGACTCAAGACCCTTCTTGGAAATTGATGTCAAAGGGAGAGAGAGAACATCAAAGCTTATCATTTGGAGATAGAGGGAAAGAACATCAAAACTTATCACCTTTCTTCTTAAGGAGAGAGAGACCTTCTAGGAGGAGAGAGACCTCAAAAGACGAGAGAGATCTCCGTGGGGAGAGGATACTTAAGTAGAAAGTATTTCTCAAGGATCCCAGATGCTTGGTGTTCAAGAGGAGAGATGTCCACATGTCTTCTTGAGGGAGAGACATGTTCATATGATCTGTTGTGCTCAATTTTGCATTAGCATACATTAGCTATGAACTTTAGCTCGATCATCATTCATATCTTTCAGCTCTGTTTTCCTTTAGCTCTGATTTTCTGCTCCCTATCTTCTCCCAAAGTATCCCATGTTAGATTCAGGAGAGCAAGACATCTAAGGGAAAGAGATCATTTAAATTCATTGCGTATCTTTACTCTTGGGGACATGTCTAATCCAATGTGGTACTCAGTACTCACTCTCTACATGTCATCCCAGTCTTGGCATTCTTGTGGTTTCTTCCGTTTGCTCTGGCTAGTAGATGCATCTGTGTTATCTAACCTTGTTTCCGCAGGTTCATTCCATCCTAAGCCAACTCAAGACCACAAGGTAAGTATATGCATCACAATCATGTGTATGAGGAATTCTTGCTGATGTACATACTGTTTGCAAGGACTCATGGGCATGAAGGTATTCTCTTTAATACTTTTGCTCGATGCATATAGCCAAGATACATGTAACACATTGCCTGCTCTATCATGGTTATGCTATCACATGCTTCTATATTTCATATTCACATGATTGCATACATGTAGGGGAACCTATGCTTGTTACATGTCTTTACAAAGCTTTACTTGCTACTCTTTATATCTTTATCTAAAGCTTTGATGTATGTTGCCATCAATTACCAAAAAAGGGGAGATTGAAAGCAAAAGTGCTCCCTAGGTGGTTTTGGTAATTAATGACAACATATCTCTTGTTGGACTAACACTTTTATCTAGTATGTTTCAGATAAGTTCAACAATGGAGTGGCATGGACTAAAGGATGTGGGAACTCCTTCAAGATGCTAAGGACAAAGGATTGGCTAAAGCTTCAAGCTCAAGACTCTTCATTTTACATTTTAGTGATCCAAGATCACATTGAGTCTATAGGAAAAGCCAATACTATTAAGGAGGGATGAGGTGTTGCTTAATGAGCCTCTTGCTTCAAAGTGCTTAGTGATATGCTCCAAATACCCTCAATTACTTTCCCACTTCCACACATATGTCCTAAACCTAAAGTCAAGCTCGGCCCCACTGATTCTTTCTATCCGGCGCCACCGAGTTTGAATGTCTTAGCCACTGCCACAAACCCTAGGCAAATCGGTCTCACCGATAGGGATCTCGGTCTCACCGAGATGGGATTATAATCTCTCCGTATGTCCATTATCAAAATCGGTCTCACCGAGTTTGAGCAATTGGTACTACCGAGATTACAATGCAAACTCTCCGTTAACTTATTATCAAAATCGGTCCCACCGTGTTTGATAATCGGTCAAACCGAGTTTGCCTGACCAACTCTCTGGAAAGCTTATTACCAAAATCGGTCCCACCGAGTTTGTGTAATCGGTCTTACCGAGATTACATTATGCCCTAACCCTAACCAAATCGGTCCCACCGAGTTGCATTCCGGTCCCACCAAAAACCCTAACGGTCACATTATTTGCTAAATCGGTCTGACCGAGTTTAACGATTCGGTCCCACCGAGTTTGGTAGATTGTGTGTAACGGTTAGATTTTGTGTGGAGGCTATATATACCCCTCCACCTCCTCTTCATTCGTGGAGAGAGCCATCGACCGAACCTACACTTCCAAAGCATCCTATTTCTCGAGAGAGAACTACGTACTCATGTGTTGAGGCCAAGATATTCCATTCCTACCATATGAATCTTGATCTCTAGCCTTCCCCAAGTTGCTTTCCACTCAAATCTTCTTTCCACCAGATCCAAAACCTATGAGAGAGAGTTGAGTGTTGGGGAGACTATCATTTGAAGCACAAGAGCAAGGAGTTCATCATCAATGCACCATTTGTTACTTCTTGGAGAGTGGTGTCTCCTAGATTGGCTAGGTGTCACTTGGGAGCCTCCGACAAGATTGTGGAGTTGAACCAAGGAGTTTGTAAGGGCAAGGAGATCGCCTACTTAGTGAAGATATACCGCTAGTGAGGCAAGTCCTTCGTGGGCGACGGCCATGGTGGGATAGACAAGGTTGCTTCTTCGTGGACCCTTCGTGGGTGGAGCCCTCCGTGGACTCACAAGAACTGCTACCCTTCGTGGGTTGAAGTCTCCACCAACGTGGAAGTACGATAGCACCACCTATCGGAACCACGCCAAAAAATCCGTGTCTCCAAATTGCGTTTGAATCCTCCAATCCCTTCCCTTTACATTCTTGCAAGTTGCATGCTTTATTTTCCGCTGCTCATATACTCTTTGCATGCTTGCTTGCTATATGTTGTGAATGTTAAACTTGTGCCTAAACTCCACTCAAACTTTAAAGAAACTTAAAAACTGCAACTTTGGTACTTAGTGTCTAATCACCCCCCCTCTAGACACCTCTTCTCAAGGTCCTACACTCGACTATTGGCAGCCACATATAACAACAAAGGCTCCTTAATAATAGGAGCAGCAAGAACCGGCGGCTCAGCCAATTGTTTCTTCAAGGCCTCAAATGCCTGATCAGCAGCATCACTCCAGACAAAGTGATCTGTCTTCTTCATCATCTGGTATAGAGGGATATCCTTCTCACCCTACCGGCTTACGAACCGGCTTAAGGCCGCAATACGACCCGCCAAACGCTGAACATCATTGATACACGCTGGCTTAGCTAGAGAGGTGATAGCCTTTATCTTCTTCGTGTTAGCCTCAATACCCCGTTCTGAAACCAGAAAACCCAAAAGCTTACCGGCTGGTACACCAGAAACACACTTGGCTGGGTTAAGCATCATCTTATAAACCCGGAGATTGTCAAAGATTTCCTTCAAATCATCAATCAGGGTCTCCTTCTTCCTGGACTTCACCACAATATGATCCACATAGGCATGAACATTGCGCCCAATCTGATCATGAAGACAATTCTGCACACATCGCTGGTAAGTCGCCTGGGCGCTCTTGAGCCCAAAAGGCATGGACACATAACAGAAGGCTCCAAAGGGATTGATAAAGGCTGTCTTCTCCTGGTCCTTAACTGCCATCTTGATCTGATGATAACCAGAATAAGCATCCAAAAAACTCAGCCGCTCACAACCCGCCGTAGCATGAATAATTTGATCAATATGGGGGAGAGCAAAGGGATCAGCCGGACAAGCTTTGTTTAAGTCCATATAATCCACACACATGCGCCAGGTGCCGTTTTTCTTAAGCACCAACACCGGGTTAGCTAACCACTCAGGGTGAAAAACTTCAACAATGAACCCAGTCGCCAAGAGCCGGGCCACTTCTTCACCAATGGCCTTACGCCTCTCTTCATTAAAACGACGGAGAAATTTCTTGACCGACTTAAACTTTGGATCAATATTAGGAGTGTGCTCAGCGAGTTCCCTCGGTACACCTGGCATGTCAGAAGGTTTCCATGCAAAGATGTCCCGGTTCTCACGAATGAACTTGATGAGCGCGCTTTCCTATTTCGGATCCAGATTAGCACTGATGTTGAACTGCTTGGATGAGTCGCCAGGAACAAAGTCAACTAACTTAGTGTCATCCGCCGAGTTAAACTTCAAGACCGGATCATGCTACGTAGTTGGCTTTTTCAAACATGTCATGTCTGCCGGGTCAACATTGTCTTTATAGAACTTCAATTCCTCTGTTGCGTAGACAGACTCAGCATATGCAGCGTCACCCTCTTCACACTCCAAGGCTATCTTGCGACTCCCATGCACTGTTATAGTGCCCTTGTAACCCGACATCTTCAGCTGCAAGTAAATATAACAAGGCCTTGCCATAAACTTAGCATAAGCCGGCTGCCCAAACGGAGCATGATAAGGGCTCTTGATCTTAACCACTTCAAATGTCAACGTCTCAGATCTGGAATCATACTCATCCCTAAAAGCCACCTCCAGAGCTATTTTACCAACAGGGTATGCCGACTTACCAGGCACTACACCGTGAAAAACAGTGTTCGACGGCTTAAGATTTTTATCAGTCAATCCCATGCAACGGAAAGTTTCATAATAAAGGATATTGATGCTGCTACCCCCGTCCATGAGTACCTTAGTGAATTTATATCCTCCAACCTGAGGCGCCACCACCAAAGCCAAGTGACCCGGATTATCAACCCGGGGTGGGTGATCCTCACGACTCCACACAATGGGTTGCTCAGACCATCGCAAGTAATGGGGAACTGCCGGCTCGACGGTGTTCACAACCCTTTAATGGAGCTTCTAATCCTGCTTGCATAAACTTGTGGTAAAGACGTGGTACTGCCCACTATTCAACTGCTTCGGGTTACTCTGATAACCAGATTGCTGCTGCTGATTCCCCTGATTGTTCTGCTGGTTGTAACCACCTTGATTGCCTTGATTACCTTGATTGCCTTGGCCTTGGAAACCGGAATTAGACGTGCCACCACCGTAACCCGGACCATGAGAGCCGGAACCTGAACCGCCGCCTGGCCCATGACTGTTCTGGAAAAGATTGGAATTTTCATACTCCCTCATAATGTGGCAATCCTTCCAGAGGTGACAGGACGACCTTTCCCGTGTACCATGCTTCGGGCAGGGCTGATTCAGCATTTGCTCAATATTGATACCCGATCCTCCCGTCCGAGGAGGTGGCTTTCCCTTACGATGCTGGCCATTCTGCGCGTTGGTATTAGCCACAAAATCCAAATTGTTATCAGCCTTGCGCTTACCATTGCCCCCTTGACTTGCCGGGTTATGATGCTGCCCCTTGGTGTTTCTACTCTTCTTTCCCTTACCCGGCTTTTCTTCATCGGACCCGGGGTCCTTGGTACTATGAGAGTCGACATATTTAACCAGAGCCGCCATGAGCGTTCCCATGTCATTGCAGTGGCATTTGAGCCGCCCTAATTTCTTCTTTAGGGGCGTGAAATGACAATTGCTCTCCAACATTAAGACTGCCGAATCAGCATTGATGCAATCTGACGAGTGCAGGATCGATGAGACCCGGCGCACCCAATGGGTTGTCGACTCACCCTCTTCTTGGACATAGGAGGCCAAATTCACAATTGACATAGGCTGCTTGCACGTATCTTTAAAATTATGGATAAACCGGGCTTTTAACTCGGCCCATGACCCAATGGAGTTGGCTGGCAGCCCTTTCAACCAAGTATGGGCCGTTCCTTCCAACATCATGGTAAAGTACTTAGCACATGCAGCATCGTCAACATCCAACAGCTCCATCGCCATCTCATAACTCTCGACCCACGCTTCAGGGGGTAAGTCAGCTGTGTAGTTGGGCACCTTACGAGGACCCTTGAAATCTTTGGGCAAACATACGTTACGCAGAGCCGACACTAAACATGGCACTCCCAAGGTTCTGGAGGTCACACCTATATCCACCGAAGTTGTCAGATAAACCGAAGGATGCTGTTGAGCCGCTTGCAGAGCCGCCAACTTAACCTCTCGACGTGCTCTGCCCTGGTCCACCAAATCCTGAGCACCATCACGCGCCGGGTCATGTTCACGAGGCTGGTTGCGGCGCCTGTCACTGCTTGAAATGGCCGGCGAGTTAATGTGTCTGCTATAACTCCAGCTTGGGCGAGGGGTTGAATGAATCCTCTCACAACTATAAGAATAAGCCTCCTGTTGTACCAATGCTATCTGAAGAAGCTCTCTAGCCCTTCGCGTTTCAACCGTAGCTGGAGACTCGCCTTCAACTAGGAGAGCCGCCAATCGGGTCGTCGCAGCGATCATAATATCCAAAGGGTTAGAATAATGACCCGGTGGCGTCGGCACATATTGTGGTGGGATATTATTCAGACGAGGCGGATCCGTTGTGTGTGGCTGAGCTGTCGCTCCAGTCCTAGGCATGGCTACCACCCAGTTTACCTCTGGCGGGCCACTGGTCCCTGCACCAGGTGTGTTGAAGAAGTTCCTCACCTCGTAAACCGGAGGCAGACGACTCCGGTGCCTTCTCCTCATGACTTCATTTGAAGAGTTCTGATCCAAGGAGAGCTCGAAGGAATCAATCTGGATCCGTTGTGCCCAAGCATCCAGAGCGGCTCGCTCGGCCAACATCCTTGCGTCCTCAGCCGCCAGATCTTCCTTGGCTTGGGCTATCTCATCTCGCAGTTTTGCAACTTCCGCGTTATGCTAAGCTTGATGTGCCGGATTAACCTCTGCTGTCAACAATGTTGTCAAAGTGTCAAATAAGTCGGACAAGACCTGAGCCGGCGGGCGCACAGGGCCTCCTGCCCCGGCCACCATTGCCGTTGCTGATCCGAAAATCATTGCTGCTGCAGTCGTAGAGTTCTGCCCTGGCTGTGTACCGGCCATGAAAATCGCGACTCGGTTCAGCGGCTCGTAAGGGTCCGGAATACTATCGCCATCAGAACAACCCCCAAGCCTGCCATCTTGCAGTTGATACAATGAAGTCGTCTCGCCTGTGGACGAATCACCATCCGAATAGATGAA
The DNA here is from genome assembly GCA_021605145.1 of Aegilops bicornis. Lineage (NCBI taxonomy): Eukaryota > Viridiplantae > Streptophyta > Magnoliopsida > Poales > Poaceae > Aegilops > Aegilops bicornis. The sequence continues at coordinate 282,217,323 of CM038674.1, read as the reverse complement.
CGTGTCACCACCAGACATAGATCCTTCAAATTTTGCCCCATGGATGAATCCAACGAAGGCGCGCTTCATGGCGGGTTGGACCCGAGCGGGTCGTGCACACTGAGCCGTCTCGATGATGTCGATGCAGATGTCCGGCTCAGGTCCCGGTTCGCCGATCTTGCCGATGAAGATGTGGATTCCGCCAAAGGGGACCCGGTACCCGTACTCGATTGATCCGGCCTCAGGACCCCAGCCTGCGTCGTCGATGTAGAGCTTTCCGCGGCGACTCTTGGTCATCCGGCCCATGGTGTATCACTTGATCCCTTCGAAGTTGCCCTTCAAGAACTCAAAACCATCGTGCGATAGCCCCACGGTGGGCGCCAACTGTCGTGGAATTGTCACGACAGATGTCCTAGCTAAAGGACTTAGTCATGGAGCCATCGCAACAGGGTTAGCTTAAAGGGGTTAAATGGGACAAAGGACACAAGGAGTTTATACTGGTTCGGCCCCTTGCGGTGAAGGTAAAGACCTAATCCTGTTTGAGGTGGTACTGCTTATGTATCGATTACCAGGGAGTGAATATGCTTGACCTAGCTTTCGATCTGTTGTCTCTTGCCCTAACTCGCCGCCGGGTCATCCCTTTATATACACCGGTCGATGCCCAGTGGCTTACGGAGTCCCGACCGGCTCATAAACAACGTGTCCGGCTCGGTGACTAACTGTACATGCCTTATAATATAAGTCATACACATATGGCTGTTTACACTTGTTTGGGCCTTAAGTCACCTTTGGGCTTCAGGCCTTCGATGAGTCTGCGTAGTGAACTATCGTCTTAAGCATCTTCATGGGCTTTGTCTTGATGAACCTCCAGGGGCTTAACCCGGCCCCTCCTAGGCGAGTTAATCCAATAGTTATATCCCCAACATACCCTACCCCTATGAGCACCTCCGAGAAACTGAGCTGGCACATTATCTTAGATTGATGAAGTCGCCACAGACGCCTTTGTAGTCGACAAGAATGTTTCCTCCCACTGAATGCATATTGCTGGAAGGTCTGAAATAAATCTAGGAAAATACGAGCATTAATGTCAAAGTCTAAGAGCATCTCTAATAGATGATGCAAATTTGGAGATGAAAACTAGGTGAGGAAGTGCAATTTACATCTCCAAAAAAGGGGGAACTCCAGCAAATGTATATTGGTGATGTAAAAGTGCAACTCTAATAGATGATGCAAAGTGGAGATGTGAAATCGGCCGATGGCCGCGCGGCTGACTGTACAACCACATTTGAACATTCAAATAGTAATAAATTTAAGATTTCTACCAACAAAAGTGCATTATATCAATCAAAGTTTGAAATCCTACAACTAAAAGTGCATTGCCTCAAACAAAGTTCTTGGTCCAACAAATTAAAGTGAGATTGTGGACGGTGATATGATCATCATCAATGATTTTGAAAGTGCAACTAATCTTCGGGTGGTTTTGGTAATTCATAAGAACATATATATCATTGAACTAATGTCCATTCAAGTTAAAGATTTCAGGATGTTCAAGGATTGTCATGGCAAGGACTAGTGATTGTGGACCCCTCAAAATGATAAGGACATGGATTGGCAAAAGCTCAAGACTCTACATTTTTGGTTAAGTGATTGAAGATCACATTGAGTCTATAGAAAAGCCAATACTATTAAAAGGGGATGATGTTTTGATTATGATCTATTTGCTCAAGTGCTTAGTGATATTGCTCCAAAACCCTCAACCACCTTCTCGATCCAAATATGTCAAGAACCCTACATTCCATCTCGGCCCCATCAAAATTTCCCTATCCGGAGCCACCGAGTTCATATGGACATAGCCACAACCAAACCCTAACAAATCGGATCCACCGATATGGTTCTTGGTCCCACCGGTTTTGCCTGCCCAACCTTCTATATCCAGTTGCAATTATTTTGGTCTCACCGTGATTTGAAATCGGTCCCAGCGAGATGCTTGACAAACCTTTTGTAACCTTGTTACAATTATTTCGGTCCCACTGATATTACAATCAGTCCCATCGAGACATCGTGCCAACCTTTTTGTTGCCTCATTTCTTCAGTTAGGTCCTACTGAGTCGATGCAATCGGTGCCACCAAAACGAGGCTTGCCCTAACCATTGCACATCGGTTCATCCGAGTTGTTCCAGTTGGTCCCATCGAGATTCCTAACGTTCATATCTTTTACACAGATCGGTGCCACCGAGATTTCTGATCGGTACCACCGAGTTGGGTCAAAAATGTGTAATGGTTGAATTTTGTGTGGAGGCTATTTATACCCCTCCAACCCTCTTACTCAGTAAGAGAGCCATCAGAACGTGCCTACACTTTCACTACTCATTTTCTGAGAGAGAACCACCTACTCATGTGTTGAGATCAAGAGATTCCATTCCTACCATTTGTACCTTGATTTCTAGCCTTCTCCAAGTTGCTTTCCACTCAAATCCTTCTTCCACCATAGCCATATCTATGAGAGAGAGTTGAGTGTTGGGGAGACTATCATTTGAAGCACAATAGCAATGAGTTCATCATCAACACACCATCTATTACCTTTTGGAGAGTGTTGTCTCCTAGATTGGTTAGGTGTCACTTGGGAGCCTCCGACATGATGTGGAGTTGAATCAAGAAGTTTTGAAGGGCAAGGAGGTTGCCTACTTCGTGAGGATCTAGCCAAGTGAGGCAAGTCCTTCGTGGACGATGGCCATGGTGGGATAGACAATGTTGCTTCTCCGTGGAACCTTCATCGGTGGAGCCCTCCATGGACTCGTGCAGCCGTTACCTTTTGTGGGTTGAAGTCTCAATCAACGTGGACGTACGATAGCACCACCTATTGGAACCACATCAAAAATCACCGTGTCCCCATTGCGTTTGCTTTCTCCAAACCCTTCCCTTTACTTACATGTGCAATGTCTTACTTTCTGCTGCTAGACTCTTAGAATTGCATGTGTAGGGTGTTGCTTGAATTTTCATAATTGCTAAAATCTGCCTACAACTAAATTTGGGAAAAGGTTAGGTTTTATTTGGTCAAGTAGTCTAATCACCCCACCTCTAGACATACTTTCGATCCTACAAGTGGTATCAAATCTTTGGTCTCCGTAAGCCTTGGTTTCCATTGCTTTGGTTACCATAGCCTTGGTTTCACAACGTAGGGGAGTATGGCGTCTAGTGAGGGTAATTATCACCGTAGAGGTCCATATTTTAATGGTACAATTTTTGCTAGTTGGAAGCATAAAATGAAAATGCCTATTCTTGCTCATAACCCCACCATTTGGGTTATTGTTCATTGGCTTGCAAGGTGAATTCTTTGAGGATGGTAGAGAACCGGATTGTGAAGCGACTGCGAAAGAATTGAAGTTGTTGCAATACAATGCTCAAGCTTGTGACATTCACTTCAATGGTTTGTGCCCTAAGGAATTCAACAAAATCAGCCGCCTTGAGAATGCAAAGAAAATTTGGGATACTTTGGTTGATATGTACGAAGGTACCGAGTCCGTCAAGGAATCCAAGTCGGATGTGCTTCAGAGTCAACTTGAAAAATTCAAGATGAAGGATGGTGAAGGAGTTGCTGAAATATACTCTAGGCTTGCTCTCATCACAAATGAGATTGCCGGCTTAGGAAGTGAAGAAATGACTGACAAGTTCATCATCACGAAGATCCTAAGAGCATTGGATGGAAAATATGATACCGTGTGCACATTGATCCAAATGATGCCAAATTACAAAGATCTCAAGCCAACGGAAGTCATTGGAAGAATTGTTGCTCATGAGATGTCACTCAAGGATAAGGAGGAACTTCACAACAAGTCAAGTGGTGCATACAAAGCTTCAAGTGATGCTCCTACAATATCAAGTGACAAGCTAGTCTCCAGTGAGGAATTGAGTCTAATGGTGAAAAACTTCAATAAGTTCTACAAGAGTAGAAGCAAAGATAGAAGCTCCAAGTCATGGTCCTACAATGAGAAAAGATCTTCTAGTCATGATCGTAGTTGCTACAATTGTGAAAGACCTGGACACTACATTAATGAGTGTACGACACCTTACAAGAAAAGAGAAGACTCACCTAAAAGGAGGAGTATAAGAGATGAATCACCTCATAGAGACAGAAGGAGTAGAGATGATCGTTATGAACGAAGACCCTCTCGAAGAAGCAAGGATTCGGAAAGGAAAGACAAGTCATCAAAGAGCAACGCAACACGAGGACATCAAGCTCATGTTGGTGAATGGGTTTCCGACTCCGACTCCGACACTCACTACGAGATAAACTATCACTCCGACTCCGACTATACTCAAGATGAAGGTGTTGTCGGTCTTGCACTAGTGTCATCCAACTCCCACGACATATTTGATTCACCAAATGAAGGAATTGGAAGATGTTCATGGCTAAAGGTGTCGACGTTCTGGGAACCCGGGGTCCCCAGACTTGCCTGCCTGCAGCCCACGGCGTGGCTCTGCGAGCGGGCCCGTATGGCCCATCTTCACCAACAAGCACTCAAGACCCTCGCGAGGGGCCAGGCCTCACGAGGCGGGCGACACAAGACCCCTTCGGGAGCGGCCTCATCAGGTTGGCTCGTGAGGGGCAGAGAGATCAAGGCAAAGCAAACCTCACGAGGTTCTCGTGACGTGAGCCATGACGATCAAGATCAGGCGGTGATACGTCTCCGTCGTGTCTACTTTTCCAAACACTTTTGCCCTTGTTTTGGACTCTAACTTGCCTGGTTTGAATGGAACTAACCCGGACTGACGCTGTTTTCAGCAGAATTGCTATGATGTTATTTATGTGCAGAAACAAAAGTTCTCGGAATGACCTGAAACTTCACGGAACAACTTTTCGGAAATAATAAAAAATCGTTGCAAAAGATGAAGGCCAGGGGGCCCACCACCTGTCCATGAGGGTGGGGGGCACGCCCCCTACCTCGTGGGCCCCCTGGAGCTCCTCCGACGCCAACTCCAACTCTATATATTTGCTTTCGGAGAGAAAAAATTGAGGTGAAGAAATCATCGCGTTTTACGATACGGAGCTGCCGCCAAGCCCTAAAACCTCTCGGGAGGGCTGATCTGGAGTCCGTTCGGGGCTCCGGAGAGGGGGATTCGTTGCCCTTGTCATCATCAACCATCCTCCATCACCAATTTCATGATGCTCACCGCCGTGCGTGAGTAATTCCATCGTAGGCTTGCTGGACGGTGATGGGTTGGATGAGATCTATCATGTAATCGAGTTAGTTTTGTTAGGGTTTGATCCGTAGTATCCACTATGTTCTGAGATTGACGTTGCTATGACTTTTCTACGCTTAATGCTTGTCACTAGGACCAGAGTGCCATGATTTCAGATCTGAACCTATTATGTTTTTATGAATATATGTGTGTTCTTGATCCTATCTTGCAAGTCTATAGTCCCCTATACTTGTGGGTTATCAAGACTAATTTCTGGCGCCGTTGCCGGGGAGCATAGCTCTATTCTTTGAGTCACTTGGGATTTATATCTGCTGGTCACTATGAAGAACTTGAAAGACGCTAAGACAACAATTTATCCCTCAACTACGAGGGGAGGTAAGGAACTGCCATCTAGCTCTGCACTTGATTCACCTTCTGTTTTGAGTAAGCTTGCGACACGTAAACCTGCTTCTGCTATTCGTTCCGATATGTCGCATGTTATTGATGATGCCACTTCTGCTATGCATGATACTTATGATGAAACTACTTCTATTCTTGATACTACTGTGGCCCTTAGTGAATTTCTTGATGAACAAATTTCTAGGGCTAGAGAGAAAGAAATTATTGAAACTGATTATGTTGATGAAATTGATGATGAGAACATGCCTGTTATTCCTAAAGGTTATATTTTTGACAAAGAAGCTTCTGCTGCTATTTTAGCTTGCAAAGATAACGATGAGCTTAGAAGGTTATTAGCTAAATGGAATAAGCAATCTCTTAATGATAGAATGAGGCCCGACCCTGTTTTTGCTACTTCACCTATCTGTGTTGTCGATAAGGATTATGAATTCTCTGTTGATCCTGATATAATTACTTTGGTTGAATCTGATCCTTTTCATGGCTATGAATCTAAAACTGTTGTGGCACATCTTACTAAATTAAATGATATAGCCACCCTGTTCACTAATGATGAGAGATCTCGCTACTTTTATATCCTTAAAATATTTCCGTCTCATTAAAGGGTGATGCTAAGATATGGTTTAATTCTCTTGATCCTGGTTGTAAATATTTCCGTCTCATTAAAGGGTGATGCTAAGATATGGTTTAATTCTCTTGATCCTGGTTGTGTGTGTAGTCCCCAGGATATGATTTATTACTTCTCTGCTAAATATTTCCCCGCTCATAAGAAACAAGCTGCTTTGAGGGAAATATACAACTTTGTGCAAATTGAAGAAGAGAGTCTCCCACAAGCTTGGGGGAGGCTTCTCAAGTTACTTAATGCTTTGCCTGATCATCCTCTTAAGAAAAATGAAATACTTGATATCTTTTATAATGGACTAACTGATGCTTCCAGAGATTACCTGGATAGTTGTGCTGGTTCTGTTTTTAGGGAAAGAACACCGAATGAAGCTGAAATTATATTGAATAATATGTTGACAAATGAAAATAATTGGGCACTTCCTGAGCCAGCCCTGAGCCAATTCCTGAGCCTATTCCTAAACCAACTGCGAAGAAGAGAGGTGTTCTATTTCTCAGTCCCGAAGATATGCAAGAGGCAAAGAAATCAATGAAAGAAAAAGGTATTAAAGCTGAAGATGTTAAGAATTTACCTCCTATTGAAGAAATACATGGTCTTAACTTACCGCCTGTTGAAGAAACATATGATCATAATCCATTACCTATTGAAGAACCTCCAGGTCTTGATAACCCGACACAGGTAGTAAATGTAAATTCTCTCTATAGATTTGATGAAGGTGATATTCCTCACTATAAGTCTGCTAGGCAATGCTTAGAAGAGATTTATAATTTTATTGTCAAACAAGAAAATTTCAATGCTTATTTTGGTAGACAATTAAAACAAAATACTTATATGATTAAACACTTGGGTGATTATATGGCTGATGTTAGAGGTGAACTTAAACTTGTTAGCAAACATGCCTCTATGGTTACCACTCAAGTAGAACAAGTACTTAAGGCTCAAAATGATTTGCTCAATGAAATGAATAGTAAGAAAAATGATTATGCTGTTAGAGTGGCTACTAGAACTGGTAGAATGACTCAGGAACCTTTGTATCCTGAAGGCCACCCTAAGAGAATTGAGCAAGATTCTCAGAGAAATAATATTGATGCACCTAGTTCTTCTAAAAGGAAGAAAAAGAAAAATGATAGGACCTTGCAAACTTCTAGTGAACCTATTGCTGAACCACCTGATAATCCAATTGATATATCTATGTCTGATGTTGAAACACAATCTGGTAATGAACATGAACCTAATGAAAATGTTAATGATGATGTTCATGATGATGCTCAACCTAGTATTGATAATGATGTAGAAATTGAACCTGCCGTTGATCTTGATAATCCAAAATCAAAGAATCAACATTATGATAAGAGAGACTTTGTTGCTAGGAAACATGTAAAGAAAGGAACCTTGGGTTCAGAAACCCATGCTTTTCCTCCCAAACCATCCAAGAAAAAGGATGATGGGGATTTTGAGCACTTTGCTGAAATGATTAGACCTATCTTTTTTTTTGCGTGTCACGATTAACTGATATGCTCAAAATGAATCCTTATGCTAAGTATATGAAAGATATTGTTACAAATAAGAGAAATATACCGGAAGCAGAAATTTCCACCATGCTTACTAATTATACTTTTAAGGGTGGAATACCAAAGAAACTTGGAGATCCAGGAGTACCTACTATACCATGCTCCATTAAAAGAAACTATGTTAAAACTGCTTTATGTGATCTTGGAGCCGGTGTTAGTGTTATGCCTCTCTCTTTATATCGTAGACTTGATTTGAATAAGTTGACACCTACTAAAATATCTTTGCAAATGGCTGATAAATCAACTACTATACCTGTCGGTATTTGTGAGGATGTGCCTATTGTGGTTGCAAACGTTACTATTTTAACGGACTTTGTTATTCTTGATATTCCCAAGGACGATAGTATGTCTATTATTCTTGGAAGACCTTTTTTGAATACTGCAGGGGCTGTTATTGATTGCAACAAAGGCAATGTCACTTTTCATGTTAATGGCAATGAGCATACGGTACACTTTCCGAGGAAACAACCTCAAGTTCATAGTATCACCTCTATTGGAATAATTCCATCGATTATTTTTGGAAGTTTTTAATTTCTTCTTCCTACTGTCAAGAAGATTATTCTTATTATTGGGGATGTGCATATCCCCGTTGAGGTAACATAGTGTTATTCGAAATTTCTCCGGTTCCATGTTATTCGGAATGAGTTTGTTAACAAGACCTGATCAACCTTGTTAGTGGATTCCTTTTGATGAGCATGAGATGGATGAAACTAGAAGGCACAACATTCTGTACCCTATTTCTACTTTCTGTTAGTTAGTTGAAATAAAGTAAAAATAGTATTTTTCTGTCTGTTTCCTGATTTATCCGTGCAATATAAAAATACCCCGAAAATAGAAGTCCTCCAAATGCCATGCCAATTTAATATGATTTTTTCTAGAATATTTGAGGATTTATGGTACTGAAAACACCGCGGGGGGAGCTGCCACCTGGCCACGAGGGTGGAGGGCGTGCCCTATCCCCCAGGGCGCACCCCCTGCCTCGTGGGCCCACGGTGGCCCTCCTCCACTTATTCCTGCACCCATCCACTTCTTCTTCTCCCACAAACACGAATATCTAGCTCAAGCACGAGTTCTAGCTCACTTTGCTGCGATTTTCGATCTCCTTGCTCAAAGCACCTCTCACAAAACTGCTTGGGGGATTGTTCCTTGGTATGTGAATCCTCCATTGGTCCAATTAGTTTTTGTTCTAGTGCTTTATTCTTTGCAAATTTGTGCTGCATAGGTGACCATGTTCTTGAGCTTGCATGCTAAATTTATATGGTTCCAAGTAGTTCTAATGCTTAATATAGGCTCTAGGAACTTGTAGGAGTAGTTGCTATCAATTTTATTGAGCTTGGTTCACTTTTTTTGAAGTTACTAAAAATTTCAGAAATTTTTCAGAGAAAGAAATATGCTTAGGAAAATGTTCCAAGGTGGTTCTTCAAGGAAGCAAGGACCCAGGCTTGCAATACGTGATGCTGACGAGGAACCACCAAGAGACGCCCCAGTGCGGCCCTGTGAGTGGCCTTCAGAAAATTTTATGGATCGAGCGGGAATCAAAGAGGAATTTAAGGCATATTTGCGTAACGCCGATCTTGTGAGCTTTGAGGCAAACAAATGCCCTTAGTACCATCAACTCACGAGCTCATTTGTGAGGAGGTTTGAATTTTCATCTTCACGTAATTATCCAATGGTCATGTTTGATCTTTATGAAAAATCTTATACCATGGACTTGGAGGATTTTACTTCTGCTTGCAAACTTCCACAATGGGGTAGTGTTAGTGATCCCCGTAAATCTGAATTTAGAAACTTTCTTGCTGGTATAACCGTAGGGGAATCTAGAGATATAGCACAAGCTACCATAGGGAGCATTCATTTTCCTGCTATACATTATTTTGCTCTCTTCATAGGTAGGTGCATAAATGCTAAAGATGAAGCATGTCATATGTGTGTGCCTCGACCTCGGTATTCTTAGGAGTCTTTGTGTTAGGAGACCAATCTTATAATTTAGGAGCCATTGTTGCACGTAGGTTGCATCATAATAGATTTAATGGAGATTTCTTTGGAGGAATTTATGCAACCTGCTTAGCTGATTATCTTGATGTGGACATTCGCGAGGATGATATGGAGTTGCCTCATACTTACTTAGACTATAATTCTATGGTCCACCGTCAGTTTGTCGAGAGGAATGAATCACCTCTCCATTATCGACTAGTCTTTGACAAATGGCGTGTTGTCCGTATTACTCTCCCTGCTCCTGCCTTCTCTGATTACCAGGCAAAAGGAAGATATGTTATTACCAGAGAGGAGGTAGATGAGTACGAGAGGAAGGCGGAGGCAGCCCGCCGCCACGCTGCAGCTCAGGAGGCGATAGCCACTGCATCACAAGATGCGACCCAGCTACACCTACGGGTATCCGCCAGGCCATCCCTGGCAATGAACCAACTTAGGCCAAAAGCCTAAGCTTGGGGGAGTACGCATTTCCCACCGACATTACATTTATGTTTACACACACCCATTGCTAGATGTCGGTGCTCATACTCTTTACTGTCATATCCATGCTAGATTATTTTCTTTTTCCTGCTTTCTTCTTGTGTGTTTGTTAAACCTTAAGAAAAACAAAAAAAATTAGTAGTAGTTTACCTCTCTTGCTGTAGTAGTAATAATTAAAAAGAAAACCCAAAAAGATTTCCCGTTCTTCTTTTTGCTTGTTGGGAGCTTTCCAGTGTAAATAGTTTTATTTATTTTCTTTTCTTTTCTTTTATTTGGGGGTCGATAGGAGAAGACCATGATTAAATTGTTGAAGTGGCTCTTATATGAATTATTGTTGATTTAACCAAGAGCCCATATTGCCTTGTCTTCTCCTTCTTATTGAATGCTCACAGATTCCAGCTTAGTCCAATGCACGTGCACTCTTATTATTATCACACCGTTCGGACATGCAAGTGAAAGGCAATTATGATGATATATGATGGACTGACTGAGATGAGAAAAGCTGGTATGAACTCGACCTCTCTTGTTTTATTAAATATGATGAGTTCATCGTTCCTGATTCAAATTTTATTATGGATAAACATGTTTGCAATGACAATTAGAGATCATAGTTGCTTGTGCCATGCTTAATTAGCTATGAGTTATAATGGTTTACCTTGCGTGCCAACATGCTATTAAAATGGTTGTGATGCGGTATGATGGGGTGGTATCCTCCTTTGAATGATTTAAGTGACTTGACTTGGCACATGTTCACACATGTAGTTGAAACAAATCAACATAGCCTTCATGATATTTATGTTCATGGTGGATTATATCCTACTCATGCTTGCATCCAATGTTTATTAATTTTAATGCATGTTCATGACTGTTGTCGCTAGTTGGTCGCTTCCCAGTCTTTTGCTAGCCTTCACTTGTACTAAGCGGGAATACTGCTTGTGCATCCAATCCCTTAAACCCCAAAGTTATTCCATATGAGTCCACCATACCCTCCTATATGCGGTATCTACCTGCCGTTCCAAGTAAATTTGTATGTGCCAAACTCTAAACCTTCAAATAAACATTCTATTTTGTATGCTCGCATAGCTCATGTATCAACTAGGGCTGCCCTTATCTTCCAAGTTAGGCGGGTTATTCTCAAGAGGAGTGGACTTCGCTCCTCACTCACAAGAAAATGGCTGGTCATCGGGATGCCCAGTCCCATGCTTTATGCAAACTAAATCAAAATAATTGCAAACAAAACTCCCCCTGTGACTGTTGCTACTTGGAGACACTCGTTGTTCCGAGCAAGTCATGGATTGATGCTTGTTGGTGGAGGGGGAGTATAAACTTTACCATTCTGTTTGGGAACCGCCTATAATGTGTGTAGCATGGAAGATATCGCCATCTCTTAGTTGTTATGTTGACAATGAAAGTATGCCTCTCAAAATATTATTTATCTCTATTTCAAAACCGAGCTCTGGCACCTCTACAAATCCCTGCTTCCCTCTGCGAAGGGCCTATCTATTTACTTTTATGTTGAGTCATCACCCTCTTATTAAAAAGCACTAGCTAGAGAGCGCAACTATCATTTGCATCCATTACTATTAATTTATATTGGGTATGACTATGATTGGATCTCTTTTACCATGAATTACAATGTCTAGTCAGTCCTTGATCTTTAAAGGTGCTCTGCATTTATGTTTTGCGATCTCAGAAAGGGCTAGCGAGATACCATCTTGTTATATCATATTATGATTGTTTTGAGAAAGTGTTGTCATCCGAGATTTATTATTATCGCTCGCTAGTTGATTATGCCATTGATATGAGTAAACATGAGACCCGAGAATTATTGCAAATATGGTTAGTTATAATCTTTGCTGAAAACTTGAATGCTGGCTTTACATATTTACAACAACAAGAGCAAACAGAGTTTGTAAAAGTTTTTCTTTATCACTTTCAGTTTGTCAACTGAATTGCTTGAGGACAAGCAAGGGTTTAAGCTTCGGGGAGTTGATATGTCTCCGTCGTATCTACTTTTCCAAACATTTTTGCCCTTGTTTTGGACTCTAACTTGCATGATTTGAATGGAACTAACCCGGACTGACGCTGTTTTCAGCAGAATTGCTATGATGTTATTTATGTGCAGAAACAAAAGTTCTCGGAATGACCTGAAACTTCACGGAACAACTTTTCAGAAATAATAAAAAATTGTTGCAAAAGATGAAGGCCAGGGGGCCCACCACCTGTCCACGAGGGTGGGGGGCGCGCCCCCTACCTTGTGGGCCCCCTGGAGCTCCTCCAACGCCAACTCCAACTCTATATATTTGCTTTCGAAGAGAAAAAAATCAAGGAGAAGAAATCATCACGTTTTACGATACGGAGCCGCCGCCAAGCCCTAAAACCTCTCGGGAGGGCTGATCTAGAGTCCGTTCGGGGCTCAGGAGAGGGGGATTCGTTGTCGTCGTCATCATCAACCATCCTCCATCACCAATTTCAGGATGCTCACCGCCGTGCGTGAGTAATTCCATCGTAGGCTTGCTGGACGGTGATGGGTTGGATGATATCTATCATGTAATCGAGTTAGTTTTGTTTGGGTTTGATCCCTAGTATCCACTATGTTCTGAGATTGATGTTGCTATGACTTTGCTATGCTTAATGCTTGTCACTAGGGCCCGAGTGCCATGATTTCAGATCTGAACCTATTATGTTTTCTTGAATATATATGTGTTCTTGATCCTATCTTGCAAGTCTATAGTCCCCTACACTTGTGGGTTATCAGGCGAGCGCCAGCGCGCGCAGTGTCCTGGTTTCCCCTTTGGTGCTAAGGAAGCGAGCGCATGCGCGGAGTACCGAGGCGTCAAGAAAAGGTTTCCATGTCAGTGCAACGAGATCAAGACCAGAAGGACGGCAAGACGGAGGTCACCATGAGCCCAAGGCGGCATCACCACCAGGGCCTTTTGCAGGCGAAGACTGCTTTTGTCAGGATAAGCTGTACTAGCTGTCCCCTTTCGAATTGGCCGTTGTTGGCTTCCTTCCCGCTCAATATTTGGGAAGAGGACCAGGGCCTCTATAAATAGGGCTAGCCACCATAGTAGGAGGCAACTTAACAAGTCTCGAACTTAACTAGTCTCGAACTGAGCTAGTCTCAAACTTAGCTAGTCTCGAACTCATTCAGTTCATCCACACACCCACCAAACACAAGAACACCTCGCCTCAGGAGGCTGTTCTTCCCCTTGTACTTTACATCCTCAGCCCAAGAGGCAATCCACCACCACCACACTGGTGTAGGGTATTACACCACAACGGTGGCCCGAACCAGTATAAATCTTGTGTCCTTTGTGTTGCGAGTTCGTCGAGTTAGCCCTTGAGATCTTAGCGAAGCTAGGATGTGGATCGGTAGGGGGACATCTTCATGCGCACCCCAGTGTTCGAACCTTGAGGGTTTTGCCGAAACCTGAGATCTGATATTTGGCGCGCCAGGTAGGGGTGCGCCGAAGCTTCCCTTCCGTCGCTCCGCGTCCCGTTGCTTCATCGTCTCCATGGCGACGACGCCGCGCCATACCGAAGCGCCGGGCTGCTCTCCCCGCCCGCGTTGCTCAGACGGCTCCCGTCGGTGGTCCACCCCGTCGTTCTCCATCGCCAGCCGCCAACACCGCCACCGGCCCGGCGGGGAATGAGCAGCAAGCATCCTCGCTGCACCCCTCGGTGTGGCGGGACGGCTGCACCGCCACTCCATCGCTGACCCCGGCCGGTTCGTCATCCCACGCTCATCACGCTCCCGTGGACGCGCAGGCTGCTCTGTGCATGGCACGCGAGCTCCTGCGCCACCGCCCCGTCGACGACCTGTACGAGGACTGGCTCGACCGCATCGCCGAACTTGTCAGCGCCGCAGGGGGCACCCCAGCACCGTCCCTCTCGCTGCCTCGCCCTCCGCCATCCGCGGGCGGCGTGGCCCATTGAGCGCCTCCACCACCTCTGCCCCAAGATGGAGTCTTGGCGCCAAGGCGCGTGGCCCCACGGCGCGACCTGCCGCGTCCGGCGCGCGCAAGAAGAAAGAAGCTGCCAAGAAGTCCCTCGGCCACGAGAAAACACCCCCGCGCTCCCTGCGCCACCACGGCAACACCGCGTGCCGCCTGCGGAGGCGGTGCACGGACCCCATCCAGGACAAGTTCTCCACCAGCACAGAGCCCCGGTGACCACGGCAGGCTGCCGCGCCTTCACCCCTGAGCTGCGTAGCAACGCCTGGCCGGGCAAGTTCAAGTCGGATCTGCCTCCTTGCTATGACGGCACCCCCGACCCCGCGGAGTTCCTGCAGCTCTATGAGCTGAGCATCGAGGCGGGCAATGGCGAAGAGAAAATCATGGCAAACTGGTTCCCCATGTCTCTCAAGCATGGTGCCTGCTCCTGGCTCCTGAACCTTCCTCCAGGCTCGATCTCCTCTTGGAATGAGATGTGCGACCGTTTCGTTGCCAACTTCCAAGGCACTCGCAACCGCCCACCGGCCGCGGTTGACCTACACCGCATCAAGAAACAACCAGGAGAGACCCTCCAGAAGTACATCCAGCGCTTCAACAACATTCGCCTCAAGATCCCCAAGGTGACGGACGAGGCAATCATCTCCGCGTTCTCTGATGGCGTCTGCGACGTCAAGATGAAGGAGGAGCTCGCCATCCACGAGGAGCTGTGCACGTCTTTGGAGCTGTTCAACCTGGCGACCAAGCGCGCAAGAGCTGAGGAGGGGCACCTCTCCCTCCTCGAGCTCCTGGCTGTGGACCCGGAGGAGAAGAAAGCCAAGGTCAAAGACGTGAAGCGCAAGGGAGGAGGCGTGCTCGCGGCGGAGCCGGACACAAAGCGCGGCAGAGACCAGCCCGAGTCATCCAAGAGCAGTCGACCGTTCTGCGCCTTCCATAACATGCATAGCCACAACACCAGCGACTGTTAAGAGCTCAGAGCCATTCGAGAAGGACGCTTCGGTCGACGCCACGAGCGCAATGACCGGGCCTACGGCTGAGGAGGAGGACGTGGCGGCGGGCACTGGGATGACCGTGGCCTGCGACAGGAGTGGCCCGACCGGCCTCGTGAGGACCGCTGGCAGGATCAGCCTCGCGAGGGCGCCTGGAGGATTTAGCCTCGTGAGGATCGTCCTTAAGGAAACGTCGGTCTTCCTCCACTGCCGCCACCACCGAGAAGATTCGACGACAACCATCAAGACGAGGGGGCTGGGGGCTTCCAGGAGCCGCGCGCCATCGCCTGCATCTTGGGCGGAGCTCAAGCCCCAGCCTCACAACGTATCTTCAAACAATTTGCCCGTGAAGTGAATGCAGTCCTCCCCAAGCTCGAGGCCGCGCACCCGCTCAGATGGTCCAAGTGCGCCATCACGTTCAGCTCGGCAGATCAGCTCAAGTGCGCGGCTACCGCTGGCGCCCTCCCGATGCTTTTTTCACCAGTCATCAACAACGTGCAAGTCACCAAGACCCTCATCGATGGCGGCACAGGGCTCAACGTCTTGTCTGTCGACACGTTCGACAACCTCCAAGTGCCGTACGATCAACTTCATCCCACCAAGCCTTTCTCAGGAGTGACCGATGGCTCCACTACCCCCATCGGGCAGATCCGCCTTCCCGTCACCTTCGGACATTGCGACAACTACTGTACTGAGCTCATCGACTTTGACGTCGCCCACATCCGCCTGCCATATAATTGATCCTCGGGTACCCAGCCTTGGCCAAGTTCATGGCGGTGACCCATCACAGCTACAATGTCCTCAAGATGCCAGGAAGTGGCGGGATCATCACAGTCCCGTGCGAAGAAAGAGACGCGGTGTGCTCCCTCGAGCGTGCCTTCCAAGTTGCAGCAATCGATGACCCCGACAGCAAGGGCGAGGGCCCTCCTGAGGCCACCCCCAAGAAGAAGAAGCAGCTGCTCTGCGCAGGGCCTCAGGCAAGCGGCACCACATCTGGATCGGCACCCGCACCTGGGGCGCCTCCCTCCATCGCATAGGAAAGCACGCCCAGTGCCCTCCTCGGGCTGGGCTCAGGGGCTTTCTTCTAGAGGGCCTCAGACCTTGCCAACATCATGAGGGAGGAGCTTGGGCACCACTTGGAGGTGTGCTTCACGACACGTTTCCCTTAGGAGAACACAGGGTGAGGAGCGCCCACCGCTCAGGAGTTCATCACCAAGACCACTCAGGAACTGCAAGACGCAAGGGCCATGCGCAGCGGCCGCCGCTCGCCAAGTGCAGCTCCCCATCCAGGCGAGGATGCCGGGCTGCGCATCTGCATCGACGTCCCAGGGCTCAACAGGGCCACATCTCAGGAGCTCTTCTGGCCTTCACGCGTGGGACGCTGCGAGGGCCCACCGCACAGCTACATTCGCATGCCCTTTGGCCTGCCGAGCGTGGCGTCCGCCTATCAGCGCAACTTGCGGCCCACCTTGGCGACTCAGGAGGCCAGGCACCACGCCGTCCTGACGGAGATGGAGACGGTCCTCAAGGAACCGCCTGGACCCCGAGAGCCTCCCGAGGCTCAGGGCCTCGGTGGCACGTGAGGAGCGACCCCTTCGCCGCGTACCTTCAGCTGCCCCAACATCCCTTCATCAACAGAACCAGGTGACATTTTCCAAGTTTATTTAGTCGGGCGCCCCGGCTGCATCATTCCCAAGCCACGTGGGTCCGTTCCTGTGGCATGTATCCCTTTTCATGTCTTTAGCTTACCTTGCTGGGGCACCCCTCGGGCTGCCTCATCCCCAAGCCGCTCGGGCCTGACCCAGTGGCATGTATCTTCCCAGCATTTACTTAAGCCAGAATGCTTTCCATGCTTAATCTACCTATGCCTATTACCTGCTCGATCGTCACCCACCATGGGAGCCGCGCGCTGGCCGTCTTTCTTTAGGATCCTTCACGTGAGTAGGTTAAGCATGGCGTCTGTGCTCGGGCATGTCCCTGCAGCATCGATAAATCCAGCGGCTGAGCTCTGTCCAGCGGGCCGGCCCCGTTCACGTCACCTCTTGGGGCCGTTGGTGCTTGGCCTTCTCATGCGATAACCTCAGGAGATTCGTTCGGCGCAGGTTGTGTGACCACCTTGCAGGACCAGCGCAGCGAACAAAAACCAAGACCAGGCGCAACCCGCCTTGAGGTAGGGCCTCGTGAGTCCCGCGCCGACTCACGAGTGCCCAGACACACCTCGTCTAGCCCTGTCGTGCAAGCCACGTGTCAGGGCGGGCTGTACACGCCCCGGGGGCTCTCCGCAGTAGGGAGTCCCCCTCCCACGCACCAGTGGAAGCACCATGCTCCGCGCTGGCCGTCGACACTGCCGAGGAGCGGCTATGCCCGTGCACAAGCGGAAGCACTACGCTCCGCGCTGGTGATAAACAACTGAGGGCGGCCTCACGGCCGTACCAACCTCAGGGAGCCCCAGAGCTCAGTGTCCGGCCTCACCGCAATGCCTCCCCTCAAGAGAGCCGCGCGAGAGGGCTAGGCACGGGGGCTGCGCTCGGGTCACGCCCAAGCGTACGCCACCCAAGCCAGGTCCCTCGGACCTAGTCGTCGCACGTCCCTCCCGAGCTAAGCCTCGGCGAGGGCAAATGTATGAAGGGTGTTTGCATGTCAAGGGGGACCCCTGAGCATCGCGACTCAGGATCCTAACTGGTCATGTAGCCCCTCACTCCTTGGGTCCGTCCTGGTCTCCGGTCGGCCCAACGGCGGTTGAGGTATGCGCGGGGCTGGGCTCCGCCGACGTAGAACACTAATCCCATCTCCGCCTCTCCTTACTATAAGATGTTTGCGTGTCAAGGGGTACTCCTGAGCATCGCGACTCAGGAGCCTAACTGGTCACGTAGTACCTCACTCCTTGGTTCCGTCCTGGTCTCCGGTCGGCCCAACGGCGGTTGAGGTGTGCGCGGGGCCGGGCTCTGCCGACGCAGAACATAAAGCAAATAGGAAGAAAATCACAAAATCTCAAAAAAATATCACAAGACATATTGTTCTCTCAAACGTCAAGCACAAGTCTAAACGCCTCCACGAGGCATGATGCATATTGCAGGAGTGAAACAGGGAAGCTGTCATGAGCAGGTCACCCCTGGACACTGTAAGCACTCACAGGAGGTGCTCCTCCCCTGGCGGCGTCGCCTTCGCCTACACCGTTAGCCGGATCCACAGGATCGGTGGCACCGCCGGACGAAGGCGCGAGAGCGAAGCCGCGGAACTTCTTCAGCAGGGCCTCCACCTGGCCCTTCACGGGTGCGGCAGCAGCCGCACAACGCTCCTCGTCCACAGGCTGCAGCAACTCGTCCAGGCAGGCAGTTGGATCATGAAGATGGAGGTGACTGAAGACACGCGTCAGTGTAGATGAGGAAAGAACGCGGGCTTCCACCTCGGCCATAGGACCGATGCCGCTCACAACCTCCTCAAGCGCGGCAACCAGGTAGGGAAGCAGCTGAGCAGGGCCATCCTCGTTAGTGGTCAACGGCTTCTCCAGGCCCTTCTCGTAAAGCGCTTTCAGCGCGACGCGGGACCTCTTCTCAAGAAGCGCGAAGGCCGCACGGTCCTCAGCCACGACCTTCGCCTTGGCGTAAAGATCGTCCTCCTTCGCCCCCACCTTCTGCTCCAGCTCCTCCAGCCGGCTGCATTCGGCGGCCTGCGCCTTCGCCAACTCCCCCAGCTCAGCGTCGCGGTTCTTGATGGCGTCCTCCCGGGCCCTCATCTCCTCCTCCTTCGTCTGGCAGCCACGAGCTTCTTCTGCGCACTCATCACGCAGACTCTTCAGCTCGTCCTCCAGCGCCCGGCAGCGGTCATGGGCGGCTTCGGCGTCCTTCAGCGCCACCTCGCGATCGGCCACAGCTTGAGCGGCGGCCCGCTTCTCCTTCTCGGAGGTCGTCGCGGCCTGGCTCAACGTTGCTCGGACCGCTGCGTCAGACTGAAGCCAGTCGGAGGCCAGCTCCAGGCGCCCGGCTACCAGGCGCGGATCCACGCCCAGGAGATCTTCCCGCAGCTGAGGCATCTTTGAAAGGGCACGCTCCAAGACAGCAGAGGAGGCCGTAGAACCTGGGAGTAATGGTGCAGCAGGAGGAGGAGGCAACGTCGTCACCAGGGATTGGGAGACCAAGGGCTCCTGAGCCTTCGGGACCTCAGCAGCTGAACCGGACATCGGTGCTTCCGGAGCCAGCGGGGCCTCGGTGGCTGACTCCTCCGGACGACGATCCTCCAGGCTTCGCGAGGGCGATAGGGCCGGAGAGGTTCGAGAGCTGTTGTTTCCTTTCTCCATGGAGGGGGGTGCGACCGCTACAGATGGTTCGGCCCTAGGCATGGGTGCTGCATCCTCCTTCCTCTTCTTCGCCAAAGGCGGTGGCCTGGTCAAACAAGGACGAACATCAGGAGGCACCAATATAAGCAAGAACGAGATGAAGCTCAAGCACTTACTGGTCCACAGCAGCGTAGTCCACCCTCCGCTTGGTGAGCTTGAAGCCTGAGAGCTTCGAGGCCTGAGGAGTGGGTGCGCAGACTGCGGGAGCAGAAAACAGCGCAGCAGAAGGGCCGGAAGCAGCTTCAGACGGCGTCAAGGTGGGAGTAACACCTCGAGAGACCAACGACGATCTGCCCCTCGTCGGGATAACGGGCAGCTCCCCCTCCTCCTGGCGGGTGCCGACCTCGTCATCGTCAGGAAAGGCGCGGAGGATGTCAGCTTTGCTCAAGGGGGAGGTCTCCCCCATCCCTTCGGGTGTCACCTCCGAGTCTTCCTCCTCCCCCTCTTCCTCTCAATGGGACTCATCAGAGGACAAATCCACCGGCTTCGGCGCCGCAGGGGCCCCGGTAGGCGCCGACGGCACCAGCCCGCGCCCGTCAAAAGTCGGCCTGGAAGCCACGACCTGCGCCCCATCCTCACGGCGAAACAAGGGGGTCAAGATGCTCGGGGGGTACTCTTGGTCGTCCCCAACCAGGAGGCGGAGAACTGCGGCCAGCTCCTCGCCGGACAAGGCCTTCGGGCTCAGGGCGAACCTTGTCCTCTTCGTCCCCAAGCTCCCACAAGGGGCACGTACGGGCTTGAAGCGGGGCCATGCGTAGCGTCAGGAATTCCCTCAGGAGCATGGCCCCTGTCACCTTCGCTGCCTTCACGTTGCCCGGCTTGAGGTCGGTCTTCATCTGCTCCAGCACTAACGACACCCGCTCGTCGGAGAGCTTCATGCGGGACCACCCCTTGTCGGACTAGGGCATCTCTGTCGGCAGCGTCAAGCACGGGTGGATGCATTTAGCATCCATCATGGCCCACTTGCTCCGAAAGCCTTCGGCTTTCTTCCCCGTCTTCGAGATCGAGTTGGCCTTGCCGTCCGCGATGAAGTTGGCACACCAGGAGGTGTGACCCACCTTGACGCGAAGGAAGAAGAAGTGGCGCAGAAGAGCCACAGACGGCATCACACCGAGGTACGCCTTGCAGTAGTAGGCGAAGATGGACAAGAGAAGGATAGAGTTGGGATGAAGATGTAGCGCTTGCAACCTGTAGTGGCCGAGGACCTCTAGAAGAAGTCAGAAAAAGGGGGAACTAGTCCTGTGGCGATGCTACTCGTGAAGAAGGGGAAGAAGGTGTTTCCTTCAGGCTCCGGCACGGCAGAGCCGACCCGGAGCTCACTATTCCCCCTCTCGTTGCTTTACCCCACCGTCAGCAAGCGCGTGGCGGCGAGGTTCTTCTCTGAGACATTGGGCGCATCGAGGGCTGGCTCGTACCAAGCCGGCGACGAGGCAGACTTGACCTTGCGCGGCGCCATTAGTCGCTGATGCGGGAGAAGATGGAAGCAGATCTGAGGATTTCGGAGGCAGGGCGCAAGAAAGGGGATCTGAGCAAGGCGAAAGGAAGCAGTGAAGGCAAGCGCTGTCTACGCCAGCCTTTTGACAGTCGGGCAGTTGCCGAGGCAGCGTGGGGAAGCAGAGGCGCCCACGTCTAATCAACCGCCACGCGTCGACCAAGGCCGCAGGCTATTGGGGCCCACGGTGGTCCGCACTTGACCTTTGGCTTCGCCTTGAATCCAAGCCCGAGCGTGCTTGGGCCCGGGGGCTACTGTCGGCGTTCTGGGAACGGGGGTCCCCAGACTTGCCTACCTGCGGCCCATGGTGTGGCTCTGCAAGCGGGCCCGTACGACCCATCTTCACCAACAAGCACTCAAGACCCTCGCGAGGGGCCAAGCCTCGCGAGGCGGACGACACAAGACCCCTTCGGGAGCGGCCTCATCAGGTTGGCTCATGAGGGGCAGAGAGATCAATGCAAGGCAAACCTCGCGAGGTTCTCGTGACGTGAGCCATGACGATCAAGATCAGCGGATGCCGCGCGCAGTGTCCTTGTTTCCCCTTTGGTGCTAAGGAAGCGAGCGCAGGCGCGGAGTACCGAGGCATCAAGTAAAGGTTTCCATGTCAGTGCAACGAGACCAAGACCAGCAGGACAGCAAGACGGAGGTCACCATGGAGCCCAAGGCGGCGTCACCACTGTGAGCCTTTTGCGGTGCTAAGACCGCTTTGTCAGATAAGATGTACTAGCTGTCCCCTTTCGAATTGGCCGTTGTTGGCTCCCTTCCTGCTCAATATTTGGGAAGAGGACCAGGGCCTCTATAAATAGGGCTAGCCACCACAGTAGGAGGCAACTTAATGATTCTCAAACTTAACTAGTCTCGAACTGAGCTAGTCTCGAACTCATTCAGTTCATCCAACACCCACCAAACACAAGAACACATCGCCTCACGAGGCTGTTCTTCCCCTTGTACTATTCATCCTCAGCCCTAGAGGCAATCCACCACCACCACACTGGAGTAGGGTATTACACCACAACGGTGGCTCGAACCAGTATAAATCTTGTGTCCTTTGTGTTGCTAGTTCGTCGAGTTAGCCCTTGAGATCTTAGCGAAGCTAGGACATGGATCGGTAGGGGGAGATCTTCGTGCGCACCCCAATGTTCAAACCTTGAGGGTTTTTCCGGAACCCGAGATCCGACAAAAGGCCCCAAGGTATCACACCCCGAGTATCTTGATTTTAATAGTGATGAAGATGATTTGCTTGTTGATAAAGCTAGTAATGTGAGCTATAATGAACTTGCTAGTAATCATGACAGTCAAGATGAAACGAATGACAATGCTAAGAAGGAGATTGAGTGTCTAACTAAAAAACTAAACACTCTTAAGTTAGCTCATGAAACAACTCAAGAGAATCATAGAGAGCTCCTAAGAACTCATGAGAAGCTACGCTTCGAGAAGCTAAATTTAGGGCAAGAGCATGGGTTTCTAAAATCAATCAATGATGATCTTCAAAAGAAGAGTTCTTCTTACATTGCCAAACGTCTTCTCTTGTTCACCTACATGCCACAAGTTAAACCTAGTAAAAAGAGTAAGAAAGATTCTTCTTCTAGTAGTAACAATAACCATGCTAAATCCAATATTGTTGCTTCTAGTAATTCTCTTGATTCCACTAATGATTCTCTTATCCAAGTTACACTTGAGCAAGAAAATAGCTTATTGAAGGGAATTATAGAGAAAGGTGTTTACAAGAGTCTTGCCGGGTGTAAGCAATTCGAAGAAATTGTACGCAAGCAAGGAAGACACCGGAAGAATCTAGGTATTGGTTTTGAACGAAAGTTCAATGCCAATGGATTTGAATAGGAAGAAGATCAATACCCCAAGATGAAGTTTGTTCCTCAACAAGATAAGTATGACCCCACTTCTTTTGAGGGAACGCAAGCTCAAGATGATCTTCCACCACAAGACCACAAGCTAAAAGGCGAGGACAAGCTTCAAGAAGAGATCAACTCATTTGAAGAAGCACCTAAAGCCATGGTCAAATGGGCTCCCAAGACTTCATCAAGCTCTACTTCATCAATTTCAACTACAACTCCAAGGATTCCCATCAAGTTGATGTGGGTCCCAAGTAAGAACTAGAGTGTTCTTGAGGGTGACTCCGCCAACATACTTCACTCATATTCCTTTTGGCAAGGACTTGTGCAACCAAGTTTCACATCTTGCACTAGTTCAAGGAGTCACAAACCCTCTTGTTGGTAAGACAAGGAACAAGGTAACTCAACGCATTCATGGACATCATCATTTTTGCAATTCACGGTATGTCTATGGATATCCTTGTATGTTCCTTGTGGGACTAACCCATGTAAGTATTGAAAGTGCAAAACTCCGAAGGATTGCTCTGAACTCTTGATGGACTATCATCAACATTGAGCATCCACATCTTCACTGTCTACATGAAGCCATCATCGACAAAACCCAAGGTCAATATACTCATATATAGATGACCTAGTCATCGCTAATTGCTTGATAAATGGTAGAATTGGTTGTGCATGTTTGACACTGATACGTCTCCAATGTATCTATAATTTTTGATTGTTCCATGCTATTATATTATCTATTATGAATGTTTTATATGCATTAATATGCTATTATATTTTTTTAGACTAACCTATTAACCTAGACCCTAGTGCCAATTTCTGTTTTTTCCTTATTTTTGAGTTTTACAGAAAAGGAATATCAAACGGAGTCCAAATGGAATAAAACTTTCGTTATGCTTTTCTTGGACCCAAAGACATCCAGAGAACTTGGAGAGGGGCCCAGAAGATTCACGAGGAGGCCACAAGCCTCCTAAGCGCGCCCCTCCCGGGGGGGCTGAGGGCTTGTGGGGCCCTCTGGAGTCCTCCAACCCTAATCTTTGCATTATAAATTCCCAAATATTCCCAAACCAAGATAAGCATCCACCAAAATACTTTTCCGCCACCACAAGCCTTTGTTCCCATGAGATCCCATCTTGGGGCCTTTTCCGGCACCCTACCGGAGAGGGATTTCATCACGGAGGGCATCTACATCAACCTTGATGCCCTTCCGATGAAGCGTGAGTAGTTTACCACAGACCTACGGGTCCATAGCTAGTAGCTAGATGGATTCTTCTCTCTCTTTGATATTCAATACAATGTTCTCCTCGATGTTCTTGGAGTTCTATCCGATGTAATATTCTTTTGCGGTGTGTGTGTCGAGATCCGATGAATTGTGGACTGATGATCAGATTACCTATGAATATTATTTGAGTCTTCTCTGAACTCTTTTATGCATGATTAAATATCTTTGTATTTCTCTTCCCATTATCGGTTTGGTTTGGCCAACTAGATTGGTTCTTCTTGTAACGGGAGAGGGGCTTAGTTTTGGGTTCAATCATGTGGTGTCCTCACCCAATGACAAAGTAGGGATAATGAGGCACGTATTGTATTGCTTCCATCAAGGATAAAAAGATGGGGTTTTCATCATATAGCTTGAGTTTATCCCTCTCCATCATGTCATCTTACTTAAGGCGTTACTCCGTTCTTATGAACTTAATACTCTAGATGCATGCTGAATAGCGGTCGATGTGTGGAGTAATATTAGTAGATGCAGGCAGGAGTCGGTCTACTTGATACATATGTGATGCCTATATTCATAATCATTTCCTTGGATATCGTCATAACTTTGCGCTTTTCTATCAATTGCTCGACGTTAATTTGTTTACCCACCATATGTTTTCTTTCAAGAGAGAAGCCTCTAGTGAAACCTATGGCCCCCGGGTCTATTTTCCATCATATATTTTCAGATATATAAACCAAAAAACCTAAAAATACCTTGCTGCAATTTATTTATATTTACTTTAGTTTGCTCTTTTATTTATCTTTTATATCTATCTATTTTAGATCTCACTCTTGTTCATGACCATGATGGGATTGAGTCACCAAAAGTGCTATATCCATGGCTCACACTCATGTATCAATGGCTCACGCTCATATATTGCGTGAAAGTTGAAAAAGTTTGAGAACACCAAAAGTATGAAACAATTGCTTGGCTTGTCATCGGGGTTGTGCATGATAAAATACTTTGTGTGATGAAGATGGAGTATAGCCAGACTATATGATTTTGTAGGGATAAATTTCTTTTGCCATGTTAATTTGAGAAGACACGTTTCTTTATTAGTATGCTTGAAGTACTATTGTTTTTATGTCAATATTAAACTTTTGTTTTGAATCTTATGGATCTGAATATTCATGCCACAATAAAGAAGATTACATGGATAAATATCTCAGGTAGCATTTCACACTACCAAGCTCGAGAAAGCACCTGGGATGCCGGTTTCGTCGGAAGAGTGCCATCAGTCCCTGCTTTAATTCTTTTACTTCCTCTTACTTAATTTTATTGCCTTGTCAAGTCAAAACCACAAGAAAAATGAATAAAATTTCACTTTTCAGAACTCATTGATGCAGGATGCTGACGAGCACTACTTTAATGTAAGGCGACCCCATGATAGGACGATTGAATGTGTAAGAAAAAGGACATCATTGCATATTCACAACTATGATGTGTAAACTAAGCATAAGGTATTTCAACAAATTAGAAGCAATGAAAGCTAGACTGTTGGGAGACGCAGTAATTTCAAAAAAATTCCTACGCACACGCAAGATCCATCTAGGTGATGCATAGCACCGAGAGGGGAGAGTGTAGTCCATGTACCCTCGTAGACCGTAAGCGGAAGCGTTATGACAACGCGGTTGATGTAGTCGTACGTCTTCACGACCCGACCGTTCCTAGAACCGAAAGTACGACACCTCCGCGATCTGCACACGTTCGGCTCGGTGATGTCCCATGAAATCTTGATCCAGCTGAGTGTCGAGGGAGAGCTTCGTCAGCACGACGGCGTGATGACGGTGTGATGAAGCTACCAGCGCAGGGCTTCGCCTAAGCACTACGACGATATGACCGAGGTGGATCATGGTGGAGGGCGCACCGCACACGGCTAAGACAATGATCAACTTGTGTGTCTATGGGGTGCACCCCTCCCCCGTATATGAAGGAGTGGAGGAGGGGGAGGGCCGTCCCTCTATGGCGCGCCCAAGGGGGGAGTCCTACTCCCGGTGGGAGTAGGATTCCCCCTTTCCCTTGTTGGAGTAGGAGAGAAGGAAGGGGGCGAGAGAGGGAAGGAAGGGGGGGCACCCAATTCAGATTGGGCTAGGCGGGCGCGCCCTCCACCTTGGCCTTCCTATCCTCTATTCCACTAAGGCCCAGTAATGCCCATATACTCTCCGGGGGGTTCCGGTAACCCCCCGGCACTCCGGTAAATGCCCGAACTCACCCGGAACCATTACGATGTCCAAACATAGGCTTCCAATATATCGATCTTTATGTCTCGACCATTTCGAGACTCCTCGTCATGCCCGTGATCACATCCGGGACTCCGAACAACCTTCGGTATATCAAAACACATAAACTCATAATACCGATCGTCACCGAACGTTAAGCGTGCGGACCCTACGGGTTCGAGAACTATGTAGACATGACCGAGACACGTCTCCGGTCAATACCCAATAGCGGAACCTGGATGTTCATATTGGCTCCCACATATTCTACGAAGATCTTTATCTGTCAAACCGCATAACAGCATACGTTGTTCCCTTTGTCATCGGTATGTTACTTGCCCAAACTTTGATCGTCGGTATCTCAATACCTAGTTCAATCTCGTTACCGACAAGTCTCTTTACTCGTTCCATAATGCATCATCCCACAACTACAGTAGTCACATTGCTTGCAAGGCTTATAGTGATGTGCATTACAGAGAGGGCCTAGAGATACCTCTCCGACAATCGGAGCGACAAATCCTAATCTCGATCTATGCTAACTCAACAAACACCATCGGAGACACCTATAGAGCACATTTATAATCACCCAGTTATGTTGTGATGTTTGGTAGCACACAAAGTGTTCCTCCGGTATTCGGGAGTTGCATAATCTCATAGTCACAGGAACATGTATAAGTCATGAAGAAAGCAATAGCAACATACTAAACGATCAAGTGCTAAGCTAATGGAATGGGTCAAGTCAATCACATAATTCTCTAATGATGTGATCCCGTTAATCAAATGACAACTCATGTCTATGGCTAGGAAACTTAACCATCTTTGATTCAACGAGCTAGTCAAGTAGAGGCATACTAGTGACACTCTGCTTGTCTATGTATTCACACATGTACTAAGTTTCCGGTTAATACAATTCTAGCATGAATAATAAACATTTATCATGATATAAGGAAATATAAATAACAACTTTATTATTGCCTCTAGGGCATATTTCCTTCAGTCTCCCACTTGCACTAGAGTCAATAATCTATATTACACAGTAATGATTCTAACACCCATGGAGTCTTGGTGCTGATCATGTTTTGCTCGTGAGAGAGTCTTAGTCAACGGGTCTGCAACATTCAGATCCGTATGTATCTTGAAAATCTCTATGTCTCCCTCCTTGACTTGATCGCGGGTGAAATTGAAGTGTCTCTTGATGTGCTTGGTTCTCTTGTGAAATCTGGATTCCTTTGCCAAGGAAATTGCACCAGTATTGTCACAAAAGATTTTCATTGGACGCGATGCACTAGGTATGGCACCTAGATCAGATATGAACTCCTTCATCCAGACTCCCTCATTTGCTGCTTTCGAAGCAGCTATGTACTCCACTTCACACGTAGATCCCGCCACGACGCTTTGCTTAGAACTGCACCAACTGACAGCTCCACCGTTCAATATAAATACGTATCTGGTTTGTGACTTAGAGTCATCTGGATCAGTGTCAAAGCTTGCATCGACGTAACCATTCACGCAGGCTCTTTGTCACCTCCATAAACGAGAAACATATCCTTAGTCCTTTTCGTGTATTTCAGGATGTTCTAGACCGCTGTCCGATGATCCACTCTGGATTACATTGGTACCTCCTGCTAAACTAATAGCAAGGCACATATCAGTGTCCGTACACAACATTGCATACATGATAGAACCTATGGCTGAAGCATAGGGAATGACTTTCATTTTCTCTCTATCTTCTGCAGTGGTCGGGCATTGAGTCTAACTCAACTTCACACCTTGTAACACAGGCAAGAACCCTTTCTTAGCTTCATCCATTTTGAACTTCTTCAAAACTTTATCAAGGTATGTGCTTTGTGAAAGTCCAGTTAAGCGTCTTGATCTATCTCTATAGATCTCGATGCCCAATATATAAGCAGCTTCACCGATGTCTTTCATTGAAAAAATCTTATTCAAGTATCCTTTTATGCTATCTAGAAATTCTATATCATTTCCAATCAACAATATGTCATCCACATATAATATTAGAAATGCTAGAGAGCTCCCACTCACTTTCTTGTAAATACAGGCTTCTCCAAAAGTCTGTATAAAACCATATGCTTTGATCACACTATCAAAACGTTTATTCCAACTCCGAGATGCTTGCACCAGTCCATAAATGGATCGCTAGAGCTTGCACACTTTGTTAGCATCCTTTGGATCGATAAAACCTTCAGGTTGCATCATATAGAACTCTTCTTCCAGAAATTCATTCAGGAATGCATTCTTTACATCCATTTTCCAAATTTCATAATCATAAAAGGCAGCAATTGCTAACATGATTCAGACGGACTTAAGCATTGCTACGGGTGAGAATGTCTCATCGTAGTCAACTCCTTGAACTTGTCGAAAACCTTTCGCAACAAGTCGAGCTTTGTAGACAGTAACATTACCGTCGTCAGTCTTCTTCTTGAAGATCCATTTATTATCGATGGCTTGCCGATCATCGGGAAAGTCAACCAAAGTCCACACTTTGTTCTCATACATGGATCCCATCTCAGATTTCATGGCCTCAAGCCACTTCGCGGAATCTGGGCTCATCATCGCTTCCTCATAGTTCGTAGGCTTGTCATGGTCAAGTAACATGACCTCCAGAACTGGATTACCGTACCAATCTGGTGCGGATCTTACTCTGGTTGACCTACGAGGTTTGGTAGTAACTTGATCTGAAGTTACATGATCATCATCATTAGCTTCCTCACTAACTGGGGTAGGAGTCACAGGAACAGATTTCTATGATGAAATACTTTCTAATAAGGGAGCAGGTACAGTTACCTCATCAAGTTCTACTTTCCTCCCACTCACTTCTTTCGAGAGAAACTCCTTCTCTAGAAAGGATCCATTCTTAGCAACAAATGTCTTGCCTTCGGATCTGTGATAGAAGGTGTACCCAACAGTCTCCTTTGGGTATCCTATGAAGACACATTTCTCCGATTTGGGTTCGAGCTTATCAGGTTGAAGCTTTTTCACATAAGCATTGCAACCCCAAACTTTAAGAAACGACAACTTGGGTTTCTTGCCAAACCACAGTTCATAAGGTGTCGTCTCAACAGATTTAGATGGTGCCCTATTTAACGTGAATGCAGCCGTCTCTAAAGCATAACCCCAAAATGATAGCGGTAAATCAGTAAGAGACATCATAGATCACACCATATCTAGTAAAGTACGATTATGACACTCGGTCACACCATTACATTGTGGTGTTCCGGGTGGCGTGAGTTGCGAAACTATTCTGCATTGTTTCAAATGAAGGCCAAACTTGTAACTCAAATATTCTCCTCCACGATCAGATTGTAGAAACCTTATTTTCTTGTTACGATGATTTTCCACTTCACTCTGAAATTCTTTGAACTTTTCAAATGTTTCAGACTTATGTTTCATCAAGTGGATATACCCATATATGCTCAAATCATCTGTGAAGGTGAGAAAATATCTATACCCGTCGTGAGCCTCAATATTCATCGGACCACATACATCAGTATGTATGATTTCTAGCAAATCTGTTGCTCGCTCCATTGTTCCGAAGAATGGTGTTTTAGTCAGCTTGCCCATGAGACATGGTTCGCAAGTACCAAGTGATTCATAATCAAGTGACTCCAAAAGTCCAACAGAATGGAGTTTCTTCATGCGCTTTACACCAATATGACACAAATGGTAGTGCCACAAATAAGTTGCACTATCATTATCAACTGTGCATCTTTTGGCTTCAATAATATGAATATGTGTGTCACTACTATCGAGATTAAACAAAAATAGACCACTCCTAAAGGGTGCATGACCATAAAAGATATTACTCATATAAATAGAACGACCATTATTCTCTGATTTAAATGAATAACCGTCTCGCATCAAACAAGATCCAGATATAATGTTCATGCTTAACGCTGGCACCAAATAACAATTATTCAGGTCTAAAACTAATCCTGAAGGTAGATGTAGAAGTAGCGTGCCGACGGTGATCACATCGACTTTGGAACCATTTCCCACGCGCATCGTCACCTTGTCCTTAGCCAATCTTCACTTAATCCGTAGTCCTTGTTTCTAGTTGCAAATATTAGCAAATGTAAACAAGATTCAAATACCTGTGCACTATCATGCGAGCATTAGTAAGGTACACATCAATAACATGTATATCACATATACCTTTGTTGACCTTGCCATGCTTCTTATCTGCCAAATACTTGGGGCAGTTCTGCTTCCAGTGACGAGTCCCTTTGCAGTAGAAGCACTTAGTCTCAGGCTTAGGTCCATACTTGGGCTTCTTCACTTGAGCAGCAACTTGCTTGCCGTTCTTATTGAAGTTCCCCTTCTTCCCTTTACCCTTTTTCTTGAAACTGGTGGTCTTGTTGACCATCAACACTTGATGCTCTTTCTTGATTTCTACCTCCACAACCTTTAGCATTGCGAAGAGCTCGGGAATTGTCTTATCCATCCCTTGCATATTATAGTTCATCACGAAGCTCTTGTAGCTTGGTGGCAGTGATTGAAGAATTTTGTCAATGACACTATCATCAGGAAGATTTACTCCCAGTTGAGTCAAGTGATTGTTATACCCACACATTTTGAGTATATGTTCACTGACAGAACTATTCTCCTCCATTTTGCAGCTGTAGAACTTATTGGAGACTTCATATCTCTCAATCCGGGCATTTGCTTGAAATATTAACTTCAACTCCTGGAACATCTCATATGTTCAATGAAGTTTAAAACGTCGTTGAAGTCCCGGTTCTAAGCCGTAAAGCATGGCACATCGAACTATCGAGTAGTCATCAGCTTTGCTCGCCAGACGTTCATAACATCCGCCTTGCTCTTCTTGCAATGGGTTTGGCACCTAGCGGTGCTTCCGGGACGTAATTCTTACGTGCAGCAATGAGGATAATCCTCAAGTTACGGACCCAGTCCGTGTAGTTGCTACCATCATCTTTCAACTTAGCTTTCTCTAGGAACACATTAAAATTCAATGGAATAACAACACGGGCCATCTATCTACAACAACATAGACATGCAAAATACTATCAGGTACTAAGTTCATCATGAATTAAAGTTCAATTAATCATATTACTTAAGAACTCCCACTTAGGTAGAAATCCCTCTAATCATCTAAGTGATCACGTGATCTAAATCAACTAAACCATGTACGATCATCACGTGAGACGAAGTAGTTTTCAATGGTGAACATCACTATGTTGATAATATCTACTATATGATTCACGCTCGACCGTTCGGTCTCAGTGTTCCGAGGCCATATCTGCATATGCTAGGCTCGTCAAGTTTAACCCGAGTATTCTGCGTGTGCAAAACTGGCTTGCACCCATTGTATGTGAACGTAGAGCTTATCACACCCGATCATCACTTGGTGTCTCGGCATGACGAACTTTCGCAACGGTGCATACTCAGGGAGAAACCTTGTACCTTGAAATTTAGTGAGAGATCATCTTATAATGCTACCACCAAACTAAGCAAAATAAGATGCATAAAGGATAAACATCACATGAAATCAATATAAGTGATATGATATGGCCATCATCATCTTGTGCCTTTGATCTCCATCTCCAAAGCACCATCTTGATCACCATCGTCACCGACTTGACACGTTGATCTCCATCGAAGCATCGTTGTCGTCTCGCCAACTATTGACTCTACGGCTATCGCTACCGCTTAGTGACGAAGTAAAGCAATTACATGGCAATTGCATTTCATACAATAAAGCGACAACCATGTGGCTCCTTCCAGTTGCCGATAACTCTGTTACAAAACATGATCATTTCATACAATGAATTTAGCATCATGTCTTGACCATATCACATCACAATATGCCCTGCAAAAACAAGTTAGACGTCCTCTACTTTGTTATTGCAAGTTTTACGTGGCTGCTACGGGCTGAGCAAGAACCGTTCTTACCTACGCATCAAAACCACAACGATTTCTCGTCAAGTGTGTTGTTTTAACCTTCAACAAGGACCGGGCGTAGCCACACTCGATTCAACTAAAGTTGGAGAAACTGACACCCGCCAGCCACCTGTGTGCGAAGCACGTCGGTAGAACCAGTCTCGCGTAAGCGTATGGGTAATGTCGGTCCGAGCCACTTCATCCAACAATACCGCCGAATGAAAGTATGACATGCTGGTAAGTAGTATGACTATTATCGCCCACAACTCTTTGTGTTCTACTCGTGCATATAACATCTATGCATAGACCTGGCTCAGATGCCACTCTTGGGAGACGCAGTAATTTCAAAAAATTTCCTACGCACACGCAAGATCCATCTAGGTGATGCATAACAACGAGAGGGGAGAGTGTAGTCCACGTACCCTCGTAAACCGTAAGCAGAAGCGTTATGACAACGCGCTTGATGTAGTCGTACGTCTTCACGATCCGATCGATCCTAGCACCGAAAGTACGGCACCTCCGCAATCTGCACATGTTCGGCTCGGTGATGTCCCACGAACTCATGATCCAGCTGAGTGTCGAGGGAGAGCTTTGTCAGCACGATGGTGTGATGATGGTGATGATGAAGCTACCGGCGTAGGGCTTCGCCTAAGCACTATGACGATATGACCGAGGTGGATTATGGTGGATGGGGCACCGCACACGGCTAAGACAATGATCAATTTGTGTGTCTATGGGGTGCCCCCCTCCCCCGTATATAAAGGAGTGGAGGAGGGGGAGGGCCGACCCTCTATAGCGCACCCAAGGGGGGAGTCCTACTCTCGGTGGGAGTAGGATCCCCCTTTCCCTTGTTGGAGTAAGAGAGAAGGAAGGGGGACAAAGAGGGAAGGAAGGGGGGCCGTCCCCCACCCAATTTGGATTGGGCTAGGGGGGCGCGCCCTCCACCTTGGCCTTCCTCTCCTCTATTCCACTAAGGCCCAATAAGGCCCATATACTCCCCAGGGGGTTCCGGTAACCCCCCGGCACTCCGGTAAATGCCCGAACTCATCCGGAACCATTCCGATGTCCAAATATAGGCTTACAATATATCGATCTTTACGTCTCGACCATTTTGAGACTCCTCATGATGCCTGTGATCACATTCGGGACTCTGAACAACCTTCGGTACATCAAAACACATAAACTCATAATACCGATCGTCACCGAACGTTAAGCGTGTGGACCCTACGGGTTCGTGAACTATGTAGACATGACAGAGACACGTCTCCGGTCAATAACCAATAGTGGAACCTAGATGTTCATATTGGCTCCCACATATTCTACGAAGATCTTTATCGGTCAAACCGCATAACAACATACGTTGTTCCCTTTGTCATCGATATGTTACTTGCCTGAGATTCGATCGTCGGTATCTCAATACCTAGTTCAATCTCGTTACCGAAAAGTCTCTTTACTCGTTCCGTAATGCATCATCCCGCAACTAACTCATTAGTCACATTGCTTGCAAGGCTTATAGTGATGTGCATTAGCGAGAGGGCCCAGAGATACCTCTCCGACAATCGGAGTGACAAATCCTAATCTCGATCTATACCAACTCAACAAACACCATCATAGACACCTGTAGAGCACCTTTATAATCACCCAGTTACATTGTGATGTTTGGTAGCACACAAAGTGTTCCTCCGATATTCGGGAGTTGCATAATCTCATAGTCATAGGAACATGTATAAGTCATGAAGAAAGCAATAGCAACATACTAAATGATCAAGTGCTAAGCTAACGGAATGGGTCAAGTCAATCACATAATTCTCTAATGATGTGATCTTGTTAATCAAATGACAACTCATGTCTATGGCTAGGAAACTTAACCATCTTTGATTCAACGAGCTAGTCAAGTAGAGGCATACTAGTGACACTCTGTTTAGCTATGTATTTACACATGTACTAAGTTTCCGGTTAATACAATTCTAGCATGAATAATAAACATTTATCATGATATATGTAAATATAAATAACAACTTTATTATTGCCTCTAGGGCATATTTCCTTCATAGACACCATATGAAAGATGCAGCGAATATCACTCTACCAAGTTAAAACTGTCTCGTCATAAGTGCCATTTCAACAAATTAGAAGTAGCACAAGCTAGAAAAGAATGCGAGATGTGACCTGTATCACATTCCCCAGTTAAACGTGTCTTCTGATAAGTGATTGTTGCAGGTTATACAACAGTAGTACTTTGATGTAAGAACATGGTGTGATAGACAAATATTGTATGTTCTAGAAATAGGAACATGTGTCTTATTCACAAGTATAATGTGTAAAAGAAGATGGAATTCAAAAAAATTAGAAGCAATACAAGCTATACATCATACATACTCCCTCCGTCCGAAAAAGCTTGTCCCTCAAATGGATGTATCTAGCACCAAGTTAGTGCTAGATACATCCATTTGAGAGATAAGCTGGGGACAAGTTTTTTCGGACGGAGGGAGTAACATGCAACCACACATAATAGTGCCAAGTTAGAGGGAGCACCTGTGATGTTGGACTAGGGGAGACGTGCTCATCATCAACACAACTACGTTGAGTGTTTATGCATGTGTTGTCTTGCAAATCTTCTTGGGGGGATGGCGGAGTAGAATCTGTAGAGGCTCTCCATTTTATTTGGTTTGGAAGGAGCACCTTTATCCACTGCCTTGCTAATTTCCTTCCACTTTTATTGATTTTGCACTGTCAAGTAAAATCGACAAGAAAAAGCAATAAAATTCACTCTTCAGAACTCATTCATGCATGATACTGACAATCACTACTTTGATGTAAGGCAAACACATGATACAAGGATGGAATATGTACGAAAACAGGACGGCATGGCATATTCACAACTACTTTTGTAAACTAAGCAGAAGTCATTTCAACAAATTAGAAGGAATGCAAGCTAGACACCACATGAAAGATGTAACCGATATGACTCGCCAAGTTAAAAGTGTCCCATCATAAATGGCATTTCAATAAATTAGAAGCAGTGCATGCTATAAATCATATGAAAGATGCAACCAATATCACTCTGCATATACTAAAGGTGTCTCGTCATAATTGATTGATGCGGGATACAGAAAACAATAGTTTTATGTAAGGACATGCTTAATAGACAGATGTACTATGTACCAAAAATAGGAGGACATGTCACATTAACATGTATAATGTATAAACTAAGCAGAATATCACATGCAATTTAACCATATTGGAAGAATTACAATCTAGACACTATATGCAACATGCAACCACATATCACGCTGCCAAGTTAGAGCAAGCACCTGTGATGGTGGTATAGGGGAAATGCGGTCATCAACTACAGAGCTACGTTGACTATCTTCATCTAGCATTGCTGTTTCTTGAGAATCATGTGGGGAGGCTGACACTGCATTCTTTAAAAGAGGATATTTTCTTACAGTATTCCACGAGTGTCACACCCTAATTTTCATGCCACTACACTTAAGCTAATAATCATGATAAAATATGGTTTAACAAAAACTTTTGAGTGTTTTGGACTTTGCTTGATTTGATTTTTGTCTGCTGTTTGCAAGTGCTCTAAATATCAAATAAATCCTCCAACTATTCTACTCCTTCTCCTTGATCCAAAAACTTTGTCCAATGATCATGCCATGTGTATAGGATAGAATTCTATTTTCTTGCAAAAATAATTTGGCCAGCAAGTATTTTCTAAATTAGGTTTTCCAAAAATCCCTGAGTTAAGGCTTGAACTACAAGTACTTAATTTGGGATGTGAAAAAGCTTTAAATTATATTTGAATCCTATTAGATATAGCACGCCCTAAAACCACAAAAATATTATTTTAAAAGTTATTTTGCTATTTTATTTAAAGGATTTTTCTTTAGGCCAGAAATGGTCTTTAGTAGGTTAAAATTATTTTAAAGTTTAAAAAGTATTTAATAAAATTTATGGAAACTCAGTGGACATATATTTTCCATATATATGAGTTTCAGCACATGGCCATGTTCAAAATATTGGACAGAACTGTCCAAAACCATTTCTGTACATTTCAAATATTTGAAATGTTTCTATAAGAAATATTTTCAATTAAATCCAGGAAAATTCTAGCAAGTCACATATGCATAATGTGATGATCTTGCAAAGTTTCATATCAATCAAAATAACTTTGGTTCACAAAAGTGCCCCAAAACCCTCTCTGTCCAGATCCAAGTTTGAACAACTCTACATTGCCAACTTTCTCCATTTGATCCCAAACTTTGTGGTCATTCTCAAAAGCCCAAATTATGACACTACACCAAGTGGTGCATCAAGGAGAAAAGATTTGCATGACTAAATCTTGGAAAATCCATTTCTCTTGATTTCTAGGGTTTGCTAAAGTTACATTGGCAACTTTCTTCAAATGGACTCAAACTTGGTGGGAAACCTCAATTATATATGCCACCTGATACTGTTAATTCTCATGTCAATTGGAATTAATTTGCTTGCCCAAATTTGCATCAAACGCCTTCTGTCCTTTTTCAAAAATCACCATTTTGACCACTTACACTATTCTCCTTGAGCTCAACTTTTTACCACATCCCCTCCTAGTCCTCTTCTACCTCCAGTAACATTTGCAAGTCCACATATCAATTATTGGGGGGGGGGGGGGGGGGTAAAACCACCTCTTTCTCTCTCTTTTCACCCATGGAAACACCTCCTCTCTCTCCCATTTCAATATTGAGCACCCCACATAGCATCTCTCCACCCCAGGGCATCCAAGGAAACCATAAGGCACAAGGGGACATGCCCTAGCCCTTTAAAAATGGCCATGCCAGCCATTTGCATGTCAGTAGAGCACGCCTTCTGCGCCCACCTTTAGAGTCAGCCTTTGCCCGACGCCTCCGGCCACCTCGGGCCTCCCTAGCACGCCCGACGAGGCGCCTTGACGTCCTCAACACGGCAGCTGGTCGGCCCCCTCCTTCCTCTCTCCCTCCTGCCCGTGCTGACGCGTGCCCGAGCGCCGCCCGCATCCGCCAGTGGCTGCCCGCGTCCCTGGCCCGCCTTGCGCTCGCTCCTCTCTCCCTCTCTCTTTCCTTGGTCGTAGACCACGCCCAGGAAGACCCCCGACTCGAAGCCAAGCCCTTCTGTGGCCTCCAGCAACGGCTACGGCCTCACCGGTGCACGGCCCCACGGTGCACCTCACCCCTTCTATTTAAGGCCACCCCAAGCCCCCTCTCTGCTCCATTTGCTCCCTCTTTCTCCTGTACACCACCCATACCAACTCGCTTCTCCTCCCGTGCCCCCATTCACCTCCACGGCCGGAAACCTTGCCATCGCCCCACGCTCAAATTCAAGCCCTATGGCCTCTTCCTTTCCATCTTGACCCCACCAAAGCATCACCAACCTCCCCAAGGCCATCTCCCGAGCTCCATTTCTTCCTATCCGCGGCTGCAGCGTCGTGTCCCACCCTCACCATCGCCACCGTCCGCCGCGGGCAATGCGCTGCTCGCGTCCGACCACCTCAGTGACCGTGGCGCACCTCGATGGAATCGGCACGCTCTCCTGAGCACGCCAGTGTGTTGGGCGTCGACGGAGGAGGCCGGTGGCACCGGGGAGAGCGCCGGTGCCGCTCGGCCTCGCCTCCTCTGTTTCCCGTCGCGCCGCGCGGGAGGTTGAAGGCGACCTGCCGCTGGGGCCCGCGCGTCAGCGACCAAGTGGGCGGGCCCGCCCGTTTAAGTGGAGACGGCTTCCGACTTAACCGCCTCACCCGCGTGAAGGCGTATTTACATGAAGTCGCCTCCGACGTGGCCCCTGCGCGCGCGGCCGAGCCGCTGGGCCGGCCCAGTGGCGTCCTGCCGCTAAACCTTGCCCTGTACGCCTTTTAAGGGTAAAGCCCTTGTCTGTTTCTTTCTTTTTCTTTTTTCCCAGATAGCTTGTAAAATCCCTAGAGAAGTCAAATAGTGTCCAAATTCGATGATTCAAATTTCTGATGACTCCATAAATCAAGATATATTTAATGAGCCACAGTGAACATTTTTACCCTGCCTAGTTTCCCCTAGATCTAACAAAAAGGTCATTTAGCCACATAAATCCACTTCAAAAATCCATATCATATCCATTTCAACTCCAAATCTAGTGAAACCAATTTCTAAATGTTTCTAAAATCATGCCTGATTTAATGGGTACTTTTACTCATTTTTATAAAAAGGCATTCTGTAGATAACTTGCAGATCCATTAAATCCCTTGTATCCTTCATATTGAAATGTTCCAAAATATCCACTTATCCAATTCCATTGAAATCACTTTGGTCATTCCTCATATGACCAGAGGTATCCTAGAAAAGTCCAACTCACATTTTTAGAGCACTTTTATTTTTGCCTTGTTGTGTTGCTTATTGTGATTGTTTCCGTCGTTAGTTGGCGAAGTAGACAAAGTACTTGGAGATGGACCAAAAGGTTTGAAGACTCTGAAGGACAAGGCAAGCAGCCCTTTGACCATGTCTCTCAAACCCTTTTTATGCATGTCATATAGCACTTTATTAGTGTTGCATCGGAATCATGATGAGATGGTAACCACTTTGGTGGGTTGCCTTCGTTACTTCCTTGTTGATACTTGCATTATGCATGACCCTACCTTCCTATGAGGGTTATGCCTGTGGGAGTAGATAGAATGCTAAAGTAGTTGCTACGCAAGTGGGACAGGGTATATGCATGGTGATGGAGACAAAAGCATTCTCAAAGGCTTTTCAAAAACCCCGTCGGGTGCCACTTATGCCTGAGGGAGATGATGAGTTGGGTAGCCACTTGATAACGAATTGGTGTACCGAGGCAAGCGTGTGTGTTGTTTTTCAAAACGGATTGGTTTAAGTTGCGAGCGTTATTCCAACCTTACATGCACAACCACTCTACCCTTATATGGGAAAGGGCATTATTGATTACCTAGGCCGATACTAGCATGGTGCCCGCATTACTAGTGACGGGGTTGACACAAGGTCACTCTCGGGACGAGGTCATGCCAGGTAGGGCGGCTATGACTGTTTTTACAGGGCACCTGACACATCGTTGGTACCCCGTGCCAGTGGTATGTGATGAATATGGGTGCGAGGCTCCACAATTTTAAGATGTGAAATGTTGGGCACAGGGGTTACTACCAATCGAATGGACTCTATGTTAGTGTCATCTAGGGAAAGATAGTGATCGGGTGCTTACCCCGGGTACGTGAGGTACCGCGGGTCGTGGATGACACGGAAGTTCCCCGGATCTTTTGGGTAAAGTGTGCAACCTCTGTAGAGTGTTAAACTATTCGAATAGCCGTGTCCACGGTCAAGGACAGTTGGGTAACCGCTCTTGGGCTACGTCCATATGTTTCTGACAAACTACATGGTTTGGTAAATATATTGATGTGATTCGTGAGGAAGTCACGATGAGCTTGAGCACGAGTTGTTCACAACTCCTTTTCGATGTTAATGTCTGTAACCTCCTGATACTTGTTCAGTGAGCATTGATCTCTGGGATCACTGTACACATGCATTCGGTGATCACGGCTTATGAGTCGGGGTCCCCACAACGAGCCTGACTTCTCATCACAAGTCATTGATGAGGGATACACAAGAACATTAGTTTGATGTAATAACATGGTTAATAGACAGATGTAGTAGTATGTACAAAACAAGAAGGCATGTCAGATTCAAAGGTATAATGTGTAAGCTAAGCAGATGCAATTTAACCAAATTGGAAGCTATACAAGCTAGATACCCGACTGGAGTGGTGATCATGATCATCGAGGACCTGAGAGCCTGGTGGGAGGCGGGCTACTTCGCCACCATCGTGGCTTTTTAGTTGGCTTGCAGGTGATGCCTGTCTATGCTGGGCTTGTCACTGGCTCGGCCAGTGCCCTGACTAGCTATTTGGCTTCTGGTGCTTCCGGGATGGTGGTTCATGTAAAAAGTATCTTTCCTTATCTTAATAAAGACCGACTTTGGCCTTTCGAATACAAGCTAGACACCATATGCAACATGCAACCACATATCACACCACGAAGTTAAAGCAAGCACCTGGGATGGTGGTTCATGGCGAGCGAGATCATCAACTCCAGGGCTACGTTTACTGTCTCCATCTGCTGACACTGCACCCTTTATAGCGCCGAAATGTGTCTTGCCTAAGCACGAAGAAAGCTGGAGCGACTTCTCTCTTTTATTTCATGCTTCTATCAACCGGTTGGCAGAGGCTGAAATACCCATGCATAAAAAACAACAGTGAGAGTATGGGTGAAGTGTGTGTAGAACTAGTGCACTATAAAAGTAGCAGATAACAGGTGGCTGAAAAATAAATGACAGGAGACATATGATAGCACTACAACATTGCATGGCAAACAAAATTAGATTCAACTCCGTATGATTTTGTAACATATGAGTACAAGGATGGCTGGGAAATGCAGGTACTCCTCCAACACACCACCACATGTGGTCCTATCAAAATAACAGTCAACTGAAAATAAATAGGTCAGTCAATTTTTTTATGAACCATCCGATCTATAAGGAACGGGCAGTTGGCCTTCGTCTACCTCCCGCCAGTCACTGTTGACGATCTTTCTTGAACCGCCAGCAACCATCGGCCCATACCCTTGCCTCCGCCGCCCCGCCCTCCCCTCGACCTCACACCACCAGCGTGCTTGGCAGCGCCCCAGGCCATCCCTTTAAGCCCGGCCGACCTCCAGATTGGGCGCCAGCAGCTCCTAGGCCCCACACACCCCTAAGATAAACACTGAGGTGTTGCTTCCCCGGCGTAATAGGCAGACTAGCGTCTGTTACGCCGGGGAATGCTTCCTTTAGTTGGGAATCAACTAACCAGGAATTGAAATCCAGGGGGGGCGACGGACCTCTAGCTAAGGTGAAATAGTATATGAGGAGAAACCTTGTGCAACGCGAGTTACCAGGAACATCTAGTACCAGGAAGAAGGTGTAGGAAGAAGCGGTCAGCTAGTGTCTTCTGTGGGATGAATAATGTGCAAGCAGACACATAAGATTTGCACGAATAAGGGAAGAGGAGTACCAGTTCCGGTTGCCAGTGTTGTGCCATCCTTATTTCGCGGCAATGTTCTTCTTTTTACCGGGGGAACCGATGTTTTGGAGGAGGGTGGAGCCTTGGATGAACCCATGGCAAAATTGTTGACTGTGTTGCGGTGGCCGTCTGTCGGTGGAGGAGAAGAAGATCCGAGGCGGCGAAGGATGGCGTAGCGGGAACAGCTCCGGTGCAATGGACGGTGCCGACGTTGGTGCGGCATCAACGAGGTGCAGGATGGCGTGGTTGAACTGGCTCGGGTACAGCGCATGTCGGCGTCCTGGAGGTAGCTTGGCCTCGGCTTCAACTACTAGCCGTGGAGGGCATTGCGGTTGTGGTTTCGGTGGACGATGACATTGGGGTATCAACTCCGGCGTGATGGAGGAGGGCGACTGTTGATGGGTGGGACGGGGTAGCGTACGGAGGACGGAGGACGCTGGGGTTTCGCGGCTGGTGGAGAGTTAGTTTTGGCACCCATGTGTAGCACCCGGATAATTATGCAACAGTAATCCCATGCTAATGGTGCCATGTCATCAATTTTTACTGTTGTTAAGCTCACATTGATTCAAAGTTGGTTCCAAATTGAAATTTAAAATAATTAAAAAGAAAAGGCAAAAGTACATAGAAGAAAAAGAGAAGACAAACAAAGAAAAAAACAAAAAAGGGGAGAGCCCCCCGCCCCTCACTAGGCCTCAACCCAGGTAACCCCAGGCCAGCCAACACGCCCCTCACCCCCTGCATAACCCCCACTCCCCCACCATGACCTAGCTTATTCCCACGATCCCCACACTCCTCCCCGCCGGTCTGGATCTGGATCGCGCCCCTGGCGCGCCCCTACCCTGCCGCCTCGCCCCGTCGCCGCTGCCGTTGCCCCGTCGCCTCCCCGCTGCTA
The DNA here is from genome assembly GCA_021605145.1 of Aegilops bicornis. Lineage (NCBI taxonomy): Eukaryota > Viridiplantae > Streptophyta > Magnoliopsida > Poales > Poaceae > Aegilops > Aegilops bicornis. The sequence goes on along the minus strand of CM038674.1, from coordinate 282,175,119 downwards.
TGCGTCATCATCGTCACTGGATCGCCGACACCACATCGCCCCAACGTCAACCTGCCGCCTCGTCCTCATCACCACGCAGTCTTCGACCTCCTCCTCAACCACGGCTCCACTGAGCCTCGCCGGTGTTCCCTGGTACTTCTTGAGCTTGCTTTGGTTTTTCGCTTGAAGAGGAAAGGGTGATGCAACAAAGTAGAGTAAGTATTTCCCTCAGTTTTGAGAACCGAGGTATCAATCCAGTAGGAGACAATGGCACAAGTCACGGAAAACGTGCACAAACAAACACCAACTTGCACCCAACACGATAAAGGGGTTGTCAATCCCTTCACGGTTATTTGCAAAGTGAGATCTGATAGAGATGGATAAACGGTAAAGTAATGTTTTTGGTATTTTTGGTTTATGGAACAGAAAGTAAAAGATTGCAAAGGAAGTAAATAGGAAGCTAAAATTGTAGATCAGAAACTTATATGATGGAAAGTAGACCCGGGGGCCATAGGTTTCACTAGAGGCTTCTCTCAAGATAGAAAATATTACCGTGGGTAAACAAATTACTGCCGAGCAATTGATAGAAAAGCCCAAAGTTATGGCGATATCTAAGGCAATGATCATGAATACAGGGATCATGTCCGTATCAAGTAGACCGACTCCTGCCTGCATCTACTACAATTACTCCACACATCGACCGACTCCTGCCTGCATCTAGAGTATTAAGTTCATAGAACAGAGTAAGGCATTAATAAGATGACATGATGTAGCGGGATAAACTCAAGAAATATGATAAAAACCCCATCTTCTTATCCTCGATGACAACAATACAATACGTGTTGGTTCCCCTTCTGTCGCTGGGATCGAGCACCGCAAGATTGAACCCAAAGCTAAGCACTTTTTCCACTGTAAGAAAAACCAATCTAGTTGGCCAAACCAAATCGATAGTTCGAAGAGACATGCAAAGATATCAAATCATGTATATAAGAATTCATTGAAGATTCAAATAATATTCATAGATAAGCTGATCATAAATCCACAATTCACTGGATCTCGGTAAACAAACCGCAAAAAAGTATTACATCGAATAGACCTCCATGAACATCGAGGAGAACATGGTATTGACAATCAAAGAGAGAGAAGAATCCATCTAGCTACTAGCTATGGACCCGTAGGTCTGTGGTAAACTACTCACGCTTCATTGGAGAGGCAATGGTGTTGATGTAGAAGCCCTCCGTGATCGAATCGCCCTCTGGCAGGACGCCGGAAAAGGCCCCTAGATGGGATCTCATGGGTACAGAAGGTTGCGGCGATGGAAAAGTGTTTTCGTGGCTCGCCTGGTAGGTTCTGGAATATTTGAGAATATATAGTCGGAAGAAATAGGTTGGTGGAGGCACGAGGGGACCACAAGGGTGGGGGGGGGGGGGCGCCCTACCCTCCTGGGCGCGCCCTCCATCCTTGTGGCCGCCTCGTGGCTCTCCTGACGTGTACTCCAAGTCCTCTAGATGTCTTCTGGTCCTAGAAAAATCATCATGAAAGTTTCATTTCGTTTGGACTCCGTCTGATATTCCATTTATGCGAAACTCTAAAACAGGGGAAAAAACATGAACTGGCACTGGGCTCTAGGTTAATAGGTTAGTCCCAAAAATCATATAAAATAGCATATACATGCATATAAAACATCCAAACCAGATAATATAATAGCACGCAACAATCAAAAATTATAGATACATCGGAGACGTATCAAGCATCCCTAAGCTTAATTCCTGCTCGTCCTCTAGTAGGTAAATGATAAAAGTAGAATTTTTGATGTGGAATGCTACGTAACATATTTATCCATGTAATTTTCTTTATTGTCACATGAATGTTCAGATCCATATGATTCAAAACAAAAGTTTAATATTGACATAAAAACAATAATACTTCAAGCATACTAACAAGATAATTATGTCTTCTCAAAATAACATGGCCAAAGAAAGCTTATCCCTACAAAATCATATAGTCTGGCTATGCTCCATCTTCATCACACAAAATATTCAAATCATGCACAATCCTGGTGACAAGCCACGCAATTGTTTCATACTTTTGATGTTCTCAAACCTTTTCAATTTTCACTCAATACATGATCGTGAGCCATGGACATAGCACTATAGGTGGAATAGAAGGTGGTTGTGGAGAAGACAAAGAGAAGGAGATAGTCTCAACTCAACTAGGCATATCAACGGGCTGTGGAGATGCCCATAAATAGATATCAATGTGAGTGAGTAGGGATTGCCATGCAACAGATGCACTAGGGCTATAAGTTTATGAAAGCTCAAAAAGAAAACTAAGTGGGTGTGCATCCAACTTGCTTGCTCATGAAGACCTAGGGCAATTTGAGGAAGCCCATTGTTGGAATATACAAGCCAAGTTCTATAATGAAAATTCCCACTAGTATATGAAAGTGACAACATAGGAGACTCTCTATCATGAAGATTATGGTGCCACTTTGAAGCACAAGTATGGAAAAGGATAGTAACATTGCCCCTTCTCTCTTTTTCTCTCATTCTTTTTTTCTCTTCTCTTTTTTTATTTTTTTCTTTCTTTCCTTTTTTTATTTTTTTATTTTTTATTTTTTTATTTCTTTCTTCCTTTTATTTATTCACATGGGACAATGTTCTAAAAAAAGGAAGATCATCATAATTCTATTTACTTACAACTCAAAAATTACAACTCGATACTAGAACAAGATATGACTCTATATGAATGCCTCCGACGGTGTACCGGATGTGCAATGAATCAAGAGCGACATGTATAAAGAATGATGGATGGTGGCTTTGCCACAAATATGATGTCAACTACATGATCATGCAAAGGAATATGATAATGATGATGCGTGTCATAATAAACGGAACGGTGGAAAGTTGCATGGCAATATATCACAGAATGGATATGGAAATGCTAAAATAGGTAGGTATGGTGGCGGTTTTGAGGAAGGTATATGATGGGTTTATGGTACCGGCGAAAGTTGCACGACACAAGAGAGACTAGCAATGGTGGAAGGTGAGAGTGCGTATAATCCATGGACTCAACATTAGTCACAAAGGACTCACATACTTATTGCAAAAATCTATTAGTCATCGAAACAAAGTACTACATGCATGCTCCTAGGGGGATAGATTGGTAGGAAAAGACCATCGCTCGTCCCCGACCACCACTCATAAGGAAGACAATCAAACATATTTCATGCTCCAACTTCGTTACATAATGGTTCACCATACGTGCATGCTACGTGACTCTCAAACCTTAACACAAGTATTTCTTAAATTCACAACTACTCACTAGCATGACTCTAATATCACCATCTTCATATCTCAAAACAATCATAAGGAATCAAACTTCTCATAGTATTCAATGCACTTTATATGAAAGTTCTGAAGGAAATATGCCCTAGAGGCAATAATAAAGTTATTATTTATTTCCTCGTATCATGATAAATGTTTATTATTCATGCTAGAATTGTATTAACCAGAAACATAATACATGTGTGAATACATAGACAAACATAGTGTTAGTAGTATGCCTCTACTTGACTAGCTCGTTGATCAAAGATGGTTGAATTTCCTAACCATAGACATGAGTTGTCATTTCATTAACGGGATCACATCATTAGGAGAATGATGTGATTGACTTGACCCATTCCGTTAGCTTAGCACTTGATCGTTTAGTTTACTGCTATTGCTTTCTTCATGACTTATACATGTTCCTATGACTATGAGATTATGCAACTCACGAATACCGAAGGAACACTTTGTGTGCTACCAAACGTCGCAACGTAACTGGGTGATTATAAAGGTGCACTACAGGTGTCTCCGATGGTGTTCATGGAGTTGGCATAGATCAAGAATAGGATTTGTCACTCCGATTGTTGAAGAGGTATCTCTGGGCCCTCTCGGTAATGAACACCACTATAAGCCTTGCAAGCAATGTGACTAATGAGTTAGTTGCGGGATGATGCATTACGGAACGAGTAAAGAGACTTGACGATAACTATATTGAGCTAGGTATTAAGATACCAATGATTGAATCTCGAGCAAGTAACATACCGATGACAAAGGGAACAACGTATGTTGTTATGCGGTTTGACCGATAAAGATCTTCGTAGAATATGTAGGAACCAATATGAGCATCCAGGTTCTGCTATTGGTTATTGACCGGACACGTGTCTCGGTCATGTCTACATAGTTCTCGAACCCGTAGGGTCCGCACGCTTAAAGTTCTGTGACGATCGGTATTATGAGTTTATATGTTTTGATGTACCGAAGGTAGTTCGGAGTCCCGGATATGATCACGGACATAACGAGGAGTCTTGAAATGGTCGAGACAAAAATATTGATATATTGGAAGCCTACATTTGGACATCAGAAGAGTTCCGGGTGAAATCGGGATTTTACCGGAGTACCGGAGGGGTTACCGGAACCCCCCGGAGGTTAATGGGCCTTGTTGGGCCCTAGTGGAGAGAGAGAGGGGTCGGCCAGGGCTGGCCGCATGCCCCTCCCCCTCTGGTCCAAATTGGACTAGGAAGGGGGGGCGGCGCCCCCCTTTCCTTCTCCTTCTCCCCCTTCCTTTCTCCTCCTAGTAGGAGTAGGAAAGAGGGGAGTCCTACTCCTACTAGGAGGAGGACGACTCCTCCTGGCGCGCCTTACAAGGCCGGCCGGCCTCCCCCCTTGCTCCTTTATATACGGGGGCAGGGGGCACCCTAGAATACACAAGTTGATCATTGATCTCTCCCACCCGTGTGCGGTGCCCCTCCACCATAATCCACCTTAGTCATATGGTAGCGGTGCTTAGGCGAAGCCCTGCATCGGTAGGTTCATCAACATCGTCACCACACCTCGTGCTGATGAAACTCTCCCTTGAGCTCTACTGGATCGTGGGTTCGCGGGACATCACCCAGCTGAACGTGTGCTGAACGCGGAGGTGCTGAACGTTCGGTACTGAGGATCGGTCGATCGTGAAAACGTACGACTACATCAACCGCGTTGTTATAACGCTTCTGCTTAATGGTCTACGAGGGTACGTGGACGACACTCTCCACTCTCGTTGCTATGCATCATCATGATCTTGCGTGTGCGTAGGATTTTTTTGAAATTACTACGTTCCCCAACAAGTTTTTATTATATCCCTCTTGGATGCCTATCATATTAGGACTAAATTTATAACCAAAGAAAATTACCATGCTGTTTTAAAGACTGTCAAAGTAATATAAGTGAAGTACGAGAGTTCATTAATTTCTATAAAATAAAACCACCGCAGTGCTCTAAAAGATATAAGTGAAGCACTAGAGAAAAATTTCCTAGCTCAAAAGATATAAGTGAAGCACATAGAGTATTCTAATAAATCACGACTCATGCGTGTCTCTCTCAAAAGGTATGTACAGGAAGGATGATTGTGGCAAACTAAAAAGCAAAGACTCAAATCATACAAGACGCTCCAAGCGAAACACATATCATGTGGTGAATAAAAATATAGCCTCAAGTAAAGTTACCGATAGATGAAGACGAAAGAGAGGATGCCTTCCAGGGCATCCCCAAGCTTAGGCTCTTGGTTGTACTTGAGTATTACCTTGGGGTGCCTTGGGCATCCCCAAGCTTAGGCTCTTGCCACTCCTTATTCCATAGTCCATCAAATCCTTCCCAAAACTTGAAAACTTCACAACACAAAACTCAACAGAAAATCTCATAAGCTCCATTAGTATAAGAAAATAAATCACCACTTTTGGTACTGTTGTGAACTTATTATTTATTTATATAAGTGTGATATATACTGTATTTCAACTTTTCCATGGTTCATACCCCCGGATACGATACATAGATTCATCAAAATAAGCAAACAACACATAGAAAAAGGAATCTGTCAAGAATAGAACTGTAGCAATCTGAATATTTTGAATACTTCTGTAACTTCAAAAATTCTGAACAATTAGGAAGACCTAAGATTTTTTTATTAATCTTCTTCAAAAAGAATCAACTCAAAATCACTCTTCTGTTAAAAATGGGAATTATTTTCCTGAGCGCAAAAGTTTCTGTTTTTCAGCAAGATCAAATCAACTATCACCGTAAGGTATCCCAAAGGTCTTACTTGACACAAACATTAATTAAAACACCAAAACATATCTAACCAGAGGCTAGATGAATTATTTATTGCAAAACAGAACCTAAAAAGCAAAAACAAAAAATAAAATTGGGTTGCCTCCCAACAAGCGCTATTGTTTAACGCCCTTAGCTAGGCATAAAACACGCATAGATCTAGATGTTATCATCTTTGGCATGCAATCCATAAGTAGCCCTCGTAATAGAGTCATAAGGCAATTTAATTTTATTTCTTGGGAAGTGTTCCATGCCTTTCCTTAACGGAAATTTAAATCTAATTTTTCCTTCTTTCATATTAATAAATGCACCAATCGTTCTAAGGAAAGGTCTACCAAGAATAATAGGACATGTAGGATTGCAATATATATCAAGAACAATGAAATCTACGAGCACATAATTCCTATTTGCAACAACAAGAACAACATTAATCCTTCCCATAGGTTTCTTAATAGTGGAATCCGCAAGATGCAAATTTAAGGAACAATCATAAAATTCACGGAAACCTAGCACATCGCAAAGAGTTTTTGGAATCGTGGAAACACTAGCACCCAAATCACACAAAGCATGTCACTCATAATCTTTAATCTTAATGGTAGGTTCCCACTCATCATAAAGTTTTTTAGGGATAGAAACTTCCAAATCAAGCTTTTCTTCAAAGGATTGCATCATAGCATCAACGATATGTTTAGTAAAAGCTTTGTTTTGATAATAAGCACGAGGAGAATTCAACATGGATTGCAAAAAGGAAATACAATCTATTAAAGAACAATTATCGTAATGAAATTCCTTGAAATCCAAAGGAGTGTGTTCATTACTACCTAAATTTTTGACCTCTCCAATCCCATTTTGTCAGTTTTTGCATCAAGATATAAAAACTCTGAATCATTGGGACGCCTTCTAACTAAATTTGACTCATCTCCAGTCCCATCTTTATCAATATTGACATTGGAAAACAAATATTCAATAGGAGTCACATCAATTACTTTAAGATCTTCATCATCATTTTCACGGAAACTAGAAGAACACGCCTTTTATAAACCAATCCTTTTTTGCACGCATTTTAGCGGTTCATCCCTTGCACTCATCAATGGAAATTCCCATAGCTTTGTGAGACTCATTGATATCATGCTTGGGTAGAATAGATCTAAGTTTCGAAGAATCAACATCAAGAGAATTCTATCCACGTTCCTAGCCAAATGTCAATCTTAAGCAATTTTTCTTCAATCAAAGCATTGAAATTCTTTTGCAAACTCATAAATTTTTAACACTATTCTCAAATTCAGAGGGCATCTTATTATAGTTTCCATATGAATTGTTGTAGGAATTACCATAATTATTAGGAATTACTAGGAAACGGTCTAGGATTAAAATTTCCTCTATACGCGTTATTACCAAAATTGTTCCTACCTACAAAATTCACATCCATAGATTCATTACTATTCTCAATAAAAGTAGACAAAGGCATATCATTAGGATCAATAGGAGCACTATTTCTAGCAAATAATTTCATAAGCTCATCCATCTTTCCACTCAAAACATTAATCTCTTCAATTGCATGCACTTTTTTTACTAGTGTAAGATCTTTCGGTATGCCATTGAGAATAATTAACCATAATATAATCTAGGAATTTGATAACTTATCCTAAAGTAGTTTCCATAAAAGTACCTCCCGCGGCCGAATCTAAAAGATTTCTAGAAGCAAAATTCAATTCGGCATAAATTTTTGTATAATCATCCGCAAATTCAAACCATGCGTAGGGCAATTTCGTATCATCAATTTCATCCTCTCCCAAGATTGTGCAACATGTTCATAATCAAGTTGCTTAAAATTCATAATATCGCTCCTAAGGGAGATGATCTTAGCGGGAGGAAAATACTTGGAAATAAAAGCATCTTTACACTTATTCCAGGAATCAATACTATTTTTAGGCAAAGATGAAAACCAAGTTTTAGCACGATCTCAAAGTGAGAACAGAAATAGCTTCAATTTAACAATATCATTATCCACATCTTTTTTATTTTGCATGTCACACAAATCAATGAAATTATTAAAATGGGATGCGACATCTTCATTGGGAAGGCCAGAAAATTGATCTTTCATAACAAGATTCAGCAAAGCGGTGTTGATTTCACAAGATTCCGCATTAGTAGCGGGAGCAATCGGAGTACTAATAAAAACATTATTATTTGTGTTGGAGAAGTCACACAATTTTGTATTCTCTTGATTCATCGTGACAAGCAAGCAATCCAACACACAAGCACACAAAAGGCAAGTGAAAAAGACGAACGGAAGAGGGGCGAAGAAAAGGCAAATCTTTTCGAAAATTGTTTTAGAATTTGGGGAGAGGAAAACGAGAGGCGAATGGCAAATAATGTAATGCAAGGGATGAGAGTTTATGATGGGTACTTGGTATGTCTTGACTTGGCGTAGATCTTCCCGGCAACAACGCCAGAAATTGGCAAGTTGACCGGAGACAAATCTTGACTCTTAACTTGGCGTAAATCTCCCCGGCAACGGCACCAAAATTCTTCTTGCTACTTCTTGATCTTGCGTTGGTTTTTCCCTTGAAGAGGAAAGGGTGATGCAGCAAAGTAGAGTAAGTATTTCCCTCAGTTTTGAGAACCAAGCTATCAATCCAGTAGGAGACAATGCACAAGTCACCGAATACCTACACAAACAAACACCAACTTGCACCCAACACGATAAAGGGGTTGTCAATCCCTTCACGTTTATTTGCAAAGTGAGATCTGACATAGATGGATAAACGGTAAAGTAATGTTTTTTGGTATTTTTGGTTTATGGAACGGAAAGTAAAAGATTGCAAAGGAAGTAAGGAAACTAAATTTGTAGATCGGAAACTTATATGATGGAAAGTAGACCCGGGGACCATAGGTTTCACTAGAGGCTTCTCTCAAGATAGAAAACATTACGGTGGGTAAACAAATTACCGCCGAGCAATTGATAGAAAAGCGCAAAGTTATGACGATATCTAAGGCAATGATCATGAATATAGGCATCACGTTCATATCAAGTAGACCGACTCCTGCCTGCATCTACTACTATTACTCCACACATCGACCGACTCCTGCCTGCATCTAGAGTATTAAGTTCATAGAACAGAGTAACACATTAAGCAAGATGACATGATGTAGCGGGATAAACTCAAGCAATATGATGAAACCCCCTTCTTGTTATCCTCGATGGCAACAATACAATACGTGTCGGTTCCCCTTCTGTCACTGGGATCAAGCACCGCAAGATTGAACGCAAGGCTAAGCACTTCTCCCATTGCAAAAAAAAACCAATCTAGTTGGCCAAAACAAATCGATAGTTCGAAGAGACTTGCAAAGATATCAAACCATGCATATAAGAATTCATAGAAGATTCAAATAATATTCATAGATAAGCTGATCATAAATCCACAATTCATCGGATCTCGGCAAACACATCGCAAAAAAGCATTATACATCTCCAAGAATATCGAGGAGAACATGGTATTGAGAATCAAAGAGAGAGAAGAATCCATCTAGCTACTAGCTATGGACCCGTAGGTTTGTGGTAAACTACTCACGCTTCATCGGAGAGGCAATGGTGTTGATGTAGAAGCCCTCCGTGATCGAAATCCCCTTCGTGAGAATACCGGAAAAGGCCCCTAGATGGGATCTCATGGGTACAGAAGGTTGCGGCGGTGGAAAAGTGTTTTCGTGGCTCTCCTGGTAGGTTTTGGAATATTTGAGAATATATAGGTGGAAGAAATAGGTCGGTGGAGTCACGAGGGGCCCACAAGGGTGGGGGCGCGCCCTCCGTCCTTGTGGCCGCCTCGTGGCTTTCCTGACATGTACTCGAAGTCGTCTGGATGTCTTCTGGTCCAAGAAAAATCATCGTGGAAGTTTCATTCCGTTTGGACTCCGTTTGATATTCCTTTTCTGCGAAACTATGAACAAGGAAAAAAACAGGAACTAGCACTAGGCTCTAGGTTAATTGGCTAGTCCCAAAAATCATATAAAATAGCATATTAATGCATATAAACATCCAAAACAGATAATATAATAGCATGGAACAATCAAAAATTATAGATACGTTGGAGACGTACCAAGCATCCCCAAGCTTAATTCCCGCTCGTGCTCGAGTAGGTAAATGATAAAAACAGAATTTTTGATGTGGAATGCTACCTAACATATTTATCCAAGTAATTTTCTTTATTGTGGCATGAATGTTCAAATCCGTATGATTCAAAACTATAGTTTAATATTGACATAAAAATAATAATACTACAAGCATACTAACAAGATAATTATGTCTTCTCAAAATAACATGGCAAAATAAAGCTTATCCCTACAAAATCATATAGTCTGGCTATGCTCCATCTTCATCACACAAAGTATTCAAATCATGCACAACCCCGATGACAAGCCAAAAAATTGTTTCATGATTTTGATGCATGGACATAGCACTATAGGTGGAATAGAAGGTGGCCGTGGAGAAGACAAAGAGAAGGATATAGTCTCGCATCAACTAGGCATATCAACGGGCTATGAAATGCCCATCAATAGATATCAATGTGAGTGAGTAGGGATTGCCATGCAACGGATGCACTAGAGCTATAAGTTTATGAAAGCTCAAAAAGAAAACTAAGTGGGTGTGCATCCAACTTGCTTGCTCATGAAGACCTAGGGCAATTTGAGGAAGCCCATCGTTGGAATATACAAGCCAAGTTCTATAATGAAAATTCCCACTAGTATATGAAAGCGACAACATAGGAGACTCTCTATCATGAAGATTATGGTCCTACTTTGAAGAACAAGTATGGAAAAGGATAGTAACATTGCCCCTTCTCTTTTCTACCTTCCCTTTCGACCCGGCTCGCCCGCGCCCTAAACACACGTTATGTCCGCTACCATTGGCCGCAATCACAAAGGTCAGCCACCCCAAATACTGGACCACACCCCACTGGCCCGCTCCCGCCATGACCACCTGCCTCCCGCTGCTCCTCCTGTCGGCCCGCGACCGCTTTACCTGGTCCGGCTGTGGCTACGCCACCCAAGGTTTCGCACACCGCTGCAGCCTCACACCGCCCACCCGCCGGCCGCCCCACTCCGTCCTCGGCCTGCGGCCCTCCTCCTCGCCGGTGGCTACCCGCCCCGAGGCCGCCACCAGCCGTGGCCATGGCCTCGCCGACCCCGTTCGGCTAGCACTAGAGCGCCCACTATGGCCCCCGTGCCACTGAACGCCGGGGCCCACACCTTGAAAGTTTAGAACAAAAAAACTAAATAATTAATTTAATTAATCAATTTAACTAATTTAAAGTAATTATCTAGGTTAATTAGCCTAATTAACTAAACTTAATTAATTAAAACTATTAGTTTAGTTAGGCATATGACAAAACGACCCCACACGTCAGTTTGACCCAGTCAACACCCTGTTGACTGCTGACGTCATGCTGACGTCATGCTGTTGAAATAATGCTATTTTTTGATTTAACTTAAATAATAATAGTAATATTAGAAAAATCAACTAAAACTTTGAAAATCATATAAATTAATCCGTAACTTAGATGAAAATACTTTGTACATGAAAGTTGCTCAGAATAACAAGACAAGGCCGAATACGTAAGTCTTTCGTCTCCCACTGGTCCCTAGCACAGCGAACCTGCAACCGTCCCCCTCTGGTTCGTCTATTCGAAAATACCAAACTTCGATAAACATTCCTGGATGTTTCCCCCTTCCCTGGTTTCGTGTAGCACCGCGTTAGAACACCCCTAGCTCTGCCTACTGACTTTTCATGCATCTGTTGCTTGTATTTAATGTTTCTTCTCCCTCTTCTCTCCGGTAGACCCCGATACCGCTGCTTCTGCCACTGCGATCGACTATGTCACCGACGACCCTTCTTCCCTTTTAGCGGAGCTTCCAGGCAAGACCACCCCTTGATCACTCCGATATCGCCCATTCCATTCTCTCATGTTTGCATTAGATTTTGCTACTGTAATTGATTGCTCCTATTCTGATGCATAGCCTGCTTTTGTAACTGCTTATTGTTACCTACCTGCTTATCCTAAACTGCTTAGTATACGTTGGTTAGTCATCCATCAGTGACCCCCACCTTGTCCTTGTTTCCCCTGCTTCATCATCAATTACTCGATCAACGTGATCGATGACCAGAGCCCGACACCTCACATCACGCCACACCCCCTTTGTTGCTCGACTCTGCAGATATACTATCGAGTGCCGAGGGTGATACCTCGTAACGCACTCCTGATGATAACTCTGTAGTGTAGCTATTCAGTCGTGGTCAATGAGGGTGATTCCTCCTTAACCATCCCCGACATGACTCTGTCGTGCAACCTCTCAAGTGTGGACCTCGAGGGTGATTCCTCCCATGTTTACCTTGATGATTACATCGAGTGGAATCCATTGAGGGTGATTCCTCAGGTTTTTACCCTTTATGTTTTGGACACACAGTTACCCGGACTTTACTTGAGACCATTATTGAAGTCGGGTCGGCTCTAAGGGGTACCCTTGAGTTGATGTGAAAGTCGGGCGGGCCCATAGAGCACCCGCGAGTTTTCTACAAGGCACGTGCGGGCATTCTGGGCCCTTGCCATAAGTCCACGAGATAGGGCGACGGGGTCACATTATCATGAGTCTCTGCTCGTCTCCGTGAGCCCCCAATGCACTAATAGGTTTGGGTATTTGTTCTGAGTTGTCCTTTGGTCTTTACACACTAACCACCACACGGGAATAGTTATAGGCCTTGGCGTCGCAGTATCAGCCGAAGCTTTGTCAGACATCCTGTTCAGCATTGCGGCACGGTCTGACCGCATTGACCATCCAAGGTGGCGCTGGTATTCACCTTGCGTGCAACGACCCAGAGTGCAAAGGACGATGGGCCCAAGACCCCGGAGTGCTCTTAGGATGTAGACCGGCGGGGACCTCCCTGCTGAGCCTAGGTAGGGCTGCGACGTGTTGATCTTCCGAGGCCGGGCATTGACCCAGAAAGGTGTGTCCGGCTAGAGTAATCAAGCGTGTTGGGTAACGTGGTGCACCCCTGTGGTGAAGTTATCTATTCGAATACCGTGTCCACGGTAATGGACGTTCAGACTTGTATCCTGATATATTACAACTAGAACTGGTTACTTGAGACATGTGATGGATATGTGGCTCCCGGGATTGCTTTCTCGTAGGGAGTCGAGGAAGGATCTCTGGGCGTTAATGCTACAACATGCTTGTTAATTATTAAAATGCTATTCTTTACTCTTCTACATGATGCAAGATGCTTGGAGCTTCTTGAAGATGCTAGTCTTCGATAGGCTAGGCCTTCCCCTCTATTTTGGCATTCTATAGTTCAGTTCATAGACACAAGCATTCCATTTGATACCAATACATACTTAGCATAGATCTGATGCTTGCGAGTACTTTGGATGAGTACTCACGGTTTCTTTGCTACCCCTTCCCCCCTTCTTCCTTCTTTCCGGTTGTTGCAACCAGATGGTGGATCCCAGGAGCCAGATGCCACCCAGTCGACTACTATTACTACCCAAAGGGAGCCTACTAGTACGTGGAGACCGACGCCAACTAGGAGTAGTTATGAGGTCCCAGGCACGAGGCCTTGCCTCTTCGATTATTGTTGCTTTTGTGTTTGCCTTCTTAAGGCATCCCTGTCTAACCTTATGTATGTACTCAGATATTATTGCTTCCACTGACTCTTGTGCTTTCGAGCTTTTGTATTCGAGCCCTCAAGGCCCCTGGCTTTTAATATGAAGCTTGTATTATTTCAATTTGTGTCTAGAGTTGTGTTGTGATATCTTCCCGTGAGTCCCTGATCTTGATCATACACATTTGCGTGTATGATTAGTGTACGATTGAATCGGGGCATCACAAGTTGGTATCAGAGCCGACTGCCTATAGGAACCCCCTTTCCAATTCCTTCGCCGAAGTTGAGTCTAGTCTTTGAAAAACTGATTTACTAACATGGTTGTGTAGCTTACGGGCCCACGTCGCCATTGGGTGGTATTAGGATGTTTTATTCCTCATCTATACTCCGGGACTCTGATCTCTCTTATATTCGTGTTAAATGATTTTGCTAACTCTATCCTAGGTTCTAGTGATCACATCCATCCGGAGATTTGTATTATGCCTTTCTTGAATTGGGAGCCAGGATCTGCTTCACATTGTTCACGGGCCGCAAGATCCTTTTATCGAGGGCACCCTGCATCGTCCCCTGCAGATTCCTCGCTCTAGTGGTTTCTCTGACGCTGATGTAGCATTTGCTACGTCCCGTTGTGGTATCCCTCCATCGCGTGCATGCGTGCCGCCTAGTATGTTTAGTATGTTTCTCTTGTCCGAACTCTTATGAACAACATGTAATTGGATCTGTATATATATCTGTACATCTTTAAAGACTACTGTTTTGTAGATAGTGCGCCTTTGCTCATTGTTCAGTTTAAATCATGAATGACTCCATACACCTGCTCCACCCCTTGTTAAACTGCTCCCTGATGTTTTTAGTAGGATGGCTGATGATCCTCCACCTTCACCCTATATTGCCACAATGATGCAGCAGTTTGAGCTGAATCGTCAGTTTACGACTGGGGTAATGGCTCAGTTTCTGAACCAGAATGCTCATCAACAGCCTGCCCCAATAACACTGCCAGAATTTGTGTGCCTCAACCCGTCCATTTTCCGCAACTCCACCAATCCTATGGATGCTGATGATTGGCTTCGTGACATCTTGTTTGAGATGGAGTCAGCTAATGTAGCACCTGCCAGTTATGTCACCGTTGCGACATTTCACTTGAAAGGTCCAGCTGCTCAATGGTGGGAAAGCCACAGGGGTACGCTGCCTGCAGAAACTGTAACCACTTGGCAGGAATTTCAGTTAGCCTTCCGTGCATGGCACATTTCTCAAGGCGTGATGGACCAGAAGAAGAAGGAGTTCCGCAAACTCACACATGGCACAATGACTTGGGATGAATATCAGAGGAAATTTCTTGAATTATCTCCCTATGCTGTGGATGACGTCTGCACTGATGCTCGCAAGTAGGAGAAATTCCATGTAGGATTGCGTCCCGATATAAAGCTCGCACTTGTTGCTCATGATTGCGCAGACTTTGCGACGCTTGTCAGCCAAGCTTTCCGAACTGAAATTGGCTGACCGAGGGCATTTCCTATTTAGCGCCAGAGGTGCCGGTTTTAGTTCTTTCCGCAAACCGACGCCTGCAGCGGTGCTAGGTGGGCCGGCCCGTTTAGAATCCGATTTGCCCCCCTTCCCGTGGTCGTCCAGTTCTTTCCCCCAACCCCCAGTTTCCTCTGTTTCCCATGGTCGTCCTCTGTTTCCTCTTCTCCTTCTCCTCCGACGAATTCTCTTCTCCCTCGACGACTAAGTCCGATCCTCAGGTAAATCAGGCGCATCGATGAGGGAGCGCATCGATGAACCCTAATCCGACGTCTGGCGCATCGACTGCTTCTCCCATGTTCTTCTTCCTCCGTCGCGTGATGGATTCGTCTGGTTCGTTCTTCTTCTAACCCTAATTCCCCTTAGGTCTTTGGTTATGATTTATGTTTTCGTGGTGCTCGTTCTTGTGTTGCTGTTGTTTAAGCATGGATCTAGCCGTGTGCAATGATGGACGGTGTCTCTGGTATCTAGGGTTTGGGGTAGAAAATTTCGCCCCCTTTTCTAGCTCTTATGTTTGCATGTGTATAAATGCATACTGTTGATGCATGTGAATTCATCTCATGTGACGGATGGCATCTCCCGTGTGTTGATGCGTGTGCCTATGCCATCTGTGTAAATGAATCTGCAGTTTGGTTTATTGTCTTGTTGCATCTGAATTCATCTCCCCTTATGTGGTTCTGTCTGTTTTTGTGCCCATCGGCATGCATAACATAGTTGAAATTTACTAGGGGTTTTGTGATACTTAGGAAGTTGTTGGCTCTGAGTAGGAATCTTGTGAGATTGGAGAGTGATCAGACATGTATTGGAGTATAATCAATAGTAGATTGTGGAGTGTAATGTAATAATTTTGAGGGTATAGTGCATTTCTTTTTAGTTAGTTAACTTCAACTTGAGACATTTAGTTTGTCATGGTTTGTTGACAAATTCTCCTTAGCACGTTATTGTTTGCTATTTCGCGTTTATGTCTGTAGTAGTTGTTGTCTAAGGCACATCTAGATGTGCCCTAGTTATTGCTCATCTTAGTTATTCAATCATAGCAAAAAGAAAAAAGAAAAAGATAACAGAAAATGCCCGCTCAAATCTTCACATAAAATCAGTGGCCTAGGAATTAGAATGTGCTATACTTACGGCACATGTAGATGAGCTTTAACACAAATGTTTTTGCCGGTGGAAACGACACCTATGGGATCACGGGGAATCCCTTCTACGGTTGGCGGGCGCGTGGCTATAGAAAGTGCGGGTTTAGAAGATCAACATGGGAAATTTATCCAGGTTTGGGCCACAAGTGATGCGTAATACCCTACTCCCGCTGGTTTGTGTTTATCTAGTGTTCTTGGACTAGCTACAAAGCATGCAGGGTCCAAAAAGTCCGAATCCTCCTCCTGTATGCCTCAGGCCTCCTTTTATAGCAAAAGGGGGTCGCCACAGTGGCACACAGCAGGTGGACAGTTTGTACTGTATACAAGTCTATCGCCTGGCACCATAGGACAAACACATTTAATGTGCTGCCGACGTGCCCTCTCACTTTATCGGGGACGACAAGAAAACTCGTCCCGTCCGCCGCCGCTTCGCCTCACTCTGACGCACGTCCAGGCTGACTAGGCGTGCAGCGCCACACTGGCTGGCTGGCTGTTGAGTTTGTGCGGTGGTAGAGTCTTATGAAGATCTGCATGCCACCATGCAGGTGCTTGCTGAGTTGGCCTGGAAGCTGCACGTCGCCACGCAGGTGCCTGCCTTGTTGGCGGGTTGACTTATGTGTTGGAACGACGGTAGAGCCTTGGCAGGTGGGGGTTTGGCTACGGCCCCGCAGATGTCTCCGGCAAGGGTCTTGTCGGGGTCTCGCAGGTGTCCCCGGCGAGGGTCTTGCCGGGGGTCTTGTGAGCATCCCCGACAAGGATCTTGCCGGGGTTTCCGTCTTCTGGTTCTCATCTAGTCTTGTACGTTCTTGGTCTTTACAAAGATCTGCATGCCACCATGCAGGCGCCTCCCGAGCCTTGGTTCCAATGTTGTCGATGGTGTCGGAACTCTTAGGCTCAAGGGTGGCGGCTCTGCTGGTGTTGGGCAAGTTGCCCCGGCAAAGCCCTTGCCGGGGCTACGTAAGCTGCCCCGGCAAGGCTCCTACCAGGGAGAGCCCACCTTGTCCCTTCGCTCCTCGCGCCTCTGTCTTGGCATTGCTCTGGTAGTCTTGTGTCTTTGCTTCCTCTTATGCCCCGCCAAGCGTGTGGCTGTGATAGCCCGCGCACAAGTAAAGGGGTACAAAAAAGGACCCCTACTTTTGTACACCGATAGGAGCCCCCGGGCCTGAGCCAGATATAAGCGCAGAGCGTTATTGGGCCAGGCCCAGAACGGTGCGCGGGTACGCGTGGAAGAGTTTTACCGTAGTAACTTCCTTGCCAGTTGCGCTTCCCCACGACCTGCATTGAATGCGTGACGTAGGGGTCGTGCGCGGGGCAGTTGCTGCACACTTGCGTCACATCGTGGTAAATGGAAAAGAGGCGGCCCGCACCTTTCCCATAAAAAAGAGGAAAATACAGGGGCGCAGCTCATTTACTTAAGTGGATTCGGGTCGTGGCCTTCAAGGCGCCCGCGCCCCACGATCACGGGGTGGAAAACAATCGCTTCACTTGTCTTCTCGGTTCTGGCCTGCTCGCCATGTGTCCTACATGCCCCAAGGAGGGTAGGTGGTGGACGCGGAGGGCACGGGCCTTAATGGCGAGGTGGGAAACCGGGTCGTCGGTGATTGGAGCAGCGGGTCGGTCCCGATCGCTCACGCCCCTGGCGGCCGGATTGGTTAAGCAGGGCGGCCTAGCCCCAGCGCCGCCCCTTTATAAGAAGGGAAGGGGGATGGCATCCTTCAATCCTTCATCTCCTTTCACCTTGACTCCTACCTTCCCTTCGCTATGGCGAGAGGGCGCGCCGGTGTTCCGAAGACAGCGACGAGGGTCTCTGCTCGATAGCGTGCCCCTCCTCCCAAAGAGCTTGTGGTGGCGGAGCCGGCTGCGAGAGCAAGAGGGAGGGGGTGAGGTCGAGGCCGCCGTGGCGCTCGGGGGAGAGGAGGACAGGGTGGCGCACCGGCCGCGCCTCCGCCAGCGGCTCCTTCCCCAATGGAGGGCCATGTCGGAGACCAGCCCCGCGAATTCTTCATCACGCTGCACAAACCAGTGCACGGTCGCCTCCATCTCCCCACTCCATAGGCCTTGAGGCTGCATATGAGGGGCTGCGGGAATGGCAGCATGCGGGTCGACGTCGACTTCCCCGCCCCTCACGTCATGTATCTCCGCCGCGGGTGGAAAACCTTCGCCCGTGCCCATAGCCTGTCGGAGGGGCTTGTCCTCCACTTCGCATTCACGGAGAGCTACCTGCTTTCCGTCAAGGTCTTTGGGCACTCAGGATCTCGCCTAAGGTGTTGCGTGGAGAGCTCCACTGACGACGAAACCTCCTCCTCGGGCGAGAGTGACGAGGAGGACATCGACAGTGACGATGAAGGCGTCAGGCAGGACGACGCCGACTCTGACTGACCGCATCACCCTCCTCCCTCGGCCACGCGCCCTGCCAAGTGTCTTCCTCGTCAAGCTCTCCATCAGCGTGTTCCCCGCCGCTTCCTTTTTGCCTTCACCTGCCGCACCTGGGGGTGGGGGGAGGACAAGAACGGAGTTCACGGGGCACCTATCTTTCTTTTGAATTGTAGGCACTTGCCAAATCTTAATTTCTAGCTAGTGTAATCTCTCAAGCCCATGCTTGTGTCCTGTAACCTCTGTTCTTGCATCAGCATGTTAATGAAAAAGTCTAGCCTTGCCGGGAACCCGTGCACGTGTACGCTCGTGCAGAGGCGAAACACCTCCTTAATGTAAAAAAACGAGTCCTCCCAGCAAGCTGCCCTGCCGGCGCCCTTTGCGCCTGCCGAAGAATCATATCTGTTGGGTTACAGACAAAGGGTCCAAACCCCCTTCCACCTCCTTTTAGCAAGGGCTACTAAGACCACTCCGACCGAAGCAGGGTTCGGGCCGGAGATGGGAGCACCCGAGTTTTTAAAGAAGAGTGGCGAGGTTTTCTAATGCATAAGTCATAGGTTACGAACACGAATGGGAAAGAGGTAAACTTTATCTATTTGGTTTGCTGGGGATCGCCGTGCTGGGCGGTCTTCTCGACTTCTTGCCAGAGCTGGGTCCTCGACGGGATCGCGCATCCTTGCCGTGGCTGGAAAGAAGAGATGGCAAGAGCATGGAACCTCGGTGGTCCACTAACATTTATTGGAATCAAAAATCAGTACAGTACCCTTGACAAGCATGCAAATACGTATACACATAAACATGGAAATCAACAGGAAACTATACATACTAAGGGATTCCTTTCCCTGACTGCACACATGGTCTGCTTCTGGCTTTGCACATAGGGTTACATGCCTTGCTGGCAAGGCTAGTACAAAATGGGGGTTGCCAGGGCTCCCGGCAACCACGCCTTAGGGGTAAAACTTGTGAAGATGTTCAATATTCTAGGAATTGCTCACTGGAATGCCATCTTCGGTCTCCAGGCGGACTGCGCCGGGCCTGGTGACTCGTATTACCCGATAAGGTCCTTCCCACTTTGGCGTCAACTTGTTTGAATTCTTGGCGGATTGAATCCGCCGAAGAACAAGGTCACCTTCCTCAAAGCTTCGGGCATGAACCTTGCGGCTATGACAGCGGCGCAAGGCCTGCTCGTAGCGAGCGGCTCACATAGCAGCTCGAAGACGGTCTTCCTCAAGGAGCTTCGCATCCTCTTGGCACAACTGCTCTTGCTCAAGCTCATCATAAGCAAGCACTCGAGGTGACCTGTATATGAGTTCCGTGGGGAGAACTGCTTCTGCCCCGTAAACCAGGGGAAACGGTGTCTGGCCAGTAGCCCGATTTGGTGTCGTTCTAATCGACCAAAGAACTGTTGGCAACTCATCAACCCAGCCCCTCCCGCACTTGTGCAGCTTGTCAAAATTCCTAGTCTTGAGACCTCGCAGCACTTCTGCATTCGCCCTCTCGGCTTGGCCGTTACTTCTGGGATGAGCAACAGAAGCAAAACAGACCTTGCTGCTGAGGTTTTGAATGTACAACATGAAGGTGCGGCTCGTGAACTGCGTGCCATTGTCGGTGATGACTCTGTTGGGCACACCAAAACGGCAGACTAGCCCCTTGAAGAACTTGACGGTATCAGGTCTTGCAACTTTCTCACTGGTTCCACTTCCGGCCACTATGTGAACTTGTCGATCGCGACGTACAAGTACTCAAAGTCCCCGACAGCGCGGGGAAAGGGGCCCAGTATGTCGAGTCCCCACACTGAAAATGGCCAGGAAAGAGGGATTGTCTAAAAAGCTTGGGCTGGTTGATGAAGCTTCTTTGAATGGAACTGGCACGCTTCACACTTGGTTACTAGGGCAGTTGCATCCTGGAGGGTGGTCGGCCAGAAGAAGCCTTGCCAGAATGCATTGCCGGCAAGGGCTCTCGATCCTATGTGGGAGCCACACATCCCTCCATGTATCTCTGCCAATAGCCTCAGTCTGTTTTCCCAAGGAATGCACTTCAACTTCACGTTGTTTGGTCTCCTTCTGTATAGGGCATCATCCACAAACTGGTACATGCTGGACCGACGGGCTACTTTCTCTGCTTCTTCTTGTTCCTCGGGAAGCTCCCCTGTTTGGAGGAAACAGATGGTGTGCAATGCCCATGCCGGAGCCTGAGGGTCGACGACAAGGACTAAAGGCACATCTTCAGCCACAAGGGCAGCTGCCTCTACGGTCAGAGCTCGAGGCTCTACCGGGGGTTGCTGCTCTTCGGCAAGCTTGGGGCACTCGGCAACATCCTTGCTGGCAGCTCCTGGGAGCTCAGCGGGAAAGTACTTGCCAGGGCCTGCCTTCCTTCGCTTGTTCTGTCCTGCTGATGGTTCGACGGACGGTTGAGTTAACAGAAGCACAAAGGTTCCTGGTTCCACACACAACTTTAGGGAAGCGCGCTTCGACAGGTTGTCAACAATGCCGTTCTCCGCTCGGGGAACATGCTTTGCTTGCAATCCGTCAAAACGCTCTTCCAACTTCGTCACTTCATCCACATAGGCCTCCATCAACGGGCTCTAGTAATCCTTGTTGACTTTCTTAACGACGAGCTGCGAATCACCTCTGATGATGAGCTTCTTGATTCCGAGGTCTGCCGCGATCCTGAGACCGGCAAGCAATCCCTTGTACTCTGCCGTGTTGTTCATTGATTTTTCCCGGGGAAACTGCATCTGGACTACGTACTTGAGGTGCTCTCCGGTGGGCGCGGCGAGTAGGACGCCGACACCAACACCTTGCAGTGAGAAAGCACCATCAAAGTACATAACCCAATCGCGGCAGGTCTCCTTGCCGGGAAGGGTTGTTTCTTGAACCTCTTCGTCGGGCGTTGCGGTCCATTCCGCTATGAATTCTGCCAAGGCTCGGCTCTTGATCGTTGAAGTACGTTCAAACTTGAGGCCAAAGCTTGATAGCTCCAATGCCCACTCCACAATCCTCCCTGTCGAATCTGGGTTGTGCAAAATCCATTGCAAAGGGAGGCGGGTGACGACGGTGATCTCATGCGCTTGGAAATAGTGACGCAGCTTTCTCGAGGCCATGAGGAGGCCAAAAAGTAGCTTCTGCATACTAGAATATCTTGATCTAGCCCCCTGCAAGAGGGAACTGACAAAATAAACGGGGTGCTGCACCACCTTCTTCTTCTATCCCACTTCGCCCATCTGCTCAGACTCTGCCTTGCCGGGATCGGGCCTTGCCGGGGGTTCCGCCTCGCCGGCGTCAGGCTCTGCCGGGGAGGTCCCCGGCTCGCCATCCGACGGCTTTGCTGCTACTGCTGCTTCTTCCTCAAGTTCCCTCTGCGCCACCAACGCAACACTGACCACTTGATTCGTTGCTGCTAAGTACAGCAGCAACAGCTCTTGTGGTTTAGGCGCGACTAGTATTGGTGTGGAGGAGAGGTACCTCTTCAAATCTTGCAGCGTTACCTCTGCCTCCGGAGTCCACTTTACTGGACCCGCCTTTTTATAAACTTTGAAAAAGGGGAGGGCGTGCTCAGCAGATTTGGAGATGAACCTACTCAGGGCAGCAACGCAGCCGGCAAGCCTACGGACGTCTTTGACCCATTTTGGCGCTTCAATCTTCTCGATTGCCTTGATCTTGTCGGGATTTACTTTGATTCCACATTGAGATAGAAAGAACCCAAGAGAGTTGCTGGAGGGGACCCCAAACACGCACTTCTCTGGGTTGAGCTTGAGGTTGATCTTGTGCAGATTTGCAAATGTTTCCTCTAAATCTTGCACGAGTGTGGCCATGTCCTTGGTTTTGACCACTATGTCATCCATATAATCTTCCATATTTCTATGTAGCTGGGGCCAAAACCAATCTGGACCGCTCGGGCAAACGTTGAACCAGCGCTCTTCAACCCGAAAGGCATTCATACAAAACAGTATGTACCACATGGGGTGATGAACGCGGTTTTATCTTCGTCTTCCTTCATCATGAAGATCTGGTGGTATCCTGAATAAGTGTCGAGGAGTGACAACAGCTCACACCCGGCAGTGGAGTCCACAATCTGGTTGATGCGTGGCAGAGGGAAAGGATCCTTTGGACAGGTTTTATTGATATCTGTGTAGTCAATACACAGCCTCCATTTCCCATTTGCCTTACGCACCACCACTGGATTGGCCGTCCATGTGGGGTGGAGCACTCCTCTAACCACGCCTGCCGCCTCTAACTTCTTGATCTCCTCGATAATGAACTCTTATCGCTCCAAAGCTTGCTTCCCGACCTTCTGCTTGACGGGCCGCGCATGAGGACATACAACAAGATGGTGCTCAATCACCTCCCTGGGAACACCGGGGATGTCGGATGCTTGCCATGCAAACACATCGACATTTGCCCGCAGGAAGGCGACGAGCGCACTTTCCTATTTACTGTCAAGGTTGGAGTTTGTAGTGAAAGCTCCACCCGTGCCGTCCTCCTTGATGGACACCTTCTTGGTTTCTGGTGGTGCAGCCTTATACTTCTTGCTCTTGCCGGTGGAGCTCTCTGGCACATCCTCAACGGGAGCGCAACACTCCGGAGAGGCGCTTGCCGGAGTGGGTGAAAGAGGTCTTGCCGGAAGAGATCTTGCCGGAAGGGGTCTTGCCGGCAGAGGTCTTATCGGCCTTCTTCCTTCCTGGGGCTTCAGCGGCAAGAGCAAGTGCCTTGGCGGCAATTGCTGCAACTGCCTCTCGGTAGAGTTGGTCGGCGCAGATGAGCGTGTCTTTCTTGTCAGAGGGGACGGTGATGATGGTCGGCGGCCCCGGCATCTTCAATGTGTTGTAGGCGTAGTGTGGCGTCGCCATGAACTTGCCTAGCGCTGGGCGGCCAAGGATCCCGTTGTATGGCAAGGGGATCTCAGCGACATAAAAAACGATCTTCTCCGTCCTATAGTTCAGCTCGCCCTCAAATGTAACGGGCAGCGTGATTTTACCTTTCGGCTGACTCCTTCCCTGGTTGACCCCTTGAAAGATGCCCGTCTCCTCGAGATCTCCATCAGGAATCTGTAGCTTATTGATCACAGCGGGCGAGATCAAATTCAGACCGACCCCACCGTCAACCAGCACTTTTGTCACCTTGAGGTTGCGTATTGTTGGTGAAACCAGCAACGGCAAACACCCGACCGTAGTTGTGCGATCAGGGTGATCCTCGGTGTAAAAAATGATGGGCATGCGAGACCACTTCAGTGGCTTCTAGGCATCGAACGATGTCTCTACTGCAGTGACCTCACGCGCCCACTACTTAAGTTGGCGGTGAGAGGTGTGTAGCGAGGCGCCACCGTCGACGCACATGGCCTCTGTAGCTTTTTGGAATTCGTGCTCGCCGGACTCGTCATCCTCGTCTTGATCATCATCTTCCTCCTTCTTGTCGCGGCCCCTAGCGGGCCTTTCTTGTTGATTATCTTTCCCGCGGTGACCTCCTTGGCCACCACACTTCTTGTCGGACCCCTCAGCATCATCCTGACCCTTCTCCTTGTCCCGCCTTTCCTATTCAGCTTTCTGCTTCTCTGCAAGCAGCTCAACCTGTCGGCAGTTCTGGAGGTCATGGCCCTTGGTGCGGTGGATCTTGCAGTACTTCTTGTCGGAGCATCCTGGCTTGTCAGCGGCCGCCAAGGCCCGGCAGTCTGCGCACCCGGCAACCTCCTTGCCGGGGTTGTCAGTCTTGGCCTTCTTGGCGGCGCCGGGGTCACCAATCCCTCAACGGCAAGCACAGTCTGTCCCTTAGGCTTCCTGTTGCAGCGCCGGCCCTTCTTCGTCGGGGCGGCAGCGTCTTCGTCCGTGGAGTCGGTTTCCGGGTCGGCGTCCTCGCCGGGGTACTTCCTTCCTTCCTCAACCCGAGCACATCTATCAGCCAGAACATAAAGTTCGGCTACATCCTTGACCTTGTTCATCGCTAGCTCTTCACACATCCTACGATTGCATACGTTCTGATGGAACGCACTGATGACAGCGGCGGGATGAACATCTGGGATGGTGTACTACACAAGGCTGAATCTTTGTATGTACTTACACAGGGACTCACCATCTTTCTGGGGGATGACATGCAAGTCACTTGCCTGGCCAGGAGCTTGGTGGCCTCCGGTAAAGGCGCCAACAAACTCGTGGCACAAATCCAACTAGGAAGAGATGGAATTCACTGGCAGGTGCATCAACCACGGCATGACGTTGGGCTTAAGCGCCAACGGAAAGTAGTTTGCGAGAACCTTGTCGTCGTGAGCCTCGGCGGCTTGCATCACGATTGTGTAGATGCTGAGGAACTCCGATGGGTGAGTCTTGCCGTTGTACATTTCCCCAACATCAGGCTTGAACGTGTGGTGGGAGGGCCACTAGAACTACCGCAGCTCTCGGGTAAAGGCCGGACAACCCACCTCATAAAGCAGGTCGCCAGAGCCCCTGACGCTGGGTGGTCCATAGCAGGCCCCGCACGCTGATCCGACTGATGGCGCGCCTCCCGCCGTCGCTCGATGGTAGTTCGAGCGTCTTCCTGAGCTCGCTCTCGGAGAACTCGACGTTGGTCATAACGGGTTCGTGGGTCGGACGACGCTGTGGAAACGTTGTCACAGGCGTCGGCCCGACAAGTCGGTGGTTGCTGTCGCGGCCGTGGGGGAGGAGAGTGCACCGTGGTCGCAGCATCTCCGGTCCTCCCACCGCCGGCATGCACTGGCTCGATAGAACGCCGGCATGAGGGTCCCGATGGTTGCGGCTCGTCTTTGTTGGTGAAGCTGATGAGGCTTCGGATGGTGGCCCTCCACTTGTCGAGCTTCTCCGTAGCAGACGGATGTCGAGGAGCAGTTGCACGCGCGCCAGCGCTTCTGCTGGTGTGGGCGGTGGCGAAAGCTACGTGGACCGTGGCGTGCTCCGACCTCTAACCAAGTTAGAAGGAGCTCTGTCATGGTCTCACGGTCGCACGCCGCTTCTGTCGGCATCCGGGTGCGCACGCCGGCCTGGTGCGTCTTGAGAGTGGCGCACATGGCTCTTCCCGCGACGGTGCCCGGGAGCTCCAGCGTCACCGTGTCGCTCATCGCGCGCGTCCTGGGAAGGCTGTGGCACGGGCGCCAGCTGGGCTTCAATAGAGGTTGTCGCACCGCCCGTGGGCAGCACGACCCCGCCCCCGGACCCAGCGGCGTGTGACTCGTCGTCTTGGACTCGAACAACGCCGCTCGCCTGGCTCCGATTGCCAGAGTGTCGTGGATGCTCGCGTGCCATGTCTCCGGCACTATCCGCAGCCACCTGGTCGCCTGCCCTCACTGGCGCAGACGGGTCGGCTCCGGACGACCCGATCGCTGTGATCCCCTTCTTCTTGGGGGCCATGGTGATGATGAAGTCGATGCACTAACTTCCAAACCGGATTTTCACAGCTTGCGCCCCTACCTGGCGCGCCAGAGGATGTCAGTGGAAAAGACACCTATGGGATCACGGGGAATCCCTTCTACGGTTGGCGGGCGTGGGGCTGTGGAAAGAGCGGGTTTAGAAGATCAACACGGGGAATTTATCCACGTTCGGGTTGTAAGTGATGTGTAATACCCTACTCCTGCTGTTTTGTGTTTATCTGGTGTTCTTGGACTAGCTACAAAGCATGCAGGGTCCAAAAAGTCTGAATCCTCCTCCAGTATGCCTCGGGCCTCCTTTTATAGCAAAAGGGGGTCGCCACAGTGGCACACAGAAGGTAGAAAGTTTGTACTGTCTACAAGTCTATCGCCTGGCACCGTAGAACAA